>ML677326.1:16355728-16652122 GCA_007922305.1 Dermatemys mawii | reverse complement strand
CTGTACCCTAGAGTTCAGAGTGGGGAGGCAATCCGGACATGGTTGGCAGTGGTGGGATGAAATTTTGTGAATCTAAAAAACAGAATTTTGGTGTAAACAGCAAAAAACCATAAATTTGTTTCATGATCCATGGAGTATAATGGAGAGTAATGAGACAAAACTGAGAGAAGGAAAGTATAAGCTGAATAGTAAGAATTTCCCAACAGTGAGATTGACTGGACAGTGAAATAGCTTACCAAAGGGGAAGGTAGAAGCCATATAGCTGCAATATTTTAAAACCAGATTGCCTAAAACACTTTAATAGCCAATAGGGAGCATTCCAACATTGACTAGGGAATAGGCAAGATGACCCAGTGGGTTTCTCTTACTTCTGATTTCCAATGTTCGGGCACCACTGGCATTTGCAAAACTCCTGCTCAGTTGCCGCCTAATGTCCCTTAGATACCTGCCAGTGGGCATGTAGAAATCTGCCAAAATCTGCCAAGCTGTTTGGTGCCTAACTCAGACCGCAGCCCTGGTGGGATCCACAAAGTAGCCATTCCACTGTTTTTCTTTCCTGTAGGGCCTAATCCAATAGGTATGCTCTGAGTGGGCCAAACCCACATAGCCAGCCAGGAAAAGGAGGTGGCAGTGTTGACTGTCCTTGTCCCCCAAAGCCCAATGATTGGCACATTCAGCTGGGAGGAAGGAAACCTAGGTTTGGATCCTCATTCTGCATGCTTTGGAGTCACGACTTAAACCTAGGTCCTTCCACATGTGCATCCTAACCACAGGACTCTAAGGCATTCTGGGGATGGAATTTCAATCTCTCAACTGTTGAAGTGGTTCCACTGTCCAGAAATAACATTCATTGGACCAGAGCATGGGAATAACCCTATAGGCCAGTGGCTAGGGCACTCAAGTTGGAAATTAAAGACTTGGGTTCAGGTCTCTGTGCCAGATCAGGCAGAGAAGGAATTTGACTTTGGGTCTCCTATGTCCCAAGTGAGAGCCATAACCCTGGGACTATTTGGTACAGGGGAGAAACTACCACCCTCAACTTTTTTTTCATTTAAAAGCTTGACTTGGCTTATAAACCTAACTTCAGGAGAGGGAAGGAAGTGCCTATGTTACCTTTGTGTGGGCTAGAGTTGATTTTTGAAGTTCAGCCCCCTTACTGACCCTTTCCTAGGGCTTCAACACAACCATTCTAGAAAAGTATTTGGAGATCCAGAATTCTATCTGTGAGAATTTTCAGTAAGCATTGCAGAGTCCCTACAATAAGTCCAAAAAAGAACAAGAGGACTGAACTAACTTCATGAGTATTGACTTTATAAAATGTTATAACAAAAATAATAGCATAATTTCTACTAAATAGCAAGCCTACTTCACACGCCACATTACTTATCTTCAGTTATACATAAACAGAAATAAATTAAATCTAGTACAGGTCAGTCCCTCTATACACTCAGAAGTAACCCAGAGTTCCAAAAGCTGAGGTTGAGTTCAGCTGTCTCAGTTAGTCTTTCTTCATCAATTCTAGTCAGTCTGGTGAGAAAAAGCACTATAATAAAACCTTCCCACCTCTCTTGCAGAAATCTCCAATTGGAATTCAGGCAGGAATTTCACCTCCTCTACTGGACTATGGAATCACTTAGTTAGCTAATCTGCTAACTCAGACTACTGTACCCCTTCTAGGAGTCTGAATTTTGTCTTGCATACCCCAAGTTTCACCTCACTTAAAAATTACTTGTTTATAAAATCAGACAAAAAATACAAAAGCATCACAGCATGAAAAATTACTTGCTTTCTCATTTTGTCTGTATGAAATTGTATTTTGTACTGACTTCGCTAGTGCTTTTTATGTAGCCTGTTGTAAAAGTAGGCTAATATTTTTAGATGAATTGATGTACCCACTGGAAGACCTCAGCGTACCCCCAGGGGTACGCATACGCCTCATTGAGGACCACTGTGCTAACTAATGAACCAACCAATTAGTATTAAGTACATAAATGAATAACCTTGCTGCAAAATGCTCCTTAGTTAGGGGGAAACAGCCTGCTTTTTTCCTGCAGCTGAACCTTTCCCAGCCCACACAGATCATTTGTCCTGTTGTAAACCTGCTGTCCTGACTACTTGCCCTCAGTGGAGTATATTACTCCAGCTACAGGGAGCCTATTGAGCAAATCCCAAATGCCCACACCCAGTTCCAGAAACTTCTGGGCATGACCCACATAACTCTCTCTCCCTCCTCCTCTCTAAGTATCTCCCCCTTAGAAATGTGGGTTACACCTACTCCTTTTGAGGTATCGGGCAAAGGCCATACCACTCTCCACAATACTTCCTATTGGCTAGCTTGGTGTACTGACTTCTATGAATCTGTTGTTTAGATGCCTAAGTCCCCTTTATATATTTAGCCCTCTGAATGAATTGGTCTTGGCTGAGCCACTTTAAGGCCTAATTTTTTGAGGAGCCGAGAATCTCCAGCTCCTACTGAATTCAGAGAGAGCTGCAGATGATCTTCTTACCTGCAAATCAAGCCCCTATTCACACTATGCCAAAACATACCCATTTCTAAAATAGCCATAATACTGTCTACCTCAGGGGTGTGTTGTAATTAATATTTGTAAAGCTTTTTATGATAATAAACAGCACTAGATAACTTCAGATTATTACAACAGGCACCTCCTCCATCAGTTGGGTTTCAGCTAAGTGGGCTGAAAGAGGGAGCATGTGGGGAATGGAAATTGAGGCAGTACTTTTGGTGGGTGGAGCTGCCTGTCACCATTTCGAGGGGATACAACCGTTGCTGTGTAACAGCTCTGGCTGCATTCACGTTTGGATTTTTAGACAATGTGGTTTTGTTTCATTGCTTTGGCTTTCCTTCAGATTATAGTATCATTATTAATAATAATGACTATGATTTTTTATTTGAGTTAAAGTACATTCAGTGAGAAAACGAAGCATGAACTGTTCAGCAGACAGTCACAAATAGCCCAGTGTCTACCTTGACTAATGCTATAATGAAAATCTTATCTTTTGTTTCGATGATGCTTTTAAAGTATGTGCTCTTTGCAAAATGTCATTTCCATATAATACTTTAACTAGACACTGTGAAATAAAAGGTTGGGAAAGATTTACGAGTCACCAAGGCTTGAACTGCATGCTGTTAGCAGAGGAATTTCACATCTTCACATAGAAGTGGTAGGAATTTCTTAATTTTCCAGAGTCCCTTAGAAAATAAGGTTAAAAGAAAAAAATAACTGAGGGTTTTTTGGCTCTAACTATAGAGGTATGTGCAGACTCTTTTAATAAGTCATACAAGTAGCCAAAACATAGTTATTAAACTCAACATCCATATGAAATCCAGCCCTTGATTCTGAATCAAACATGTAGGATAAGAGTGAAATCAATGAGAATTAGAAACAAACAATTCTGTATGGTTATTCTGATATCTCCTGATTCAGCAAAGCAACTTAGCACATGCCAAAGTGAATACTTATTCTACACAGTACTTGGAACCAGAACCAATACCCTATGGGGAGACTCTTTTTGGCTTTGGATTAGGCCTTTAAACATGTGCTTTGAAGTCAATGGACTTTAGTACATGCTTAACTTTAAGAGTGTTCCCAAATGGTGGCCATATTTAATAAGCATAATGGGCCCGATCCTTGCCTCATACTTCAGGAAAAAAGTCCTATCACAATCACTGGGTATTTTGAATGAGTAAAGATTGCTGGATCAAGCTCTATATTAAAAACAAACTAATATTTGAAAATGTATCATGAAGTTTACTCATGGTTTTATTAAGATGGGTTGTGTGCTACATCCCGCTTCTGACTTCCTCCTTTAATTTTGAGTTCTGTGGCACCTTAAAGACTAACAGAAGTATTGAAACATAAGCTTTTGTGGGCTAGTACCCACTTTGTCGGATGCATGCAGTGGAAGTGTCCAGAGGCAGGTATAAATAAGAAGGCAAGAACCAGGTTAGAGATGACAAGGTTAGTTCAATCAGGCTGAACCACCTTGTTAGTTTAGCCTGATTGAACTAATTTTGTTATCTCTAATCTGGTTCTTGCCTTCCTATTTATACCTGCCTCTGGATACTTCCACTGCATGCATCTGATGAAGTGGGTACTAGCCTACCAAAGCTTATGCTTCAATACTTTTGTTAGTCTTTAAGGTGCCACAGAACTCTTTGTTGCTTCTGCAAATCCAGACTAACACAGCTACCTCTCTGATCCTTTAATTTAGTGCCAATTGAGGATATCAGACTGGATGGTAACTGTCCTCATCTCCCTCTTCCCACAGTAAAGATACAGCTTGGACAGAAGCAGAGCAACGCTACCCCCTATACGCAGCAATCATGTCATCAGTGTGTCTCACCCTGTAAGTAAGTCCTCCAGAACAGGGATAAGAAGGTATTCAAGTAGCCTCTAATTAAGATCCAGGCTACATGTAATTTTTGTATTGCTATAACTGTCAGCTAGAGGTTTGAATTTTTTTTTAACTGATATACTGGTACAACACCTAGTGTGGATGCAGTTATACCAATATAAAAGGCACCTTATCCCCGTAAGTTTATTCCCCTTTCCTTACAGGAATAAGCTACATTAGTATAAGCAGGTATCCATTCTAGGGGATGCTCTATTAGATCTCTATACCTGGTATAGTTAAGGAGATACAACTTTTGTGTTCAGACAAGGCCTAAGGGCTGGATCCTCCATGGTACTTAGGTGCCTGAGTCCAACGTTTAGACAACTCTGACCTACTTTTCAGAAGTTGCCTTACCCCACAGGCTCCTAGGGTCTGCCAGTAGGTATGTGCAAAGCCACCTTAGCTGGGCCAGCATCAGCACTGTTTGGAGCCTTCACTGAAGTCAAAGCTCTGGCAGCCCTCAGCAGGATTCTCAGATTAAACATTGCCCTGCCTGTCTCACCTGTTGGCACTCTTAAAGGTAAACAGGTCTGGATTTTGTCAGGAGTGTGTGTTTTGTCACTCATCTGGGAGGCGGGAGATGTGGAAAACTTAAGGTTAAATCCTTGCTCTGCTGGCTGTGGAGCAGGGACTTGAACCCAGATCTTGCAGATGTGTGCCCTCCCCACCAGGCTATTGGCTAGAATGGGAGCAGAGGGTGGCTAGAAACTCTCCTGTTGAATCTTTTCCACTTCATTGGGGCAGAGAAAGAGAATTAGAGCATATGTGTGATTATAGCTCAGTGGTTTGGGTCCTTATCTGGCATATTAGAGACCCAAGCTAAAGTTCTTGCTCAAATGAATATTTGGTTACACAAAGTAGAACTGCTCCAACAGGAGAGACTGAGAAAGCGCTCCCCCCATCCAAGAATACCCAACAGCCTGGTGGTTAGGGCCCTCACCTGGGACGTAGATTTAAGTCCCTACTCTGACTAAGGGAGATCAGGGCTCCTGCATGCTGGGTGAGTGCCCTAGCCAATGGGAGATTGGCTATAATGGGGTGGATTGCTCTTTTTTATTTTCTCTTGGATCAGGCCCTTAGCAGTACTCTTTTTGCAAGAGCGCAGTTATGCTGACTATCTCTATTACTCAAATGTCACTTTTTAAATATAATGACTGTGTGGCTGGTCTAAAGCCGTTTAAGATAACGTATTACAAAATTCAGTCATTCCTTCTTAGTAATGCATTCAGTCACTCCTTACATGTGATTCAGAGCAGAAAGAACTGAATTCTGTTCCAAATCTATCAGTACTTTTCAGGAATTTGCAAGTGAGGTCAGTTTCTAGTCCAGAGAAGAGTAGAAAAGGTGCCAGCATACATCACTGGCATGTGTGATTGGGTGGAGACTGCAACAAAAATATCTGCTGATGCATTAACAGCAATGGTGCTTAGTATGAAGCGATTCTTCGAACATTGATCCAAATGTGATGGATATAGGCACTTCAGAAACAGTTACAAACTACAGTGGTTCTAATCCTTGCATGTTGCAAACACAACATATTCCCTGTTACGTTCACTATTCACATTTGTGGTGAAGATTAAATTGTGCCCGTTTTGGAATATTTTTAATTTTTTTAAATGTTGTTTCATATTTTCTATAAGCCAGTTCTAATTTTACTTCTGACTTGTAAGAGGTATTCTACTGTAAAAATATTGTCATGAAAAAGATCTCCTAAACAGTGCACCTTTTATTCTTCATTTAGATTTGCTTTGAAATATTTCTCTATTTTTATAGTAGTAATTGGGCCATTTTTAGGTGACATGCCCTCTATGTGATACATTGGTATTTTGTATTTAAATTTTAAATAAGATGTTAATCTTCATTAAACATGGCTGGTTTCATTTGAAAGAGCACTGATATGTAGAATAAGCTTGAAATGATAACTATGTTTTAAAATTCTAATCATGATGGATTAGTTTCTGGATTCTCAATCACTTTTTTTCCAAAATAATCCACTGCTTTTATTTTATTATTTTATGTAAGTTTCAAACTATTTATGCATGCATGAAGGAATTGCTATTACTTGTCATAGAAACACAACAATAAAGAACCATACAGCCTGTCTCAAGATACTTTGTATACGCTCATCCTCCAGTTGTAATATCATGTGAACTAATGCTTAAACCTAGGATTGGGAATAAGGAAATCCTATAGGATTTAAATCTGTACTTAATTGCTTTGCTAGGTTAGGGTTTACATAAGGGATTTCCCTTATGGAAATAGCTAGGTTACTTAACTTCTCTATCCCAGTTTCCCCCTGTAAAAGGAGGAGAATGCTTACTTGCCTACCAGTACTACATGAAGCTGTTGTCAGAAACACAGAGCTTTTCAATCTCTAATTTATATTACATGATCCAGTCAACATCCCTGCCAGCTCAGGATCATTCCTTAAAGTACATTTTCTAGTATTTTGTGTGGTCTAGTTTTAAAAGATTTAAGTGATGTGCGTTCTGCCACTTCCCTGAGGAGACTATTCCACAACTCAATACATCTTTATTGTCAAGAAAGGCGGGGTATCTTTTTTTCTGGTGTACAGTCTAAATTTCCCCCTCTTAATTTCATCCTATTACAGCCCACCTCATTCTAACTGCAAGCAAATTTGTAATCCATCATGGCACACCAGTCCTGATTCTTAGGCTAACCGCAGCAAATAAAGAACACTTTTAAAAGATTCTGGAAAGAAGCTTACAGCTTATTATAAAATGGAAACACATTTTTTCTGATGTGTAATTAGGGAATAGCAAATCTTTCATGCAAACTTGAACAAATACAAGATGGTTTGGTTAAAAAAATCCAGCAGACTAATACCTTTATAGCACAGAAGGGCCTGGTGTTTATATTAAATCTCTCCATTCCAAGACTCAAAATCTACTGATTCTACCCCTCACCGCCAGCACACAGCAGCCTTTGATGAAGGAGGGGGAGTTTCAGGTCTGTCTCCTCTTAAACAGTGGGGACAGAGGTTGCTTCAGGTCTGAAGGTCTCCTTATCCCGCGTGCCTTCCTTAGGAAAAGTTCCACTTGTCCTCCGGGGGAAGCCATCCAAATCTGGACTATTTCTATAGGAGTATTCCTGCTGAGCACACCCCACTTTCATTAGCAGCTCCCAGGGTGAAAGTTTACAAAGTTCTGCAAAACATTGGTTTCAGTCATTTACTAGTTGCCTTTCCTCAACCCCCTATTTTTCAGTAAAATTAAAAGTACAGCTTGATCCTGGGCGGGGCTTTTGGGATAGTACATTTGAGCTGTTGGTGTCCATTTAGTAAGTGATGTCGGGAAGAAACAGACGGAGACAGCTTGCGGAAGGAGGCGACCTGGGAGAGTCCCAGCTTGCCGCTTTTATTAAGTACAAACATACTACGAATCATACATGACAGTGATGAATAGACTTGTTTACTTCATTATGATAGGTGGTAAAAGACGAGCCTCTATGGTTCCCTTGTGAACAACTAGAGGGATGAGCATGCCTGTAATTTTCCAATACTTTGGCTTACTACTAGACCTTGAGAGATAACAAGGGTTCAGAAGTTTACAGAGCGTTGTTGGCCAGCGCTCAAGGCCTTCAAGTCTTGTGCAAACAAACAAAAAGAATAAGAGTTTTAAATGAGAGCATGATTATTAATTTGGAGTAGAGAGTTTTGTTAGTTTCTGTCCATGTCCTAGATCTGTTGATTTCTTTATTTGATCCCCAATGATCCACCTATAGCCAAAGGCCAAGCGCTTGAATAATTCCCTCTTTTAAATGCAAATCAATGGGGATAGTGTGAATTTATCAGGCTGACAACAATCCCAAAAAATCTGGCACTGTGCTAGGCTCACTCAGCAGAAAGAAGAAGCTAGGCAACTAGATGCCCACCAACCCTCACTGAGCAGCCCTCATAAGATTGCAGAATGGCTGAAAGTTCTTGCAAGGGCTCCCTGCTTTCTCTCTCTTACCTTCTTCCCACATCTCTGTGAGCCAAGCCAGGTGTAGCACCCAGCCACTAGTCCTATACTGCTGGGTGCAGCAGCCCAATTGCAGGAAAGGCTGATCTTTTGCAGCACTCTGCATGCACTGTAGTGGTTCCCTAGCACTTTGGGTGCCTTTGCAGGACTTTTCCCAAAGCACTCTTGCATGGTGAGTTTGCTACACCAATATATTCCAATGTAGCAATAGATGGGACAAACCAGCGTAGGCAGCAGAATATGGTGCCAAACCTAGATTTGTATCCGTGATTGACCTAAAAGTGTATCTTTTAAGAGCTATTTTAAGCTGCTTGAGCTTTTTCTAAACGGAATAATTTAAACAAACACCATAGTTTCTTCAGTTCAATCTGCAAAACAGTTTTCCGTAAGAGTGATGATTACTTAATAACAGTGTGTCACTTTTCACCATATATTACTTCTGTCTGTGAGGCTTCTTGAAAATACACTGGTAGCCCAGACAGGAGTTACTTTTTAATGACTTCGCTTTACAGCCATGGAAAGGTTTTTCTTTATCTCTCCACCAGCTCTGCCAATGAGTGATTTCAGAATGAAGTCAGGAGGCACATTCACATCCACTGCATCATCTTTCAGCTGTTTGAAAACAAAGAGTATATACTTGGCAGTTGTTAAATTTCTATGGTTACCAATGAACGACAGATCTGCAGCAGACCTGTTGCTATAGACTGCTAGCAAAAGATAATTTGAGTTACACTTGTATCCATTATCAAAATGCTAATTTTTCCCCAGGACAAGAAAACCTAGGACTGTATTTCAGAAGGATTCCATGTTGTATTTTAGACTTTTTTTAAAAATTTAGTTTCAAGTAACCTGCATATAGTCATAAAATTTTGTTATTACACTCATGCATAACGGTAAGAAAGGGAAGAATGGTCTTGTGGTTAAGGCACTAGATGGGACTCAGGAAATCTGATCTCTGTTTCCAGATCTGCCATAGACTTCATGCATGATCTTGGACAAGTCTCTTAACGTCTCTGTAAAAAGATTGTAATACTAATTCCTCCCTCTTTTTTCCTTCCTGCCTTTTAAGGCCTCAAACTTGTAAAGACTTAGGGTACATCTACACATGCGAGTGGACATCATTACATGTCCCTGTACTGCTAGAGCAGTGGTTATCAACCAGGGGTATGCATGCTCTGGGGGTTATTTCTGGGGATACATCAACTCATCTAGATATGTCTAGTTTTACAACAAGCCACATAAAAGCACTAGCTAAATTAGTAGAAACTGAAATTTCATGTGGACAATTACTTGTTTATAGTGCTTTATATACTATACATTGAAATGTAAGTACAATATTTATGTTCTAATTGATTTATAATTATATGGTAAAAATGAGAAAGTAATACAGTAGTAGTGTGTTGTGACACTTCTTTGTGTCTGATTTTATAAGCAAGTAGATTTTAAATGAGGTGAAACTTGGGGTACACAAGACAAATCAAACTCCTGAAAGAAGTACAGTAATCTGGAAAGGCTGAGAACCACTGTGCTACAGCATGTACCGTATACCTGCGCCAAGTATACACATATGTTGTGCTGGGCATGGACATGTACTGGTGTGTATCCATGTCCACACTTCCCCTCTTTGGTATGTGCTGTTAGCACTAACATTTTAGAGACGGTATCTCAAAGTCGTGTAGGTCACAGGAGACACTCTAGCCACCGCCTTACTGTGTGTTTGTTGGAATTATGTGCTGCTTTCATGCATTTGATGACAACATCTCCCTATCATCTCTCCCTTCTGTCTAACTGCATTGGAGACACAGAGCAAATCCATGAAGGTGTGATTCAGCTCCTGCTCACTGGACAGATATTCATGAATGCTGTACTGAATAATGGACAAAACTGGTCCAAAGAGATTTCAGATGATGAAGACTGCTGACCCGGAAGGGGATTGGAAATGCACTGGGGTCTCATGGAACAGAGGTGTTGAATGCCGGAATAGCAATGGTATGTCCTTGGGTGGACTGGTGCTTCTGGTCCTGGAGAACCAGTACAGTGTGGTGGGACCATGTCATCCTGGAAACCTGGGATGATGACCAGTGGCTGTAGAACTTTTTAAGGAGGAAGGAAACCCTATATAAATCTGTGCAAGCAGCTTGCCCCAAACCCACCCTTGATTTTGGAAAACCATACTAGGCACTGGTTCTGTGCTATTGCCCTTTGGATATGTGTCTGGCAACACTCGATAGCTCCTGGTCAGTTGCCAGCCAGCTTGGGTTTGGGAATTCATCTGTTCAGGTGGTGGTTGTTCAGGTTTGCCAGGCTATCAGTACTGTGATCTACCAATAGGTGGCCGTCAAAATCCAAATCCCTGAAATTACAGCAGGATTTCAGAGGATGGTTTTCTGAACTGTCTGAGGGCCATCAATGGAACACACATCCTTGTACTTGTCCACTAAAAGGGGCCACTGAGTACATGAACCAAAAGGTTACTATTCAGTGGTTCTCAAAGACTTAGTGGACCACAGGGATCAGGTCATATAATGAATATTTATCACACTGGAAAGGTCCATGATGCTAGGGGGCTCCGGAGATAGGGGTTCTACCATCCAGTGGAGAAGAAGGGACTTTAGTCTTCCCAACACTGAGACTACGAACAGTATTTCTGTGCCAACATTTATTTTGAGGGGAGTCTTGCATACGGTTTCCTCCCATAGCTCATGAACCCTGACATTGCTGACCAAAGAGAAAGGGAATTTGACTATAGACAGAGTAGCTGTAGAATGGGAGTGGAGGCGTGTACCTTTTGGCATTTGAAAGCCCGTTGGCCATGCCTCTGGACCTATCTGAATGCCAGCATGCCCAATGTGGTTTGGATTATCGTGGCATGTTATGCAAAGTCATGATGAGGCCAGTGTCATCGAGGAGGAGATCGTGACTGAAATTCAGGCTCAGTATGTGCAATCCTGGAGTGTGTGCAGTCCAGCTCACTGTAACATGGGCATGTGCTAGTTCCCCTCCCAGAGCAACTGTTTGAGTCCTTCATCCACTGCTACGGGAGTCTGCTGTGTTTCATGCGCTGCTGGCTCTGGGGTGGAGTCTGGTGAATGCTCACTCCTCTAGCCTCCATGAAATCTCCCAGTATAAGTGAATGTTCCTCTGCCCATGTTTAGTACCCAGGTGGGCTCCAGATACGAGGCAGAAGCTCTTGGAACATGCTCCATGGTTGCTGGTGCTGATCAATACACTTTGTGGGAGAACTAAATGTGCTCAGCACAGGTTGCTGTTACCACTGGCAATGAGGGGTCACAGACCTTTACACCTTTGGTCAGGCAGCAAAGCAATAATGCATCGTGGAAATGGTCCCAGAGGCCTGTCAATACCCAGCACCTGGTACAGATTTTGTGCCCCTGTCCGTACTGCACTGTAGAATGGGTATGGGGCCGTGCCACAGGATAGGTATGTACCTCCCCACATGCCTCATGCAAGCTAGCTTTCCTGCCCTAGATTGTCCTTCATGAACCTGCTTCAGTTGTGTACAGTAGGGGGGCTATGACACAACAATGCATGTGTCATCATGTACACTTACACCTTTACACATCTGCTTAACCTTACACACACACCAAAACTTAAATGTGACTACACAAAATGCATAGATGTAAGCATCTCTCTGTGTGACTGGATGTACGTTCTTCAAGGCAGGGACTGTCTCTTACTGTTTCATACAGTGCATAACACAATGACTTCCCAAACTTGGTATGGGCTGGTAGGCATTTCATAATACAAATGTGACTTCAGGGGTTTTCTTCTTTTGAAGCTTCATAAGGACGGTATCTGACAGATAAAGGAACACCCAGAACTACTTTGCATGATGTATGGGAAAAGTTTTAAAAGACAAAAATAACAATTTATGAACTGAAAGAGTGAGAAGATGCATAGAAATGTATTATTGCTGTCAGTGAAAATGGTTTAATTTTTCGAACATTTCATTAATAAATTGTGTGATTTGTTGGTTTTTTTTGTTTGTTTTTTGTTTTTTACTAGAAAGGACAGATTAAATACCTGAATCCCTTACAAGAGTTTTCTGTTTAAGTATTAACTACACTCATAGGAAAATGTACATACTCCAGTGTAAGCCCATTGACATCAGTGGAGCTATACCTGGGGTGAATTTGTCTCATTTTCATTAATTACATCATCATGCTAAAGCTAGACTGGGCAACTACCTGGTGGCAGACTGCAGAATTTCTAAAGATGTGTGACATAAGCCCTAACCACCAACTGAGCATAAATCTCTCTCTCTAGCTCATTTAGGCAATGAAGGACATTGCCAAAATGAATAAGTGTATAAAAACTGTGGATATATTTTCTGTTTGCAATACATCTGGAATAGAGTTGGAAAAATATCCAAAGTTAAGCCATCCTGGTTTTTAAAGTGCTTCTGTTCGGCACCATTAAAGACAGCTCTTATTTATCCCTTTTTGCTTTCTGGCATCTGTGATGAATATGAAAGCAGTCTTTTTTATTCTTTTTCATTGACTGAATGCTGACTTTTATTCCCTGCTGTTGCTTTCAAAGCATATGCCAGTATGTCTATGTAAACTTCATTTTTGAAAATAACCTAAAAGTTTAAATCCCACTTTTTTCAAGCAAATGGGTAGACAGGGAAAGTGAGGCGCCAATCTGTAAAATGGAGTGAATATTGACCTCCTTTGTATAGTACTTTGAGATCTATGGATGAAAAGCACTGTGTAAGAGTTAAATATAATTATTAACTGTTTTACATTCCTACATGCTCATGTGTAGACACATTCAGTATTTGTGCCTTTACTTGGATTGGCAAATTGGAATCCTTGTGTTCACCTCTTTTGCCTGTAATATTATTAACATTAGAGATAGCAGCACTGTTGCTAAAGAGGAATAAAATTTATTTTTTGCATTACAGTAGTGCTGTGAGTCACTGGGTGAGACTGGATTCCCATCATGCTAAGGACTGCACAAGCACAGAGTAAGAGGCAGTCCCTGCCTAGAGAACTTACAGTCTACATGCAGACAGGCAGAGTAGGAGAAAAGGTGTGTCCTCATCATCATTTTGCAGAAGGGGTTCTGAATCGCAGAGAAATCAGGTGAATTTGTTAGCTAACTTGTATATTTGCAAAACATTGCCTGGTCGTGAAAAAATTAGTAGGAGCAAAATCCGGGCTGTGTTGAAGTCATTGGCAATTTTGCCATTGACTTCAGCAGGGGCAGGATTTCACAGTGAGGTGTTTGTTTTTTCATTTCCCTGGCAGTGCAAGATTGAATTTCTAAATAGATAATAAGAAGCCCAAAATCAAGCACAATCAGATTATTATAATTTTTAATGAAGGTCAAATTTTGGACCAACTCAATGGGACAATGTTTTCCAAAGGGAAGGAAGGATGGACTTTTGGTTAAGGCTTTGGGAATGGAAGACCTTGGTTTTAATCTTGGCTCCACTACAGAGTTCTTGTGTAAGTGGCTTTCCTCTCTGTCCTCCTGCTGTATTCACCTGCAAAATGGGAACAGGACAATTTTATTTTAGCTGCTCCAAAGCATCATTAACATTTGTAATGTGCTCTGGGATTCTCATACAGAAAGAGCATTCTAACTATCACAGAATATCAGGGTTTGAGGAGATCTCCAGAGGTCATCTAGTCCAACACCCTGCTCAAAGGAGGACCAACCCTAATTAAATAATCCCAGCCAGGGCTTTGTCAAGCCGGGCCTGGAAAACCTCTAAGGCTGGAGATTCCACCACCTCCCTAGGTAACCCATTCCAGTGCTTCCCCACTCTCCTAGTGAAATAAATTTTCCTAATATCCAACCTCAACCTTCCCCAGTGCAACTTGAGACCATTACTCCTTGTTCTGTCATCTGTCACCACTGAGAACAGTCTATCTCCATCCTGTTTGGAACCTCCCTTCAGGTAGTTGAAGGCTGCTATCTATTGTCCTCTCACTCTTTTCTTCAGTAGACTAAATAAGCCCAATTCCCTCAGCCTAGCCTCATAAGTCATGTGCCCCAGCCCCTAATTATTTTTGTTGCCCTCCGCTGGACTCTGTCCAAATCTTTTCTGTAATGGGAGGCCCAAATCTGGATGCAATACTCCAGATGTGGCCTCACCAGTGTCGAATAGAGGGGAATAATAGCCTCCCTACAAATGCTGGTAATGCTCCCTACTAATGCAGCCCAATATGTCATTAGCCTTCTTTGCAACAAGGGCGCAGTGTTAACTCATATCAAGCTGCTTGTCCACTGTAATCCCCAGGTCCCTTTCTGCAGAACTGCCGCTTAGTCAGTCAGTGCCCAGCCTGCAGCAATGCATGGGATTCTTCTATCCTAAGTGCAGGACTCTGCACTTGTCCTTGTTGACTCTTTCCTCAGATTTCTATTGGCCCACTCTTCCAATTTTTCTTGGTCACTCTGGACTCTATCCCTACCTTCCAGCATATCTACCTCTCCCCCCAGCTTTGTGTCATCCACAAACTTTCTGAGGGTGTAATCCATTCCATCATCCAGATCATTAATGAAGATGTTTGAACAAAACTATCCCCAGGGGCACTCCGCTTGATATTGGCTGCCAACTAGACAGTGAGCCATTGATCATTACTGCTGAGCCCGATGATCTAGCCACCTTTCTGTCCACTTTATAATCCATTCATCCAGCCCATAATTTTTTAACTTGCTGGCAAGAATACTGTGGGGGACCATATCAAAAGCTTTGCTAAAGTCAAGGTATATCACATCCACTGCTTTCCCCATATCTGGCTCTGTGGATATCTCCTCATAGAAGGCAATCAGATTGGTCTGGCATGACTTGCCCTTGATGAATCCATGCTGACTGTTCCTCATCACCTTCCTCATCACCTTCCTCTCCTCCAAGTGCTTCAAATTGGATTTCTTGAGGACCTGCTCCATGACTTTTCCAGGAACTGAGGTGAGGCTCACTGGTCTGTAGTTCCCCAGATTCGCCTTCTTCCCTTCTTTAAAGATGGGCACTCTATTTGCCGTTTTCCAGTTGTCCAGGACCTCTCCCAATCACCATGAGTTTTCAGAGATAATGGCCAAGGCTCTGCAATCACGTCAGCCAACTCCCTCAACACTTTTGGATGCATTGCATTCAGCCCATGGATTTGTGCATGTCCAGCTTTTCTAAATAGTCCTTAACCTGACCTTAACCACTGAGGGATGCTCACCTCCTCCCCATACTATGCTGCCCAGTGCAGCATTCTGGGAGCTGACCTTGTCTGAAGACCAAGACAAAAAATGCATTGAGTACTTCGGCTTTTTCCACATAATCTGTCACTAGGTTGCCTCCTCCATTTAGTAAGGGTCCCACACTTTCCCTGGCCACCTTCTTGTTCTTAACATACCTGTAGAAATCCTTCTTATTACCCTTCACATCCCTTGCTAGCTGCAACTCCAATTTTGCTTTGGCCTTCCTGATTACATCCCTGCATGCTCGAGCATTGTTTTTGTACTCCTCCCTAGTCATCTGTTCAAGTTTTCATTTTTTGTAGCTTAAAGGTATGGGAGGGTATATCATTCCCTTACCTGGCAATGTATTTACATTAATATCAAACCATGAACCCTTTAGCTTTGCTTTAATACAGGCATTCTTTATGATTCTACTTCTCCTCTCACCTAAAGCAAATCCATTCATCTACCCATCTGCAGTCCATTCTGGAGACATCAAAGCTGTGCTCAAGCTGAGACAATTTAGGGTGAACTTTCTTTAGAAAAAGTGATAACATACATGGGATAACTGATATCCTGATTTGTTACTACAAAATACACTATGCTACTGTTAGTGATGAGTCAACATCAAGAGCATGGTGCATTAGAAATAGTCATTTCACATGTGTTTTAGCTCAGACCACTTCAGGTTAATAGAAGCTGAAGTATTTACTGGCCACTTTTATGAAAATTATGTGCAGACTTTTCTGTCTAATTATTCTAATTCTAAGCAATGTTTAAACTAGTGATTCCCTCAACTGAGAAGTCATTGAATTTATTTATAAAAGACTATGTTACCTGACAATTATCGGTGTCATACAGATGGGATATCTTGCCTATTAGTTCCTGAGGGTAGAAACTGAGACTTCATATGTGTTTGTACGCAATGGGGCCAGGTCCTGATTAGAACTTCTGGACACTAGTGTAATAAGTACTGATTTAATAGTCAGTCCTAAATGAAATGGTGGTTAATTGTTCAACAATAGCTGGATTAAATGACCAATGAAGTGTCACAGAGCATTTTCATCTTTTAAACTCAGCATTTCATCACTCAGGTGTCCAAAATTGTCCAAACGAGGTTGCTGTTTTTGCTCAGACCCATGCCCAGTCCACACCAATGGCAGACTACACCAGATGAAGACTTGCAGCACTAGAGAAAACTGGAAACATTCTCTTTTGCCACAGCCTGACCTGAGCTGTCATTAGCTTCAGAGAAAAAAATGGACTTTATTCAACAGCAAGGGTACTCGGGTGTGTATGTGTGGGGTGAGTGCTTCCCCTCAATGTTTTGCATTTGCTCAAATCTGGGGCATAGTCAGTGTGGGCCTGGTGGGTGACAGCCCACCAATTAGAACTAAGGCCCACAAAAATCGGAGCCTGTGTTCATGCTCTTGAATGGAACTCTTGAATGATCTGGGTCACTTAATCAGGTGACTCTGCCCCCACCCACCCTTTCTTCGCCCCCAAGGCAGTAGCCGTAGAAGATGGAGCTGTGCAGTCCTGCCTCCAACACCAGTGGTGCCTCCCAGCCAAGTAATAGCACAGGAAGCCCTCTCCATGTGCAGGCGATTTGTGCCAATGAACCTGGGAAGTGACACTGGAGGGGGCAGGGACTTCAAAACACCCTGGCCCCTCTCCAGCTCAGGCAATGCATGAAGCATCCCCCCCTTCTCCAGGGTTTACTCCTGCCCCCCGATATGCTCCCAGCAGGGTGTGTCTGAGTCAGTCACTGCGTCCCTGTTGTGATGGTTGGGTCTATGAGTGTCTCTATGCCTAAAGGCTGGGAATGGTGGGCACGTGCTAGGGGGTGGGGAGGGGAAGAAGACTGAAGGGAAAGGGGAGAGCTTGGCTAAGCAGTTTTTGTACGTTTTAAATTCTGATCTGAAAAATTTTCCCTCTTTTCGACCTCCCCAAAAGAAATATCTGAATTGGTGTGACTGTTCATCAGAAATATGCTTGGAGTAAAAATCTGGAGCTAAATAATCAGACTACTTCTGGTTTTGGTTTGTTTTTTCCCTACGTGCCCCCACAGTAATTTCTGTTTGTATGTTGGGCCCAATATCTTCCTTGGCTCCTGTAGACTTCTAGGCCTACCTGCACATAGTTCTCTTCAGTCCTGAACAGGAAGAGGTTATATCACTGTGGCTTGGAGATCTGGCTGAAGTTTTTTTTTTTTTTCTCCCTGTGTCTCATGCCAGTCCTGGAGGATTGCCAAGTTAGGCTGCTGGTTGTGGGTGGCCCAGTACAGTCTCTTAACCCTGTCCTGTCCATTGAGTGAATGTTATACCATGAACACAAGCTTCCTGTACAGCTTTTGTGGCTGAGTCCTAACTGATGCTGACTCAGGCCCATACACATAGAACAAAGTCTCTTACGGGATGTGGTCTCAATTTGCTCTTTTGACTCAGACATGCACATTCATCACAACCTCACCCCTATGTTCTGAGGTCCAGAATTAATATTTTTTTTTGCATTCTTCCCTAATTGATTTATTTCTGACCTTATCACTTCTAATAACAATGTATCCCCAAGAAAGAAATTACTCTTCATGAGTCACAATAACTGTCTTCCACCTCATGAAGCAGACATTTAATAATGCTCCATCTCTGTTGTGTTACAGAGTGTCTGCATAAATAAAGAGTTGCTTAATCACACTCTCCAATGAGAAATTCTTTCCACTTAACCCTCCATTGTCTATAGAAGGATTAAGGTTGCAATTAAGTGGTTAAGTAAGTAACTATATTGTACTGTAACTGAACCCTCCTCAGCTTGCTCCACAAAATCAGCTGGAGACCACTTTGAGTGCATGCAGCAGTGTTCTCTTATTCTCTGTGCCAGTTCCCACCACCTTCTATATACAGTTTCTTCAAGCCAACATCCTGGGGGACCGCTAGTTTCCCCAGCCAGCACAGATCTACAGCCCACACTTCTCTTTTTCCTGTGTCCCCTTCCTCAATTCCCTTGCTTCCTCCATGACAGCTTTATATAGCCGGCTGGCTAATCAGGCCTGCAGGTGCCTTTGCTCAAGCAATTTGGGTGTGGACTCCCCTGCCAGCCCCAATTAACCCCCCTTTAATTGGAGGTGTGCTAACAGGGGCCTGACCCAAGATCTCCTGGCCAGCACCCTGTTACATGTACATAAAGATTTAATCTCACCTTGGCCAAGCATGCCTAAAGATTAGAGGTGCTTTTACACAAGATGAAGAGTAGAAGTTTTGCTGGAATTGTATGCGTTTGTGATAGCTTTGTTACTGTGGTTGTTCAATAAAAGCTGGGGTTAAGGAAAAGTCATCCATGCAGACTATGAAGGGTCCATATAGTGAAGATAGTTAGTAGATTTTTCAAAATGAGAATGTAGGTTGGAAAATAAATAGAGCCTTAGATTTGTCTCCCAGAATTGTGGCCCAGATGTTTGGACAGGAGTAAATTAGTGATGTAAATGTGTTTAGTTATATATACTTTGTGCTATACCAGAGATTTACCACAATGGACAAAACAAGCAATGGTTTCAGTCAAATCAAGTTGTCTCCATTTGAAACTAATTAGCTATTAAGTATTTTCTGTAATTAACTTGGCAGGTGTTTACTTCATTACTGGACCCTTACCAGCCACAGTATCCCTTCATTCAATTAACTGAGAGCTGAAGTAGTTATTTGGATTCCAGGAAACAAGGGGATTGCCTGCTATCAGTAATCTACAAATAAAGGTTAAAATTCAGTCTACATAGTCCCAGTAGCCAATATTAACTTGATTCTCTTTTTTTCTCATTTCTCTCTTTATTAGTGCTTAGCATCTTTGATCCCTACGGAAAGGTTAAGGGGGGAATAAAAGGTGGAGGTTGTAATAGCAATGTTTTCCTTGGTCTAATTCCAGTAGTAAAAAGCAGGCCAATTTCTGAGGGCTTCTCCCTCTTTCTTTGCCTAACCATTCTGACTGAAAACCACTGCTGCAAATCCATCCATTATAATATTCATTTTATTTTACCTATATTCATGCTACTTTGCTGTTCAAATCCCACTAGTAATGTATTAATTTGAAATGCCACAAAACATCAAACTGAAACTTGTCCCAAGTCACTTTCCTATTTTCTTCTAAATGTGGTGAAGACCCATTCTAATGACTATAAATTTATTATGTGTATTACAGTAGCTTCTAGAGGCTCACCAGGCCTCACTGTGCTGGGCAAAGTACAAACAGACAGTAAGACAACCCCCATCCCAGCAAAATGTTTAGGCACATGACTAAAATTAAGCATGTATTTAATGTGCTTTGTTGAGTACAGATGGAACAGCTGAATCAGGACCACAAAGAGCTTGCATTCTACACAATACAACACAATGGAGGAGGCTCAGCACACAATGGAAGGGGAAGACAAAGTAACAGTGATAGGAGCTGGTCTTATATGAGGTCATCTGTTCTTTAGGTTTTAATAGCCTCTCTCTGAAGTCAATGACTTAAATTTTTCCTTGTGTGGCAGGTACAGGGTTCAAGGTCTTTGATTCTTCTACCTATTTATTCTTCTCCGGGTAATCGTTGGATATAAATCACTGTGACTTCCCCTCAGAGAGAAGAGGGTAATTTGATCCCTTCTCTGGAGTTTATCAACACCATTCTGCAAATCAGTGAGAAAGACAGTCCCTCAGGAGCAAGGCCCTCGTTCACCTAGGACATAGAGTTTTGCTTTGAAACGTTGTTTTTGTTCCTTCCAAAACAACATTCCATCTGTTGTTATTCTTCCTGTTTTTAATAAACCTGTACAGTCTTACATCCATGATGTAGCATCTGAATGCCTTTATTCTCCTATTTGTAATGCTAAGAGTATGTGGATTACACTGTAGTAGGTTAACACTCCAAAAAAACCCGACGCCAGAACCAATATTAAAATTTTAAAAACATATTGAATACTGAGACGGGGTATATAAACCCCACCCTGGTCGAGAAAGCTTAAATGAGCTGCTATGGCTCCTTCTGACTCATCTGCAATCTTATAGGTGTGTGAAGTAGGGTTGTGGGGGGTGCTGCAGCACCCCCAGGTTTTATGTGGGGGCCGCTGGCTCTGCATCCCAGGGCTTCACTTTCCAGCTCGGGTCCTGGGGGACTGGCCCCATGTCCTGTTCCCCAGGGCTGGCTCCATGCCTGGGGCCCTGCTCCTTGTCCTCCATCCAGGACTCTGCTCCCTGTGCCCCACACCTTACTCCCCAGTCTTGCACGTGGGGCTTGGGTCCTGGCCACTGACCCTGTCCCTAGTGCTCTGCTTCTGGCCCCACCCTGGCAATGGCCACAGCCCTCGGCCCCCTTACCATTGTTTGGGGTTTCTCTTCCAGGGGAGACAGCCCTGCTCCCAGCCTTAGCTGCGGGGAGGACAGTCAGGGCATGCTAGGGATAGGGGGGCTGGCTTTCAGCACCCCAATGATTAAAAATGTTCCAGCGCCACTGCCCAGTAAACCTGCAGTAGGTGTCAGGTTTGGAAGGAAAGGTTGAAAGGGGAGAGAGCCCAGCTCACCTGGGACCTGGCTGTGTGTATGGGAAAACAGACCTTCAGATCTAAGTCTGTGGGTGTGTGCACTTTGAGTTAGGGTGCGTGATTTCTAGCTCATGTAGACATACCTGTTCTATCTGGAATTGAGCCAGCACCTAAAAATAGCAGTGTAGTCTAAAGGATTAACCGGCTTGCTTGCGTATATATATAATATCTTTTTTTGTATTTTGTTTATTGTAATAGGGTCATAGATTTATACTGAAATAAGTTGGACTGTAATGCAAGGGACCTACAGGCCAAAAAAACCCTGTATGTTCAGCTAAGGCAACCCAGATAGCAAAGTTGACCTACATATTGAGACCTTTTACTTAAATAGTAAGCCACCCACATATGTCTAAGACCTTTATCGAGACAGATAGACAATGGAAGAATGGTAGGGGGGTTTTCTTGTACCCACAGGCTTAACAGATACACCACAAGGAAAGAACTGAAATAACTAAAACCAAAAATAACATGTGCGTGTGTATATGTCATCAATATACATGAACTGATTAGTAGATGGAGTAAGGGTACCCTAACATTTTTGTGGGTGAGGAATGACATTTGGGCATAGGAGGAAGGCTTTCCGGCACTTGTGCCCTATAAAAGAGGTGACTCACCTCGCTAGCATATGCTATCTATCCACGATGACTACTATTAGTAGGCCATACTCATTTTCTTTTCAAACTTTAAGTTCTAAGGGAACTAGGCTACACTTGGTTTTCCTAAACTTTTGTTCTTAGTTTTGTTTATTAGGTTTTAATTTTAAGTTTGTTAGTGAAGTAAACTCTAAGTTAGCTTTGATAGCTCCTAGCATTAACTCCTTCTAAGCATCTCTCACTCAAGAATTGAGAAACCTGAACCGCCAAAGGCGAGGTCCTGTGTTCTTACCACTAGGTTGTCAAGGAAGAGTGTGAGTATATTAACCAAAGCTTTGTAGCATATAATACTGTATTACCACTATGTATCTTTTGAATAACAGTAATTCAATTGTAACTTTGTAACTCTAATTATTTTTCCTTTACTTACTATTTCGTTGGTTTTAATAAAAAGTCTTTAGGGCTATAACTGTCTTAGTGTGAGCTTCCTGTCATACCCTTGAGGGTCCTTTGTAAATTCTGTGGAGCCTAATTCGGGACAAGAACTTTCATCTTCTGATCAAAAAGATTGGCGAGTCTAAAACTCATACTATCCAATTTACTAGAATTAACACACCCTAAATCAGGCTACCGCGGTGTGTCTGGGGTGACACAGATGACAGTTCAGGCTAGCTGCCCCAAGCAGCTATTGGGTACTTACTCAGGTGGGTAGCCCAAGCTGCTACCCATACTGCTGTGAACACTAACTCAAGCACAGCTACCACAGATATGTCTACCTTTGAGCCGAAGTGTTGATGAACCTCGTAAGAGAAACCTGGCTTGTGGAAAGGACTTGCTTCAGAGACTACTGCTGGACATAGCTGAGAGAAGGTAGGCTTGAAGCAGGACTATTGTTTCAATTTGCTGCCAAACCTTGCTTGTTGTAGTTGCTAGGAAACACTACTGCTAGTAGTAGGCTGCCTGGCGACGGTGACAGTTCAATATTTTGCCTTGGGCAATGGATTGGGGGACCCAGCAGTGGTTGGCTATGAGATCAGGAATGATCTTGTCACAAATATTTGAAAAATATATTATCAATCAGCTACCCTGTTTCAACCATGAATCTTCTTCTTAGCATATGCACTACATCCCTAGGTGGTATGTGACCAGGATTAATCACTGAATCTGCTAGTTGGATCTTTAGCTTCCCCGTCTTGGGCCAGGTACTGTTAGGGAGTGCCATGATTCAGAATGCCTGTTATGATCACTTCAAATGACCATTATATATTCTGTGTAAAGCGGAATTTAGGTACTGCTTAATAAATAATGTCATATGGTCTATGGAAAAGTATAGGACACCAGAGAATGAGTTTCGCAAAACTCAAGAAAATATAGCATGAATTAATGCTAATTTGTGTCAGATCTTACACAATAGATTTCTTTTTTCTTCTTCAGAGAATAATTGAAAACTTACACAGCATCTTAAATAAACCAGTGACAACTGGGAAAATCAGTCGACTGGCCTTTTGTGTCTGTTTATAGTAGATTTTGGCAGCAAGCTAGTTGATGCAGACTCTATAGGACACAATTATTACGTATTCCAGATGTGCTTGACCTTGAATAAAAAAACATATTGCCATAGAGATTGTCAGTGTATATACTCTTAGCACAAATCATCGGCTACTTTAAAACCTGTTTTAAAAAATGAAGTTTCTCCTAATGATTGTTCGTATTGTAGTTCAGTATGGATGTCTAACTTCACTCAGAGGCTTAGATTTCAATTATCAGGATATAGTTCAGGTTGATGTGCCTGGATAGTTCCTAATAAGAAGAAGGGAACTTAAAAGATTTTGCTCAGTACTTTAAATAGACCCCTCCCTGTCACAGTAAATAACTCCCTATTCCAAATATAATTCTCATCTTTGCAAACATGCTTTTGCAGTTATAGATGGAAGACTTTATTCACACTTGGAATAATTTTTCAGTATTTTTAGCCAAAAATCTATGTCTAATAAACAGAAAAAAAATTTGAACAATTAAGCAAAGCTTTGCTAGCCATTGAATATTTTCACTTACTTCTAAATAACTGTTGTAGTCACTGACATGTCTTGATTGACAGTATCAAGTTAAAGAACAATTCAACTGAAGAAAGTTGAAAGACACCCTGTTCTGATTAAATCCGTTTTAAAAAAAAAAGGCTGAAACATTTCGGAGTTAATTCATGATTCTCTCCAATCAATGAATTCTAAGGATCGTTTCTAATTTGTTGAGATGTCAACAGAAACACCAGATGGATCCTGTATGAAATTCAAAATATACCTTTCCCCATCTACCTTTACTTTAAATGATAATTTTGTTTCCTTGAAGGAAAATTTTTTGGCTTGTATTTATTTTTTTTTTGGTAATGGTTAGCGCAGTAGAGAGTAAAACACGATGCTTTTAACAATGGAGTGGCTACTCCTTTATCCCACTTTTGAGTCAGTAATCTTATCTCAGAAAGTATGGGACAAGTCAGGAGGTAAGGGGAATATATCTGCAATGGAATAATATATTTGGTCCAAATTATGAAAACACAAAAATTGCCAAATTCTTCTGGACAATGTGGGAAGGAAAAACATCTGTCAGCTAAATTGCTGAGAAACACTGCTGTGTTAGCAATCTGATGTAATTTCATAATAGTTTTCATTATGCTCAGACTAGCACAAATCTAAATCATGCAAATTGTTGAACATATGCTCTGCCTGCCTTCATCAGCAGTCTTCTTATCTTGGAAGACAGGCTGATACAGTACTTAGGTGATGTTTTAGTAAGCTTTTGATAAAGTGATGTACAGATGTTTCAAACAAAGCCTCCTGCAAGTGCTACTATTTGCTGGGCCACTGGGAATGAACAGGTGCAATCAAACCACATTGCCAAATTCTGGCTCCAGGCCATATTATGCTTAAAAAGCCAGAGCTAGGAGGGAAATCATAGAGTATAACTTCTGTGCCCCAGTTCTGACTTTTCCAAAATCCATTAAGTTGACACTCAGAAATTAATGTGAACCAATTTAGGAGTCAAAGGTGAAGAGTGCAAGAATTTGCTCACCTTTGTTCTCTCTCTCACTAATCCCATTAAAGATTACAGATAAAGGTGGCATTTCCAAAAGTGGTGAGTCAGCACGAGGGGACACCAGATGACTCAGCAAGACTGTTAGCCATCAGTTATGTTATGAGTCTTATAAGTGGAACATGTATAGGTCCTCAAAGAGGCACCAGCTTGGCCCTATTGTCCTATCCTTTCTTTGGAGCTTTAAGTTGACCAGAATTTGTGTATGAATATTGAGTATGCATGGATGCCATGCACTGAGTTAATCCCTCTGAAATAAACATTAGATTTTTTTTTGTGAAAAAGATCACATAGTGCTATTTACATCTTCAGAACACTTACATTGTACTATGATGCGCCCATTTGTACACAAGGGCAAGAAGGACAAGTGACTTGGTCAGTGTCACAGAGGGTATCAGTATCAGTCCCAGCAGTAGAACTCAGTCACTTGTTCCTGTGCTCCGGCTACTAGGTCATGACTCTTAGATCTTTGAGGGACCCTGAACTTCTGCCTTTGTTTGGCAGGAGAGACTACTTTCCAAGAGCTGTTACTTCCCCGGTCTCCGTAAAAGCTGTCACACCAGTAAAATAAACTAACCGCCAACTTCAGCTTCACTTCATTGACATATATTGTATTCATATGGTAGACTGTGGTTTATGAAAAAGAAGTGCATAGTGTGGAGTGCAGGAAAAGAGGGAACCTTCAGCAGCTGAAGGTGGGACAACAAGACAGATGGTTTCTTGGGCTATGTAGACATACTGATGATTATGTTCTCTGATTTCCAGTAAAAGTGATATTGCTTGTTTTTGAGATTTAAACATCTGGAGGTCATTAAAAGTACAATAGATACAATATGTAGGGCATTTGCTTAGGCTACAGAACAGCAATTGCCGTAAGTGATCTTCTTGCTCTAATGTATGCTGCAACTTCATTTAACAAATTAGACTGCCTAAAATTCTCTCACAAATTTAAAAAGTAAAATTCCGTCATTATTACTCTGACAGCAATATTCTTCAGTAAACAAAATTACTAGCAAAAACCAATCAAACAGTTTACATTTGTGAGTGTTCAAATAATGGCCTACTCATCCTTCATTAAAGTTACAACTAGTTTAACATACGGTAAGTAATTTTTCATTATCACACTGCAGTTCCTAATGCTGTAAACAGGATAGCTGTCAGTCTTTTCAGTAAAAATCTCTGATTTGGGGGTATCAAAATCTTGGTATAAAAATGTGCATTGTGTTAAAACTTGAGAGATAATATCCCAGACCAACAACAGACTTTATTTTAACACCACCAAACATCTGTCAAGCTCATATCCACTCAGAATGATTCTACAAAGGTCATTCTTCTGGCCCGTTGCTTGGACCAGGACACCCCCACTCTTTGTATTCCTCTACTGGCTCCCCCTTCTCTGTTTTAACAAACAAGCTGTTTGTCTTCACTTTCAAGGCCCTTAATGGTCTATACCCCCCTATGTATAATTTCTCATTCACTAATAAATGAATAAATTCACTAATAAATGAATTCACTAATTCACTCCCGCCTCCAATTGGCCAATGATGCCAGCTTCCATTGCCCACTTGTTAAACTTCCAAAAAAAATCTTGTTTTCTCTCATGTTGCCCTTATGCTTTGGAGGAACTCCCCGTAAACATCTGCACAGTGTTTCTTTTCCTGCAAAGGTGACTGCTCCCTAATCTCAGGAAGAATCGGAAGAATGCTAAGGTAGCCTACAAAGAATAGAAAGAAATGAAAAACATGAAGACTATTTCTTAATGCACATGCAAATCATTCTCCGATTTCATATGAAATCCTCCTACATTGAGCAGTGAGCCTGGCAACAGAACTGAAACAGAGGAAAGGCTGTAGAACAGCCTAAAGTCTAAAGTATACAGGGAAAAACAGTAGAGCGGGCATGTCTGATGTGGGGAAAGCTCTATGTGGCTACTTTGTGCTATGCCTACTCCTAGCCACTACAGGCAGCCTATTATGGACACAAATTAAAATTTACTTTCAAAGGTTTTTTTGTAAAAAAATTCTAGATATGTAAATTTACATAATAGCCTGTACCAATTTTGAAAATATTGAATTGTAACCTTTCTATCTGCAGTTTCAAGGATTAATGGACAAGCTCAGGTGAAAACTTTAATACTTGTGATACTTTAATTTGTGATACCATAGGGGGAAAAGTGTGAAAACTGCCTAATATGACTTAATAAATTAGTTTAATCAGGGACTACCAACACGAATATGCATTAATTATAACTGTAGTTGTTGTGTGATATCCCTACAGGACAGTGTGGGTACCTTAATGTGTTTAATGTGTTTTGTGTTTAATGTTAATAGTTTAGAAATGCTTTCCTGGGGTGAAAATACTAAGTACTAAAGAACTTTTCATCTAGTGGAGAAGGGCATAACAAGTTAAAGCCAGATGAATTCAAATTAGAAATAAAGGTAAATGTTTTAACAGTGAGGGTGATTAACCAGTAAAGCACACCACTTGGTGGTCTCCATCTCTTGATGTCTTCAGATCAAGATTGGATGTCATTCTGGAAGATATGCATTAGTTAAACAAGTTATTGGCCTCAATATAGGGGCAATTGGATGAAATGCTCTGGCCTTTGTTATGCAGAAGGTCAGACTAGATAATCTAATGATCCTGTCTGGCCTTAAATATGTATGAAACTTTCCAGGCTGAATTTCCTGGGTTTATAATGCTTGTTTTGGTGATAATTGCATAATTCCTGTAACGTTTTATCTTCTTGAATCAGTGATAAGTGCTCCCAACCATAACTTCATCTTAAATTGGACTATATCTGGGACCCTGTAGTCTTGATCCTGTAGATGTTAGGAGGTTTTTTACATCCAGAACAAAGAGCAAGTTCATTTCACAAACAGTACATCAACTGAAAAACAGGAGTATAGTGCGTGGCAAGAGGAGAGTCCTTATGGTGAATTATTCTGGTGAATCAGATGCTTTGAGCCCTGCACGAATACAAAATTTGTATTAACATCCAATCCACAATCTTCAGAAATGGTCTGTGGATATTAGCAGATAACGTGGATATCTGCAGATTTGCAGGGCTCTAAAGATCCTGTCCTTTCTCTGCTCGCATTTTCCCTTTCCTCCTGGAGAGAGACAGACAGGACAGTCCTGCTGCTGAGAAGCAGGTTTGTCCCTTATGTGACTCTCCAAATAGAAAGCATGGGTAGGCTCACACTCCTGATCAGAAATGAGGGGTTGGTTCTCTCCACTGCAGTGGTTGCTGGAGCAGTTGTGGGAGAAAGGGTAAGAGTGAACTGGGTCAGTGCATTCTCCCTCCTTTATCTCCTTTGACGCCATGCGATCCATGTAAATGAAGCTTTCTAAAGCCATGCAGGAGAGCTGCTGCTTCCTTCGATGCTCCATTAAAGTTCCGCCTAGGATTTTTTTTTTGGTTTGTTCTTCTCCAAGTTTCGGATACCACCATTGGCTGAGATGATTATCTACTGTGCAAAGTTGCACATAGTGAACATGTGCTTCTCCGGAGGTGCACAGAAACACACAGAGCAGGTCAGAATCCTGCTTGGACCATGCTTGGAGCAGTACCAATTTACTGCTAGCAGAGACACATCACAGAGAAGCAGCTGTTCCCAAATATTACAGATAGTTGGAATAGGGGTTTCACAGAATATGTCTGGTGATACAGTTTGGAGTAACCTGCCGTTCAACATGAGTGAGGGTGTCACAATCTGCACCAGAGACAGGAAGGATATAGGCACGTGTTGAGAGGACATGGGTAAGCAGATGGTGGCCCTACTCAGCATGCTAGGCACAGCAAGTGAGCTACTCCTATAAGGTAGGTAAAATACATGTATTTTGCATAGCACATTGCTGATGAAGAATACATGTATTTGGCTGTTCACCTAGAAATGTCTTTGAGGCATGATTCCTTTAAGAAACCAGGAAATGGAGCCCAGAAGGGGAGAAGCTCCGGGGGTCAAGGAGAAAAACCTGGAGAGACTGTCAGACCTTGGCATTAAAGTTTGTTCTTGTTTACATGGAAACCTGAGAGGAGTTCAAATAAATGGAATATCAAAGTGAGATTTGTTTCCTAACTGTGCGTTGGAACAGAGCAATTTCTGTGTAACCTGGAGGATGGTCTCTTTCTGATGGCTTTTGAAAGGTCAAAACAAACCAATAGTGAATTCTCACCCTTTGTGGGTCAAAAAGTAGTTTGCAAGTGAGAATAGTCTCCAGCACATGGATATGTTTTTCCTGGATGGTGCTTGGAGTCACACTAGTGAAATCCAGCCAATGCTCTGTTCTTAACTCCTAAATGTTTGAACATTACAGTTGATAAAAGACTTTGAAAAAGCCAAGTGTTGTGTGGGCTTTTTTTTTTAAAACTGCCTCTGATTAAAAAGATATTCAGTGAAGTGTATTTCAGGGAGAACAATTTTAAATGGCACCAGCTGTTCTAAAAAGGAGACTTCAGAAATCTTGAACCAGGATCGAACAAAACCATAGGCTGTTTTTTAGACTTTCCTTTGGAGAAGTCAGAATCTCACAGGCATTGCACACGCCTCTTCTCAAAGCAAGTCCTTTGCTTAAATTACTCGTAAGTGATTGACAACAAACAATTTTCCATTTTTCGAGCAACAGATTAAATAAGAGCTTTTATGTGGGACTCATCCAGGAATGGCTGGAGAACCAATTCCTCAAAAGAGTGAAGTGGAGAGTTGCAAAATATTAGTGCAGTGACAGCCTGGCATTGCAATTTTAATGGTTTGCATTCTGGTGCTACATTGTCAGGACACAAGAAGACATAAAACAAGCCATTCCCTGTGCCTAGGCACTTATCTGAAAGATCTACACACAGAAAAGAAAGGAGTAACTAAGAGGATTTGATTATTAATCATTGACTTGGCAGTAATGCAACAAAAGCGAGTCTTTAGGAGAGATATGGAGGAGAGGTTGGTGAAGCAGGATGAGGAGGGCTTTCTGTGCTTAGGAGGGAGAAAAGAGCAATGCATGAAGATGAGTGGGCGAAGGAAATGATCTGCTATTGCCAGTAAGCACTGTGATAATTTAAAGATACAGTAAATAGCAAGGATTCAGATACTTTGAGGCCAGACATATCCTTAGTACTATGAGAATTTTTATGGCCATAGTTTTTGAAGGAGTGTAACAACGCGCACATTCACTGGAAGCTGTTCTAGCCAGACACCGACAAATGCAGTAGATAAAATCCTAATGGAAGCACAGTTTGCTTGCGCCATACTTCAGTAGACAAACTCATGCTGTGTGAAGGTTGAAAAAACACAGCCAGGCTTCAAATCTAACAGGAAAAAGTCACAGTAGCTAATAGAAATCTTGTTCACAGAGAAAATTTCACCCCTCTCTTTCTACCATGAAAGGAAAACTCCTATTGTATATCACAAATCTGTGTCTTTATAGCTTGAGGAAAAGAGATTCTGTCTGCTTCTTTTCACACTGAACTAGTTCTAAGCAGCCTGCTGTGATCACAGCTGACCTCACTCACTCTGTCTGTCTCAGTTTATGCTCAGTCACATACACATCTCATGCTCTGATGGTGAACTCCCTCTCAAACTAAATATGCTCCTTAAGCCAGTGAATCAAAGAAAACAGATTTGGGGCCTCGCTCTGATCTACTGATGAGAACAAGGACAACTGAAACTTCAGTGGAGTCCATGACAGGCTGCTGGGTTTCTATTTTGTTGAATCAAAGAAAAGGATGCTTATCTTGATAAATCTACAATAAGTGTTATAAATTTAAATATTAAATCATCCCCAAGCCTGAGAGCACCCTGACCCAGAGTGCATCCTCCTGCAGAAAACCCCATTGATGGGGCCAAAGAACAATAAACTTTGCAAGTGTCATCTGGCAGAATTTATTATGAGCTTACCTGAAGAGGGAGGAGCAGAGGTGATGTCAGGGGAATCATTCCATCTATCCATTGGGATGGAACCCACCCATAATCCACAGAGATTGTAGCCTGTTCTGCAGGGATGATTGAATTTCCAATGGCTCACTCATCCTTTCCCCTGGCAAATGGCATCACAGCTATTGTTAACAAGTTCCTACCCTCTTGCAGCAAGGCTATGAACCTGCTTCAAACAGCACCAACTCTTAGCAGGAGAATCAACTATTGAATGGACATTAGTGTCTTAGACCCCAGGAGTTCCCATATTCTCAAACGTGCTCCCTTCTGTGAGAGGACATCACCAGAGAAGACTCTGCGTGGAGCAAAGGTGGGACAGGGAGAGGTATATTTGTGTTCTAGACAATAGTGTGTCTCTCCTCCACTTGGGCAAAGGTATTGCGTGCATAGCAGGTCCCATCAGGTACATTAGTGAAGGAGATGCTCCCGCTCCCTGGGCAAATGGATTTTTTCAGTGCTGGGAAAGGGATATAAAAGGGCTTTAATGGATTGTGCAGGCAGACCTGCAGAAACAGGTTGTCACAAAGGGAATAGTTTTAAAGTGCATTTGGTATTAATAATAATAAATAGTTTACAGACACACAAACCAGGAAAATAGGAATAGCCTGGAGATGTCATGGTTGTGGGGTAGGTTGTGCTTTAGGCCCCTTTATTCCTTCTTGAGTGAACCTATCAGGTGACAGCCTTAGCTTCCACCATCCCTCTCAGTGGATGGAACCCCTTGGTTCCACCTCTCCAGGATCTTTGGGTGGCAGCCCAACTGTTTCTCTATCATTGTAACATAACTGTCCCACTTAGTACCTATAAACTTTTTCCTCAGAGGCTTGTGATCAGCTGCTAATTAAGTGACTCAAGCAGCTTTTTCAAAACAAAGCTCATCAAAAATACACAGCAAGCACTAAGAAAGGATAAGATGAGAAAAGACCTAGTTCTTACCTACTTTTAGGCTATGTCTACACTGGCAATTGAACGACAAAACTTTTGTCTTTCAGAGGTGTTTAATCCCCCCATATCCCGAAAGACAAGTATTTTGCCAGGACAAGTGCCAGCACTCGTTGGGAGTGGAAGGTTTTTGGCAGCGGAAGAGCCGACAAACAGCGCCTACACTGCACGACTTTTAGTGGCACAGCTGAAGCGACACAGCCATGTCGCTAAAAGCTGTGTAGTGTAGATGTAGCCTTACTGACACTTTATTCATTCCACTAACCCAGGAACTCAGTTCCAGCCTCACCCTACTGCTGGTTCTCAGCCAACAGTATGCATACCACTAGAGGTGCACACAGGTCTTCCAGGGGATACCTCAACTCATCTAGATATTTGCCTAGTTTTACAACAGGCTACGTTAAAAACAATGTGCAAAGTCAGTACAAATTAGGGTGACCAGATTCCCGATTTTATAGGGACAGTCCTGATTTTGGGGTCTTTTTCTTATATAGGCTCCTATTACGCCCCGCCCCTCCCCCATTCCCTGTTCCAATTTTTCACATTTGCTGTCTGGTCACCCAAGTCCAAACTAAAATTTCATAGCCAGTGACTTGTTTATATTGCTCTATATACTGTACACTGAAATGTAAATACAATATTTACATTCCAGTTGATTTATAATTACATGGTAAAATGAGAAAGGGAGCAATGGTTCAGGAGTCGCGTGTTGTGACACTTTCATATTTTTATATCTTATTTTGTAAGCAAGTAGTTGCATTCCCCAGGTTTCACCTCACTTAAGACAAATCAGAGTCCTGAAAAGGGCACAATAGTCTGGAAAGGTTGAAAGCCACTGATCTACAGCATCCTCTATGCCAGCCTCTGTCAGATTCCTCTCCAGCCGCTGCTGCCAACTTTGCACCCTTCCCTTGAGGCCTGGCTCTTTAAGGTTTTAATATCACCTTTGATCCTAAGTTCAAGCCTGGGAAGAATAAATCTTGCTAGTTTAGTTGGAGCCAGGCAGGTACGTAGACCCTTAGTTAATAGCTTCCTGACTGTTTCCTCAAAGACCATTAGTATCAGGGGTAGCGGAACAGGGAGTATCAGAGTGCCATAGCCCCATTACTTTGAACAGTGGGAGGGCTATGCCAGTGTAGACTAGTCCTCAGTTAACTTGGCTGATATCTATAAAAAAAAGACTACAGATATTTTCCTCATTCTCCACTCAAACATTGCTTTGTTAGATGTGTTCAGAGTGAAAGTGGATGGACAGACTCCATTTCTACTGAAAGTTGGGAGTGGACTTTATTTTCATAAAATAAAACATGAAGCCAAAGACAGCCTTACAATGAGACGTCGCCTGAGAACATAAGACACAACAGATTTTTGCAGACTTATCTACAGGTACCAAACCAAGGCAAACCTGTATTATTTAATGCCTTGTAAAAGAAGCAAAATGCTTTTAGCAACATTACCTGCTGCAGTAGTAATTGAGTCTCTCTGCCATGTGATTTAGTACCAGATGCCAAATTTCATTACATCTCTCCATAATGCCGTTTAACTCTGTAAATTAATCTCTCACTTGACAGTTAATTCCAGCTACTCCCAAATGTTCCCTCCAAACGATCCCCAGAACCATTGAATTATTTTTGAATCTATAAGAAAGGACATTCCATTAATATGAACGTACAGCAATGTTAAATCTAAAGAGATATCAGTCACTGCTCCAGGTACTCCTGAGTTAATTGTTATTGAAACACTGACACAGAAACACTAGGACCCAGATCCACAAAGATATTTAGGCACTCTGACAATCACTGGAATTTTTAACCTTGAGTAAAGCACCTACACTCCTTATACAATGCATGGGGAGAGAGAGGTGACAGAACAGTGGGATTCACAAAGGCTTATGGGAGATGCTGATGAAATGAGTCTTGCCTAAGCTTTACCCCTCTTACAGAGTTGGGTCTCTATCTATGCTTGAAATCCACTGCCAGCTATGTCAACTCCAGCTATGTTTTTCATGTAGCTGGAGTAGTGTAACTTAGGTAGATTTACTGCAGTAGTGAAGACAAGCCCTCACTTACGCCCAGGTGCTTAAATGCCTTTAAGAACCTAACTTGCACTGAAATTAATGGGAGTTAGGTTCTTAAATACCATTTAGGATCTGGGTCTTAGTCTTATAAGCACCTACTAGCCTTTTTAACAAAATCTTATCTATATAACAAACTCAGCACACCAGAGCAAAAAAGCATATCCTTTCCATCTCTTACTGTATTCAGGAACTTACTACCTTCAACGGTCTCCACAAATCCCTATCAAGTGAATGGCTTTTGCAACATGCTGAAAATCATCAAATCTGGGCTATTTCAGTGCATGTTCCATTATCCCAGGGTCCTTACAGAGAGCCTCCTCTTAAGGAGGGTTCAGCTCAAATGCTTCTAATTACCCCCGCTGTGGCAATATGTCATGCGGAGAGAGGTGATCACTCAAAAAGGTAGATTCCAAACTTCATAGGTCATATGCCCTCATGAAGGCAGTGATTATTCCCACAGCCTATGCATGTGTACTTCTCTGATCACCTATACCTAAGCACCTGGCATCTAAACCCGCTCTGCATGAATATGTGAACAAACCAAGGGTCCAGTACCTGCTGTAGATCGGGGGTCAGCAACCTTTCAGAAGTGATGTGCCGAGTCTTCATTTATTCACTCTAGTTTAAGGTTTTGTGTGCCAGTAATACATTTTAACGTTTTTAAAAGGTCTCTTTCTATAAGTCTATAATATATAACTAAACTATTGTTGTATATAAAGTAAATAAGGTTTTTAAAATGTTTAAGAAGCTTAATTTAAAATTAAATTCAAATGCAGATCCCCCTGGACTGTTGGCCAGGACTCAGGCAGCGAGTGTGCCACTGAAAATCAGCTTGCGTGCCGCCTTTGGCACCCGTGCCATAGGTTGCCTACCCCTGCTGTAGATACTTCGAACAGTGATTAGGTGGGCGCCTTAAGCTTTTTACCCATTCTTATCCCCCTTTTATGAAATCTCCAAATGAGATTCATTTCTCAAGCTCTTTTTATGCTATACCCTTTTCTTCCCATGCAAATTATTCTTTCAGTTTGCACATAGTCCATCCACCCCTGTTTGAAATTTATTATTTTTGTCTTACCAACATAGTTCTGGAAAGAGGGTTTGCTAGTTGACTGCAGCGGAGCCAGGTGGTGGAGGCCAGCATTACTGTCTGTCTCTTGCCTTTACAAGGAGAACTATTTAGTTTGGCCAAAAAAATTAAAAAGATGGAATGGTGAATTTTAAAAGAATAACTGTAATATGACTAATGAAAATTTCTTCTAAGTCATATGTGCACTGATACCAAATACTAGTTCCATGTATAAGTGTGTAAGTGTTTACAGGGTGTACATCAGTGGTGCCCATCTTTAGTGTTTTTTTAAAGAAGTATTTCATGTTAAGAAGTCTGAATATTTCATTTGGGGAGAGATGATATTTAAAAGAAAAATCAAATCTCTCAAATAACCCACAGCCATCATTATGCATATACCATAGTTAATTTCTGTGGTTACATATGAGTTACCCTATTTTCCCTCACATCTTCCTTCTTGTTAGTTGTGGTTTCACATTTAATTGTAAACTCTTCAGAGCAAGGATGATGAGGTAACTGTAACAGGACCGCTTGAGAATAGTGATCATAATATAATAACATTTAACATTCCCGTGCTGGGAACAAAATCGCAGCAGCCCAACACTGTGGTATTTAATTTCAGGAAGGGGAACTATGCAAAAATGAGGGGGTTAGTTAAACGGAAATTAATAGGTAAAGTGACTAAAGTGAAATCCCTACAAGCTGCATGGACACTTTTCAAAGAAACCATAATAGAGGCCCAACTTAAATGTATACCCCAAATTCAAAAACAAAGTCAAAGAACTAAAAAAGAGCCACCGTGGCTTAACAACCATGTAAAAGAAGCAGTGAGGGATAAAAAGGCATCTTTTAAAAAGTGGAAGTCAAATCCTACTGAGGTAACTAGAGAGGAGCATAAACACTGCCAAATTAAGTGTAAAAATGTAATAAGAAAAGCCAAAATGGAATTTGAAGAACAGCTAGCCAGAAACTCAAAAGGTAATAATAAAATGTTTTTTAAATACGTCAGAAGCAGGAAGTCTGCTAAACAACCAGTAGGGCTCCTGGATGATAGAGATACAAAAGGAGCACTTAAAGATGATAAAGTCATTGCGGAGAAACTAAATGAATTCTTTGCTTCGGTCTTCACGGCTGAGGACATTAGGGAGATTCCCAAACCTGAGCCGTCTTTTGTAGGTGACAAATCTGAGGAATTCTCACAGATTGAAGTGTCACTAGAGGAGGTCTTGGAACTAATTGATAAACTTAACTGTAACAAGTCACCGGGACCAGATGGCATTCACCCAAGAGTTCTGAAAGAACTCAAATGTGAAATTGGGGAACTATTAACTAGGGTTTGTAACCTGTCCTTTAAATTGGCTTCTGTACCCAATGACTGGAAGATAGCTAATGTAATGCCAATATTTAAAAAGGGCTCTAGAGGTGATCCCGGTAACTACAGACTGGTAAGTCTAACATCCGTACCGGGCAAATTAGTTGAAACAATAATAAAGAATAAAATTGTCAGGCACATAGAAGAACATAAATTGTTGAGCAAAAGTCAGCATGGTTTCTGTAAAGGGAAATCATGTCTTAGTAATCTATTAGAGTTCTTTGAAGGGGTCAACAAACGTGGACTACGGGGATCCAGTGGACGTAGTGTACTTAGATTTCCAGAAAGCCTTTGACAAGGTCCCTCACCAAAGGCTCTTATGTAAATTAAGTTGTCATGAGATAAGAGGGAAGATCCTTTCGTGGACTGAGAACTGGTTAAAAGACAGGGAACAAAGGATAGGAATAAATGGTAAATTTTCAGAATGGTGAGTGGTGTTCCCCAAGGGTCAGTCCTAGGATCAATCCTATTCAACTTATTCATCAATGATTTGGAGGAAGGGGTAAACAGTGAGGTGGCAAAGTTTGCAGATGATAGTAAACTGCTCAAAATAGTTAAGACCCAAGCAGACTGTGAAGAACTTCAAAAAGATCTCACAAAACTAAGTGATTAGGCAACAAAATGGCAAATGAAATTTAATGTGGATAAATGTAAAGTAATGCACTTTGGAAAAAATAACCCCTACTATACGGACAATATGATGGGGGTTAATTTAGCTACAACTAATGAGGAAAAAGATCTTGGAGTCATCGTGGATAGTTCTCTGAAGATGTCCATGCAGTGTGCAGCATCAGTCAAAAAAGCAAACAGGATGTTAGGAATCATTAACAAAGGGATAGAAAATAAGACGGAGAGTATCTTATTGCCCTTATACAAATCCTTGGTGCGCCCACATCTTGAATACTGTGTACAAATGTGGTCTCCTCATCTCAAAAAGGACATACTGGCTTTAGAAAAGGTTCAAAGAAGGGCAACTAAAATGATTAGGGGATTGGAATGGGTCCCATATGAGGAGAGATTAAAGAGGCTAGGACTTTTTAGCTTGGAAAAGAGGAGACTAAGGGGGGATGTGATAGAGGTATATAAAATTATGAGTGGTGTGGAGAAAGTGCATAAGGAAAAGTTATTTACTTGTTCTCATAATACCAGAACTAGAGGCCACCCATTCAAATTAGTGGGCAGCAGGTTTAAAACAAATAAAAGGAAGTTCTTCTTCACACAGCGCACAGTCAACCTGTGGAACTCCTTGCCTGAGGAGGCTGTGAAGGCTAGGATTATAACAGGGTTTAAAAGAGAACTGGATAAATTCATGGAGGCTAAGTCAATTAATGGCTATTAGCCAGGCTGGGTAAGGAATGGTGTCCCTAGCCTCTGTTTGTCAGAGGGAGGTGATGGTTGGCAGGAGAGAGATCACTTGATCTTTACCTGTTAGGTTCACTCACTCCGGGGCACCTGGCATTGGCCACTGTCAGTAGACAGGATACTGGGCTAGATGGACCTTTGGTCTGACCCAGTACGGTCTTTCTTATGTTCTTATGATGTCTTCCTGTGAGTTTGTCCAGAACTTAGCATGATTGTTCTCAGTTCTGATTGGGGAGCTACCACAATACTAAAAATAAATATGTTAATAGGACCATGTGTTGGGGTATTTGTGCTGTGTGCTAACTGGCCGTACCTTTGACACATCCATTATCCCCCTCTCTTCTCTTCTGGAGACCAATCCCACAGGTCACATTGGTGGGGAGAACTGAGATGCACAGTTCCCTTGGTGGTCACTCAGATATTGGCTCATCAGTGTAGCAGGAACACCCAGCATTAATGTAGGCTTTTGAGTCTAAAGTTAATGTAACATTTATACAAACAAAAATAGTACAATTGCAGTTGCCTTCTGTGCATATGGATATAAGCATAGTAGTGCTACTTCTGCTTCAGTGGAACAGAGTTAAAAATTTTCTACAGGACGATGCCACCTATTGGATATTCTTAGAATTAATAAGATGAAACAGTTCAAAGAAAAACAATTCTGATATGCATGAGGAGTTTTAATAAATCTGGCCATGTTTGCATCTATTTTCTATAAACCAGTTGCTAGAAGAAAGTTTCTGTTGGGACATTCTGAATTTTGGTGTACTCCTACAAAAATGAAAAGATGTTGCTATAAAATGCAGTTGGGAAAGGAGAACTTGGATCCTCTGCCATGCAACTGGAAAGCGCAAATGAAGAACAGAAAATGAGAACTACAGGCAGGGCTTAAAATAAGAACTTTTCACTTTGGGACACTTTAAATTAATCGCTTGAATTGCCCTTAGCAACCTAAACTGAAACTTTAAAAGGTTTCTGCTTTGGAAAATGTACCCTGAGATTCTCTGAGAGCACACTGTTAAAAATGAAATGCCCTTTCAATGGCTTTTCCAGCAGTGAAACACCACCTACGTTCAATCTGATTTTGGTGAAACTTTAGAAGGAGCAATATAACTACTTGATCATATGGCAAAAACTGAAAATACCACTTTATTTTTTACTTTGATTAAATGTATTCTATTTTGCACACAAAAAACAGCACAATAACAGTTATTTAATATTTGAGTCATAACACTAAAAGGCTTACAAACTTTGGAATTCTGGCATGAAACATTTCATCAGAATCATAAGTGTAGAGCTGGAACAGAACGGTGACAATTTAAAGAAAATCCACTAAGGGCCAGAGGTTTGATCCTGCTCCCGTTGACTTTAATGGCATAGGATCAAATCCTGAATCCTAGACACCTTCCTAACAAATAGTCCCCCTGACCTGGACAGGACAGCTCATGTGAGTATGTTGAGCAGGATTTGGTCCTAGATCAGTTCATAGTAACTGGGAAATCATACAGTATAGAAAAGAAGGCAGTATCTTTCCAGATTTTATTTTAAAAATATAAAATATTCAGCACTTCAAAAACTTACTAGTGCCTCTTCATTTGCAAAGAAAACTACTGATTACTTGGGGAATATTTATTAAACATATGTAAACAATGGTTCTCCCTCGGCTGCAGTAATTATCATTCTACTTTCTTGTCCCTGACTAAATGTCTGCAACATCTGGCAACAGAAACCATTTGGTTTATTTTTAACAATCCACTTCTAGATTACCGGACTAAATTTGGACCTGAAGGAAACGGGTGCAGCTCCAACATGAGTTGACTTACACCAGTTGGTCTGTTGAGCTTAAAAGCTAACACTGTCTAGAAAGGAAAAAAATAAAACATTCTAACTAGTGAAGTTATACAATCATTTTACATTTGTGTTACCATAAATTAATATAACAATGACAAGTGAATGAGAAACTTTGAATTAGTTATATCTACAGTGATATAAAATTTGAGGATTAATCAAAACCTCAAACTGGAAGTCAACTTATCACATCGCTTGCCTTGATACATCAATCAACTATTTTAAACCTTGTGGAACAGATAGTGTAAAGCGGAGTAGCTCCATGGACTTCAAAGAGACTCACTTACTCAATTCCAGTGATGCTATCCTAGTTTATCCCCACTGAAAATCCTGCCATGTTCTAAATACCCCTTTGCTTTGCTAATACTCTCCCAGAAACTTGAAAAAGTAAAACTGGTCTGTCTGCTCATAGTTCAAGGTAGACTCTTCTGCATGTTTAAGTTCTGTAGCATGCCAGCAATTAAAAGATTTTTAGACCCTATTTGCTGTCAGGACACTGATGAAAGTAAAATTTAGTATTATATGTACTGAAGCTGTGAGAAGCAATTAACTTGAATGAGACTTTTTTCTTTTAATCTGCGACTGATTAACATTAGCATGATTACTATGAACTACATGCAGATGTGTTGCACTGTTCTTGCCATTATGTCAACAGTCCGTAAGATTGGGTCATATCCGATTTCAAACTCATTCTATCTCTTGGCATCTTCTGTATGAAATCTATTTCATTTGCCACATTTGAAAAGTGCTCCTTCCTTCTCAGCGTCTGAAATATGTTATCAATCGTCGTCCTATCTGGGCCACTCTTACATGTTTGTTTTACATCCTCGACCTCAGCTTGCCGACAATGGGTTTATTAACACAAAATTCTGCCCACCAGGATGGTCTCTCCAGCACCTTGTTGCCTTGAAGGACTATTGTCCACAGATTTTTATATAGCTGCAATGGAAGAAAAATGTAGGTTAAGATAAGCAGAACATCATTTAAATTTCACAAAAGTTTAAACAATTCAAATAAGACCAACTGAAATGGAATTATAATTGCAACTGTATTTCTAGGAATACAGAACAAGCACAAAATAAAGTGCATAATTATGTGAAAGCAAGAACAAACTAAATTTGGGATCAGATCTTCAGATGGGGTAAGGTGGATTAGCAGTGTTGACTTAGTTGAGTGAAGCTGATTTGTGCCACCTAAGGATCTGGCCTTTTAACTTTTTAACTGCTACAAAACAATCACAAAGCAAAAGAAAACCAGTGAAAATTCTAGGGTTCTTGATTTCTACATAATTTTCTTGGAGATTTATTTTGATTGTATCTTTATTTCAGTTATCTCAACAAGCACAGTTCATAGAGGAAAGATGAAACGAAGCTGTATTTCATTCCGTCCATGCTTCTGAAAGTTATAGCTGAAAATACTGTTTTTACCCTTCTTTCTATATGTTTTTGGCAAGTTACAGAATTTTTCTCCCAGATGTGAATGCTTCTGTTTGAGCATCAGAAATTCCTCTCCCATCAGCACATTGTTAATTCATCAGCCTTTCCCAACTTTTTATTTTATACAGCCCAGTTAAAAGCATTAAATGGAAAATAAATTCTGCAAAAGGCCACTTTAATAGTGGAGATCTGTTGAGCACTAGTCAGGTTACACCTTTTGCTATTTGGAAATATTTGATAGTTTCACAATTAATTTAAACTTTTTAGTACCATCCCAGAAAAATGGGAGGAGGTAAGGGAGACCAGATCCTCACCTGGTGTCAATCACTATAGCTACAATGACTTCAATGGCACTACCCTGATTTACACCAGCTGAGGCTTTGGTTGTGCATGCTTTTAAAATAAAAATGGCAAAGAATTTCCAAAATAATACATAGTAAATACATTTGAACTTCGATTTGCTGGACCATGGTTAACTGAGACACTTGGGTCCATACAAAAGTTGGTATGATCTCAGCATACAAAATGTTGGATTTAGTACTGAAAAACTAATGAAAACTTAGGCTGAGCTGCCTTGGATGGGAAGTGGGCATCTAAGTCTTCCAACTTTTTACTCTTGAATCATTCAGTTCTAAAGCCTCTTTCCTGCACAGTTTTCAAGAACTGCAGATTCTTGACCTCACCAATGCTACCTTAATAGAACTTTGATTAGCCAAATGAAATTCATTTCCCTGTTACATTCAGATGATTTGACCTGTACAGTACTGCAATTTCTACAGTATTTTTCCATTGCCTTTCTATTCTTCATTCTCTTTATTTTTACCTCTGAAATACAAGCTATTCAGGATACACATTCTTACTTTCATCAATTTCTTTCTGCTTCTTATTGGATATTTTAACATTCACATTTACAGTCATTTGGATATCTTACTTTCTAATTTTCCGCTTTCAGTTATTTTGTCTTTGGATTCTTTGACTCATAACTGTGGCCCTAATCTTATTTTAAGAACCATAATTTCCCTATTCTCCTCTGTAGGTGGTTCATGTTTTAGTCGTTTTTTAAAATTATTGCCTCTAAATCACTTCCTCAAAAACATTAATTGGATGTTCAAAGATTCTGTAGGAAACTTAGCAGGAAATTGGGAGCCTAAGACTTATTGAAAGTCCATGGGATTTAGGTTTCTAACTGCATAAGGGCCAGATTTTTAAAGGTGATTTAGGTGCCTAGAGATGCAGGTAGGCACTTACTGGGACTTCCACAAAAGGATTTCACTCCTATAGGAGATAGGCACTGAAGTGTTTTTTGAAAATTCCATTTTGAATGTGAGACTTAGGAGCCTAAGTCTCAGATACACTTTAGAAAATTTTACCCCTAAGCTTTAATAAAGGGAAGAATCTCTATAATTCCACCAAGTACCCTAACCTTACAAGCCACCCAAACAAGTGGTTTTACTTTAAGGACTTGTATGAAAATCAGACCAGTGATTTAGGTGCCCAGGCAGGAATTTAAGTACCTAAAAGCAGACATGCAAGTGTGAAATTTGACCATGCTATTGCTGACACCTAGCTATAGGGTGAGTTTAGGCCTTTCCCCTATGAACAACCCTCTCATTGATAGGGAGTCCCATCCTTTGGAGGCCACACTCCGAAACCGCCAGGTCTAGAAGAGTCTAACAAAGTCACAAGTGGATTGGGTTCAGTGCCATGAAAATGACCACCTCCTCCTTGTTTCTCCTAGTTCTCATGTTTCTGACCATCTTTGGTAACGACTCCCCTGCAATCAAATAAGTGAATTAGAAGCTGCTTATTGCGTTTTGGGTAGCTGAAACAGCTTGATTAAGAACAGGGTGGCTTTTCCATCTAAACTAGTTAATTTTTATGTTGATAGTTCAAACAGTAAACAAGGAAGTGGAACAAAAACTGTCTTCAGCATTTTAATTGGTGTCTGCACAAGATAAAACTGAAAATGCTACTTAGGATTCATGGAATAGACACATCCATTAGAATAACAGGACAGATGCGTGATCTTTAGTCTCTCTTGTAGAAGAAATTAAATACTTTTTAAAGGAGCTTTGCTACCACATGATACAGGGCCAGATTTTGCCCGTCCCTTACCCATGTACGCAATATGGGTGACAAAGGGAATGATGTCAATATGTAAAGCATGTTTTGGATCAGACCCACTATTCAAAGAACATCCTTATACCCTAGTATAGCCTGCATACAGGCTAGGCAGAATTGCCACGTGTCTTCTTATGAGAGCTGAGATTGTTTGGGGAATGGATAGTGCACTGGGAAAAGCAGCACTTCCTGAAGGGTGGGTATTGTAGTAGGTGCTCTCTGTTGCATATTAGAAAACTAAGCGGGGGTGGGGGGGATTTTCTGAATACTTCCTACTGTTCCTTGAGGGAAAGTGCAGCTCTGCATCCCCTTGTTCTGTGAGCTGTGCCTATCAAGTGTATTCACAGTAGCTCTCAGAAAACAGTGCATATTGTTTTGTTCAGCCTCAGATGTAAGAGGCTAGTAAGATTCACAAAAAGGAATTTTTAGAACAGAAATTTTATGAGAGTCATCCAGCTGTAGAGAAAGACACTTTCTAAAGCCCTTCACTCTTAACTGGACTGAGGAACAAACTGACATGCACAAAGAGAAGAACAGATTGTTCCTAGGGATATCTGCAAATGAGCAGCACTTCCAGGACCCATGGTACCATTGTATTGCTTAGGTGGTCCTAGAACTGACTGAATGACACTATGATGAAGGCAGAAGCACTCTGGCCAAGATTTTCAACAGTGGTTTTGCGTGTCCATCCTGAGACACTTTGAAGAGGCCTGATTTTCAGAAAGTGATGAGAATCTATCCCCTTCCAAATAGGGGCCTCTGAAAGATGCCCCAAGTTGGGTACCCAAAACCACCAGTCACTTTTGAAACTCTTGACCCATTTTTTTAAACCAAATTGGCTTGAGGCTCAGTTAATTAATGTTTGTAAATACTTTGAGATTCTCCCAATAATGGTGTAAAGCACAGCGTTGTTGTTGTTGTTATTATTTCTGGTCTGTAAGTGCACCTGTTACCTTGCAAGCTAAGCTATCTCAATCCATCACAAGACACTTAGGGACATTGTGTTATATACTCTCATTGAATAAATGTGAGTCTCTCATGACGCACTTTCTGTTCATATCTTTCTTGCGGGGTATTGAAAACTGTAGAAATTACAAGCTGTTGCCTTCAAATCCTAAGGGGTTTCTTCATCCTGTTTGCAGGCTAGGGACCTCTGAGCATGGAGTCTGGATCCTCTGCTGTCAGTCTGCCAAGAGCCAGCCTAGAGAAAGGTGGGGTGAGTTGTGCATCTCTGCCATCTATACCACACACCAATTTCGGCAGCATGTAGTGTACGTGGAGTGACGCGCTGCCGTTTAAAGCAGGCTGCTGCCACACTGCGGTGTATAGCTACAGGCGTCAGTGAAAGGCTCTGGCAGGGAGGAGGCAGCAGGGAAAGGATGAGCCTTTTCCCTGCTGCCTCCCCCACTGCCAGAGACTTTCCCTTCTGGAGTCTTTCCCTGTGGCAAGGAAGGGCTCCAGAGTCAGGGAGTTGCTGGGGCCTTTTCCCACAGAGGGAAAAGTTCCAGCACTGGGATGCAACAAGACTCTACACTGACAGACGCATGGCATGAGTGACCAGAGAGCATGTAGCATACCTACTCCGGGTACATTCCTACACCCTTCCGGCATGCCTTTGCTTGCTTACTCCACGTCTCACAGTCTACACTGCTGTTTATGTCTGTGCTAGGAGGTCAATGCATGTAGGTACACTATACACTGCTGAAAGAATCCTGCAGTGTAGAGCACCCTCAGGGAGCAGCCTGAATGACATGAATTATGTCTCTGTTTTTGATTCTTGTGTGTAAAGGTTCTGGATTTTAAGAAATAAAGTAGTGCTAGATCTTTCTGGAAGTTTGCAATGTAATTTCTCTGTTCGTAGGCCAGGACCATAACAATTCTTAATTGGAACAAGTTTTAATTTCACTTTGCTCTCATATTAGACACTTTCATTAAAAATCGGGAAAAGAGGATAAATTACATTCACAGATGACACTAAGATGAGGGTGTTGTGAGCACCAGTGCAGTCAGAGGAATCATTCCTAGAAAAGTTAGAAATATGGGCAAGGAATAAAAACACAAGATTCAAACTAGTAAAATGAAAGCTATTACATCTGATGAGACAATAATTTGAAATAGCAACAAAACTAAACAGAAACAACAACCTAGGATAAAAATCTAGCTCCATTACAGTCAATGGGAGTTTTGCTATTGACTTCAAAGGGGCCAGAATTTCACCCTTAGGGTGATAAGGGATGGCAAATTAGACTATGCTGGGAAAAGTGATAGAGAAGTAAAAAAGACTAGGCCACTTTTGGGGTCTATGTGCATTGGTACAGCATCATGGAACAAGAAGATAGCAACAGAGACCTGGATTCCATGAGTCTGGGAATCAGAAGGGCTGGAAAAGTTAGAAGGATGTTGGAGGTCCTCCAAATATTAAAATATCTAGAAGAGAGATCTTTCACTATAGAATTATGGGATGTACAGTAACTTCTTCAATCCAGGGTATGCACAGATTTCTACCAAAGCAATACATTCTAAACAGTAGCACGTGACTTCCCCATATACTAGAGAATATTCTCACCTACTGCAAATTGTCGTAGCTCCGTTGAAGTCAAAGAAGCTATGATAATTTACATCAGCTGAGGGTCTGTCCTTTTCTTCTAGCTGTAAAGTTTCTTAAAATATTAGTCCAATTACAGAAATGCCTTTTTAATTATTAGCTTTACAAACACAGGAAGGTTTCTCCTTACCTCTCCATCGGCTCGGCCAATGGGCGAGTTCAGAATGAAGTCAGGAGGTGCAATGACATCCACCAAGGCAACTGCATCATCTTTCAACTGTTTAAAAACAAAGAGCATAAATCTGGTGGCTCTTCTAGATTTCTATAGTTACCTATGAACAACAAAGCAGCGGAAGAATTGTTGCTGCAAGCCACCAGCCAATGGTAACTTAAGAAGTTACACTTTCTGCAAGATCCACTATCAACACACTGTCTAGTCACACTATTTTTGTTTTTTCCAGAGCAATTAAAAAAAAGAAAAGACCCAACTCTGTATTTTAGAAGTTTTCCATGCTTTCCTTAAAAGCATTAAGTTTTACTTTCACCTAGGCAGTATTGTGTATGTCCGTATAAACTGATTAACACACAACTCATCCATTAACATACAATTTCCAGATTCTTCTTCTTTACAATTCATATCTTGCCTGGTCAAAATGTATGCTAGCTTGAAAAACTACGTGTTGAGAAAAAAATAACAAAGACAGTATTTATGAGCTGAGACGATAATGAAATAAATAGAACAGCATTGCTACTCTCAAGAGTTTTATTGGCCTCCAGATTTCATCCAATAAACATATTACTTCAAATGACAAATGAATCCAGAGCATCTTCTTCCAAGAATTTTCCCTATGAAATATTACTTTCTCTGAGCCCTTGTAGAATGCTCCAGATTTGATCCAGTGCTACTAACTTTCCTGTTTTTAAACAGGCTATTCATCTGCAAATCAGATAGCACCCTGATAATCTCCTGAAGTTCAGAGTAAGTGGTATATCTTTCTTCTGTTATTGGCATGTTGTGTTGCTGTCTATCCACACCAAAATGATATTAGACACCTACCTTGGAACAAAGCTCCAGAATAGCATGCTGTATAAATCTACCAGGTGGTTCGCCTGAAACATATCCACCTGCAAATATATTTACAATGAAATTAAATGGTGAAGCTAGGATTATGTTGATATATTCCTTTTACCAATGGCATGGTTTTATAAATCTGTGCACTATTTAGGAAGATGAAATACAGCCTCCCTGTGGGAGCAGTGATGACTCTCTCACTCAAGAGGCAGACATTAAAAACTCGCTCCCTTAGGCAGCAGAAACTTTTTACATGTGTAACGCACAAGGCTTGTCTATGGCCCCAGGGTGTGTGAATTAGAGCATGCACTAGCACTAGTAACTGCCCCAGTGGACGCTGTGGGCGTGAACTAAAAGGTACCTAGTCCACATTAGCATAGTCCTATCTGAAAGAGAACTATGTTAATGTGAACTAAATACCTTTTAGTTTGTACCAGCAGAGTCGAATATGGGACAGTTACAGCACAGCATGCTAGTGTGCACTGCAGTTCACTCCACCGGAGTCTGAACTGCAGGGCCACGTAGACAAAGCCACACTTGCATTATGGCGATGTATCATCCCTCCCCCAGGGGATGGATCTCACAGAGGTGTATAAGTTGACTACAGCCCTTATACTAACAGAACTGAGGCTTTTAGGTTAGCTAATCAAGGCTGACTCTTTTAGATCCAGAGCTGAATCCCTGCTTCTGACAGTCTACCCAGTAATGTTGCATTACAGAGGCAAGAACTAAATGTTCTATCATATACTCCAATCAAGATTCTCTCTCTCTCTCTCCCCCTGCCAAAGTGTATAGAAAAAATAAGGTTACAATTAGGGCTTTTTAAAAAGTGATCTACACTGAAGATAGATTTGATCTCACCTTGGTAGAGCACGGCCATGTGTTTACTTAAAGACCACAGTCCATACAGAGCACTAAGATGCTTTAGCACAGGCTGAAGCGTAGATGGTGTGTCGGGATCATGAGTGTACTCGTGATACCTTTGTAAGACGGTTTGCTCGATAAAAGCGATGGCTAGTGAACGACAGTAGTATACCTTAAGAAACAGGAAAGGATGAAATAACATGTTGACAAACAAAACACAAAAGGGCCAGATCCTTAGTTGCTATAAAATGGCACAGCAACGTTCAGGTGAATGGAGTCATGCCGATTTACACCAGTTGGCAATCCAGCTCAAGTTTTAATGAATAAACGAGATTGTCTGGGAAGTGTGCACCTAGGTAAGTGCTTTCAAAGTGTGCATTTCAAAGGTCTGTTTGGCTAGAGACAATTAGGCTTTTCAGAAAGGCAATGGACATATCTACCACAATTGGAAATAAGGTTCCTAATTTTCCACCACCTCTCACCTTGTACAGTCACTTCTACCTGTCCAAAGGCAGGGCAAAACTGATGTATAATATGCTACCATTTAAATCTTAGCATTCCACACCCATTTTGTACAAGTGTAAATGACTACAGAAGGTGGAAAACAGTGGAGAATCAGGTCCAAGGTCCTGTTATTGCCCACTGAGCCCTAAGAGAAAATGCTGTAGAAATTAATATGAATGATACCAGTAGGGTTCTATAGAAATTATTCTAAAACCTGTAGTACTGGAGACTAGTCTCCTTTCTATAATTTTTTTGAAACCATTTTATGGAATTCTGTAGCAAGGACAGAATTTTCTATTAAATTATAGGAAAAGGAAGTGTCTGATCCTATAAGCATTATTGGACATAGTGCTTCCTAGTCCCCATTGATTCTAATGTTGTTTGAAAGAATGACACAACTAACCCTTTGCTCTTACCCTATTAGCAAGGTAAAAAAAAACAACACTATCTCTTACAATATGTTTAATACACGGGATAAAAATATAGGGACTGAGTATTTGCATAGGAAGATTTGGTAGCCTTTACATATCCACTTTCAAATGTAAATGGTATTCCAGTTAAACAGGTTTTATATGAATGAATATGTATTTGAGAGTGAATCCAGAGCTGAATAGGAAGCTGTTTGTGTTATAACAGTTTGTTACACTGCTCTCAGTTGTTTCACACAGGCATTCATTTTGTATTAATCAACTTGTTGGATTTGTTTTATGTTCAGTAAATCACAGTTGGTTGGGTTTATTTTAAATCACTACAATAGACAGGATATTTAAAAAACCAAAATCCTACTGCAAATAATTCCACTCTCTTTGAATAGTTCTTCAATAGCACTCTTGATCATTGTCACAACCAGAGATAAGCTTGAACAACAAAAACCACATCTGAACACCCATAAAATTTGGGAAGGGAGAGAGATTTTTTTCACCCTCAATGGTTGGACCTGAATTTAGATCAGAATTTCGTGATTAAACCAATTCTCTAGTCACAATCAAATGTCTCTCAGTATCCTTGTTGGAGCCCTGAGAATGAGTTCCCTCCTTCCCCCACTTCTTCCTACTTTATGAACCCAGTCCTGCATTTTTCTCATTAACCTTATCGCTGAGAACAAATGGACAGGACTCCCTTCTGAGCCCGTTAATCCTGTTCAGCCAGCATGAGACATCATAGATGAGTGATACAAAGCATTCCCTCCCCTGCTACCCTGGGCTGTTTTAAGTGAACTCTCAACTCATAATAGCCCAGGGATAAGCCAAGAATCTGTCCCTGTTCTCTTGCAGCATGACTGAACACTACATCATTTCTCTGCCAAGGAGTTGACAGAAAGCGCTTCTTCATGCCCTGATGTTTTAAAATCAAATCTACTAAGGTCTCCAAAGCTCCAGCATGCTAATCATTTTCAGATGTATTTAATGCACATTATTTACACTGTACATTACAATGCTGCACAAGCATTGTAGAGAAGAGGGCCTAATGAATACAAGGAAGAAGTAGGGCAGGGCACCTCTATATTTCTCAGCTTCTTAACACACTTGGTGATGCACCACATTCCTAAAGGGGCGTAGTCATTGGGTAATGGGCCGTACCAGATGGAATCATAGTTGTATTCATGATGCTGTCAGTAGTAAGTGCCAGCCAGAGGACATGTTGTTCACAGTCTGATACTGACCCAGCAAAGTATACATTTCTCTCTCACTCTAAGCTGTTGCTCTGATGATAGCTCTGATGGTGGTTACTTCTACTCTAGCTTTTGCTAAGTCCCAGCCAGCAGAGTTATCTTGGGCAGTGGATGCCTGGGTGAAGCCAGGTCTTCTCTACTTGGATATAGTGTTTCTTGTTGCAAATTTTCAATGTACTTTGCAGGTAACGTCGGTAAGATTGGCCACCTCCAGAGCAGCAGATCCCCCTCAGGAGTGACAAATGCCAAGAATTCTGCGCTTTGGGTTCCAGCCAGTTTTGCTCATGGAGGAGAGAGATGGATGGGAAAGTGCTGCAAGCTGTGATTTGGAGCCATGCCCTCCTTGGCTGTTAAAAGCTTGTTAGGGGACAGTGGATCCACTCGTAGTCTGTCTGTCAGTGTTTCCTTTTCAGTTTCCAATACTGTCAGTCTGGTATCTTTCATGAGGGCTCTGCATTTGAATTATAGACTTTAGAGATGGAAAAGACCTATTAGGTCATCTAGTCCATCTATCTGCCAGAGCAAGATTCTTTCCTACAGTATGTATTTGGCCACAAGCACAGCATAATAAGCAGATGTAGATGTACTAATTAGGAACGGTAGTGGATTTAGTAGTAGCAGATATAATCTTCAAAAGTGAAGTTTAAATTTAAGATTAATTTAAATTTATTACACAACTATGGTATGTATTCAGTATGGTTCTGAAGGAAACTATTTTCTGAAAGATTTTACTGATCATAATTGTCCTTTAATACTCTTTAATACAATGCAAATGGATGGGAATACATTTTTATTACTTACTATGATTTGCTGTTTTATGAATGACAGAAGGATAAAGCAAATAAGATCTGGCAAATTTGGAGGAAAATAGACAATAAATATGGTAGGACACTGAATAAATTGTTACCTGACTCTTGTTTCTTGCTTCAAAATCACTACTCCCAGACTGTTTCTCGTGGCTCAATCTCAGGACACTTTCTCGGAGCAGGTAACAAACCAGCCATTTATATGCAGCTAATGGAACTGCAAGACAGAAGAAATTTTCCGTGTAGTAAAGAGAGGAAAACTGAAATTTTGCATGTTGATGCTCCCATTGCTAGTAATCACAAACAGAATCGACTTTATTCTAAACTAATGTTACTTAAGACGGACACTGGATTCCTGTTGGAGGCTTACATAAATCAATAAAAATCTCCTGCAGCCATCGCATCACAAATATTCAACCAAACAGTGTTGGGCAGCATTATCCCTTGGACAAGAATCTCTGAGGGACACCTAAGCACAGCAGCAAGGCTCCAGCATGATCTTAGGGGACACTGTGTTGCAGGAGATGCTGGGGTAGATTCTCCCTTGTGGCTAAGTTCTGCTAATTGCAGGGCAGAGGGATGGTTGTCGGGTGCCAATTGTGACCCCTGTTCCTGTGAAACTTGACCCTAGCATAAAGAGCTGCTCTAACTTATCCCACTAATGAATGATTTATGCCAGTGGAGGGCAGGCATAGCAAAGCTCCACTCTGCCATGACCCTTCCCTGCTTTCAGCCTGCACCATCCTTCCTCCGACATCCTGGAGGCGGGTGTAGGCAGCTTTCACACAAGAGGAGCTATATCACCTCCATCAGCTTATGATCACTGGAGAGTTTCCTTCTGCGAGGGGAACGCTCTGCAGGCAACCCACTGCCACAAAATTGCAACTCTGAAGTGCCTGACTGGGGCAATGTGGCCAAGAGAATCCTGGCCATAGTCTTTGAAATAAGAAAAAACAAGGTCTTGGCCACATGCATTCCTTAAATGTCCCATGACACTTTTCACAAGAACAGGCTGTTTCCTGTAACAGAGTCAAATTCTCCATTTATTATTTATATTCTGCCTCTCCACAGGTTCAATCACGTAAGGTATTTTCTCTTTCTCTTCTAAAGCTCAATCCTGAAAGGTACCGTGTATCTCCTTGCATTGGACCTTGTGGGTTGAGCCCTCAAACGTTGTGGAGTGACGGTACAGGCCATTAAACTGTTGCCATGTTCCACCCAGATGTGGCTGCATTTAAGTGGAAAGTGAAGTAACCACTGCATCAGCTTGTTTAAATTTCTAAAGCACTCTGGGATTATTAGGGAAGCAGGTATTGTAGAGTGCCTATGGGCATGTTTAGTGTTGAGAAAAAGACTGAGGGGACACTTTATAACCATCTTCAAATATATTAAGGACTATTATAAAGAGGATGGTGATCAATTGTTTTCCATGTCCCGTGAAGAAAGGTAGGACAAGAAGTAATGAGCTTAATCTGTAGCAACGGAGATTTAGGTTAGCTATCAGGAAACACTTTCTAACTATATGGATAGTTAAGTACTGGACTAAGTTACCAAGGGAGGTAGTGGAATCTCTGTCACTGGAGGCTTTTAAGAACAGGTTAGAAATACACCTGTTAGGAATGGTGTAGGTATACTTGGTCCTACCTCAGTATTGTGGGGGGGAAGAATGACTTGATAACTTCTCAAAGTCTGTTCCAGCTGTACATCTCTATGATTCTCGGTTAAATCCTGGTGGCCTAAATCGTAGTCAGAGACTTAGTCCAGTACTATTAAATGACTTCTAATAGAAAATGAATACAGATGAACAGATTTACGTTTTTTTCAATTGTGATTTGGCTGCTTTGGTAGGTATTAACTGAGGAGACAGAAATGTGCTTAGTTATTAGTTTGTGCTGTCCAGCATGTCACAAGCTTGAGATTTACCACAAAGACAAAGCAAACAATCATTTCAGCAAGTCTTTCCTCTAAGCCTTTGCATTTTGAAGCTAGTCAGATGTTAAGTTTGTCATAACTATTGAGGCATTATCTCACTTGGAGCTCTGCATCATTACTGAGACTTTAGTAATCCCAGCATTTTTTTCATTCAATTAGCTGAGCACGGAAGCAGTTATTTGGATTCCAGGAAACAAGCGGATTGCCCATTGATGACATCTATAAATTAAGGTTAAATTTCTACCCACAATAAGTTCTCAGTTTCATAGACTCACTTTTGTCTTAAATCCTCATGTAGCTCTAATTCCCTCTAATTTCTCCCTAGGGGCCAATTCGGGTAAATAGCAGCAATAAGATCGTGGGAATAGCATGTACTGTCTTTCTTAATTTGATTATAGCAGAGAAAACTAAGACAACTGCTGAAGCTTTTGTCTCACTGTTTCTCCACTTTTTCCAATCAAACCAAAGACAATTACTACACAGTGACAAACTTTGTCTGTGTATATTGTACTATTCAAAATATTGCTCTGCTCTACACTGTTCTAACTCACATGCACTTTCCTTATAAAGCTATTTCAAGGCCCCAACCTAATTACATCAAATAGAGATTTGTCCCATATAAGAGTCTACACTACACAGTTTTGTCAAAAACAGTTTTGTCAAAGCCTTGTCTACACTACACAGTTTTGTCAAAAAAAAAATCAGATTTCATAGACAAAACAGTGGAGATGTATACACAACCACGTTCCTCACTCCGATTTAACTCTCTTGCTACGCCAACAGAATAAAACCATCTTGACGAGCGACATAGAGCTTTTTGTGACAAAGTTACAGCGACAGGGTGTCAATACTTGTTACCCTAAGCGGTCTCTCAGAGGTGTTCTACAATGCCCATCATGACGACCCTAGCAAGCAGTTTCTATTCTGCAAAGGAACTCAGGCATGTGCTCCTCACACTTTAAAGCCCTGAGAATTTTTCACATTCCACTTCCTGTTTGTTTTGAGTGAACAGCTCACATCGCATCTTCCCAGTTAACCATGCTGACTTTCTGCAGTAAACGAGCTCCCGTGTGGAGTACAATGGATGTTGCTGGATCTGTTGGGTCTGTGGGGAGAGGAAGATGTGCAGTCATAGCTCCAATCCAGCCATAGGAATGTTGACACCTATGAGAAGATTTCTGGTGGAATGGATGAGAAGGGGCAAAAAAGGGATGTATAGAAGTGCCGTGCTATGATAAGGGAGCTAAGGCAGGCATACCAGAAAGCATGGAAGGCCAACTGTTGTTCTAGTGTGCACCAAAAACATGCTGCTTCTACAAGCAGCTGCACGTCATCCTCAGCAGTGACCCCCACCTCTCCTGCCATGAGCCTCATGGATACTGCAGGGGGACTGGAGGCAGCAGCCAGCAGAGTCAGCCCTGACAAGGTCGAGTTGGAGGAGGATATGGGACAGGTGATAGACTCCCTGGTGGCGTGGCAAGTCAGGACCCCTTTGACTCTGGACTGGTCTAGCTAGTCCCAGCAGTCCGTCTCTGGCATGCCTGAAGGACGAGAGCTCTGGCGAGTACTCATTTTGCTTTGATAGTGCATGGTTGCATAAGACAGAGGTGTCCTTTATTTTGCTCTATGGTGTATATGAGAGAAGGGATCGAAATTAACAACACAAGGTACTGTTTGCATCTGTTTCACATTTCCCTCTGCAGCTATGCAGTGGAGGCCTTGCAGAACAGTCTCCTGGGAATCCTCCATAGAGATAAAACAGTTACTCACCTTCTTGTAACTGTTGTTCTTTTGAGATGTGTTGTTCACGTCCATTCCAATCAGGCATGTGTGCGTGCCGCATGTACGGTTGTCGGAAACTTTTTCCCTTAGCAGCTCCTATTGGGTCGGCTGGGGAGCCCCCTGGAGTGGCGCCTTCATGGCGCTCAATATATGACCCTGCCAACTTGACCCCGCTTCAGTTCCTTCTTGCTGGCTACTCCAATAGAGGGGAAGGAAGGCAGGTATTGGAATGGACGTGAACAATGCGTCTCGAAGAACAACAGTTACCAGAAAGTGAGCAACTGTTTTTTATTCTTCGAGTGCTTGTTGACGTCGACTGCAATCAGGTGATTTCCAAGCTCTCCCCAGACTGGAGAAACGCTCTGCTGAAAGCTGCGTCCTCTCTGGCATGCTGGGTGATGGCGGAGTGAGTGGGAAATGCGTGCACAGAAGACCACGTTGCCACTCTGCAGCTCTCCTGGATAGGCACCTGGACCAGGAAGAGAGCTGATGAGGCCTGTGCTCTTGTCGAGTGGGCTGTGACAGCTGGGGCTGGGACCTTGGCCAGGTCCTAGCAGGTACGGATGCAGTCCATGATCCAGGAAGGAATGTGTCGTGAAGGGACTGGAAGCCCTTTCATACAGTCTGCTACCACCACAAACAGTTGGTTCGATTTCCCGAAAGGCTTAGTGCACTCGATATATAATGCTACCGCGTGTTGGACATCCAATGAGTGAAGCCTCTGCTCGTGCACACTAGCATCAGGCTTGGGATAGAAGACTGGCAGAAAGATGTCTTGGCCAATGTGGAATTGAGACACCACCTTGGGCAGGAAGGCAGGGTGAGGCCAGAGTTGTACTTTATCCTTATGGAAGACCATGTGGCGGAGGTCGGAGATTAGTGCTTTTAACTTGGGCACCCTCCTGGCTGATGTGATGGCACCCAGGAATACCACCTTCCACGAGAGATACAGAAGGGACCATGTCACGCAGCTCTCTGAGGAGAGCGCCCTCTGTCAGCCTTTTTGCACTTGTGGGGCACCGGAGAAGCAGAGCGGTGCCAGGCCGCTGCTCCTTATTGTGGTGCTGAGGGTCTCTCGCACTAGAGTCCTTCCTCGGCTGTGATTCGTGGACCGATGCCGGAGCGCTCCACACTGACACGCCTGGGCCCTGGCAATCAGAGGCCGCTGGACGGAGTGCAGCTTCCAAGAGCAGCTGCTTTAAATGGAAATCCCGCTCCTTTTTAGTCCTGGGCTTGAAACCCTGCAGATTTTGCAGTGCTCAGGCTACTGCGCCTCCCCCAGACACCTTAGGCAAGAGTTGTGGGGGTTACTATGCAGCACAGGCTTGTGGCATACGCTGCACTGCTTAAAGCCTTGGGCTCACATCATGCCCAAGAAGGGTTGTGGGGATGGGGACAATCCCGCTCCCCAACCTCTATGTTAACCATACTAAACTACACTTACAACTGGACAAATAATACAGAAAACTTTGTAATTTTCTTTACAGAATCTATACATTTTTGAAAAATACCAACTCTGTACATTTGCTGAAAAACAGCAAATATTTTTCCCCAAAAACTCATCAAAAGTTTGAAAATTTTAAACCAGCTCTGTCTGATTCTCTTTGCTGTCTAAAAAGCAGGATGCAAGGACATAGCACTTCTCACAGCCACCCAGGTGACAGATAGCACAGGAATTTTTTTTAGTGTGTCTGCTTTGGAATGAAACCAAAATGTGAAAAGCTGTGCGAAAGTAGGAATACAAACACCCAACAGATCAAGCTAATTCCCATTTTAATCTGAATTAGTTTACCCATCCGAGTTCTCTTGCAGTCAAGGCTCTACACCTGTCATAATAATTACACTGCTCTATAGCCAAAATGCTTCTGAAATAAATGTAGTCAAACTTTACTAATTCTGGGTCACTGAGAACGAAAATGATGCTTAAAATTGTTGATTGGCTCTAGTTTTCAAGATATGCTATTGGGTCAGTATATACGACCCTTGACATGGGAATGGCAGAGGATAAGTGAGTTATAAAGGGAAGGGATCTCAATTTAAACCAGAAATGACTAAAATACATCTTTGACTGGATCTATGAATAAATCTATGACTAGGTTTGGACAGTACTTGATTTTTAGGCAAAACAATGAATGATATAATCTGAAGCTGGTACTGTGTCATACATGATATGAATTGCATCATGTTATTCCTAGAAGTCATGGATGATGCAATCATAACGAAGCTTACATCACTCTGCTGAACAAATTGCCCTATATCAGCTCTAGAAATCATACAGTGTCGTGCTCTCTTATTTGTCAGTGTTTGATTTTGCAAAGGGACACATTTCTGTTTAGCCAAAGTGAGCAGAGATGCCTTGTACTTGTGTGAACAGTGCAGATAACTTCTGCTATGTTTGTGGTGAAGTGACTTTTGCATCACAAAAGCGCAGCATAACCACTATGGTTAAGAAAGCCTATCACCTTTATTTTGGCTGCACAATTGGAGTTCAGGACAAGAGGTGTGCCCCACACATATGCTGCAACACTTGTGCAACAAATCTTCGCCAGTGATTGAACGGGAAAAGGAAATCTATGCCTTTTGCAGTGCCAATGATTTGAAGAGAGCCAACAGATCATACCAGCAATTGTTACTTCTGCATGGTGCCTCCAGTTGGGAAAGGTGTGTCAAAGAAGAAAAAGTGGACTGTGCATTATCCAAACATTCCATCAGCTATACGCCCAATACCCCACAGAGAAGGACTGCCGGTTCCTGATGCACCAGAATCATTCTCACTTGAGTCAGATGAGGAAGAGGATGAAACTTCTGGTCCTGAACCATCAGTATCACAGGACCCACATTTTCTCCCATCCTCCTCCTCTGAACCACACCTCATAACACAAGCTGAACTGAATGACCTTGTCAGGGATTTGGAACTACCCAAGAGTAAGGCAGAGCTGTTGGGCTCCAGACTACAGCAGTGGAATCTCCTGGCAGGTGATGTTAGGGTTTCCATGTTCCGTGACCGTCAAAAGGATCTTGTCCCATTCTTCTTCATGGAAGGTGATCTTGTAGCCTGCAACATCATCGATAGTGTGATGGCAGCCCTCAACATCGTTCACGATCCAGATGAGTGGAGACTCTTCATTGATTCATCGAAGACGAGTCTTAAAGCTGTTTTGCTGCATAATGGCAATGTTTTGCCATCAATTCCATTTGGTCATGCAGTCCATATGAAGGAAACCTATGACAACATGAAACAACTTTTGAGGTGCATAAACTATGACCAACATCAGTGGCAGCTTTGTGGCGATTTGAAGGTTGTTGCTCTCTTGCTTGGTCTGCAGACTGGATACACAAAGTACTGCTGTTTTCTCTGCGAATGGGATAGTCGTGCAAGAGATTCCCACTACATCAAGAAAGATTGGCCACTCCGACAGTCATTGGAGCCTGGGAGGAAAAGTGTTCAGCATCCACCACTTGTTGAATCAAGGAAGATTTTGTTACCACCCTTACACATCAAGCTGGGTCTGATGAAGAACTTTGTCAAGGCCATTGACAAAACACAAGCAGCTTTCAAGTACCTCCGTGGAAAATTTCCAGGGTTAAGTGAAGCTAAGATAAAGGAAGGTGTCTTTGTTGGTCCTCAGATTCGTGAACTTCTTCGAGATGATGCATTTGACCATGCACTGCGTGGCAAGGAAAAGACGGCATGGAAAGCCTTCCAGTCAGTGGCAATACATTTTCTCGGAAACAACAAGGCAGACAACTACAGGTTGTTGGTGGAAAACCTCCTCAAGGCATACAAAAGCCTTGGTTGCAACATGCCACTAAAGATACATTTTTCGCACTCTCATCTAGATTTTTTTCCACCGAACTGCGGAGCAGTGAGTGATGAGCACGGCGAGTGATTTTACCAGGACATTGCAATAATGGAGAAACGCTATCAGGGCAAATGGAGCCCATCAATGCTTGCAGACTATTGCTGGACAGTGACAAGAGATGCTCCATTTAATGAATACAAGAGACAAGCCAAGAAGCGCCGAGTAGACACTGAATAGGACTAAACTATGTACATAATAGTTTTTTGCCTTTTGTTTCATAATACATTTTATTTCTATAACCCTTTTGCTGATTTTTAAAGTGTTACATAAACAGGACAGGTGAAATATTATCATGTAAAGCAACCATAAACACATGAAAAGACCTAGGTTTACAATTTATGATTAAAACTCTACTATCTACACAATACACATAGACATAAAATGTAAAAACTTAAATATCTTAGAAACAGTATCCAATCAGTTGTTTTAATTGTCATATTTGAATTCAGCACATCAAAATACATAATAAATATCACATTTTATCTCTGAAGCAGACGACTTCTAAAAAATTGTAGATCAGTGTTGTCAGAAGAAAAACATTGCTTATTAGTGATCATAGAATCAGTGGGTTAGCAGGGACTACAAGGGTCATCTAGTCTAACCCTCTACCAAGATGCAGGATGTTGTGTCTAAAAGGATGTACCTTAATTTGAGCTCACATGAATATCATGAGTTTGGAAGTGTCACTCAATCGCTAATGCTTATAGGTAAGCTGTCTGCTTATAAAAGATGGGGGGAAAACATAGATTGAAGAAATATCGTCTGGATGGGAGAAAGGGACAGAGTAATAATAACTATTTGTATTGAGAAAACAGAAAATGGCTACCTGAGGAGTCCATGCAATCTTCAACACTAGAGGCTGTGAATTTCTGGCCAAGAATATGATTGTAGTCTTCCAAAAAGTTTACTGATCCAAGAGGGGATGCAATAGGAGCTTTATCTGGAATACCAATGATGAATTGATTTGTTACAAAGTCAGTGTCAGTGCATTCTGAGGTAAAACTCTATCCTAGGGCTAGCTTTACTCTTTCTTGATAGGCTAGGTGCAGAAATGCCAAATTATTTAGCTTATTATTGCTAGTGGGGTTCAGCCGAATGAGGAGAGGTGAATAAGTTCTGAGGAGCTGACCTGGTTGGTTGCAAGCTCCCAGTGGAGCAGAGATTGTAGATTCAATACCCATGAATGGGTTTTCCACACCTGGAAGATCTTAGCCTGAATCTGTGCCAGCAATTTGTCCCATGATCTTTTATCCAGAAAAGAACATGCTATAATTATAATTATTTAGTTAGGCTAAACATTCTGCAACCTGTACTCTCAGTGCCTAGCACCACAGTTCACTTGGAATGAATGACACGGATTCAGATGTTATATAACGCATATAAGGGTGGTAGGAGATAGCTGGCCTTTATATTATTTTTAAGGACCACACAGTCCCCACATCTGTGCAGAAAGCTTCCAATGACTTCCAGTAGACTTGGGAGTTTGAATCCCTAGCAGATACAGCATCAAGCCCTACATTACTTTTTATCATATTAATTTTTCAAAACTACCTACTTACAACATGGAAAACAACTAGTTAAGATGAAGTCCAGATACTGTGGTGAAATATATATACAGCGATCAAGACACTTGTTTATTAAGGTACCTAGCACCTTATTTATGATCTACAAATAATGATTACATAATTTCTTACTGACAGAATTTATTTATCTTCTAATCTTTTTACCAAATCACCACTAACTCTAAAACAAGATATAGTACGGCATGCTAACCTTGGTGTTTAGCATTTACCCAGCTCAGTAAGTAGTTGCTGGTTTGCTGAAGCAGAACGTTATTGTCTCCTTCATATGTGCAGTTTGGGTCATTGTCATTTCGAATATCACCTAGACGATTCACTTTTAAAAGAAAAGTCACAAATTTTAATATGTAATGTAATTCAATCATTTACAAACATGGATCCAAAGAACTTGGAAACAATTATTCTGTGAGTAAAAAAAAAAAAGAAATTGGAATCAGTTTCCAGTACAATATAATTATTCTTACCAACAGATTCCACTTTGCATCTGAAATTCATTTTGTGGGTGCAGATTTTGAATGTGGGAACTGGATCTGTGTGACACTCTGTACCTCAAATTAGCACTCTGGAACCCCCAACTTCACCATTGTGATATGATTATGATATGTTTTGTACAAAGAATGCCTTGCAAGGTATCGTTTAAAAAGTCTTGATCTGCTGAACATTACCATTCTGACGAATTGTATGTGGTCTCATTGTATGTGAGGTTATGAAGTACTGCTCTGTACGTGGTACTGATATATGTTGTGAAGTGGGGAATGCCCATAGCTAGCCTTTCAGAAGCAACAAAGGAGCAACCATCACTGGCCAGACAGGCGCTGATAGCGCATCAAGAAGAATCCACTCTTCCAGAGGCTTCTCGGAGAGGGCAGGTATGCAATGAGGGCTACCTAACCCCCACCTTACGGCAAGTATTTTTCTAGCAGCTGGAAGAAAATATAAAAGAGGGTCAGTGACATCATCACTTGGCCTCTCTCTTCCCTGATCGCAACACCTGGGAGAGCATCTGAAAGACAGAGAGTTTGAACCGGGGAGATTGGTCCCAGGCTGGGAAGGGAATCTAGCCTGTCTATTAAGGACTGTGAGCTGCCTGTAACACCTATTAGGGTGAGAAGAGCTATTTGATTCAGATCTTGCTTAGGCCATGTCTACACTTACAAACTTACAGTGGCACAGCTGTGCGGCTGAAAGAGCACTCGTGTAGCTTTGTTATGCCAACAGGAGAGAGCTCTCCTGTCAACATAATAAAATCAGCTCAATGAGTGGCAGTAGCTATGGTGGCGAGAGAGGGTTTCCAGATGACATAGGGCTGTGCACAGGAGCACTTATGCCAACAAGATTTATGTCGCTCAAGGACATGTTTTTTTCACACCCCTGAGTGACAAAAGTTTTGCCAACATAAGTGCTAGTGTGACATGGCCGTAGTCTGTTAAAGTTAGATTTTAGACAGTGTTTCTATTTTTATTTCTTATGTAGCCAACTTTGATTTCTGTTTGCTACTTGTAATCATTTAAAATCTATAATTCTGTACTTAATAAATCTGTTGTATATTTTACCTAAAACTGTGTTGTTTTGGTTAAAGTGCCTGGGAAATCTCAGCTCAGGTTTAAAAGGACTGTTGCACGTCCCTTTGTTGGAGTGACAAACTAATTAATGAGCTTGCACTGTCCAAGGGAGTCTTGAGCAGTGAAAGATGGTATATTTCTGGGGTGATTGCTGGGTGTGAGTCTCCACATGCTGAAGGCTGAGTGATAATAGTACCTGGAGGGGATGCCTGTTTGTCACCAGCATAGCTTTGTGAGAGAGAGCCCAGGCTAGAGGGTGAAGGGGGCACAGCAGTTCGACAGCTCCAGGTTGTACCCTGGGATACCGGCAAAATCTATAAAAAGGAAGATGGGGCCAAAGCCCTTTTGAAAACTTACTGCCACTGATAAATACATCTGTACACAACAAAAACTGATAGACATGTGCGCAAACAATCTTTAACAGACTGTATCTAGTCAGGAATTTGTAACTTACTGGCCAGGTAACCATGTCCTCCACAAGCTTCTCGACATTCCTGGGCTGCTTGCTGGGCTGTCCAGGAGGCCAGTGGTTTACCACCAGTAGACAAGGCATGAATCTCACGTCCAATTTCAGCCTTTGCAAGAAATAAGCTAGTGATAAATAATGTTTTTTAAACAAAACAAGTTCAAGAGTCCACACACAAAAAGCTAAAGGTGAAATTCATTCATGTGATTGCCACATTCTTGGCCAAGACCAGGGATTGAACCAAGCACTAAAAGCCTGAATGCCTCTTGAACGTAAAAGAGCCAGGTTCTCTAGCTGTGAGCTGTAAACAGACCCACATCCTCTAAAACCACACAGTTTTAGGTAAAATATAAAACAGATTTATTAACTATGGATGGTCACAAAAGGAGACACATAATACGCACTAACTAGGGTGTAAGGCCTCTCCACCATTTAATTTGGCCTGCCCAAATCCGAGGGTTTAAGTGAGACTGAAGTGATACAGTCACTGTGCAGACCTTGACACAGGGGTGAATTCCACCTTAAGTTATTACAAAAATAATTCTATTTACAAAAAGACAATAAAAAACCTCTTTTGTGCATTTATGCACGTCAGAGTCAGGTTCTATACAGGTGCAGAGAGATCAAAATATTTCCTTTACAGAGATTGCCAAGAAATTCATTGTATTGCTCATTTAACCCACATTTAATAAATGTTAATATTTTACAGTTAAATTATTTTCAAATGTATTAACTTGAATTGCAAATTTGAGCCTGATTCTGAAAAGATATTGTTCTGGCTTATGACAGAAACTCTCTGACATGTATCTCATACAGTGCTAATTTCAGTGGACCAAAACTGTATCTTCATTAAGGCAATGCAGGAATCAGAGAGGTAGCTGTGTTAGTCTGGGATTGCAGAAGTGACAAAGAATCCTGTGGCACCTTAAAGACTAACTAAAGTATTGAAGCATAAGCTTTCGTGGGCTAATATCCACTTCGTCGGATTAGCCCATGAAAGCTTATGCTTCAATACTTTAGTTAGTCTTTAAGGTGCCACAGGACTCTTTGTCACTAAGGCAATGCAGAGAGATAAGATGGATGAGGTAAAATCTTTTATTGGACCAACTTCTGCTGGTGAAAGAGACAAGCCTTTGATCTTACAAAGAGCTCTTTTTCAGGTCTGGAAAGGTATTCTATGTGTCACAACTAAATACAAGGTGGAATAACTTGCATATTGCAAGAGCTCATTGAGGATGCAGTGACCAGTAATTACTTAGGCCTCTATTCAAGAAGAAAGATCTCTGTTTAAGAAAGAACTTGAATGTATACTTAAATCCCATTGAAGTCATCAGAACATAAACCCATGATCAAAGTTAACTGCTTTTCTGGCCTTTAACACTAATGTTTCTCCCCCCTCCTCCCCTCATTTCTGAGCCACTTGTGTATACACGTCCTTAGTTTAACAATTAGAAGTTTACTGCATTGAAAACCTGAGTTGTGATTAAAAGAATATGTATAAATATCTCACCTGTCTTGGACTCTTATCCTTCATCAGAAGACCTATGTGAAATTCTATGAAGTTCATGAACAAAGACTTGGCAAAATGGTCTAAGGCATATGTAGCTGCCAGATAGGGAAGCAAGCGCCATTGCTGAAATGAAAATTAAATCTGTGTGAGGGAAGGTTGATATACACATATTACTGGGGACTTTTCCAAGGATACTCAGAACCCCTATGGTATATTTTTTCAGTTTCTAGAAAACTACTTCAATCTTTTAATTATTAAGCATCTGTTCCACACCCCAAAAGCCCTACAGACTATATTGTTTGTGGTTGTGTACAATTAGTAATTAGAGCTGGATGGGAAACAATTTTCCTGTCCCACAAAAATTTGAGATTTCAAAAAAAAAAAATTCCTATCCCAAATCAGGACACGTCAACTTTTCATAAACCAAAAATCCAAAAAAAAAAAAAAAAAAGGAGGTGGGGGTGGGTCAATTGAAACATTCAAAATGTTTTGATTCTATTTTTGTTTTTTCCTATCGCAATTAGTTTAAATTTCAAAATGAAAAGTGATTTTGAACCAGAAGACTGAAGTGTTTCATTTCAAAAAGAATTGTGACAAGTCAAAAACTTCTTTGACTTGAGAAATTTGTTGAAATCAACCCTCTCCAGTGAACAGTCATGGTTTTGACAAATTGGCATTTTTCAATGAAAAATGTTTCATTGAAAAATTCCCAACCAGCTATTTTTGCAATGGCCCTTTAAATCAGTAAAATAATTGAACCTTCTTCACAGGGATGTTCATGGTGAAACCATCCAAGTTCATGGTTCCTATTATTTTTTGATAAACATCAGATTAAACCAGCTCATTGGTTCAATTAAATTCTTTGGGGGCAGACACCATCTTTTTATCCTGTGTTTGTTCAGCTTCTGACTTGGGCTACAGCAATAGAAATATTTTCTATATTTTCAAATATAGAAAATTAATAAAGAGAAAAGGCTAAAGTAATGCATACAAACATGCTAATGAACTGTGCATTGATAAAACTAATGGTAAGGTAGAGGGTATTCTTCTTACTGTTTTCTTATACCCACAATGTTGTAGGCAATGAAAGAGATTTCAACTGAAGATGACAAACCAAATCCAAAGGTGAGAAAGAGAAATATAATCAAAAGAGGTAGAGTTGTTATTATAAGTTATGTACTTCTTGGTTTGTTAAATAATTTACACTTCAATGATATCTGACTGTCCCTAACTTACTGATGATTAGTTTGCCTGTTTCTTGACAGCCTCAAGGAAGAAGTGGGTCTTGAGGATGATCTAGAGTACAGCCCTTATGGGTCAAGCCTTCAGAACTCTATAGATCCAGTCATTCAGCTGGTGTAAACTAATGTAACTTCACTGCTTTACATTGATTTACATGAGCTGAGGATCTGGCTTTATATTTGAAAATATTTGCTAAATTTGAATGAAATGCCATATTGTAGATTTAGTTAGTACCTGCATTTGGTATTCCAGGACTGGTATTTCTTCTTCATCTGTTGGTCCAAATTGACGGCGTGTGGCTGAGAAGCGAATGGCTATTGATAAGGCCAGCTTTAAATTAACCACAGACATGCCTATGATCATAACTCGACCACTGGACAAAGCCCCAAGAGACGCGCCAAAACGTTGCTTGAGATCCTAAGGGAATAAAAGACACACTAAATGGGCAGGTTCATAATTGCACCGCCGGCAACAGAATCCTGGTAGGTATGCCAAATGTTACACTTTCAAATGCTCACTTAAGGAGTTAGCACCCATTCACTTTAATGGCAAATGCATGGCTAAAACCCCATTCATCTCTGAAAATATAAGGGAGCAGTTAATAGATTCGGAAAAAAAATACAAAATTCCTCCATAGCATATTTCATAGACTGAATTCATTGCACGTACAGTTCATTTCATACCTTAAATGAGCTAACGTATACCCCCTCAGCTGTGACATCTCCAGTTCTGTTCAATACGTTTTCTTTAGGTATCTTGACATTGTGAAACATAGCAAATCTGTTCAAGTAAATAAATATCTTAATCATAAAATAGGAAGATGCATCACAACATAGCTTGGGTATATGCCCCAACAGACTGCCATGATGAATTCATGGCTGCATGAAGATTTCATGCACATCATGAACTGAAAATAATATCACAACACAGGTATTTTTAGGGTCACATTCTGCCACAGAGAGGAGGATGCCTGTGAGAATACGGGTCTCCACATAAAAAGGTACATGATATGCAAGTTGGGCACATTTTCTGTTACTCTTTCTTTTTCTTATGTTGAATTTATTTTGGTTTTTGGAAATAAATACGATCCCTCCAGGAAAGGCTCTCACTGACTGCACCTGTATTTTCTTTCTGCGGAGTCATTTGACCAACTAACATTTAAAATATCATGTCCTATGATAATCTTTAAAAGAAAGAGATTTTGCAGAAAGAAGAGCAATGAGAGGAAGGACTGTCTTGTGGTTATGACACTAGACATGGACTTATGCAAGATATTTACATTGTGCCTCAGTTTCTCATCTATATACAAACGGGGACCATGAAACCTTTGTCTCTCTTGTCTATTTTGAATCAGATTCTTACACTCATATTCAAGTCAAATCATGTGTTACTCCATAAATAATACAACTGAACTGAATGGCTCACTCGTGGTGTAAAGTACTATTCAATATAAATAAGGAAATCAGAATCTGGTTCTGAGTTTGTAAATTCTTTGGGGCAGGGACTGTCTATTACTACAATCCCTAGCACAGCAGGGCCCTGAATTTGATCAAATATCTAACATCAACAAGAACAATGTAGAATCAACACAGTGAAAAGGAGCTGGAATAAGGTGTTATTTGTATAAGAGCTCCAGCTATGATTTTCAGATCGTTAATGCGATTTAGCATCTTAAAAAGAAATAAGTAGGAGAATCTTTTCTTCAGTTGTGACACCCAATGTAATATTGATAGAAGCTGCATAAACAGGAGACATCTTTTTCAGAAAAAGTGTACTAGTCATTTTCAGCCTAATAGACAGTAAGGGCTGGCAAAGTACTATAACATCAGCTCCATTTCTGAATATCTGAGTGTCTAATATTACTTGAAAATCTGTATTAATAATCAAAGCAAATTCCTCATGCTTACCAATACAGGCAAATATATTTAATAGCATGCGAGAGAGCTAAGTCTTTCACATCAATAAATTATATAAGCTTTGCAATGCTACATGTACTTTAAAAACATGAGTAATTTCCAAAGAAACATATCTGCATATCGTATTTATCCTGCCTCAGAGATACAGGGCATTTTTGACAGCGATATATACTCATCCAGATGGTTGAAATGTGCAGTCTAACTGAGCATCAGATTCTTGAACCCTTACTCTGCATATAGACCCAGTGATTTTCGTGGGGCTACTCACCGAATAAGGTACTACTCGGTGTACTCACCGAGTAAGGTACTACTTGGTGAAAGCGATGATGGTGGAGTCTAGTACAATATTTACAGAAATCCATTTTGGACAATGTTTTTGGATTCTCTACAAAAAATATTGTGTTTTAAGATAAAAGATCTTTTGGTTTATATGCAACCTTCTACCCTCCCCATCTCTGAAATAAAACCATCAAAGCTAAAAGAAATCCCCAACAGCCTGACCCCACCTAATATTTGTTAGTGACAAAGTGTACAGGCTAGGTTCAACTACAGCATACCTGTAATACTAAGGTCTCCTCTTGTAAACATTTACTGGGGGGATGTAATGCTTATTACTACTGGCAGCTGCCTACTGAAGTGAATGACAATACTCCAAGTAGTAATTTCAGTGGAGAAGACTGTAACCTACCTCATGCACCCATATAGGTTCTTAATACCTCTTACTTCCCTATATGGGCTACTTGCATTCCTTGTGCAAGCACAAGAGGGAGGGCAGGTCCTAGAGGCCAACAGCTAGTTTCCACCCACAGACGCGGGCAAGGAGTTGGCAAAACATAAGTAAAACCATCTGAGATAGCTGAGTCAATGTGAGGGATGGACTCATCCAGTCCAGCTTCCTGCTCTCTAAAAAAAAATGGGGGACTGGGTGAGCAAAAGACCTATCACAGTCATTGTTGTTGATTCTAGGAGGAAGTTCCACCCTGATTAAGAGTTGCTTCCAACATCATTACCTGTGGAGAGGTAGGAACAGGACTAGTTGCTACCTGGAGAGAGATGCCTCAGGCAGCAAGTGATTTAAAAAGTGATGGTCAATAAACTAATATCTCAAACCATGCTTTGAAGTCAAGGATAATTCCAAGTGCTTGCATTATTTCTCCATTCATAAATCTGATATACTCTGCTAAATCTCACTACTAGGGAACTTTCTATTAGTTCAATCTTAATTGGAAGCCTGATATGCATTCAGTCACACGACCCTTTTAAAATCCAGCCTCAATATTAAAAGTTTAGTAAACAGAACCAATCTGATTTGTGTAAAATTAGCATATGGGTACAATTTTGCAAATACTTATGCATGCTAATAATTTTACTTATGTGAGTAGCTCCGTTTATTTCAGCACAACTGTACACTTGTGTAAAGCTACTCATGTGAATATTCTGAGTCTTTAATAAACAATTTCAAGTCCACCACCATACTGAAGATATATCGTCATATAAATAGCTATACAAGTTGCCCAAATATTCTCACCTATTAATTCTAAGAAGGAAGAAAAGAATTAACAAAATAAGTTGTGTGTTGTTGTAGTGAGTGCTCTTAACGGACCGGCTATAAAAACAAAATGCCAGACATACAGAGTATTGTTTGATCATCTCTCTACTGCATAAAAGATTATCCAGAATGACCTTGACGGAAAAAATTCCATACTATCACATTTCTTATAACTAATGAACCAAAAATTAAATTACACTTGCTTAACAGTAACTGATCTTCTTGGTATTACACTTTATGGGTTATGTATTTGCTGCTTTTTCCTCAGCTAATATCTAAATAAATCCATATAGTAAATGGTAAAACCTTTAAAAAGCTTGAATAAGTGGGCAGAGAGACAAGTTACAAATCCACTGACAACTACTGTGAGTGAAGAAGTGAGATTTACTTTTTATGAAGGCTAATGATGAAAATAAAAGCAGATGCATGTGGGACCCTGGATTTGGATGGGCTTATGAAACTATAGCCAGTTGTCCAAGAATTTTTATGTTTTTAAAATCTTATTTTTGTAGTTAACCATACAGCCAACTGGAAGGCAATGTTGGAACATATTAACAATAAGATTTCATAAAGTTATAGATCACATTTTGAACAGCTATTCTCTCAGAAAACATAATAAACAGACACAGACCAGATCTGTCAACAAATTTAGGGGAAAATCCATTCAATGAATGGAAGTATTACTTCTGTAACTGTATAGTCATTCATGGGAATGCCAAGCACACAAGAGCCTATGCAATGGGCAAAGTACATGTATTGGTGACATTGGAATCCACCTTTCCTACGGCCTCCATGGTAGAGCAGTTAGTGTGATCGGGGCTCAACTCATTTTGTATTCTGACAGATGGCTCTTATATGTAAATAGACATTGTTGGGATAATTCCTTCGGGGTCCACCTCCAGTTGTGTGTTCTTGGCCATGGATAAGTTGACAAGATCATATATTTTTAAGTCCAGAAGGGACCACTAAATCGATTCTGACCTCCTGTATAACACAACAGGCCATCCAATTTTACCCCATTAACTGCCATAGTGAGCCCAACTTGTGATTGGCTAACGCAAATCTTCCATAAAGGCATCTCATCTTGATTTAGACTTCCACCATTTCCCCTGGTAGTTTGTTCCAGTGGTTAATCACCCACACTGTTAAAAAATTGTGCCTTCCTTCTTGCTGTGCTAAAGATTGGACTGCATCCCAACAAAGTAATGAATGTACTGCTCTCCAAACTTCTTTCACCAATCACCATTCAGCAGCCATTATCATTGCATTCTTGTATGCACAATCCTACTTGAGAAGGGCAATCACATCCCCATAATAGCCTCTATGTCAGGGATCTAGGGTTAACAGTGTCCCAGGGCTGTTGCATTGCTAATCAGTGCTCCACATACAATATTTTACAAAAGATATGCACAGGACATGTTTAAAATCTAGTACTCTGAGGTTTTCCACCATCCACCACCATCAATCACTGATGCATAACTGGGCTACATATATTCCTGCCTGGATCAGTTAGGCAGGGTGAAGTCACAATCCCACAGCAGTCTCTCTGTCGGCTCTTTGGCCAGTGGTGCAGAGGACATTTCAATCAAAGTTAATCTCTTTTCCCTTAAATCATGCTACAGTCATTAATCTGGAGCTCAGTAACAGAGATAAAAGTGAGCAGCTGGAAAAGTAGCATGCTGCCTTTGCCAGTATTAAAGTAATAAGCTGTTACCTGCAGTGCAGATGGCAAGACTGTGCTTTTGGGGAATTTCAAACCCACTCAGATCACTTTTGATGGCCAACTTCTGTTTTTGACTATCCTGAGAATGCTGAAGTAACAATTCCTTTAATCCTCCTAGCCAGATGTAGCCGGCAGGGGGATGGGATTGGAAGATTGGGGATCAATCAGCGCACATCGATCAAGTAATGTTAGAGGCAGAGTAGACCAAGGACAGAATGGGGGCATAGTGGGATGGTGAAAAGGCTGCAAAAGACAGAAAGACCAGTCACACATTTTAGAACCTGGAAGCTTACAAAGGGATGAGGTTGAAGAGAAGTAAGGGTGCTGGGAAACTGGGAAAAAGTTTTTAAAGAAGCATTTTTAGGTCATATTGCCACAGTCAAAAGTAGAAGCCTGCATCTCTAACAGTAACACACAGCATCTATGTTAATACACCCACCTCATTTTATAGCAGCTATAAGTGTGCCAGGCACTTCATGGAAGAGAGTAAAAGACAGAGACACCCCCCCACCCACGCCTCACTGTGATTACATTAAGGCCCTATCCTGCAACAAGCTTTGTGTGGACGGATGCTTGCATCTGCAGAGAGCCACACTGGTGAGACTCTGTGCGGAAAGAGGCTGTGGGGAGCTCACTACAGGGCTGGGGCCTTAATTCTAGATGTGCCAAAATGAACAAGAGTGACAGATTGCAGAGAGGGGATGGAGTGGGGAAGGATGAGGGCTACGATCACAGCTTAGGCTGTGCACTCCAGGAGGTTCTGTTTAAGATTTTTGCTATTTTTTAAATATAAAATAAGAATTGAAAGAGAAGATGTAGAACATTAATAACTCACATTGCACAGCAACTAGTTAGGCTTAATGGAATTAGACTTAAATGGAGACTTTAAAATACACAGGGGCATGCAGTGTGTGTGATTCAGCGTTATTAGGAGAACAGCAGCTTTGGCACTGCCTGACTTGGGTGTGTTCAAATTTGTAAAACTTAATGTAGACTGTTTTTAATTTAACATGTTAATATATTTCAATGTTTGCTTTATTATTGTTATTACTGTGAGCAGCCAGTCAGAATCAGTGCAAACCCATGTCGTTTCACAAGACATCATAGATTTAGACTGTAAGCTTTTTGGGGTGGGACCTATCTTTTTGATCTGTGTTTGTGCAGTGCGTAGCACAGTAGGGTCTTGGTCCACGATGGGGGTTCCGAGGTGCTACCACATTACAACTAATAAATAAATAATGTATTTAAAAGGGATCTACAAAGGATGTGAGCTTGTGTGACAGATGCCATCTTGGCCAACACACTGGTGTTGAACAGGCGACCTCTAAAACTAAAAGCATGAGCTGCTACCACTTAAATGGAAGAGCAAAGTCTTCCTAGCTGGGGCTGTAACAGATTCACAAGGGGGAGCTGTAACACACATTCACCAGGCAAAAAGAAGAAATGGTGACAAAACATGCCAAACCCATGGAAAAAAACGCAGAAATTTGGATTGTTTTTGGCTTAATTGGCTTGTGAGTTGTTTGTTTGCTAGTTTTTGGCTTATAGCTTGTTGTTTCTTTTTTTTCATTGGCTCCCAGCAAGCAGGTGTGTGGTTTTTTTTTCATTGGCTCCCAGCAAGCAGGTGTGGGGGGTGGGGGAGGCAAACAGGGGCAAGGGGGAGAGAGAGTCAGGGGTACAGAGCAGGCCTACCGCAATCCCAGACTGCACACCGGTGGGCTCTAGTCACATTGAATGTTGGAGTTCTTAGATATTGGCTTGTTTTGGGCTTGTTTTGAAATGGGATTAGCTTGATTTTTGTCTTATTGTTAAAGTCGGGGTGCTTATTTACCGTGTGAAAGTTGGCAACTGCAGTGGTTGCCAACCTGCCTATGATTTTTTTTTTAATTGGGAGTATCAGGAACATCGAGTCTGTCCTGCCATGATTTCTCTAGAGAGCCTCCTGAATATCTAAGAGCATGTTGTATATGGTGAGAGTTCACATCTCAGTGAAATGGATGTTGGCTGAGTGGATGTTGACTCATTCAGATACTGTATTTTTCCACAGTTTTAGTCTGTCATTGTATGGTGAGGCACCTGCCCCACCCCCATGCCATGGTAGGCCAGAGCGGCTGCGCGGGATGGCAGCCAATAACAAAAGAGCTTACTGCAGGCCAATCAGGGCCAAGCTTATAGCCAGCCAATGAGAAATAGGCTGGGCAGTATAAGAAGGCTGTCTGGAGAAAGGGAGGCAGTCTCTCCAGGACCTTCAAGGGGGAAGGTCTAGTTCCTGACAGAGGAGCTTCAGCACCTGGAACAGTGCAGTGCTGAGCAGGCCCTGGGGAGAAGAAGGGCACTCCACCCTGGGTACCTGTCAGGCTGCTGGCCCTGAGAGAAGAGCCAACTGGTGCAGGCCTGGGTCCCCCTGGGACTCTGTGATTATACTAGGCTGCTGAACTGGCCTTGAACAACCACACCTCACCCCTGCCAGAAGGGGCTTGATATAGGGTGTGGCTGGCTACTGCAGCTGAAGGACAGCAAGGAACTTAACCCCCTCCCAGAAGGGGGTGAGTGTGGACTTGGTGGGTACTGCTGGAGGGCAGTGCCCTGAAGAGGATGCTGCCTGTGAGGGACAGTACACGTCCAAATGCCAACTGAGGGCAACAACGAAGAGAGAGAGATGGACGGGACACCACCAGCGGAGGGTGCTCTGCCGTGAACTGAGCTAATTTCTGGACTATCTGGTAGGAGGTGCTAGGTGGTGAGTCTCAGTCTGTTTCACATTGAAATGAAATAGGTCGTAATACCCCCCTCCTCCCAAAAAACCCAACCAAACCCATAAGTTTCTGAATGCGAACTGAACACAGTTTGCCCTTGGTTACAGCTGAACTCGCACTGGATTCAGCGGCAATCATTTGCTGAGGAACATTTTCAGGAATCGGCAATTGTGCTACTGTAGAAAAAGCATTGAGCCTTTCAGGCAGACAAAATGTGAATTTCTAAGGTGAAAAACCAGCAGAGAAAAAAGAAATACATGCTGCCCTACTACCCTGCTCCCAAATTCTTTTCTCACAAACCCCTCCTTTTTCACCTTATATATATATATATTACAGAGATGCAAAAAAAATAAAAGGTTACAAGCTGTGACAATTTGGGAATCTGTCTGTACAATTTATGAATTCTACGTGAGATTATGAACTCTGTATCTTGATCTAGCTCCAAATTCCATTTTGAAGCTGCAGCCTTTTGTGTTCTCTGTGGTCTATTTGCCTCCCGGTTGTGTTGAAATTCTAAAGGTTGGTGACAAAAGAACAACAAAAGATAACTGACTTAAAACGTTTGCCCACTGAAATGTAATAGCTCTGAACAACAGATAGGCTCCCAACTGCAGAATTAGCCTATCAGGGAAGAGGTTGCCTTGGCCCCAAAGTCACCTGGCACAGGTTTTTGCTCAGGTGGGGAAGTTGGCAAGGACATTTCCTATTAAACAGGGTTAAGAGTTATAAATGGAGAAGAGTTGACCTATTTTTTGGCCATTTTGTCTCCGGTTGTAGAGAAGAGAGAAGCAACCCAGCATGCAGGGATCTCTCAGGCAGAAGACCCCCAAGCACAGGGTGAGTTACCGAGGGGTTTAGGATGTTACGTTCTATATGCTTTGAGCTCTCCTGTGACTTATCCAGGTAAGTAAACAAGAAATAATGTGTTACATTTGTGAAATGTGTCTCTGTGTTGAGTACTTCACAACCAACACACTGCCCCCGGAGAGAGTTAAAGTGTAACCCAGGAGCTGCACACTTCTGGGGTGGAGTTCTGAGGGAGATGTGTGTAAGTATGGGAGTGTATGAAGGTCACCATTGTGCCCACAGGCTAGGCAGCTGGATAGCAGGTCCCAGTTCTTGGAAGGGAATTACAGATAGAAAGTCTGCAGCCAGACAGTGTACCTACGGCCCCCAGGATGGTGGCAATTTCTGAACTCTGTTCAGGCCTTAACAGCTTAAAGCATTCAGGGACTCAGAAGTTTGGATTCTCCCCATTGCAGTCTGGTGGGTGACCAGAAAGTAAGCATCTGATTAGATCTATATCACAAGCCCAGTTACCTTTTTAACGATCTCCATTTACAGAATGCAGTAAAGCAAGTGCTAGAAGTATTGTAACATGGGCAGACCCTGATTGTCAGCAGGCAGGATCGAACCTGGAACCTGTGAAGCTTAGTGCACGAGCCTCATCTTCTGCATAAGCTAAAAGCCAACTGGCAAGTGCTAGTAACAGGCAGATACTTTTATATTACTTCAGACGTTAAGGCATGACTGAGGCTCTGAAGCAGTCAGACCCTCTGGTGGCTGCATTATGTTACTGAATGAGACAGATGAATAACTTGCGAGGGAAGAATGTAAAGCCTGCACTGTACAGAATGTTTGCTTTTAAATACTACATTGTAATTTGTATGCTCTAAATGTTGTGTAAATGTAGACAAGAAAAGAGATGGAAAAAAATAGGTCTAGATTTTTTTTTTTTTAACGGGTGCCTAAAGTTAAGCTCTGAGGGAGAGGTTTTCAAAAGTCATGTGCCCTTAGATCGTGACGTGTTCGTGTACTCCAGTGATGGGAGCTATATGAGTTTGTTAGCCGGACAGACAATAACTTTCAATGGGACTTGTGTTCCTAGAGCCCTTAGGTGCTTTTGAAAACCCAACCCCTGATAAAAACATTAGGGTCTACATTACCAGGAAATCAAACTTCAGCCGAGCAACTCAACTGATTTGTAGCTTTCAAAACCAGAAGGGACCATTATGTATCTAGTCTGACCTCCTTAATACAGAACATAGATTTTCACCCTGTAATTTCTGTAACTTCTCCCCCTTTCCTCACCAGTCCTTAATAGGTGCCTAAATATGTACAAGTATTTAGGAGCCTAAATTTAGGCACTCATTTTTAAAAATCCTGGCATTAGCCCCTTCTATTCCAGTAGCAAAACTCAAGAACAGAACGTAAAATTGCTACGCTACTTTTCTTATGGGCCTGCTTCTGACCTTGCTTCCAACCGTCTTATATCAGTGTAACTCCATTGAATTCCATGGAGGATTTACAGCAATGAGATCAGAATCAGGCCATGTGAGTGCATTCATATTGCTGGCAACATCTATTACACATACTAAACTTTTAAGTAACTGAGTATTAGAGGTGAAACTTGGCCCCTGTTTATCCCCCCCCCCCCCCATGGAAACTACAGCATACAAGAACTTCCCTTAAGTATTTTTTTTGCCTTCTAAGGATCATATTGTGGCCTATAACTATTGCCCTGAATAGGAGGTGATGTACCACCCTAAGGGGAGTCAGGGGTGGGGGGGTATGTGCCTCAGAGAGGACTCTCTCCTTATGAAGCCTGGTATGCAGGGAATGCACTCACATCTCTGAGAATACGACTGTCTGCCTGCTTTGCAAGCTGGTATAGGAAGGCCAGGTCACCCTCCCCCTCCCTTTAGGGCTTCATGTGGTTCTGGGAAGCAGTTCATCCAGTCCCTTGACAACTCGGGCTGCATTTGTGACAGACCTTTGTGGTAGCTCTGCTAGATGTGGGTGGGTAGTAGGGGGGATCGGTTCTTGTGAACCCTCATCTCCCATCCCCACACATCCAAATAAAGGCAGCTATTACTGATGTGACATGATTTATTCAATTTACAACATTTGGGAGGGTTAGGAATAAATTTACCCCTGTTGGTACCAGGGATGCACACTACAACCACTTGCAGCAGTGGGACCATTTAATCTCCCGGGGATGGTCAGCATTCATCCTCCTTTGTGGTTTCCACCACTGGAAAGCAGTTTTAATTTATGGCTGAAGCACCAAAAGAAGCCATATACCGGAGGCTGCTCAGCAGATGCACTGAATCTATTAGCCTGGACATATCGAATTCCTGAGTTGGATTCTGTGTAGAGACAGCAGCTTCCAGGCCCTCTAGCAGAGTTTGATGTGCTGGTGCCTTACTCTACCATGACCTCCATCCCAGAAGCTTTTCAGATGCTGTGGGATCACAGCTGTAGCTTATGCTGTCAGAAGCTGAATGAATGCAGGGCTGATTATATCATCCCATTGTTTCCTTGTGCTCCTTGTCACAGGGTGCCCGGCCATTTTAGCATGAGATGAGCCCAGCACCACCTGTGACATAGCCCACAATGAATGAGGAGAGTCTGACCACCAGCCCTGGGATAGATAAGGCAGAGGCTTGGAAAGCGTCTGCACAGGTGAGATGGTTCCTACAGGGAACTCTGGGAAACTACTGCTTTCAGAGCAGGAAGACTGACCCTCAAGGAGGAGGGGTTGTGCCCAGCTGCAGACTAGGTGAGGTCTTAAATTTTGAGTTATTTTGTGTTTGAAGGATATTGTTGCCTATTCAGAAAGAACTGGATTAGGGGAATATAAAGGGAACAACTGGAAGAAGCCAGCCTGAATCTAATCACAGCCCTGGGAAGAGGGCTGTGGGATCCCCTGACCAGGGGAAAGGGTTTGTGCCTGAAGGGCCAACAGAAATGGTATAAAAACTTTATAAATCAGATGCTTTGGGAGGGGAATTTTATTTTATATCTCTGGATTGTGGAGGGGTTTGGGAGGAGCCCTGAAAGAAGGCAAAATTGAGGCAGGGTGCCTCAGAGCCCCAAGGAAGAACTCGGGAGGTAGCCAACCCTGTTACACTCTCCCATTTGTCTGTCTGTATCCATCCTTTGTCTCATTTTATATTTAAGCTCTCTGGGACAGGAACTGTCTTTGTTCTATGTACAGCATTTAGCCCAATGGAGTCCTAGTTCATCACTCTGGCTCCTAGAAACTGCCATAATACAAATGATAACTAATAAAAAAATAACTTATCCCCATTATTCTGAGAAAGGGGGGTTAGGGAAAGCGAACTTAAGAGTGGTTAGAATACCCACAATTATTTTAAATTAGCAGATGCCCTAATCAAGGCAGGGAACTGGCTCATGACATCACACAACATGATGTGTAGAGATTTTTCTTCTAATCTAAATGACTGTATGTATTTTATCTCAAAGTACCGGTTATTACCCAGACTCTTGAAATAAACTGTATAATGAGAAAATGTCTACAGGGGCACAGGATTTTAAAAGACATATCTATAAAATCTATTGTTGCAGCAGTCACACACACACACCCCTGCCAGATTAAATGCTTTCTGTGTTTAGATCTGTACTTAAACTATTCTGCAGCTCAAATATAAATCAGTGTCATTACTCCATCTTTGAATAAATGCAAAGCTGAATTACGCCATTTGGTTTACTTAGATACAGGCAACAATGCCACCTGCTGGATGATAGCTTGTGGTGCATATGCAATAATACATTACACTTCAAAATACAAGTGGAATCATTAGAGAAAAGCCTTGTGCAAAGAAAGAGGGAAAACAAGAGAGGGTTCAAAATAATGGTTTGACTTCATGCTGATGATGGTGTTGGGGGGGAAATATATCTGAATTTCCCATTATATTTCTTTCCCTGCACCCACTCAAATGGTCTGCCTTATGGGACTTTCCTTGAGGGTAATGATGCCTAGAGAGAGGTGTACTAATGAAGCTGTGAGTACTGGCAAACAGGCTGGGAGAAAATGGAATCATTCATCCATAGCTGCTTAAAAATTCAGGTGTGCGTTTTTTTTTTGTTTTGTTTTGTTTTTTGTCTGAAAAGTTAGCTTGGTTGTCCCAGTTTTGGGGCTGTGGCCTCATTCTCTCAGGTAACTTAAAATGAAATACTAGTGGTGGTGGGATATTTGTCTGCTTTGTTTTGGACTATTGTGCTGGTATTTCTCATCTTTATTCTCTTGTTTTTAATGGGTCTGACTCTCAATTTTATATGGTTAATTTTGTCCATGCTTCAGGGCTGGATTAACTCTCCTGTGGGCCCAGGGCTATTAGATTTTTGTGGGGCCGCTGTATACAAGTCTTTTTCCTAACTTAAAACTGCATTTTAAAATTTAAAACACAATTATGGCATCGAGGCTATTAATGCTATACTAAACTTGCCTTTTAATTAACATAAACCCATTCTCTGGTTACCTTTTGAGTCTTAAAACATGTAGAATATAGTTAAGTTAATTCAAAGTAGCTTACCTCTTACCTTAGAGTAGCTGTTATTAGTTTCTCTCTGAGAGAGAGTTTGGGTGCACGAGTGGGCTCCAGGCTGGGGCACAGTATTGGAACGCAGGGATGGAGTTTGGATGCAGGAGGGAATTCTGACCTGGGGCAGAGTCTGGCCAGGAGGCACTTACCACTGGCAGTTCCTGGCCAGCAGCACAGCAGAGCTCAGGCAGGCTGCCTGGCTGCCATAGCCCCCCGTCGCTTCCGAAAGCAGCTGGCTGCTGGCATGTCTCTGTGTGCCCCTGGCGGGAGGGGAACAGCGTGTCTCTGCGAGTCTCCCACACTCGCAAGCAGCGTCTCCACAGCTCTCCTTGGCCAGTTCCTGGGGCTGCAGAGACGTGCTTCCGGGAGTGGTGTGGGGCCATGGCATGCAGGCAGCCTGTCTGAGCCCTGTTGTGGCCCAGAGAACAGGATCGACTGACAGAGGCTCCAGGATTGACCAGTTGATAGCAATTGATGGGTTGGTGACCACTGAATTGTATATAATGACGAATTTATTTTTGTGTGGCTCACCTTAGCCCCAGGCCCTGGGCTGCAGCCCCCAAAGCCTTTGCATTAATCCAGCCCTGCCTTGCCTCAATCTGAGTTAAAATGCTCCTGCCACCATGGTCTGAGACTATGTAGTCACTTATTTCACACTGAAATAAACATTTTCATATCTAATATTGTTATGGATAGTTTTTCTAAGGTCTGAAACCTAGATTTCAGCATTACTTTAGTCTTCCTCCACCAAAGCTGCCTGCTGTTGCTTCTGAGAGATCAGTCAGTGTGACTGTGCCCACAAAGTGTGTGTTCCTAGTTCTTCCCCTCCCCCGCCCTTACCCCCGCAACAGCCTGACAGGCTGAAAAGCATCTACCATTAGGCCATTAAATCCTATCTGCTTCAAGCCCAGGAGCGTGCCTTGCTGAATATATATGTTTGGGCTTGTTTTGATTAAGTTTGCTGTGAAACTCCCATTCCACTTGTGTAGAGCAAGCTGATAATAAACATCAGAAGAGCAAAGCAAGGCATCCAAAAAGGTAGGTGAGCTGGTGGCTAAAAGCTGTGTTAAATTGTATGTGCAACACTAGTTGTGGATTTTTGGGCATTTAAATGTAACTTTAGGGGTTAATCATGACTTTCCCTATTAATTCAATAACTACATAAAGTGACATAGCAGACTGCAATAGTGGGCCAATTGTTTTCTTTAATTAGTAGGCCACTAAAGGAAAGAAAAGCTCTAAAACAATTTGAATGGTGGTGTGCTGTAACCTGGTGAATCTGGCATCCATCCATCCACTCAATGGAAGCTTCAGCATGTAGATTTGATTTCTCATCTTCTGTCCCTAACTATCCAGAAATGTTCATCCCTTCAGATTTGCCATCCCTAGCATACATTTTCTGATATATGGGCCACGATGGTCTTTCATTACTGCAAGTCTCTTTCTAGTTATAAATAATAATCAGTCCTTCACAAAAAAGAAGGAGCCCACAATTTTTCTGGTCGTCATCTGCACTTAACTCAAATTACATCAGCCCTGGCTCAATTTCTGCAATATGTTCTTTTGGTGTGACTTTGTGTGATAAGGTGTACTGACTCTCTGGACTATCTGGTAGGAAATCCAGTTGGCCAACAGTTCCCTGCATCAAGCTGATGTTTGGAAGAAAATCTTACCTTCTAATCAAGGGGAGTTTATCCAGGAATCAGAGGCTAAACAAGGTGGTGAATTTGACTGGGAGGGCTTGGTTAGCCTTAGATATTGGCTAACTATAGATTTGCTCACTTTGCTTAAGTGTGCCCTAGGGACTCAAACCTGCAAGACAGTTAAGTAAGGAATCTTGCCCAGAGAGCTGGGGAAGTTCATTTGCCATTAGAACACCTAGATGTTCAGAGTGTGAATGGTGCTATGTAGAAAACAAATCTATTTCTGTAGAAGCTAAAGAATGGAAAATCAATGGATATTAAAATAGAGAATACTAATATTGAAGCGTCTTCAGTTTATTTTGTTTACAAAATATCTTTAAGTACCTGCCTCAATAGAAACATGAAACAGACTTAGCACTTTTATAAGCACAATTTATTTATAAGTAGCAATATAAGTATAGTGATTTTCTTACGTCAAATGTTGTTGACTTACCCATTATCCAAACCATTTTGCCCAAGTTTCTTTCCTATGTCACCTACCATCACCCCTGGCACAGGAAGCAGTGTTTTTGTATCTCGAATCTGTGTGGAAATGAAATGAAACAATACTTTAGTCATGAGAAAACTAAAGCTCTTGGTGGACTCCTTTCAATCAGTGAAAAGTACTCTCAATCTATTTTGTTAGCACTTTGGAAAAATAGTAAGTTTTTTAAATATAGGTAAATAGACTCCAGTCTTAGATATAATTTCTGCTTAATGCTCTCTTCCATCCATGATACTATAAATTCAGTAAGGAAAGCAACTTGGAAATCTTTCACTGTCTTTGATAATATGCTACAAATTACAATATCAAGCTCCAAATGTGCATCTTTATAGAAGAATTTTCTAATCACAGTTATCACAAAAACCTTCCTTTGGTCTGTGCGGACAGGAATCAACCAAACTGATTAAACTCTATGTACTAATTGTGTCCTGCCTTTCCCAGGGATATCGGACATGTTCCATCTGGTCAGCAACCCAGTTCATTTAAATACGTGTAGCTTTGCCACTGCTTCTGCAAGTTTTCTACTGAAAATGGCTCCAATCCTGCAAGCTGATCTCTGTGGTTGGAACCCTGCTTCCATGCAGATTGTCTTGTGGGTTTAGGACAAATACTCGTACCCGAAAGAGAGGGCTCAAAGTTGGCTTGCCCACTTCAAGGAGGTAGCTTTCCCAGGAGAACGTGATCAATTTCTGCAAAGTCCATGCTTTTTTTAAAAAATAAAATTTGGTTGCCCTTAAGATTACACAGGTAACTCTCTTCAAATGTTCCCAGTGTGTAAACTAATGCAGTGCCCACAGGATTAGGCCATTCATTTGTATGTATTTTGATTTTGCAAACAACCTCCTTTTTACATTTAAAAAAACAAACAAAACAGTAAATCTATAAAATCCTAATTTCTTCTATGACCAACCCCTAGAAAATCCACATTTCTTCTATGACCAACCCCTAGAAAATCCACCTCTTCCTGGTTTAGGCTTGCCTTTCTCTCTTCCCTCTGTGGTCACACAAGGACCAAAAGGCACTACCAGCCACGCAGGCTTTTGCTACAAGATGACATTCATGGCCAGACATTAGGGAAGGTCATCCCATGATCTATGTTAGTCATAGGACTGGAAGGGATCTCGAGAGGTCATCTAGTTCAGGCCCCTGCACTCAAGGCATGTCTAAGTATTATGCAGACCATCCTTGACAGGTGTTTGTCCAGCCTACTCTTAAAAATCCCCAATGATGGAGATTCCACAACCTCCCTGGGCAATTTATTCCAGTGCTTTATCACTCTGACAGTTAGGAAGATTTCCTAATGTCCAACGTAAACTATCCTTGCTGCAATTTAAGCCCATTGCTGCTTCTGCTATCCTGAGAAGTTAAGAAGAACTTTTTTTTCTCTCTCCTCCTTGTAACAACCTATTATGTACTTAAACTGTTTATCATGTCCCCTCTCTGTCTTCCATTTTTTTCAGTCTGGAGAAGAGGTTTGTTTAATGTTCCCTGATAGGTCATATTTTCTAGAGTCCTTTAATAATTTTTGTTGCTCTTATCTGGACTTTCTTCAGTTTGTCCACACATTTCCTAAAATGTGGCACCCAGAACTGGACATACTCCAGTTGAGGTCTAATCACAGAGTAGAATGGAAGAATTACTTCTCGTGTCTTGCTCATAATACTCCGGCTAAATACATCCCAGAATTAGGTGAGGGGTTTTGTAACAGTGTTACACTGACTCATATTTAGCTTGTGATCCACTATAACCCCATATCCTTTTCCGCAGTATTCCTTTCTTGGCAGTCTTTTTTCCCCACTTTGTATATGTGCAACTGATTGGTCCTTCCTAAATGGAGTACTTTTGCATTTGTCCTTAGAATCATAAAACACCAGAGTTGGAAGGGACCTCAGGAGGTCATCTAGTTCAACCCCCTACTCAAAGCAGGACCAATCCCCAACTAAATCAGCCCAGCCAGGTCTTTGTCAAGCCTGACCTTAAAAACCTCTAAGGCAGCAGATTCTACCACCTCCCTAGGTAACCTATTCCAGTGCTTCACCACACTCCTAGTGAGAACGTTTTTCTTAATATCCAACCTAAACCTCCCCCACTGCAACTTGAGATCATTACTCCTTGGTTCTGTCATCTGATACCACTGAACAATCTAGATCCATCCTCTTTGGAACCCCCTTTCAGGTAGTTGAAAGCAGCTATCAAATCCCCCCTCATTCTTCTCTTCTGCAGATTAAACAATCCCCAGTTCCCTCAGCTTCTCCTTATAAGTCATGTGCTCCAGCCCCCTAATCATTTTTGTTGCCTTCCTCTGGACTCTTTCCAATTTATCCACATTCTTCTTGTAGTGTGGGGCCCAAAACTGGACACAATACACCAGATGAGGCCTCACCAATGCCAAATAGAGGGGAATGATCACATCCCTCGATCTGCTGGAAATGCCCCTACTTGTCCATTCATCCAGCCCATACTACTTTAACTTGCTGGCAAGAATACTGTGGGAGACCATAACACAAGCCTTGCTAAAGTCAAGGAATAACACATCCACTACTTTCCCCTCATCCACAGAGCCAGTTATCTTGGCATAGAAGGTAATTAGGTTAGTCAGGCATGACTTGCTCTTGGGGATTCCATGGTGACTGTTCCTGATCACTTTCCTCTCCCTTAAGTGCTTCAGAATTGATTCCTTGAGGACCTGCTCCATGGATATTTTTTTTTTTTTTTTTTTTTTTTTTTTAAGGGGATTGAGGTGAGGGTGACTGGCCTGTAGTTCCCTGGATTTTGCTGCTTCCCTTTTTTAAAAATGGGCTCTACATTACTGTGGTTTTTTTGTTTGTTTTTGTTCCAGTCTTCTGGAACCTCCCCCAGTCACCATGAGTTTTCAGTGATAATGGCCAATGGCTCTGCAATCACATCGGCTAACTCCTTTAGCACCCTCGGCTGCAGTGCATCTGGCCCCATGGACTTGTGTTCATCCAGCTTTTCTAAATAGTCCTGAACCACTTCTTTCTCCACAGAGGGCTGGCCACCTCCTCACCATACTGTGCTGCACAGAGCAGTAGTCTGGGAGCTGACCTTGGCTGTGAAGACAGAGGTAAACAAAAGCATTGAGTACATTAGCTTTCTCCACATTCTCTGTCGCTAGGTTGCCTCCCTCTTTCAGCAAGGGACCCATGCTTTCCTTTACTTTCTTCTTGTTGCTAACATACCTGAAGAAACCCTTGTTACTCCTAACATCTCCTGCTAGCTGCAACTCCAAGTGTGATTTGGCCTTCCTGATTTCACTCCTACATGCTTGAGCAATATTTTTATACACTTCCATGGTCACTTGTCCAATCTTCCACTTGTAAGCTGTTGTTTTTTTTTGTGTTTAAGATCAGCAAGGATTTCACTGTTAAGCCACGCTGGTCACCTGCCATATTTACTATTCTTTCTACATATCGGGATGGTTTTGTTCTTGCAACCTCAAAGGATTCTTTAAAATACAGCCAGCTCTCCTGGACTCCTTTTCCCCCTCATGTTGTTCTCCCAGTGGACCTTGCCCATCCATTCCCTGAGGGAGTTAAAGTCTGCTTTTCTGAAGTCTGTATTCTGCTACTCTCCTTTCTTCCTTGTGTCAGGATCCTGAACTCTACCATCTCATGGTCACTTCTGCCCAGGTTCCCATCCACTTTTGCTTCCCCTACTATTTCTTCCCTGTTTGTGAGCAGCAGGTCAAGAAGAGCTCTTCCCCTAGTTAGTGCAAGTGCTGCAGGAACCAGGAAGTTGTCCCCTACGCTTTCCCAAAACTTCCTGGATTGTCTGTGCATCGCTGTATTGCTCTCCCAGCAGCTATCAGGGTGACTGAAGTACCCCATGAGAACCAGGACCTGTGATCTAATAACTTCTGTTAGTTGCCAGAAGAAAGCCTTATCTACCTCATCCCCACCACCCCACCCGGATCTGGTGGTCTGTAGCAGACTCCCACCACAACATCACCCTTGTTACTCACACTTCTAAACGTACTCCAGACAAGTTTTTCTGCAGTTTCATACTGGAGCTCTGAGCAGTCATACTCCTCTCTTACATACAAGGCAACTCCCCTACCTTTTCTGCCCTGCCTGTCCTTCCTGAACAGTTTATATCCATCCATGACAGTACTCCAGTCATATGAGTTACTCCACCAAGTCTCTGTTCTTCCAATTACATCATAATTCCTTGACTGACTGTGCCAGGACTTCTAGTTCTCTCTACTTGTTTCCCAGGCTTCTAGTATTTGTGTATAGGCACTTAAGATAACTCACGGATCGTCCTGCTGCCTCAGTATGAGGCAGGAGCCCTACCCTCTTGTGCTCGCCTGCTTGTGCTTCCTCCTGGTATCCCACTTCCTCACTTACCTCAGGGCTTTGGTCTCCTTCCCCCAGTGAACCTAGTTTAAAGCTCTCCTCGCTAACTTAGCCAGCCTGCTTGCAAAGATTCTCCTCCATCTCTGACTAGAACTCCTTGGACCACTGTCCCTTGGTCAAAGAATCCAAAGCCCTCTCTCCAAAACCACCTGTATAGCCATTTATTGACTTCCATGATTCAATGGTCTCTACCCAGGCCTTTTCCTGCCACAGGGAGGATGTATGAGAACACCACTTGTGCCTCAATCTCCTCTTTCCTTCTTCCCAGGGCCACATTTTATTGAATTTCATCCTATGTACTTCAGACCATTTCTCCAGTTTGTCCAGATTATTTTGATTTTTAATCCTATCCTCTAAAGCACTCGCAACCTGCACCAGCTTGGTATTGTCTGCAAATTTCATAAATGTACTCTGCCATTATCTAAATCACCAATGAAGATACTGAACAGAACCGGACCCTGATCCAATTCCTGCGGGTCCCCACTCGTGATGCCCTTCCAGCATGACTGTGAACCATGAATAACTACTCTGGGAATGATTTTCCAATCAGTTATGCACCCATCTTATAGTAGCTCCATCTATTGTTGCAAGACAAGATTTTCTAAAAATATCATGTTTCACAAATAGGTCAAAGGACATGTGACCTTTTCTGTTTTCAATCAAGCCATGTGTACTATCACCTACTGCTTACATTCCAAATGCCATGGTAACCCACGCATCAGTGTGTACTAGGCAACCCTTTATGTGCCCAAATCACAGATAATGTGAGTCTGTTATAGCCCCCAGTTACAGGACCTGATTCTTTAGTGCAAGCTGTAGGAAACTCTCTGTTTTGCAGGTCCCCAGTTCAATCCCACTGTGGTCCAAAATGACATAAGCAGCTGGAATTTAAGCAGTTTGTGGCATATTGCATGCACATTTCAGTTAACACTATATGCTCAGGTTCTACCTTGCCATAAACTAGCAGTGGCCTGGTAGTCTAGTAGTACATTACAGTTGGAAAGCCAGTGTGTGCCTTTTGTTTCAGTTGCAATACATACTGCCACTTGAAACGCCACAATTCTCTCCATAAATTCCATTGTTTACTTCATACATGTAATGTTCAAAAAACAATTCAAAACATCCATATCCACTTCATTCGTCCCAGAAATCTGACATTTCAAAAAAACGATGCTTGAATTAATTGCCATGGTTTGGGAGGTCCACAGAAGTCAATGCAGGTGTGGTGTGCAAGCAATTAGGATCCTCAGAAAATAAGACCTGATCTAATGTTTACTAAAAACAATGAGTTTTTTCCACTGTTTGACTTTGGATATGCATTACAGCCAACACATGAACTAGTTTTATTCTCACTGTATTTATTATATATTTGTCCAGTTCATGTCGTCAGGCTCTTTCCAAACACTTAGGGATATTTTTCTGCTCTGAGGACCTTCTGATTTAAAGTATTTCACAGTTAGTAGGTTATTTCAAACTGCATGTGTGATTCAATAATGGAGGTTCATTTATACTTTCTAGTTATAGCAATTTGCTACTATTAATTTGACTATATTCTTGCCTCAAAAGCACAGTGATCAAATAAAGACAATTTTTACAAAAATTGCTTAATGGACATAATACAGTGACATGAAAAAAAGTCTTACTATTTTCCCACCTGTACAACAAAGGAATGTAATCCATGGCACTGCCCATCCGGAGTGTACAGCTGGGCATAGACGACAGCATGAGTGGCATTTTTCCCCATGTTGCCAACCCAAAACTTGGCAGCTTCAAAATCAGGAGTGTTGATGATAAATTTCTACAAATAGTTAAAAAGGGGGATGTCTTAAATCATACGAATCAATGTATATCCATCACTTTTTGTTTGCTGCCACTGTAACATTTTGAAAATTGCCAGCATTTCATACTGTACTTTGATCCAACATGCTCACAACAATGAAAGCGGATTTGACAGGAGTTTATAGGGCTAAACTTTATTCTAGAACATGTCTAGGGAAAAGTCAGGGCAGAACAAGAGTGTGACTGTCACCTGAGGCCTAAAATTCACCCTCAATTTTCTTCTCACATGAGGAGAGGGATTGCCATGGAGACACAGAATGGTCTCTGTGGGGTTCTTTGTGAATGCAAAATGCTCCTGACATAGGAATATCATTGCAGAATAGGGCCTGATATCAAGATGCCCAATGTGCCCTGCACCCACAGACCCCATTTGCTTCAATGAGACTTTACATGAGAGGACAAGTCTACCCTCACTGAACTAATTGCAGGGCAGGGACATGTGGTGTTATATTGGTCCCTGTTTAGGCAGTATCTTTCCAATCATTTGCTCCCACCAATATGGAGGCCTAGAGAAGGGCAGGCTGGAATTTTTGCTTAGTTAATGAGACATGCTGTATGTTTTCAATCCAAATACCATATGTTTTCAAGCCATAATTCCCATTGCTTATTATTTTAGAGCCACTTTGACATACAAGATATGTCTACGCTGAAATCAGAGTGTGATTGCAGCTTGTATAGACATAGATAAAAATCCATCTTATTTCTGTGGCTGAGACGGCACAACTTGCTGGACAGCTTCTGAGCAGCCTCCTTGGAGGGCTGCCACGGAGCCAGCTGCTTCAGGCACTGGAAGCAGAAATTTTAAAACACGGTCTTGGTTCTTCTAAAACAGAACTTTTTTGAAAACATCCCTCCCAGGGAAAACTTCATTTATCTGACTTCTTGTTCCCATTCAGAATGATTTAAAAAAAAAAATAATTGTGGGCTGGAAATTCCAGTTGCCACACAGCTTTATTACTACTAAAAAGTGCTAGATAGGAGTGAAGTATTAATTATTGTTAACCATAGAATCAGTTTGGCCTGACATCTGTATAACAGATGTGACACTCTGTACCTCATGGGAACACCCTACACCCCCATGTTCATCCTTATAACATGACTGTGTGGTATCCAATGCAAAGTTTGTCATGTTAAGCATCCTTGGAAGGCTCATGATTCACTAATCACTGTTATAGTAATGTTATAGGTTATAATTTCATGTATATAGTTATGAGGCTGAAAATATGTCCTCATGGTGTAAAACAAGCCCAGGCAAAACTCTCTAGGAGAGAGGGGCAGTTCACACCTCATCAGCATGTATAGCACAAACCCAGCCCAGACTCACAGGAACTGGTGAAGCACTGGAATGGGTTACCTAGGGATGTGGTAGAATCTCCTTCCTTAGAGGTTTTTAAGGTCAGGCTTGACAAAGCCCTGGCTGGGATGATTTAGTTGGGGATTGGTCCTGCTTTGAGCAGGGGGTTGGACTAGATGACCTCCTGAGGTCACTTCCAACACTGATTCTATGAACACTGGCCTAGGCAGCAACAAAGAATCTGTTGGACTCTTCACTGAGTCACCCCCCTTCCCTTGGTCAGTTTGGGACTATGATGAGGTAATGCTCAGCTGACCCTGAAGGGAAGGAGGAGGGGGACCAAGCCAAGAGGGAAGAAAGAACACGATAAAAGGGAGAGGAGTTTGCCATGCTCTTCCCCTCTCTCTCTAACCCACATCTACAGACACCACCATCCAGCGACTGAAGCACTGATCAAAGGGGAGAGCCTGGCTGAAGAGTAATCTGATGGCCTGTAGTGAGAAGCATCTAAGTTTGTAAGGGCACTGTGGCGGGTTTTCCCCACGGCGCCCCTCTGAGGCCGGGGCGGGTCGTGGCAATGGACCGCCGCCACTCTATAACCCCCAATTGCAGGGCTGCATGGCCCAATGGCCAAAGTCACAGAGGTTCCCCCTCTCTGGGGTAGCACAGCCCAATGGGCGGCAGGGGGACCCGGGCCCACCCACTCCACTGGGTCCCGACCCAGGGCTCACCTATTTGTGGGGGGCTTCCCTGCCCCCAGCTTGGCGGGGATCCACCCGCAACACGCCGAGCACACGTGTCTCTTTAAAAGTTCCCTGGGTCACTTCCTACCCTTTGCTGCTGGGGCTCTCGGCGTCCAGGGGTCTCCTGCCGCGTTCCCCTTCTGGGCCGACGTCCGGCTGGGCTTCCAGCTGCGCCTCTGCTGGGCTGGCCTCTGGGCCCTGGGATCCTGGCTGCACCTCCATAGGAGCTGGTAGCACGCATCCCTCCCCTCCGGTGGTCAGCCCCAACTGACTAGCTCTGCAGGCTTTTATACTGCTTGAGTTGGAGCATGTGCAGCAGGGCTTCCGGGGCATGGCTTCCTCAGCCCAGAGAGGGGTTAACCCCTGCAGTGCCAGTGCGGGGCCACTCTGCCCCGTCACAGGCACCGATAGCATTAAGATCAGCTTAGAATGTGTGTTTTGATTTTATTTCATTTGACAAAATCAGACTTGTTATGCTTTGACTTGTAATCACTTAATCTCTCTTTTGTAGTGAATAAATTTGTTTTGTTTATTCTGCCTGAAGCAGTGCGTTTGGTTTGAAGCATGTCAGAGACTCCCCCGGGTTATCACGCCTGGTACATATCCATTTCTTTGTTAAATTGACAAACACATACAAGCTTGCAGTGTCCAGCAGGCATAACTGGACACTGCAAGACAGAGGTTCCTAGGGTTGTGTCTGGGACCAGAGATATTGTCATTCGGTTGCACAATCCAAGCAGCTGCTGGACAAAAGTGCTCACTAATGTGCTGGGAGCAGCTTACGTGCCAGGGGCTGTGTGTGAACAGCTCAGGAAAGGGGGTTCTCAAACAGAGCAGGGTAAGGATGGCTCCCAGAGTCAAGGATTGGGGTGATCTAGCAGATCACCAGTCCAGATAACGCTAGAGGAACATAACAGAATGTAAACAATAAAGTACCAAATGTCACTTCGGTAGGTTGCAGACTAACCTGTGTGCTGGGGTCGTATCTGGCAGTTGTCCGTATGCCCTTGGTATTGCTGCCATGGCTGACTTCAGTCAGAGCAAAACATCCAAAAATCTAAACCGTGAATCAGTAGGTGCAAATCAGCTCAATGTTGACATGGTAACTCAAACATTTCAAGTCAAGAGTGTTACTCAATATGGTACTGCTATAAAAATGAGTTCATAAAAATCCAGCTGCTTAGTAGGAGGTTGCATTAGGCCAAATTCATCCCTTTTGTAAGTCAGCACAATTCCTGCAATAGGGTGGCAGTGTTTTTCCACTGAGCCATCTTCCTGGCAGCTGTTGTAGCCTTGCAGAGAGCTGCTGACTCATAATGGCTGGGGTAGATTATGAATTACACCCCTCATATAAGAAAAGTGGGACTGGCTCTTTGAGTAGAAGGAACTGTGCCTACAAGAGAGGAATGGTCGGTCGGCCTCTCTGTAGGGAAGCCATAGGAACAGACGGCTTAATTTATGCCAGGGCTGAGCATCAGCACCTTTAGACCTGGCAATTCTGAGCTTCCTGCATCAGTTATGAATCTAAAAAATTGATTAAATCTCAGCTTGAGTCCCGGTATCTCTTTCATTACAAATTAAGCACTGGGAACAGCACAGTTTGGAAAAAGATTAGGCTATCTGCATTTTTGAAAAACAGACAATGCAAACCCTTGGAGTAAACTCAGACTAAATCCAGGGTGCGTAAATTCTTTTCTTAGCATGGTGCAAAGTGCAAATGTTTGCAATTCTACTACGGCCAATGAATTGCATTCTCTTACACTAGGGCTAAATTTGGCCTGTTATCTTCACTCTTGTACATCCTAAAAAGGCAGGGTGGTGCGAATGGAAAGCAAGCCCGCACTGCACTCACTCCACAGGCTACTGTCCCATGAAGCTGGGCCCAGCTTCCCGTTCCAAGCATTGTGACCTGGTGTGTGGGGTCACAGAACCACTTAGGTTTGACCTAGCTGCTCCTCTATCATGATGGAAGGGCCACTGGGCCAAATTTCAGTGAGTGACACTGCAACCCTGTGTGCCAGGTCACAGTGCCACTCAGTTTGGGAGTCCTCTCAAAAAAGTGAAAAGATTAAACTGAAACCTAAGCCAAAACTATTGGAACAGATACAGAACGCTCAACTCTTCCTGATGCTAAGGATCTTGAATTGTGTCACTAATTGGATTCATCTTGATTTTATGGTGAGCTCATCTACATAATCAGCTTCTTGCTAAATAACATGAGCTGATCAATAAATAAGCTTTTTTTTTTTTTTTTTTTAAGGAATGAAAGAAAAAGATCACACAGTAGTTCACATTAGTGGCAGTATAATTTTTCTAGTATCGCTTTCATTATGCTAGTTACCCTAAAGGAAAAAAAAATAAATGCCTCTGATAATCAGGTGGTGCTTTTTTTACAATAATTAATACTGTATCTAGATGGGTCATTAGTGTAATGTTTCTGGACTATGGAATGGAATGGATAATTCACCTGAAGGCTTTGACTGGGTGGCAGAGCCTGCCCATGTAGAGAAAGGTGAATATTAGAGAAGGCCTCCTCCCTGACAGCTTGTGCTTAAGTCGCCTTTAGGGACAACGGCAGAGAAAGTAGCATTAAAGGCTTCAGGCCCTCCTTGAGGAGCACCCAAGCCAATACAACACAGCATGAACAGGATAGGCCAGAAAGATTAACAGAGCCAGACAATAAGGCAAATCTGGGCTGGCTAGGACTCAGATGTGAGTTGGTTCACTTCTGTTCTGAAACTTGAGAGAGCTTAACTTATAGTGAAGTGTAAGAATAGATGAGAGTAAATATCCATGTTGGCTGTCTTAAAATAACCTTTTTCTCTCATGCTTCGTTATAATGGCTAAATAAAAATACTTTGCTTTAAGAAGGCTGTTGGCCAATATCATGAGTCACAGGTTCTGGCAGGGTGGAAATGCAGGTGCCTGAGATCCAGTCAGACCTGCCGGGTAATAAGTGGTTTGTATACACAGAGTGGTGTATTCGGGTCCTAGTTTAATGGTATGTCTACACACTATCATGGGGTATGATTGCAGCTCAAGACAATATTTCTGACCTACTTTTAACCTCACTAGCTCAAGGCTAGCATTATGAATAAATTACCCAGAGTTCTGTGTGGGCTTGTCACACTACTGTGGTTTCATGGCTCTGGCACTCAAGCTAGGTATCTACTTGAGCTGCAATCACATCCTGTTATTGCAGACTTGACATTCCCTAAGAGTGGAAAAACTGCAAAATTCCACCCTGAGTTAGGTAATGGTGAAGGGCTGAACACTTGCATTCAGAGTTCAGAAAGGGTCAAGAGGTGCAGCATAGACCCTTACTATGACAACACCCAACCCTAAAGTTACCCCCAAATTACCTCCATGTTACTAATTTGTTTCACGAATTCCTGATGCCTTTCAGAGCCGGTGTTCTCAATTGCACCACCGAACACCTGAAAACACAAAATGAGAGCGATGACTGACTGTGAAATCCCTGTCAATATGCTGGAAAGAGTGCTTGGATAAACACAACAATCACTAAGCATGACATTCACCCTTGTTGGACAGTTCTGCTGTTCCCCTACTTAGTTCTCACTTGAACACTATTATGAAGGCTTAAAGTGGTGATCTGGCTTTGCGCTGGCTCCTCTACACTGGACTGAATGTCATACAAAGACAGAATACACATTGCATTATACAGCAGAGAGGCCAAGGATGGAATGGGCCATGGAGACGTTGCTCCTCATGACAAGCCCAGCTTTTGGCCGCTGTAACAGAACACTCGGTGGGTTCACTTTCCACTTATGCCTGTAGTTACAGGTGCAACTGTCCAGTTTAGGGATGCAAAACCTTTGAAAACATACTAGCTCATGGCACGTAGTTCCGTTTTAAATGACTTGGGGTCTGAATCTGAAGCTGGCCAGCAAATCCATCCCAGATCAGCAGTAACTGAAAGCTTTTACCATCTCACGCTGTTCTAATTACAAAACAGTTGGTGGTCTCAGTTCAGTTTCTGCTGGACAGCTATTTATGCCACAAAATCATGACCACAGCTGACACTAAGTGGTAGAGCTGGCCATATAGCAGAAGAAATCATTAATCAAATACATCATTTAATGGAAATAGAAAGTCACTAAATAATGCATTCAGCCAGTGTGATTCAGCCACCTCTATTATTATCCTTATTGGAAGATTCAACTGAAGAATAAAGGATTGAGGGGCAGATTCAAGGCGCATCGAAATTAATGGGAATCTTTCCACTAGCTGCAGTGACTTTTTGGTGCATGCCCTGAATGAACAAGGCCAATTTCTCCTCTGACACAAGAAAGGGGTGGCCTCTCCAAGATGGAGGTGAGGCTCGTATGGGGAAGTTTGCAGTAGCAACACCTCTGATATACCTGCTCTATTATCCAAGGGTGAAGTCCTGGCACCATTAAAGTCAATGGCAAAGGTGGGTCCCATCAATTTCAATGGAATCAGAATTTCACACCAAGTCTATCCAATCCGCCACTTTTAAACAGGTTAGCTCACTTTTCTCTTTAAAAAAAGAAAAATAGTTGTATGGAGATACTGCTTTTAGAAAATCTTCCTCAAGGAAGAAAAAAACCTATGAAAATGCAGTGCAACAGAATAACAAGGCTTGTCTCTGAACTGTACTTACCTGAGCATTTAACAAATATTTGGTACCCAGAGACCAATCATACATCCCTAGGCAGTTTATAAGAACCATAATTTTTAATGGCTTCTCCATGATATCTTCTAGTTTTAGAAACTCATATTCAAAGAGCCTTTTACAGCGTAGGAACGTCAGCTCACGATACTTCTCGAGGGTCACATCTTCTCCGGGGTAACGAGCAAAGACAGGATCATTTTCGAAAGCAGAGAAGATTCTATTCTTGAGGGGAGAAGTTGAAATTTAATTTAATACCAGAAACTTGGAAGAAGTTAAGTATTAAAAAAAAATTTCCTCGCTGGCTGAATTAGGCTTTCTAGCACAGCAGTTGTTTGTTCACCAAAATAAAAAAATATACCAAAAAAAAAATTTAACACACACAAGGCTGAATTAAAACAACTGATATATGCAAGACAAAAATATATTAATCTGTTTGTGTTGGTTTTTTTTTTTTTTTTTACAGATCATGTGAGTGCCAGATGCATCTTTCAAAGTGAGGCAGGCACACACTTAGCACTGCATGAGTCAGAAGCACCTGTAAATTTGCCATTTCTTAAAGCTAAATCTCCATAGTACTGGATGAGTCAACATATTCCAGGAACAGTGTTAGGCCATTGTTTCCTCACATGGTTGCATTTTAGTTGAAGTATTTGATTATTGGCAGGAGTCTAATATTGTTTTAGTGCTAGTCCCCCTTTGAGCATCAGTGTAGAGCTCTGAGGGTCATATTCAGGCTCTTTGCCAACTAGCAGTGGCTGTGTAATGCCATTTCAGCCATTATGTGGCCACCTACGATTGCTCTCTTCCTAGATGGGAGCAGTTGCATAGTCCATCTAGTCCAATTAGTTTTTATAGTTGAGCTTACAATTAGGGTAAATTTGTAGTCCCAGTTATTACAACAGCGTTATCTGCCTGTGCAATTCTGCAACTCCCTGATACAAAAGGGTATTTTTTGTCCTTTAACTTTTCAGTAGGTCAGCCAGATGCAGAGCCGGGTATTTACTATCTCTCTGATCTTTTAAGGTTTGTATATTTGAGGGCCAAAGATACTTTTGTGATGCTAGCAGACCACATGCCAGCTCAAGCCCAAGTTCCCACATCTCAAGTGAACACTGGCAAATGTGTAGCTAGTATCAGTCTGGCTTGTCTGTGTGTTTAGTATTGCTCAAATAGGTTCTAAAAAATTGTTTAGTGTTTAGACTTCATTGAATGCTTGTGATTTGATTTGCTGCATGTATTAATCTCATCTAAAACATCTGTTCCTATATTGTATGGTAATATTTGAGAGGTTGTATTGTGAGCCTCTCTGATTGGGTAACTCACCAAACAGGAGAAGGACATTAGCTAGGATGAAGTGCTGATCTTAAACAGAAGATGTTAAGTCCTGTCCAACATCACAAACAGCACCAGATGAACTATTGTGGGACATTAAAAAGGACAAAATATGTTTGTTGTTCTGCCCTCCTTTATGTGAAGAAGAGTCATGTGAGTGGATTCCTCCTATCAGGGCAGCTTGCAACTCAGGGCATACAGCAAGAGGGAATAAAAAATACCTAACAATCCCTGCTTGTTCTCTGGAGGTAGAGTAGGGGCAAGGGGCTTTTACGCATAAGCAAGAGACCCCAGATATTTAGTCTGGGTTGGCCTTAAAGGACATATACAACTATTTTATTATAGCAGCTTCTATTATCGTTTGAAACTTAAAATTGTAACTCATTTAGTGTCTGCTGTAAGTTAGTATTGCTTCCTAATATTCATCATTAGTAGTGAAATAAAGTGATATTTGATTAGTACAATGAAAGAAATATTGTTTAGAAGTCATCACTTTTTAGATCAGAACTGACATAAAAATGTCCCCTCTTAGCCTACACTGGCCTGTCATTTATTACTTCAACTTATGCTCTCCCCTTCAAAAATATCCTCACTTTCCCCAGATAACACAGCAATCCTTGGGCGGGGGGAAGCTTACCTTAAATTGGATGAGATCTTCTTCATCTATAAACACTGCCATCTCCTTCCAGCTGAAGGAAGCCCTCTTACGGTATTCACAAAGTGGCCCCTCAGGGAAATCTGGTAGCAAGATGTCCCAAGAACTTTGGTTGCAAGTGGCTTTTTTCAGATCACTAGTCGATGCCATCTTGAAGTTAAACACTTCTGCATCCAACAAGAACATATATCCAGTGAGCCAAAACTCTGAAAATGTCTAAATTTTTTTTCCACAAGTACTTTTATCAGTGGATAAAAGGGGGAATTGAAGAGTATAGCTGGGTGTACCTCATCTGTTCAGGGCCCTACTGCACCCTGCCACAGAAGAAAAGCAGCAAAGATGGGTCCTTAGGCCTTCTTAGAGAGGCCTCATTTGAAGCAGCCAATCAGACCCCAGTAGACTCAGTTAAAAGGAGCTGCAGGAGCTTAGCAGCTCAGTTCCTGGCTGGGGCCAGAGGGACATGGAAGGGTGCCCTGCTCTGGCCAAAGGGAGCTTGATGAGCTGCATTAGCTAAACCTGGGAGTGAGAGGAGCTGAGAGCTCTAGCCCTAAAGTAATAGGCAGAGGTAAAAAGGCTTAGTGCAGGAGCAACCCAGTAAAGGAAGCAGAATAAGGCTTCTATTTATAGGGTTGGAACCTGGCATAGGGTTGGAACCTGGCATAGTGGGTGAGCCCAAGTTTCCCCCACCTGCTGCAGGGGAAGTGGCCAAAGCCCTGCAACGGGGATACGGCTCATTTAGAAGCCAAAACAAAAGGTTGGAAGTTAAGGGTTCAGGGACAGGGCTGAAAGACTCTCTGGTTGGTGGACTCTTGGTTACTGCCTTTCCCCCCAACCCCCCCCCAAAAACCCAAAACTTGAGATGCCCGAGCTGGGGAAGAGAAATGGTGAAGACAAAGAGACTCCACAGAGGAAAGCCCTGGGGGACAGTGCTCTCTAACAGGGCATGGAAGGACTTACAGTTAGCCCAGAAGGGGCTGAGAACTGAGCCCAGAAAGGGGGCTGAAAACACTAACAAGGATGCAGCAATAGTTTTCGTTGGACTTTTGTTACCCCATGGAAGGGGTTCATTTGTGCCTATTGACTGTGTGTGACTTGGCTGGAGGGATGAGCCACTGAAGATCTGCCTAGCGAAGTTGGCTGGCCACAGGGAGCACCTGGAGAAAAAGAAGATAGCAGCACCATCTCCAACTCACAGGAGTCACTTATGAGAGATGAGTGCACCCCATGACAAACAGTTCTTCATTAAATCCATACATAATCATTCAAAAGGGACAGGGACTGCAGACTCAACTGTTAAGACTGACCTCTTTTTCTAACTTAACTGATTTAGTACAAGTTAAATAACTGTCTTTGATCAGATATAAATGGTTTATACACTTTCACATTGCTCAGTTCACATTTTAATAATATATAATTTAAACATGCTAATAAAACTATATAAAAGGAAGATTTAGATAAAAGGACCAGAAGAAGAAAGTGCTGTGATTTAAATATCAGTAAAAAGATTAGTCTTGCTCCTAAATGAAACTGTGTAATAAAATATCAAAGCATCCACACATGCAGAAAAAAACAAGGCGTAAAATGCAGGAGATGAAAGCATTTCTTTTCTTCCCTGTTTTGCCAGTTACTGTTCAAATGAACTATTTCAGATGGCAGTTGCTGGTCAGTACACATCATAACCAAACATTTTATTCTCGCCGTACCACCAAAGTGACCAGGGAGTAGCAGGAAGCCAAGGATCATGCTAGACAGAAGTGATTGTTGGTAGGAAGACAGAGCTTTAAGGAACTGGCAGGAGCTCTTACCTCCTTAGGGTGACCAGACAGGGTCTAGAATTCAAACTCAGCATTTGTTTAAAAGTACATTATGTAATCAATGCGATTGAAAGAGTTTGTTTTAAAAGGAATAATATTTACACTGTGGCATTTGGAGTCCCTCCCAAATATTGCAGAATCCTGCTAATAGAGGTCTCCATCCTGCAGCTGGATCTGTACAGGCAGAGATCCTGACCTACATAAACAATGAAGAGTGTGTGACCCTTTAGTTTACCAATACTGGTTCCACTCTTCTCCTTTGCACCATCTGTTCCATTTTTAACCCCTTAGCATCTCTTTCCTCACAACTTGACCTCTTAGAATGAGGCCACAGCACAGCTTTGCAGTTGTGGGTGATGAGACTGTTTTGAAAGAGGAGTGGGTGGTGGAATTTCTGGATGCCATCCTTCAGACACACAGGAGAGTTACCAGCCCTCCTAACCTGTCTTTAGAAGAGGAACAGAAAGTAATAGACAATGGGAAAGAGCTTGAGCTGAATGAGAAAAACAAACAACCTTTCTGACAGTCAAGTAATCAAAAAATGGCAAGTCAGTGAGCCTGTGAACTGGGCAGAAAGTCAGAGCCTCAAACCAAAGCACACCAGTTAGACTAAGCTGAAGCAAGGAGGAAAACAAGATAAAAATCCTGCAATGAATGATGCAAGTTTTAACTTCATTACATGGTAGCTTCATGGAGCTCAATGGTACTATGCATTTGAATAAATGTATGCTCCTATATAAGCAGCTGGAGAATTTGGGCCTTTTGTGTTTTTTAAAAATTCCACGACTTTACATCTTGGGATTTGTATGTGGCTGTGACTGTAAACAACTGGACCTGTTTCACTGACAGCTGCCAAGTTAAAAACTGGGTACATGGAGGGGAACTCTTGTTAGTAGTGAAAAGTCATAATTGGGTACTAATAGCTGCTGATAAATCAGCACAGAACCATTTGCAAGGTACTGCTGCAAAATAACAATGCATAAATTATGCAGCCTAGAAACTCAGGAGCGATCAGAGTTCAGGGAGTAGCATAAAGTAAAAGAACTGTCACTTCTCAATACCACTAGAGCAGCCCCATACTCTCCTTGGGAAAATCCACTGCAGTAGAGTGCACAACCATGAGAGTGAAATAATTAAAAACGGGGCACAGAAATGACACGCAGGCCAGTCTGATGCCCAATCAGGCAGAAATGCAACAGCAAAGAGGGAAGAGTAAACAACACATTTAACAACCTGTCAAGGTTTTATTAGCGAACCCTTTAGATATGTGGATTGCAACCCACGGGGGACCCTTTCCACAAGGAAAGACCATCACACTTCACAACCCCTCGGGGCCACTTTCTGGCCTATCTCCCTCCCCCGCTGTGGGCGAGGAGCCGGGTACCATAAATGGGACCCTTGGAAGCGAGGGAATCAGGCACCGGAGGATTGGTACATGGGGAGTGGGGGGGTGAGCTCGCTATGGCTCTATACGGGGATCAGCCGCCCCTGCTGCCCCCTTCGGCTTCTCCCCTTCGCTGCGGGCCAGGCTGGCTCTGGGGTGAGCCCCCAGGATGCAGCCCCGGGGAAGGGGCAGCCGGCGGGAGCGGGGGAGTCACTCACTCACCTGCAGCTGCTGCTGCTGCCGCCCCAGCCTGCTCCGCTGCAGGAACTGACGGTACCAGCCTGCGCCTCGCCCGCCGCCTCCTCCCGCTCCCTCCGAGACACGCGCAGGCCGCGACGCCGCCCGGGCTCGGGGCTCGGGGCTGGGGCGGCCGGCGGGGCCCATGGCGCTGGTGGGGGCGATCGCTCTGCGCGACGGCGCCTCGCTGCTGCCCCGGGGCTTCTGGGCCGCCGTCAGCGTCTGGCTGGAGAAACCCCAGGTGGTGAACAAGCGACTGAGCGGCTCCCGGGTGGAGGCGGAGAAGAGAGTGTCCGCCCCGGCGGCGGCTGGGCCCAGGGCTGGGCCGGGCCGGGGGGAACGGGCAGCGGAGGGGAAGAGAGGGGATGGGAGTGGAGAGAGGGGGGCGGCTGGGGATGGGGGTAAGGGGGCAGAGGAAGGGAGGGGGATGGCTGGGGATGGGGGTAAGAGGGCAGAGGAAGGGAGGGGGATGGCTGGGGAGTGGGGGGAGAGGGCGATGGATGGGGACAAGGGGACAGAGGCACGGGAGAGGAGGGGAATAGCTGGGAACAGGGGCCAAGAGAGGGAGAAGCAAGCGGCTGACAGGGATGGGGCTATCCCTCCCCCCACAATGCTGGAAGCTCTTTGGAGTGATTTCTCTAGCATGATTGCTCAGGAGGACTGTGACATGCCAGCCTTCATTAAAGAACTTGGGAAAGGAAATCAGCCTGAGACAGATGCTGTCGGCCTCGATGCGGTCCTCAGAACTCTGTTCCCTAAAAGTCACTCACCCCATTGTTCCACTGTACCAAGAAAAGAAATGGTCATAAAAGGTAACTAAGCAAAGGGGATGAAAGACAACGCAGAGCCAGAGTTGGGGAAACTAGCTGGGCTTTCATATGTGCAAATTCCAGTTGCCTCCTGGACTCTCAACAAGAGGGGATCATAGAATATTAGGGTTGGACGGGACCTCAGGAGATCATCTAGTCCAATCCCCTGCTCAAAGCAGGATCAATCAACCCCAACGAAATCATGCCAGCCAGGGCTTTGTCAAGCTGGGCCTTAAAAACCTCTAAGGATCGAGATACTACCACCTCCCTCGGTAACGCATTCCAGTGCTTCACCACCCTCATAGTGAAATAGTATTTCCTAATATCCAACCAAGATCTCTCCCACGGCAACGTGAGACCATTGCTGCTTACTCTGTCGTCTGCCACCACTGGGAACTGCCTAGCTCCATCCTCTTTGCCCTTGGTGAATCCATGTTGATGGTTCTTGATCACCTTCCTCTCCTCCAAGTGCTTCAAAATAGATTCCTTGAGGGCCTGCTCCATGATTTTACTAGGGACTGAAGTGAGGCTCACCTGTCTGTAGTTCCCCAGGTTCTCTCTCTTCCCTTTTTAAAATATGGGCACTATATTTGCCTTTTTTCCAATTGTCCGGGACCTCCCCCGATCACCATGAATTTTCAAAGATAATGTCAAATGGCTCTGCAATCACATCAGCCAACTCCCTCAGCACCCTTGGATGCATTAGATCTCGACCCATGGACTTGTGCATGTCCAGCTTTTCTAAATAGTCCTTAACCTGTTCTTTCACCACTGAGGGCTGCTCACCTCCTGCACATAGTGTGTTGCTCAGTGCAACAGTCTGGGAGCTGACCTTGTCTGTGAAGACAGAGGCGAAAAAAGCATTGAGTGCTCCAGCTTTTTCCACATCGTCTATCACTTTGTTGCCTCCCCCATTCAGTATGGGTCCCAAGCTTTCCCTGACCACCACCTTTGTTGCTTATATACCTGTAGAAATCTTTCTTGTTATCTTTCACATTCCTTGCTAGCTGCAACTCCAGTTGTGCCTCGGCCTTCCTGATTACACCCCTGCATGCTCTAGGAATATTTTTATACGACTCCCTAGCCATCTGTCCATATTTCCACTTCTTGTAAGCTTACTTTTTGAGTTTAGACTCACCGAAGATTTCACTATTAAGCCAAGCTGGTCACCTGCCATATTTGCTATTTTTTCTGTACCTCGGGATGGTTTATTCCTGTGTCCTCAATAAGGCTTCTTTAAAATACAGCCAGCTCTCCTGGACTCCTTTCCCCCTCATATTAGCCTCCCAGGGTATGATAGGAAAGGAATTAAGTCACCCTGGAAATTCCTGTGATGGTACCAAGGTCAACACTGGCAGATATTTTATAGTGAAAGGATTTCCCACAGATGTTAGAGGAGTGTGTCTGACTGTTTTGTCTTTAAACATATAAGTAAAATACTTCAGAAACTACCTTTTTGGGGTGAGGGCAGTAGGAGAACTTGACTTTGAAATGTGAACATCAATCTTTTAGATAAATGGGCCGAAGGGTTGTCTAGTTTCATTGCAATGACACTGTTTTTCCTCTCCAATATGCCTTCCCAATGTTAATGATCTGTCCTCATAATCTCACATTTCTTATGGGAGTGGATAAGGTCCATTAAAATACTGCTTTCAAAATATATACATCAATAGGCCTCTGTGAATCAAATGAATACATCCTTCAACCTACAGAAGTATAGTAACGCACTATGTAAGTGCTAAGGATGGGATTTTCAAAAACATTTAACAGAGGCAGGCACCCAATTCACGTAGAAAGACAGTAGATTTTGAAAATTCCACCCTACATATTTATTATTCAGTTTGGTATGTCTGTTACCATGATGTTGGATCTAAGTGCTCTTTTAAAGGACACTGACAGCCCCAAACTAGAATCCACCCTTTAAAATACCGTATTTTTTTCAGCTGCTCTTCTAATCTTGAAAAACCTATTATCACCCAAAATGAAGCACTGAGAAAATTCCAGTTTCTACTAGATTCCTTCACAGCCTCATGCTTTTTACTGTTGCTAAATTTAGCCTGTCTGTTCCATTCTTGTGAACAAGGAGGATATTGAAATAATGCTTATCTATTTTAAGAAGGAAATAGATGTATGGTGTGGGGACTGGCTGGAGCTCCTACCAAAGTAGGGCAAACAAAAACACAGCTGGTAGCGTAGGTGTAATTGTAGATTTACAAAGCTTGACAATAGCCTTTGAAAGTACAGAATTAAAAAAGGACATCTGCAGCTGTTGAACCTGATGTGGCTTGTAAGATTTTTCAAAGCAACTTGGGTCTCTTTGTTGCTTTCAAACTATCAGTGTTGCTTAATAATCCAGGCATTTAGGGTTTCCAGTCCTCCAGGATTGGCCAGGAGTCTCCAGGAATTAAAGATTAATCTTTAAAGAATGTCACATGATGAAACTTCCAGAAGTACGTCCAACCAAAATTAGTAACCCTACCTGGCATGGAATTTTAAGCTTTCCTGAACAGACATGTATAATGATGTTTTATGCACAGACAGTCTTACTACTTATGACTCCAATCCTGCAATGTATCCATTCGGAGTGGATCTTAACACCTGTGTGGAATCCCACTGAGGAAATACACAGGGCATGGATTGAATTCTAATACTTCTCCTTGGAAAGGAACCTAAATCCAAAAGCGAATAAAGTAACTGATCTAAGGCACCAACACTGATAGCTGCCTTGAAATACTCGAATGTCTTGGAATTCTTACTCAATACCTTTTTTGAACCATTTATGATGTGTATTGTACTTCAGAATAATTTTTTGAAAATGAAAAGAAAAATCTGGGAAGGCAGGGGAGGGACCTGGCCGTAGTTTGCCCACCCCTGTCTTAGACCCATATCCTTCACACACTTGGCACTTTTCATAACTGCATAACTTTGCTCATGTGAGTACTCAGTAAGAGTATTGGAACTCATAGGGCTGGTCAGCTGTGTCAGTACTTGTAAGATCCGGACACTATCTCAGAAGCTAAAAAGTGGATTGAAGTGAAAGGGGAGACCTCTCACTGCCCTAACCGAGGGGGAGCGGGAGTGGGGGAATATTGTTCACTGAAGTTGGGGAGAAGAGAGAGTGCTCCTCTCTGATTTTCGTCCTCCCTCTTACTTTAACCCTTGCCTTGCTCCACAATCCTGAAACCAAAACTTCAGCTGAAACCCTGCACCAGGCCAGAAATGCAGCGGGTTCCCTTTGTGGCAGAGGGATGTCTTTATGTGTTTGTTCAGCACCTAGTCCAATTGGGGGATCTGGATGTTACTACAGTTGACATATAATAGTAATAATTTTTCCAGTTTTGAACAGGTTAGTTCACAAAATTGTTGATGGGTGTCTTCCTGCTCTTTTGCATTACAACAGCTTTGCACTACCCTGGGTAGCTGTATTTCTGTTAGTTTGAAATTTACTTTCCAGGCTTCCAATTTTAAAGAGACAGTGAGTAGCAATGTTAGGGTGGTAAATGACTTTAAGTAATAGATATCTGGCCACATATTTATTACACCATAGGGTCTCTTAGAAGTCAACTAACATGTTTTAGAGTTAAGCACATGTGTAAGTCTCTGCAGGGTCAGGGCCATAGAAATCCTGGAAAACATCTTGCAACAATATGCACAGTATTGCAAACTGAATAAAGAATCAGTAGTTTCAGATAGCAGAGCGGTTTCTTACACTACACCTCTCCCGAGCATTAGCTTCCTTTCTCTGCCGAGAAATAAGTTGCACTATTGCAACTTAGTGAAGCAATACAGCTTGCTTCACTAAGTTGTGCTATGGTATAAGCAGCAAGATATTAGCTTCTTATTTTATGTGGCTTAGAATTACCCACGTTTCTAAACAACGTAATGGTTTGAGCCAATAATATTCCACAGCTTACAAATCTTTTCAGATACCTTTAATGGGACTGTGACGTTTCTACCATTGGAGGAAAATGGTGAAGGAAAATATCAGGTTAAGAAGTGCAACATTTATCAAATTCGACTTACACACACTAATGATGATGAATGGTGAGTGCTGGGGAGAGAAAGGGGAAGCAAACTTCTGCACTGGCCTAAGATGACACCATTCTCTTCCATAATATGTCTGGATGATTTGATTTGTGTTATATGTGTTATATAGGGCCTGTTTCATGTGCTAAAGAGTCCACTGCTCCTTCTTTAAACTATAATCATCCTATATGCACATTCACGTGATCTAAAACTCTTAGCTCACTGTTCTCAGAGACCTGAACTGAGTGCATTCTTCTTAGTTAGGGCTTGATCCTGCTCCTTTGAAGGCAATGGGAATTTCGTATTGACTTTAATGGGGGAAGGATCAATCCCTCAGATCCTTATTGAATGAATCATACTGTGGATCAGTAATAGAAAAGTAACCTTTTCATTTAATCAATTCTGCTTTCTTTTTATAGTTGCTAGATGACAGTACTGAAGTGAAATTAGCTAGATATTAAATGTTTCTCAGTTAATTGAAAAATCCCAAATTTGTATCTGTACAACTAAGCATGTTCCAGCTTTGCATAGATAGGATTATGAATCATGCCATCTGACTTCCTTAAAAATGTTTTTAATCTGGTCCCAGAGTCACTTCTAAAGTCTAAGTTGGAGATTTCTCCAAGTTGGGGCATGATACTCTAAAATCATGAAAATTAGACTTGGAATGCCTGATTGGTCACCCAAGGCACAGTCCTGCAAGGTGCTGAACATTCCAGTCCTGATCCCACAAAGCACTTAAACACACACTTAGCATTTAAGCATGTGAGTAGTCCCGTGGACAAACACATGCTTAACTTTAAGCATGTGAGTAAAGTGCTTTGCTGGATCAGGGCCAGAGAGCTGAGCCATCTTACAGTGTCAAGTCCCTCGTCTACCCCTCGGCCAGTGCTGCAGTGTTATGTACAGTATACCCATGTGTAATGTCTGGTTTAGCTTTAAATGCCTTAAACAATGGGAATTCTACTACATCTTCTGGGAGACTCTTCTACTGCCTGACTGAACTCATTGCTAAGATGTTTTTTCTTTTACTCACTCTGTTTTCTGTTGTTTTCTTGTATTACCTAGTTGTTTCTTATTCTATTCCTTGGATCTCCCTGAATATCTCATTTTCCTCTTGGATCTTTGTATCTTTCACATAATTGTGTAATGTTATCAAATCTCCTGGATAGGCCCCAACCCGGCAAACAGTTAAACACATAACATGATGCACATGAATACTCCTGTTGAAGCCAATGGGGCAACTGAAGTGAGCAAAGTTGTGTGTACACTTAAGGGTTTGCAGGATTGGCGTCCTATTCTCCAGATAGTCAAGCTATAAATATCAATTCTTCTGATCTTTCCTGGTATGTCAATTCCTTTCTTCAAAAGCACTCAGCATTGGGAGCCACTAACTACAATAGGAGCAGTTAGGCCAATGCTGAATGCTTTTGATAATACTGCCCTATGATATATGCAAAAGATAAATGTAATAATGCTTGTGTTTAAAGTGGCTTCTGCTGTTTTTTTTTTCTTGAACGAGCCTTTAGTTTAATCATTGACATACACTGTATTTATTCAGATTTCCTATATTTTTAAAGGTCAGTGTCTATTTTAACTTCGTCTCCAGAGAACTGGGTTGCAGATGGAATAGTATACCCCAAAACAACATGGCTTGGAAATGAACTATTGTCCAAACTGGCTAAATGGTCCACAGAGAAAAAGCAGAGTGAGTTTAAAAGTACCCTCTCTCTAATTTCTGTGGCTAAATACAGCAAGATTTATCAAGAGCTAAAAGAAAAATACAAAGAAATGGTAAAGGTAAGTGTGGCAATAAAATCAAGAGTCCCATTTTCTTAGTGTTGTCATAGTGAGACTGTGGTCTTAGTTAAAAGAGGAAATCTATTTGAAAATCATTAAATTAAAATTTGTTCTTGATTTTAAAATTTCCTGTGTATGTGAAGAGAGTTCAATGTTATTTCATAATGTTGGTGGTGGTTATGAGTGAAATTGAAATCTGTACTATTAATTCGTAACTAGGAAGAAATTAAGAACAAGATGCAGAGCCTTGATGTGCTTCCAATAACATTTTCAAAAGCATCTGAGTGACTTAGGAGCCTATGTCCCATTTTTCAAATGTGATTTATGCACTTAGGAGCTTAAATCTCACTGAACATCATTGTTGCCTTAGGTGCTTATATACCTCTGACTCCACTTTCTGACTTTCCATTGACTTCAGTAGACTTTTAATCAGGTTTTAGGCACTAGAGTCTGATTCTGTGAGGTACGGAATGCCAGGATCGGTCACTACACTGCCAAAGATTCAACAGATCCTTTTATGAACAAATAACTTAGTCTTCTGTGCCTCAGTTCCCCATCAGTAAAGTGGGTATAATACTCATTTTCTCCTCCCCTTTGTCTATCTTTTTTATTTAGATTGTAAGCTCTGCAAGATTCCATTAGGCTAAGTTCATTCCCTGCTGTGGCCTAAAGGCACCTAAGATCCCTCTAAGCTGTGCAGCCATGCAGCAGGATATCAAGGACCATATAGATAGGGAGAGGCACCTCTTGCCTGGGCTGCTGCCGTGAGAGAGGGCTGGAGGGAATCCTCTCTCCCAGTTGTAACCGCAGGGCAGTCTTCACCCCAAAGCCCGCATCTCAGCCCCGTCCTGGACCCCAAACTGCTCATCTCGGCCCCATCACAGAGCCCTTGCCCCCAGCTGGAGTCCCCAGCTCTCTGCCCCAGTCCTGTCCTGGATTCCAAACCCCTCATACCTGGCCCCACCCCAGGGCCCACACCCCAGCCAGGGCGCTTATCCCAGCACACTCCAGTTCTCTGCTCTTGCTCTGAGCCCCCCTGCTGTACCCCAGACCCTTCATCTCTGGCCCTACAGCCAGAGCCCACACTCCCCTGCACTCCGGCCCTGAGCTCCCTCCCATGTGCCGAACCCCTTGGCCCCATTCCCGCCACACATCCCCTCCATATTGGTGCACATAACAAAATTCATTCCTCACATGAAGGTCAAAAAAAATTAGAAGGAACATTGATAGGCACTGCTGTAATACAAATAATCATCTTTCCAATGGCAGACATAGATGTGCCATTCAATGGATATGAATTTTCCTGAGTCACATAATAAGCAAAGCAAGGTAAGTTTTGGGATCAGTTATGGTTCCCTATGTGCAAATCACACTGAACAAAGCCGACCACCTGCAATATACTAGAGAACATGTGGTCGGCTTTGTTCAGTGTGATTTGCACATAGGGAACCATAACTGGTCCTGAAACTTACCTTGACTGAATGATGCAGATGTTCTCTATCCTAGGGTGCATACAGCAGTTAGTTTATTGTGTGACTCACAGAAATTTACGCAGTCTTTCATATTCCTTATCATGGGGTAAGATTTTTTTTTAATTAATTGGAAGGCTAGAATTCCATAATATTCAGTGATAGGTTAAAGATGGGGTGACTATCAAGGCCAATCTAGTTGAACATGTTCTTTAAAGAGATGCGGTTAAAATTATAAAGCAATTGGTAATTTTATGTCTGTTTATCTGAAGGTGTGGCCTGAAGTAACAGATCCTGAAAAATTTGTATATGAAGATGTTGCCATTGCTACTTATCTGCTGGTAAGTGATTGCTCAGCCTAAGGCCATTGCAGGGAAAGTAAATGAATTCTTTGCATCTGTCCTCATTGCTGAGGATGTGAGGAAAATTCCCAGACCTGAACCATTCTTTTTAGGTGACAAATCTGAGGAACTATCACAGATTGATGTGTCATTAGAGGAAGTTTAGGAATAAATTGATAAACTAAAGAGTAATAAGTCACCAGGACCAGATAGTATTCACCTAAGGCTTCTGAATGAACTCAAATGTGAAATTGCAGGGCTACTATCATTTAAATCAGCTTCTGTACCAAATGACTGGAGGATAGCTAATGTGACACCACTTTTTAAAAATGGTTCCAGAGGTGATCCTGGCAATTACAGGCTGATAAGCCTGACTTCAGTACTGGACAAACTGGTTGAAACTATAGTAAAGAACAAAATTGTCAGACATATACTTGAACACAATCTGTTTGGGAAGAGTCAATATGATTTTATAACGGGAAATCATGCCTCACCGATCTACTAGATTTTTTTTAAGGAAATGGAAGGAATAAATGGTCAGTTTTCAGAATGGAGAGGTAAATAGTAGTGTCCCCCAGGGGTCTGTACTGGGACCATCCTATTAAACATGTTCATAAATGATCTGGAAAAAGGGGGTAAACAGTGAGGTGGCAAAATTTGCAGATGATATGATACAAAACTACCTCTCCATCAGTGCACCTCGACATTAACTTCTATTGTTATCTTATGCAACCTGTCATTTAAACTTTTTGTTTGAAAATGTATCATGTGCTCCCATTTGCAAACCCTTACTTGCAGGAGAAGATCCATTGAAATCCATATTTCTACTCGTGTGAATAAGAGTTGCAGGAATGGGCCACAAATATTTTAGTCATTGAGAAAATACTTTGAGAGATTAAAACTTGTTTTAATTTTTGTCTTTACTTAGATCCTTTGGGAAGAAGAGAGAGCAGAAAAAGGGTTGTCTAAAAAACAGTCTTTTGTAGACCTGGGATGTGGAAATGGTCTACTGGTTCATATTCTGAGCAATGAAGGGGTAAAAATAATCATTTTTTTAAACACAGGTGGAGGTGTTCATCATTCTGGTTCTCTTTTCCTTTATCTGGCACATTTGATAGCTGAAATGCACTTCATTAATATCACTAAAGCAAGGTTTTGAATCTCTGCAATTATCAGGGGGACAAAAAACTGATTACAAATTTTTGTTCGTCTAAGTGGTTCTCCATGAAATGAATTTGTTTCCTTCTGAAATGTAATGTAGAGGAAAAGAAACAAAATGTGATTTTGCAGCCTAATCATGCTATGGATATAGAAAGATAGGAAATAACTTAAAATCAACAAAAACTTCAGGGTCCTGAAATAAAATCTTTTTTGTAATTGGTTATCATCAAAGCCACAGTGGGCTGGGGCTTTAAAATGGAGTTTGACTGCATCAGAAAAGGAAACTAGGTAATATAATGTGTACTAAACGTATCGTAGTCTTTACTTTATGGCACAGTCTATAGGTTTAGTTGTGGCCTGTACTGTCTTTTTGGATTCAGAGGAAACATTTCTGGATTGACAGCACTCCACACTAACTTGATCCTTGGAAAGAAAACTAACTAGCCCTGGTTCACTGCAGGATTTATCTCTTAACAGTAGTGATTAAGCTGATTTCTTTGGCAGCTGGCCTTGTTACCCTGCCATTTAACCCAGCAGGAAGTATATAACAGCTGATATTTACTGGTAGTCAGAAGATGAAATGAGCCAGAGAATCTATGCTCTAGATTTAATTTTGCTACTGTAATTTGTATCTCAGAAGAAGAGAAGTTTGTACTGAAGCTCTGCAAAGCTACAAGGTATTTTTCCATACCACGACAAATGGTCATGTAATTTGTGAAGGAGACTACCAAGACATGGTGCTTGTGTGCATGGAGCATATCCAAATGTAGATCCTCCAGGCTGATTTTTCAGAAATATTTGATGGAAACAAAAATGTTAAAGAAGAGTTCTAAATCCCATGAATTTCAGTGTCTGTCTGTTTTACCTCAGAACATTTTCTTCATCGTGTTTAAGAACTATTTGAAAAGGAACTTAATAGTTATAAAAAAAATATGATAGAACGTTAGGCATTTCATGAAAAACATTTTTAAATTTGATAGAAATGTTTATTTCATCCATCCAGTGTAACATAGACTCAAACTGAAAGTCAGATTGGTAATTTATTCCTTGTTTCTTAGCTTAGCATGCAGGCATAACACTTCATGGTGAGATCCTGTCATGTGCTAAACAAGCAGAGTCAGTACTTGGATGGCAAAGGAACAGTTTTGTGCTGTAGGCAGTGGTGTTTGGGAATGATTCAATGGATGAGTCAGAGATGAGATGGTTAACCAAGATTCTGACTGTTTATGCTTAGACAGAGAACCAGGGCATTTCCAAAACAGGCATCAATCATCATGCTGGGGCCAGTTCCAAATTGGGTAATTATATTCTGACTACCTACTTTTCCCCTGCTCTTTCCATTTGACAGGATATTCCGGTTCTAACCCCACCTGTTGCGCAGCGCTGCTGTGTTTCACAGAGGTGGCTGCATGTCAGTGTGGATCAAGTTATCCCTGTATTTAGTTTGTATCTTGATTTGGCAAGTGTGTATGGAGTTTTGAGATGAAAGACGTGCTTATAAATATAAGACATTACGTTTTATTTTTTAACCAATTATTAATCCAAATATTTCAGTACCCAGGTCGGGGAATTGATGTCAGAAGAAGAAAAATATGGGACATGTATGGACCACAAACACATTTAGAGGTATTATTAAAAAAACAAAGCTACAGTAACTTTATTTTTATTTATTCATTCACTGCTTCAAATTATTTAATTTAGTATGAATATACAAGTACTGTTCTGTCAGCTACAGTGTGATAGTTCAGCATAGTCAAGTTCAGCGGTTCTCAAACTTTTGAGAACCGCGACCCATTTTTCCTTCCTCAGCTGCCGCGGCAGACCCTTGTATGTCCACCGAAAAGCCGCTGAATAAATTACTTCCGCATTCGGCGGCTATTTTCGGCGGACATGTTGAGCGCTCCCGAAATAGTTCGGTATGTCCGTCGAAAAGCCGCCGAATATGGAAGTAATTCATTCGGCGGCTTTTAAGTGGCGCCAGGAGCTCGTGATCCCCCTGGGAGTGCTCGGCGAACCCCAGGGGGGTCACAACCCCCGTTTTGAGAAACCCTTGTCAAGTTTGTATGTTGTTGGCAAGGAAGGTTGGTGTTAGGATGTCTGTTTCATATTGTATCCATGATTATGCTCAATTTCCCCCCCCAGTTCTCAGTTACAAGAACCAGCATGGGTAACCTCCCCACCATCACCTTTCCCCGCCATGCAACACAATAAATACAATCTTTAATCTTGAAAGATTAGAGCTTATATAGTGGTGGTGCAGCAACACCACATAGTGCTGTCCCCAACAAAATCAAAGTTCAAACGCATCAGGTTTATTCTTGAGAAGTTCATAATAAAATCGCTCTGGAAATGATTCCAGCCACAATCCTCTTGCAGTGGTGTATGCCACTTTAGAGCAGCATTATTGTTCAGCCTTAAAAGGAACAATCACCTGCTAGGCTTATTTTGTAATAAGCCATTGCAATAATAGCCTGCAGCAAATTGGACAGGAAAATGGGTCTGAAAGAGGGATTATCTTTCAAATTCCACATTAGGAATTTTATTGGAACAGAAACAACTAGAACACAGGAACATTCACTTTTAATCCAATTGTGCATAGTCTTCTGTGTATCAAATCTTCATGTTGATTGATAGTTGCCTTGTTCCTTAGTTTCCTCATTTTCTTTTCTCTAAACTCCTGAAATTGATTTTCCCTGTTTCCACTCTCTCAAAAGTGCTCTAAGGTTTCCCCAGATTCAGCTGCTTCTTTTTTTAAATAAAAGGCAAAACAAAAAAACTCCCTAGTCATGTTCTAGTTGAGGCTTTTGATTAACATATGTCAATAGAGTTCAGTATGACTTTTCCCCACACAGTTTAAAATGCCAGGAATTTCAAAGTCATGGAGTCGAAGGGTTGATATTGGCTTCAATCAGGTCAGCAGAGTTTGTACAAGTCATTGAAGTTCAAGGTGCTAATTTATTACATATAACTCTCTAAATCACTTCAGTGCTGGCATGCATCATCCCTGCTTTTCCAGTCCCCGTCCTCAAGTATAGAGACTGCCAGTTGTATCAAACTGTTCAGTGGCTCTCAAGTGTGGACAAATAGAAACAGAATCTGGTGGTGGTTTTTTCCCATGCAGTCCAGAGCCAGAATTTAAGCCAAGGGTTTGTCTTGTTGCTCTAGACTTTTACTTTCCAATGTACTGTTTCAACTCCCATATATTATATCCAGTCATGTCTCAACTAATTAGTCATGTTCTGTTCTCTCCTGTTATATATTAATTCATTTAGGTCCTACCCCATGGAAGTCATTGGAAGTTTTTCCCGTTCACATTTTGGGGTTCAGGATCAGGCCATAACGGCACCAACTTGTGAAGTGCTGAGCTCTCATGAACTTTCTTAGGAGTTCAAAGCACTCAACACAGTGGTTTGCAGCATTGGGTGCTTAATTGGGTGAGGGGACAAGAAGGAAAAATATCTTTTCTTTTTGCCCTTTAATTTTTATTAGTCTTGTAGGGTTTTTTTTTAAATTTGCAAGTGCAAGTAATTAGGTTACAGTCTTGGTTACATGAATGTAGAGCAGTTACAAATATGAACATAAACTATGGAATTATATATAGTCATTTGAAATAAATGCCTTATAAAAGCTGTTTGATGGAGGAGAAGATTGCAAAAAACTTATTTCATCACATGCATTTGCGGCTAAAGGAATTTTAAATTATAGGGTTTGTAAAAGAAGAAACCACCTGTTCATAGCATCTTTGCGTTACCCTCAGAGGTTATTTAATTTAGCTTGAGTTTTTTTTTAAAGCACAACTTGTAGTATGAGTATTACAATCTGTGGCAAGCAATGCCAATACTAAAATTATTCATGAATGTGACAGGAGGAGTATCGCAGCACCAATCTGCTGTCAGACGTGATGAATACAAATCTGATTATGGATAATTATTTAAATGCAGAATACAGCATTGCTAATCCATACTGTTTCAAAAATGAACAATCAAAATAATGTGTGGGTGGTAATTTGTTTATCAGAACATAAAGGCATTTACCAAACAATTTGGTTTAGTATATTTGGATGATCTTACATGGATCATTTCTAGGAACGTGTGTGTGTGTGTGTGTGTATGCAGCGTGTGTGTGTGTGTAGTGTGTGTACGTACATTCATGCACACTTTATATAAAATGAAGGCATTGACAGTGACTCCAGAGTTAAGGTTGTATAGAGATTTTTATTCTGTGTTCAGTTTCCATCTCTGGCCCTTTAACTCTTCAGAGGACTGTTAATTTTTCTGTGGAAATTCCGAGGAAAAGTATACCAACTTTTATGAGGAAACATTTTAAAATGCCTCCTTTTTAAAGTTTAGCTCTCTTTCTCACTTTTCTTTGGGTTCCTCTAACAAAATAGCCACAAACTCCAATTTTCTGTCTCTCACATGTCCTGACAGCATCCTGGCCATTGGCCACTCTTGGATTTTTAAATTAAACCAATAACAATTCCTGCTGTTGTTCAGGATACCTTATGGAGTGCCCCCAACATTAGTTATTGCACATTCTCAAATGCAGTAAGGTGAGGTGCTGATGCCTCAGTGCAGAGGTACTGAGTGCCCACATAGCCCAACTCTTTCTAATTAAAGCCCCTGCTCCCCTCAAAATCCTTTTCCCCAGCTCCCACGCATCCTAGCAACTCCTGACTTGGTGTGTGCCAGGCAGCAGCTCCATGATAAGTTGAAGGGGCAAAGAATAGTGGTTGTGTAGAGGTGTGAGAGGGTGTACACAGATAACATCAGGGTGAGTGGCCATGGGGGAAGAAAGGAGCAGAAGGGGTGTTGAGGGGAAAAATGGGATTTAATTTGAGGTGGACCTGGAGATGGGAAGCAGACCAGAGAAGCCGAATTCTGATGAATCACCTGCAATAGATGCTGTGCAAAAGTATGGAGACACAGTCTCTGTCTCAAAAAGCTTACGATCTAAGGCCTGGATCCTGCAAACTGAAGTCACTGGGCTCTCTGTGGACACAGGAATCTGCCAAAGTAGATCTAAATTGCAAGATTGTGTTCTAAGAGGACAAGTTGCACAAGAAGATTGATGGGGGAGAGATACAATCAAATGAATATAATTTTATATTTGTTTGTTATTATAGCCTCCTCACTGTCTAGCTTTATATTTGACTTGTTTTATGTGTTTCTACTATTGCCTTATTTATGCTTTGCACCAATAAGACATCATTGCATGGCAAAAGTATTTGCTTTTGGTTCAGATCAGAAGAATATTGGTAGTTCACATTCACTGTTGCTGTTCCCGTCAAATCTGTTTTAGGATTTATACTGCTGCCCTCACTGTGTCAAATACAATCATGCTAACAAATTTGGGAATGAAATGTGTTTTATTTTTTTGAGGAATGTGCAATCAGACCAGATGACAGTTCTCTCTTTCCAAATGTTGACTGGCTAATAGGAAACCATTCAGATGAGCTAACGCCCTGGATACCTGTAATTGCAGCTAGGTACGGAAAAAAGTTTCTGCTAATCTCTCTTATATGCATGCCCTGGGAGAATGGTATACTTTTGCTTCCAGTGTCCATAGAATGATGTGGTGATCTGTGATCTTATTGCAGGATTGGGTGGGGTTGGTGTTTAACAGAGTGATTGCTACTCACAAAACACTTCTCTGTAGGTATCCCATTAGGAAGCACAAGAATAGGGTTCCTGTGTAGAAGCATTTCTCCGTCACAGAAAGCTGCAGTAGTATAGCATCTCTCCAGTTTTTGTGGCACAAGAAATCTAACTAGATTTTATTCTTAGATTTAAGTCCTAATCCTGCAAGCATTTACTATCAGGTCTAGTACTTACTGCCTTGAACTGTTCCATTCACTACATCCAGCAGCAAGAGTTTGCAGGACTTGGTCCTTTGGTATTAAATTAAACTGGGATGATAAATCTCTAGAGCAAACACTCAAAATAACCAGTGACTGTTTCACTCAGAGGAGCACTGAAGGAGGAACATATTTATACTGCTTGACCTAGAAACTCTATCACTCCATTAAAATGATGGTTTATTGCTTGTGTCTGAAGTGATATTGACTGTTTCAGACTGCCACTTAATATAATTAGCCTTCCATAACTATTATTCAGTAGCCAATAATCCTTCTTGCAGGTCTTCCTATTCTTGTTGCTACTTTGTATTGCCTTGTTGCTTCTTTGATTTCCATGGAAAATATAACCGAAGGCAAAGCCAGAAGACACAGTACAGAGAATATCTTGATTTTGTTACGCAAGTAGGATTGGAATGTGGCTTCAGTGTGGAAGAAGATTGCCTTAGAATTCCCTCAACAAAAAGGGTAATTTCTCATGACATTTTAAAATGCTGCTAGCTATTTATAATACATGTATGTTTGTTCATTATGCTTGTATTGGAGTGGCAGGCCACAACAGATTAGTACATGATTGCAGACAATATTTTCCATATAAAGGCTAAAATCATTCATCTGTCTCCTGCATGGTCTGTCACGTCCCACTTAGTGTCACAAAAAGGGGCCTAAAGGAAGCAAAATGTATCATTTTATAGTGCTACATAATCATATGCATGTTAGTGGAATGAAAATATTACTCTGCTTTTCCCATATAGTCTCCTGCTGCCTTTGTTTGTCCCATAGCATTTACGTTGTTTGTCCCTTGCTGTATCCCATAAAATTCACATTGTAAGATTGTTAAACTAGGGACTTATTTTTGGTCCTGATCCTGCAAATAGTCTTTTGGGTAGGGACTGTAAAGATGCTGTAAAGTATCGTGAATATCTTTGGTGCAGTATAAATAGTAATTTTATTTATTTTTGCTAATATAGGTATGCCTGATTGGGAAGTCCAGAGCGTATCCACCTATGCAAGAGAACCAAATTGATAAACAGAGAACACAGTATATTAACAACCATCAGTCCTGCACTGGGGTCACATCAGACAGAACAGTTGGATCTAATCAGTGTGACAACCACCATATTGTAAACTGTGTTGTTGACCAAGCAGTAGAGTCAGAGTGTGCTGCAAATGAGACAAAGATACATAGTGACAGGGTCTGGTTGTCTGGATTTCAACCCAGAGAAAAAGTAGAACAAGTCAGGAACTGTGCTGCTCTCCCTCGGGATTTTGTAGATGTTGTGGTTTTGACAGTGGCGAGTTTACTGTTAAATGCAACCCAAGAGAAACCATGGGATCATACACTTGATGTACGTTTGAACACCTGGAATAAAGGAGGTAAGATTGTTCTTAACATGTAATGTACATTGCATACAACAGTGCTTGCTATTAAAACTCACAATTTTGCCGCTGTCAGTACATACCATGAAAAGTATTGTAATGCTATTTCCTATGGCAAATGTACAGACTATTCTTAGGAGTCTCTTTATTGCTGTAAATCCCTGAACTGGTACACTAATGTTAATTAGTTGCAAAGTCATTTGCAAAATTTTCTCTGCTAACCTTCTTAGATGCCATACCATTTAGATTTTCATAATATCTATTCACACTCTATTTTTGTTATCATTTGCTAGATTCTTTTTTTCTCATTTAAATACTTGGTGATCGTCTGTATTTTTACTTAAAAAAATTAGCGCAACTTACGTTTCATTGTTGACAATTTTAAGGCTACTTTTTGAAAGCCTGGGATCTGCAAATGCTTATATCTATTTCTTAATTTTGAAAGTTTTTTTGACACAGTCCTGCATGATATTCTCATACACAAACTAGGGAAATGTGGTTTAGAATAAATTACTATAAAGTGGGTGCAAAACTGGTTGAAAGACTCTACTCAAAGAGTAATTATCAATGGTTCACTTTCAAACTGCGGGGTGGGGGGGGCAGGGGGGCGGAGGATGTATCTAGTGGGGTCCCACAGGGTTTGTCCTGGGTCTGGTAGTAGTCAATATTTTCATGAATGACTTGGATAATGGAATGGAGAGTATGCTTGTAAAATTTGTGGATGAAACCAAGGTGGGAGGGGATAGCACTCAGGATGACAGGATTAGAATTCAAAACCACCTTGACATGTTGGGAGAATTGGTCTGAAATCAACAAGATGGAATTTAATACAGTAGTACACTTAAGAAGGAAAAATCAAATGCATAATTACAAAATGGGAACTAACTGGCTGGCTAGGTGGTATGTTGCTGAAAAGACCTTGGTGGTTGTAATGAATCAACCAGTAAAACATTTTTGCCATTCTGGAGAGAAACCACACAAAATAACTCCAAAAATATCTTGTAGCTTCCTCTGGGATACCATGCTGCACTGTAGAGATTCTGCTTGTAATTATGCTGGTCTGGCGAACTGACATTCCTTTTTTAATGGCTATATTATTGTTCGCTGCAGAAAGTCTTTCCTTGAGGGAAGTAGCAGAACATTTAGACAAAGAGACTTTAAAGAGATTAAAGAATGAATATGGAGGCCTACAGACATTGCTCAGGAACAATCATCAGGTGTTTGAAGGTAAAGACTAGAGAGATTTTCATTGATCATCTCTCATTTATATTTTCTGACTTGACTTACATATAATTGAAAGATTACTAGATTAGATCTTCAAAATACTGAGTACACTTCCTTGATGAGCAGAATGTTCCTTATATTTATTCCTGTTGTATTTCCTAAAACGTCATTTGTAGATCTTTCCTTTGAAGGGTAGGGTAGAAATAAATTGATGCCTTGCTAATCAGTCAGCTGGTAGTGGATGATCTGTGCATCTGGCTTGCTTCCCTACACACACCATTTCCCCCTTATTCACCTGTTAGTGTAGCAGGAATTCTCAGCGGGATGCTACAGTTGGACTAGATTGGAGAAAACTTTTTTCCCCTCCCTAGGTGGTGACAGTGTTGAAGGAAGTCAAGCGCAGATTAAGAAAGTCTTCTGGAACATCTTATTAAGAGTTAGTCTGGACTTAACAATCACCACAGAGAAAAATGCCAACACAAAAGACAACTAGTCTAGATTCGAGCCTCTAATTACGTAAGACTTGACAGATTTATACAGGCTTCAGTAGCCTGGCAGAATAGGAAGCTAACAACAAAATAATTTTTTTTAATGCTCTGTTGATTTTCTTTGGTTTTCTTTTTGCTGCTGTCATTGTAGGATTTTTGTGGCATTGATGCCTAGCTGCTGAATAATACTCAAAACTAGCAGTTTTGAATGTTGGTGCTTACGTTTGTATAAAGTTAGAGTGTTTTATAAAGAGTTCTCAATTATTGGATCCAATAGTCCCATGTTATCAGAAATATGGGAGCCAACTGACCCATGACAATTGTTTAGAGGAGTCAGCAAGTACCAGTGGATTAACTTCTAGGCTGCCAGAAAATGGGTGGTATTCTTGTTTTATTGAGGGGAAATAGGTAGAAGCTTCCTTGTACTTCCAGACAATAGCAGCCCGAGGAATAATATGAAAGCCCAGACAATGTTACATCTACATGAGGACATTCTATGTTATTAGTCCTAGCCCTGGGAAGTATTAGATGCCACAGAGGTTATAAACATGTGTGCCCTCTGTTGCTATCACCAGTGGAACTTTGTGACCACCATTAGAAAAAGTGTTGGTGTTGACAAGGTCTCAGATGGGTCAGAGTTAACATCCACTGAGAAGAGGCAGTTCACACTTGTCCTCCGGGTTCATCCTGCCCCTTCTGTGGATGATCATCTTCTGGTGGAACTATTGAAGTTCCACTACAAAGCAAGGCAGGGCAGAATTTGGGACCCCAGCAGGAGGCGAGTTCTTTTGTTTTCCTTATGCCAAGCTCCTTGGGGGTTGTCTGCATGCTGCCTGAGGAGAGATTTAGATATGGGGCCAGTGGACCAAGTGGCACAGAAGTTACTCTAAACGTGAGGCTTCAGTAGAGATGTCACTCTGCTATTCTGACAGGGCTGGGGGAGAGAGGATTCCTACCACCAGCCATCCTTGGAGCCAGCTTAAAACTGGCCCAGCCAAAGAACTAGGAGCATGCTGCACCTTTCTGTGGGAAGGAGATGTGGGTGCACTCTTCTTTTATCCCTGTGTGTTCTGGGATGAAGTGTCCTTCACACTGTTCTCGGCACTAGTGCACAATCAAGGCCATTAGCAACATTGCTTGAAGCAGCATTCACAGAGTTTGTGGTGCAAGACTGGGTGATAGTTTGGGACATCTGGTGGCTCAATTTCTTTTTCTGAAAGGCCAGGATACAAAAAGAATAAGTAGCCAGGAGCTTAAAATTACAAATCTGTGTGCTGGCATTTAAATTGCGAATTTACAATCATATATTTGGTCCCATTTGGGACTAATATCCTGGAATGATTGAACCTGATCTTATATGCTAACATCCCTCTGTTCAATTCTCTTTGAGTTTTGAGAGAGATGGTAACATTAAACTGATTTCATTTTCAAGAACTGAGATAAAATGCATTCGTATGTATTACCTGATCACAAGGCAAAATAATCCTCTGTTATTGGCAGGAGCACTTTCTCTCAGGCCTAAGGGAATGTTTTAGAGATGGGCAAAAGAATGCAGATTTGGGTTAACCAAAACATTGTGTGAATTTGTGCCGAATAGTTTTGGTTGCGGGGAAAATGACTTTTAAAAAAATTCCAGAAAAGCTGAAACATTTAATTTTCACATTTTCTAAGTTTTCTATTTGAAGCGACTTTTCATTTTAAAATTACCTTTTAATATTATTTTTAACTTGAAAAAAGGAAAGAAAAGCTCCGTCAAAATAAAATTGTTTTATTTTGGATCAAACAAAGCACTTCAGTTTGACCCAAAACATTTTTTTCAACTTTTCACCAAAAATTCTGGTTCTGGGTAGACTGAAAATGAATTCTTTTTTCTTAATTGCAAGCTAGCTGAAAAATCAATGGTACTAAGCTTACATTGCACTCCATAAGTTTTGAAAGTGATTTTCAGAATACACAATAATGTGGATACATTTTGAGAGGTACAGGAGCAGTACTGAATTACATGGACTAAATGGCATAAAAACAATAGCTCCTGGAAACTTGCCACTGATTGTTTAATCTCCTCTTCCTTCCACCCTCTTTTCTTCTTCCTCTTGTGTATTAACTTGCTTTCTATGTTTTTTTTCTTGTACATATGAAATTCAGTATACCATCACAGATGTTTATGTGCAGTTTCTGGCCCTGATCCTGCTAGTGCAGTATTTCTCAAACTATGGGTCACAACCCCATTTTAATGGGGTCGCCAAGGGTGGCTTAGACTTGCTGGGGTCTGGGGCTGAAGCGTGGGGGTCAGCCTCACCTCAGTCCCTGAAAAATCATGGATCAGATCCTCAAGGAAACAATTTTAAAGCACTTGGAGGAGAAGAAGGTGATCAGGAACAGTCAACATGGATTCACCAAGGGCAAGTCATGCCTGATCAACCTGATTGCCTTCTATGAGGAGATAATTGGCTTTGTGGATATGGGGAAAGCAGTGAACATGATATATCTTGACTTTAGCAACGCTTTTGATACGGTCTTCTACAGTATTCTTGCCAGTAAGTTAAAGTAGTATGGGCTGGATGAATGGACTATAAGGTGGATAGAAAGCTGGCTAGATAGTCAGGCTCAACAGGTAAGGATCAACGGCTCAATGTCTAGTTAGCAGCCATTACCAAGTCAAGTGCCCCAGGGGTCTATCCTGCAGCCGGTTTCATTCCACATCTTTATTAAATATCTGGATGATGGGATGGATTGCACCCTCAGCAAGTTTGCAGATGACACTAAGTTGAGGGGAGAAGTAGATATGCTGGATGGTAGAGACAGGGGACACAGTGACCTAGACAAATTGGAGGATTGGGCCAAAAGAAATCTGACGAGGTTCAATAAGGACAAGTGCAGAGTCCTGCACTTAGGACGGAAGAATCCCATGCACCACTAAAGGCTGGGGCCCGACTGTCTGACTAAGCCGCAGTTCTCCAGAAAACGGCCTGGGGATTACAGTGGATGAGAAGTCTACAGTGTGCCCTTGTTGCCAAAAAGGATAATGACATATTGGGCTGCATTAGTAGGAGCGTTGCCAGCAGATCGAGGGAAGTGGCTGTTCTCAATGGTGGCAGATGACCAAACAAGGAGCAATGAATGGTCTCAAGTTGCAGTGGGGGAGGGTTAGGTTGGATATTAGGAAAAACTTTTTCCCTAGGAGGGTGGTGAAGCACTGGAATGGGTTACCTAGGGAGGTGGTGAAATCTCCTTCCTTAGAAGTTTTTAAGGTCAGGCTTGACAAAGCTCTGGCTGGGATGATTTAGTTGCAGTTGGTCCTGCCCTGAGTAGGGTTTGGACTAGATGACCTCCTGAGGTCCCTTCCAACCCTGATATTCTATGATTCATACAAAGAGAGGGATGTTACTTTCCAGTATCTGCATCTCTTTCAGGGGTACCTCTGTATTTCTACACACAGAGTTTTATTATTTATATAGTTATTGATTTGCTACACCTTGTAGGATAGTTTAGATCCTAATCCTAACCACTACCTACAACCAAGTCAGCTCAGCACAGACTTATAAGGTGCCCTACAACCATCCTATATAACAGTGACATCCCCTGTAAGTGGGAATATATAGTCTCCAAAGAAGATTTAATATACACTCTCAATTTGTTGTTCGTTTATTTCTACTCCTATGCAAGTACTCGCACTGTGCACTTTGATTTTGCAGTAAGAGCCCATTCTAGTACACATTTGTATTCACAGATGACCAGTGTAATTCTCTTGACCTCTAGTAATGGTTTGTGTGCTTGCTTTTTTTTTTTTTTTTTTTTTTTTTAAACTCTCAGTTCTAAATGGAAGAGTTCATATTCGTGACTGGAGAGAAGAGAAACCCTCAAAGCGACCCAAGCCAGAAGTAAAACGAAGATTTTCTGTTGAAGCTTTTAAAACACGTGTCTGTTGGTTTTTCATCCACCATCCTGATGGCTGTTGTCTGACTTCTGAATCTTGTCCATATGCTCATGGGACTGAGGAGCTGAGGCAGTCACAGATTATGAAAAAGAAAAAGCACCCACAGTAATAAAGTACTGTGGGTTATTCTTGAAAAGCAAAAATAATTGGATTTCTGATTAATTTAATGGACTTCTGAATGCATGAAGAATGTATAAAATTAAGTTTATCTCTTTATTTATATGTTCATTGTATTTATCCAGTTTCTTATAAGTCCTTTTCTAATTTTAACTGATTTTTTTCTTTTTTATGGAAAATTTTGAAAATGTTGAAATCCAGATGAAAATGTCCACGATTTATTTTTTTATTTTATTTTTGGTAACATCCTTAAAGTATAGGATTTTACATTTTAAAAACAGTTGTGAACCAACTGCTCACTGCTTATTATGTTTTGTTCAGACAGAAAAGTAAGACCAGCTGATTATCTGTGCAATGATGTATCAGCCTCCTCAGCAAGTCAGCCATTTTATCATACAATCTTTGCTCCAGGCTGTCTTTCTGATAGGATGCCTGAGTGTCTTTCGGCTCACGGATAAAAATAAAGAGTTATCGGGGAGCGAGGAACATGGGCTTTTCCTCTGCACAAAGCTAAGGGAGATTGCCCCCTACCTCTCTTTGATATGTGGGAGCACCCCCTTCTCTGCTTGTTGGTGCAATGAGAGTCCAGTTCCCTCGTTTCAATCTATGATAACCGTTCTGGGTTTTGCTTTTAAAGTGTAAAAGGAGAGCTCTTTGGGCCGTGTCGGGCAATCAGTAGGGAGGACTTCAAAGCATTTGTTTGGGAATCTCTAAGTCATGGCTGGTCTTCACTGTTCATTAAAGGTTCATTAAAATTCATCGAGTCAGCACAAAGTGTGTTTAATGATAACCTTTCTCATATTGACAAGACTTATGGTTGTCATACAACAATGATGTGTCTTGTCATCCTCCAGTTGGTTAAGCTCCTCCCTGCTGAAACATGTCATTTTCTTAAAGGGCAAAAGTCTCTGTAATAATTAGTGTAATCTTCTAAGTGATCTTAAAGCTGAAGGTCATTATCCAGCTTCAATACAATGAGTCATTTCAGTCCTGGCCTGACGTCATCGTTCTGTCCAGGATGAGTTGAGGCACAGACCCTTACATTGTGGAACCATTTGGGAGGAAGCTCACCGTGACAGGATTTTGTATGTAACTCTGCTGCTAGTCAGAGCAGCAGCTTGACACAATGGCTGGAGAGTGAAGAGAAGAAATGTGTAGCCAGGTGAGCTAATGAGTGGTGAAAGCAATGAGGTAAGGCTTGGTTTCAGGAATGGAGGCAGGATCCAGGAGTGAAAGTGGGCAAGTGTGGCTGGTGAAAGGGGGAGTGAAAGGCACAGAAAAACTGAGTGCTGGCCGCAGTGCAGAGGAAGTGAGAGTTTTTGAAAACGAATGAAGCATGGTGAAAATGGAAGAGAGCGTGGAGGAGGAACACAAGTGGTGACGATGTTTTGCAAAAAAAGGTCTTTGAAACCACTGCCAGCTTTGCTTTAATCGTCATGGTCCATTATATGCAGAAAAAAGAAGCAAGGCAGCAAGGTCTGGTTCCTCTGCCTCCACAGCAGAGACGAACTGGCCTCAAGTAACTTGTCCCTTGGTGACTTCTGTTTCTAGGGAATGTGAATATCACTGGCCATCCCCCTCTGTGATATATGCCACAGTGTGCACCTTGGCCTTTTTATACTAATATTTAGCCTTGGCTACATAGGTGCAGAGCAAAAAAGGAAATATTAAAGTCCTGTGCTTGGGCTCCCCAACCTGCACTTCCCCCACACATGGAGGGTAGGGTTTGATGGAGAGGAGAATCCTCTAAAATAATGCTTTCATTGCAAGAAAATCCACAGGGGTTTGCATGGATATGATGGTGCAAAGAGTAGCTCTCCCTGGCGTGACCTTTCCCACTCAACCATGCCCCTCAAATGCACCCCTTCAGGAAAGGAATTAACTTTGTGCTTAACTTTAAGCATGTGCTTAAGCCACCATGCACAGAGACCCCAAATGTGGAACTCATGCATAGGAGCCTATGTAGGATCAGAGAGGAAGGTTAGAATGTCAATTTTCTGCTCTTTTATTTCCTCTCTAGCAAAATAGATAGGGTGTGCTGAGACTCCATCGGCTGGTCTAGTCATGTATATATTTATATCCTCGACATATTTAGGCTATTTTTAAACATAACCTTTTCTCCATCTTTTGTGGAGTTTTCTTATAATTGGTGTGCCGCACAGAATGACTTCCTCTATATAACTATTTTCTGCATCTCCTCATATACCATTCCAGCAACCTGAATGCATGCAAGAATGCCTTCCCCCTCCCACCTGCCATCACTGCGGGCAACAAACCGGTCAGCAACTCTCATCCAATTAAAGAAACTTCCCTGTTGACTTAAAAAAAAAAATGGAAGAAATAGCATCCCTTCTCATGCTCTTTCATCAAAATGTTAGCCTCGTAAATAATTTCTAGATGTAGATGTGGAGGAGGGTTACTGTGTCTACCCTGTCACTTTGTCTGTGGTCTACTATCTCAGAATGGCATTTATACAACACAGCTTCAACAAGTGCAGAGGCTTCTTTGGGAGGAGTAATCCCACTTCTAAAGATTAAAGGCAACGGAAAAAATAGAAGTGATACCAAGCCCCAGAAACCGATGGGGTATTTTTTCTATTGTACTTCCGGGTTTTCGAGCATCACCGCTTGCTTTGATAACATGACCTTATTGGACTTTCATCATTACAGATGAAAGAACATTTTAAAATAGAGTTGCACACACTCCTCCCCTGAACAGTGCATGATGATGGATGTCTTGACAGATTTCTAGCGATAGAAAAGTGCTAAATGATTGCTTGTTCCTAGGTATGCCCTTGGTTGAAGATACCTGACAAATAGTTCCAATTTTGTTCAGTTTTACAAATATGCATATAAAGTTGGTGGTGTAGGTACAAATATTGTGTTAAAATGGGTGCCAGAGATTTCTCTTTTACGACTCAATCCTGACTGCACTGGGGTTGATCCCAGCTTTGGATCAGGCCCATAAACCTGAGAAGAACAATACATGGCTGTTTGTAGGTATCCTGTGAGTAGTCTACTTAATGAAACATGTTCCAAATCAGTGAAAGCTGTGTCATTTTGAAGACCTATGTTTATGGTATCACTGTCAGCCAGTCATTTACTGAATGATGTGACACGTTATTAGGTGCACCAGATTTAGAAGCTGTGTTTCCAGGAATTATTACAGCCAATTTGGCAGCTAGGCTGGCTTCAAGGTAGGTTGAATAATGAAAAAATGCCACTCTGATACCAGACCTGTTTTGGATTTAATCTCACCTCCTTTCTCCCCCAGCCAAAAACCCTAACTATCATTAGTGATCTTTGAACCATGATTTTGTGCGCTGGATATCATTAAAATGCATCATGGTGGATGATTAACAATTCCAACAAGAACATTATAAAAGGAAGTACTTCACAATCAACAGACATTCAGGATAAGAAGAAAACTATATCAAAGCAATAGATGTATCAGGTATTTGTGTCCCACACCTATGCTAAGTAAAGGGTTATCAGCACATATGATTCTGGTCTAGCCAAAGTTGCATGTCTGCTTCCTGTAGCAGGCAATGGTTCCGGATAGGTTGTTGTTAGTAATTTACTGTACACATGATTTAAGAGGTATTTTCATATAAAAATTGCAGTTGTTTGTGAATGCCTCAAAAGCAATTCTGTCAGGTCACTAACATCTGTACAGTTCATGATCATCTATATATGCTATTCTAGTGTACAGAAACTGGGTAATGCTCTTTAAATAATTTGTGAACCCTCTAGCGGTGCTCACTGTGGTCTGTGTTTTAGAAACCAGCCAGAGCAGCAGTGTGTGTATGTAACCAGATCTTGTATACTGTGAACCATTTTAGTGAACAGTGTAATTTGGACACCCCCATGCGTGTGTGGTTGCTTCATATTATGCTTATTGTATTTAGAACAAAATATATGGTGGCTATAGTGGGAAATTACCATCTTCCCATAACCATCACTGAGTTATTTCTAACCGACTCATATAAATACTCTACAGGATGAAACATGGTCGATAATGGCAGCCTAGATCCACTCCTCCAACTCCCGAGCTTTATTGTAGCTGGTTTCAACATCTTTAAATAGATGATGCCCAGTTTCAGGGTTTTTAAGATGTGTAGCAATATTCTAAAAATGTCTTGAATGGATGGACATGATGCATGATACCAACTGTTCAGGAATTAATGGATCCAGGTCGTCCACACTGTAGTTACTTAATGTTCCATACTGTGGATTGGGACAGAATAGCATAATGGCTCCAACAACCAGTCATCTCAGTTAGGGCTGAGGTGCGGTCAGGTGTATCTCACTGCAGCCTGGCACTCTTTTTAAGCAAACCCTCATCCAGTTCCTGTAGAATAGTGCTGCCTAACAACTAGCTAGATACTTGCTATTTTTAAAAAAAGGCAGATAACCAGAATTTTGAGGACTCTGAGGGATATGTTTCTGTTTAACCCTGGAAATCTTTCAAATGGCTAAATTGTATCTCCTGAAGCATGTGCAGAAAGACACCCCAAGAACCGCTGTGAGGTTACAGCCTGACTGCACCGACACTGTATGCTTCAAAATTGTCTTATTCAGTGAGCAAACACGGATCTTGCTTGCTCTTTTTCCAAACACCATCAATTCACAAAGTTTTTAAGTTGTCTATTAACACAAAAATATGTGTCTATTCTTTTGAACTAGTGACCCTCCCTATCATAGCATGTTTATTTCGCTAAAACCAGGAGAGACCGACTGACACCAACAGCAGCAGTCTGAGAAATCCTCTTATTTCTAATACTGTGATTGAAACACTTACGGAATACCCTGGGCATGATCATTTTGGTTCTGAGCTTTAATTTTTAAGTATAGTTTAGAATGTTGGCTCTTGCCAGGACCTCAGATGGTTAAATAAATACCTTATTTGAACATCCTAAATCTTAAAATGAACATACAATTTTTAACATAATTTTATTAGACAGTTTCTCACTCCCCATCCCAAAATTCCCGCAACATATTGTATTTACATTAAAAAAGTAAAATTATTTTCAGCAAGATGGCTTTTCTATTTTCTGAAATACTTTATGCATCAAATATGTGCATCCTTGCTCTCAAAGTCCTTTTGTCTAGAGCTGTTGGGACTGGTTCTGATCTCCTTCACACTGGTGTAAATCTGGAGTAATGCCACTAAAGTACAGTGGTGTGGGAGAAGAAACATTTATCCCCATCTCCCAAAGATGTATTTTCATGTTGATGCTGTGCTGTTCTCCAGTATGACCAGCAGGTGGTGCAAGCTCAGAAGATACTGTAATGAGCTTCCCCTTATTAGCTGGGCTGTAGGTGGATATGGTTTGAGAGAGAGGGTTGTGGGGCTGGGGTAGGCAGGAACAGATATGATAGTTCTGATTATGTTGCAGTTTGTTGGGTTTTTAGCCAATGTGGTCTCTCTTCATTCTTTTTTATACAAAATATTGTAGCATCAAGGGTACCTAGAAAATCTACAATAGCACTTTCTGTTTTCTAGCTCACCCACCCACTCCCTTCCTAAACCATCTCCAGCCTTTTTATAGAAAAAAACAATCTTCAAAAGTGTTGCTGCTAAGTAGTATTTCTGGTAACTGGTGTAATAAGCTGCTCTCAGTGTTTTCTGTGCACTAGTGATCAGATCTGGGTGAAATGTAAACTGGAAGCTTACAGCTTAGCACGTAAAATAATGATACACAAACCATTTTCCCCAAGATGTCACTTTTTTTCTCTGAGACGTTATGCAGACTTATAATGGGATACACTGTGACGGCCAATACAGCCCACATTGACTTAGATTAGTGTCTCTTATGAGTCTAGTGTCTTTATGTGAAATGGAGAGCATGTCTCAGTGGCAAAGGTGGATTAAGGTCTCCTGGGGCCCTGGGCCAGAACAAGTCATGGTGGGAGGTTGGTAATTAGACTATAACTGCAAAACAAACTAAAGGGATGCTGCTGGTGAAAAACAAAATATTCCAGTGAGCGACATCATTTGAATAGCATATTGTTCAATGATGAACACAAGCCAAATTTCTATATTTTTGACCAGAACTGTTCTCCCTTCTTTCTCTTTCCACCACCTTCTTCTTTCTCTGTACATCTCTCCCCATGTCTTCTCTGGTTTCTTTCTACTCTCACCATTTCATGCTCTAGTCTTTCCTCTTTTGCCTTCTGGTCAGTGGAGAAGAAGATTGACCAAGGCGATTCTAAGGCACTCTAGGCCTGATCCAGCTCCCACTCAGTCAATAGGAATCTTTCCACTGATTGAGGCGGGAGTTGGAATGGGCCCCACCCCTATCTTTCCCCCACATCAAAGACAGCCGGAAGAAAAGGACTCATAAGACTGCAGTTTCATCTAGAATATTTGAGAGCAAGTATGGGGCAGGAGCATAGCACTAGTTAATCCCATATTCAATTTCTTCTCTTTCAATAAAAGCATCAAAAGGGACAGTGGACCTTCAAATTTCATTAAGAGATGGAATACAGATGTTTGGCTACCATGCAACCATGGTCACCCTGATTAGGTGTGTCCCTAGCGTGAAATTACCAATTTCTAAACATAAGGGTTAGGAGAGTTTTTCATCTTTCTTGCACTTTCCCAAAGGATATTTAACAGTTTTCCGCACCTGATATCACTTGCAAAGCTGTTTTGCATGGTGACTCAGTCATTGAAACTGTTTAAACACTGCAGCTTTTTTACAGTAAATATTCTTTGGATTTATATTAAAATGCTTCCTCTGTTTCTGTATCTAAAGATTGATGAGTGTAGGCTGATCTGTGTTACGTTGCTGTCAATGTTTTATAGCCCTTTGAAAGATGATATATTGGAAATCACCATTATATTCACAGAGAGAGAGAGAGAACTGGCTAGGGAAAGGAAAAAGGTGGACTTCAAACGAGCTATAGGTGGAGAGGCTAACAAGGTGGTAATTCTTGATCTCAGGAAAAGAGAGTCTAGAACATTGGGTGGTAGATGGGCAGGGTTATCACAGTCAGAGGTGAAAGTAAGCCGGTACGCTCCGGTACGGCATACTGGCAAGAGCCGGTGCATCATACTGGGGTGGCCCGGCTTCCCCAGGGGGCAATTTAAAGGACCTGAGGCTCCCAGCAGTGGCTGCAGCCCCAGGCCCTTTAAATTGCCACCAGAGCCCCGCTACTGGAGCCCTGGGGTAGCAGCTGCAGGGTTCTGAGGGCTATTTAAAGGACCCAGGGCTCCCCTGCTTCTACCACCCCAGCCTTTTAAATAGCCTCTGGAGCCCTGCCACTGCTACTCCAGGGCTCGGAGGGCTATTTAAAGGGCTGGGGCGGTAGAAGCAGGGGAATCCTGGGCCCTTTAAATAGCCCTCAGAGACCTAGGGTAGGGGGAGTTCTAGAGGCTATTTAAAGGGCCCGCAGTTCCTTTTTCTACCGCCCTGGTCCTTTAAATAGCCTCTGGAGCCCTGGGGAAGCTACTCTAGGGCTCCTGGGGCTATTTAAAGGGCTGGGGCAGTAGAAGCAGGAGGGCCCTGGGCCCTTTTAAATAGACTCCAGAGCCCTGGGGTAGCAGCAGGGCTCCAGGGGCTATTTAAGGGCCCAGGACTCCAGCTGCCTCTGCTGCCACAGTCCTTTAAATAGCCGCTGGAGCCCCGCCGCTACCCCAGGGCTCTGGTGGCTATTTAAAGGACTGGGGTGATAGAAGCAGGGGAGCCCTGGGCCCTTTAAATCACCCCCAGCTGCTGCTGCTACCCTGGTGGTGGGGGATAAGGGGGGTACTTACCCTACAGGGTGGGCTGGGGCTGGCTCTGACCCTTGAGCCCTGCCCCTTCCACCCTAGGCCCTGCCCCTTCCAGAGCTCCAGTTACATGCAGGCTGACCAGCCACTGCATGAATCAACAATAGAGAGAGGCTACAGCCAGAATAACCATTTGCCTCTCCCTCCATGTGGAGAGGAATATGGACAATATGCTTGTGTTAAACCAAGCTGATATTTTTCCCAGACATTTCAGTCAAAGGCACGCTGCTTTAGGTTAAAACATAAAACGAGTATCTTAACTACAGAAAGAGATTTTAAGTGATAGTAAACAGATCAAAACAGATTACCTAGTAAGTAAACAAAACCACAAACTAAGCCTAAAATATTAGAAAGATTGGCTACGAATTAGCAATTTCTCATCCTAAGTGATGATATAAGCAGGTTTGCGGATTCTCAAGACACAAGCTGCTCATGCTTTGCAGTTTGGGATCTCCACCCCCGTTCCAAGTCCTTTTCTTTTGGAGTGTCTCTCAGGTGTTGAGTTGTTGGGGGAGTAAAGAACAACAGATGATGTCACTCTCCACCTTATATAGATTTGTCACAAGGCGGGAACCCTTTGTTCCAAAAACGGTTCCCAGCCCAGTTTGTGGAAAAATATAGATACTCAAAATGGAATCCAGGGTCATATGGTCTGGTCACAAGTCCTTGCAGACTCATAGCAGTTATTACTTACGGGCAGGCTGGAGCGATTTCAGGAAAGCTCATCCAGTGGGGGATAAGCTTCTCCTAAGGCCTCTTGTTTTTCCTAATGGCCCATTACCCTGAATAGGCCTTTCACAACCACTTTGCCTACTGGGTGTCACCCAGGTGTAACTACATTTGAAACACAGATACATAGTCAATATTCATAACTTCAGCTACAAAAATGAAACATACATACAAATATAATCATATCAGCAAATCATAACTTTTCCAATGACACTTCACAGGACCCATCTTGTAAAAAATGCAGCACAATTATGCCATAATCATAACAACATTACTAGGATGAATAGGGGGTGTAGTGCTAACAATCCTATTCCCGCTTTCATTCTGGCTAGGGATGGTTAGAAAACCCACTTTTTTCCCTCCATTGAAAATTTCACCTAAAACTCGTAACACTTTATAAAGACAATGAAGTTGAAATTCTGTCATCTTTGTGCAAATAAAAGCTTGTGTAGATATGAACTTGAAGTGACTGCAGACTTCTTTGTGTTCATGGACTGCGCAGACAACTACAGTGTGGGATTACTGTATCTACATCCACTTGCAAAGAGTCTTATACCTCAGCTTACGGCAATTACTTCCTGCAACTGGCAACATGGAAATCTTTCCCTACTAAAGTCTAGCAGTGAGGTGAAAAATAGAATACTGTTCCTTTAAACTGCTCTTGGGGGGGTGGGGGGGAACAGAAAAGAAGGGATAATCACAATGATTGATTTTTATTTTTATTTTTTCCTAGGGGTATAAATTTAGTTTTATGAGTCACAACCTGACATTTTCAAAAATGGTCCTGACCCATAAAATGCCAACTCTTGTTAATATCTGTAATGAAGGTTAAGAGTTGCATTTTTAGAACCAATCACCAGTAATTGTGTCATTTAGGCAGTAAAGTGTATCCATAGGAATAATCCTGATTGCAGGCAGAACATAGAAAAATGAAATGCTGTACTCTTCATTACTGAATATATCAACTACAGCTCCATTTTTTTCCCTGAGAGAGGTAAGGTGTGCTGGCACACATGAATGCTATGTGTGCTTCTTTGCAAGATTTTTTGTTTTTAGCATACGGTCAGCATCTGTCTTGGACAATTCCGTTCCATTCATTGAAATACCTGAAGCATATATTGACTGGCAACATAAAGCTGACATTTTATTTAAATAAATACATAGTGTTGCAATACAGGCTTTCCCCATTTCACACATAAATCCATGTTTACACACAAGTAGGCACTGAACTGGTTATTACTGCTCTATGCACTATTGTTGTAGCCATGTTGATCCCAGGACATTAGAAACAAGGTGGGTGATAACATCTTTTATTGGACCAGCTTCCATTGTGAAAGAGAGAAGCTTTCAAGATTACACATTGTTCTTCAGGTCTGGGACATTTAGGCTATGTCTACGCTACAAATTTGGTATAATTTACATCACTCAGGGGTGCAAATAATCTACATTCTTGAGTGCCATGTTATCTCTTGTCCACACTACCACAGGCTTGATCCAAGATACGCAACTTCAGCTACCTGAATAGCATAACTGAAATTGATGTATTTAGATCTACTTACTTATTCACTGAAATAAGTTGACAACTGATGCTCTCCCGTCAACTCCACTTGTGCTTCTTGTTCTGGTGGAGTACCAGAGTCTACGGGAGAGCACTCAATGATCGATTTATCCTGTCTATACTAGACATGATAAATTAACCCCTGCTGGATCGATTGCTGCCCGCTGATCTGGTATATAGTATAGACAAGCCCTCATACTGACCTACATGCCAGTGTGGACATGCCGCCTTCATAGCTACCGCCTTTCATGAATGGAGGAAATATTAAAATGATGGGAGAGCAGCTTGCGGGGGGGAGTTGTTAGTGAGTTATAGATTTTTGTAATAAATCCTCAATCCAGTGTCTCTCTCCAGTCTATGATTTGTATTGTCTTGCAAAGTGGTAAAGTTAAGCTCCCAGGCTCATCTTTTGAAAGTGTTGCACAGTTTCCTTTGCAGATGGGGATTGAGAGGTCAGTGTGATGGAGTGTCCACCTCACATAAGGCCTTGTCATAAAGATGAAGGGAAGGGTAACAACCTTTATGTATGCAGTAATATAAAATCCCTCCTGGCCAGAGGTTACCTGTAAGGTGTTAAGAAGCTCAAATAACCTAGTTGGCACCTGACCAAAAGAACCAATGGGGAAGAAAGATACTTTCAAATCTGGAGGTGGGGGCAGAAAGGCTTTGTTTGCGCTTTTGTTTGCGAGTTCTTTCAAGGCAGAGAAAGAGAGAGAGAGAGAGACCAGGAACATAAAAAAAAAAAAAACTCTCTTAAGAACCTGCCTGAAAAAGCATCCAGAATTACTAAAATAATCTGATGCCTTTCCTGGCTTTTCTTACCATCTTTTGTTTTAGATTGTGAATTTTCCCGATGGTGGAGGGAGGTTTTGTAACTTTAAAGTCAAACCTAGAGTGGAATTCTCTATGCTTAAATCTTTTATTTCCCTGTAAAATTATCTTCAATCCTGATTTTACAGAGGTGATTCTTTTACTTTTTAAAATAAAATTCTTCTTTTAAGAACCTGATTGATTTTCAGTGTCCTAAAGACCCAGGGGTTTGGTCTGTGCTCACTTTTACCAATTGGTGAGGATATTATTTTCAAGCCTCCCCAGGAAATGGGGGGTAGAGGGGGAAATTTGGGGTCCTTTCCTTGAACTTTTATCTAAATCACTTGGCGGTGGCAGCATACTGTTCATCTAAGGACAAGGGATTTGTCCCTTGGGGAAATTTTAATCTAAGCTGGTAGAAATAAGCTTAGGGGATCTTTCATGCAGGTCCCCACATCTGTACCCAAGAGTTCAGAGTGGGGAGGGAACCATGACAGCCCTGAAGGAGTAAATTAGGCCAGCTAACATAATTAGGCCAGTTAACAGTGCCTGGAGGAAAACCAGAGCCTGCCAAGGCCTAATTACTAATGAAGTCCAGCTGGCGCAGGCACAGGCAAGGCTTCTAAAAAGTCAAGGAGTTGAGACTGGAGGGTGCTGTGGAAAGGAAGCCTACAGTCCTTGATACAACATAAGAATGGCCATACTGGGTCAGATCAAAGGTCCATCCAGCCCAGTATCCTATCTACCAATAGTGGCTAATGCCAGGTGCTCCACAGTGAGTGAACCTAACAGGTAATGATCAAGTGATCTCTCTCCTGCTATCCGTCACCCCCACCCCCACCCCCAAGAGGGAGTATGAAACACAGGAAAGGGAGGGTGTGGTAAAGTCTGAAAGGGAGGAAGTTGAACTGATGGTTTCTGGATGGGAAGATGGTGTAGTGGGTTGGCCTGAGTTCCCCTACCGGCTGCTGTGGGAGTGGTACAGTCAATACAGAAGTGGAGATGGAGACTGCCTGAGATCCTAGAAGGGGAGGACTACTGTGACTTGGCTAGAGGACTAAGTACTGAGGAGAAGCACTGCAGTTCCTGATCTGTGAGAGAGACTGCAGGGCAGGTGACTGAGGCAATGGATATGGACACCAATGAGCTAATTCCTCAGATACACAACTAGGAAGTGCTGTTAAGTAGTGAGTAAGTAGACCCTGTGATAGCTAATGATCTGGCTCAAAGTATTTAGTCTTTCAGTTTTGAACCTAACATTAACAGTGTTAATTTGTGTTCACTTTCAATGTCAACAATAAGCTTGAGGAGTACAGGATCAATATTAGAATATTAATTTAACTCTAATTAATTTAAACTCTCAAATCTCAAATGATCAATTCTCTTGTTTTATATTTTAATTTTCATTTTAAAGTGAATAACTTGAGACCTGCTAAAAAGGTAGTACTTTTACACAAGGAATAATTAACCTGTGAAACCCATTGTCACGAGATATGATTGAAGCCAAAAAGCTTAATAGAGAGTAAGATGTTTATAAGGATAACGAGAACATCTACAGTTATATCCAAGAGGATGAAAATGTATAACTGCTATAAACCCTTGTGCTCCAGGGCATAAGCCAACCACTAAGCCTAGGCATAGGAAGACAGTTCCCTTAGGGACAAGTTGTCCTATAATTGTACTTAATAGATTTTCTCTACTCTTCATTTGAAGCATCTTGTACTAGCCAGTGACAGATCAGAGATACTGGTTTATATGGACCACTGATCTGACCCAGTATGGCAGTGCCTTTGCTCCTAATTTAAATCCTGTGCAAAATCCTATGTTACTGCTGCTCACCTCTTTGTGATTCATAAAGATGACTTCAAATGGTTATTTTACAAAAATGTCTAAGTATTATGCCCATGACCATGTATGTGAGTGCCTAATTTTTACACTAGAAAGATCAGGTTTGACATTGTTGAGTGGTGTGCTATAGAGTGTACACAGTTTTTCTGCCACCACCCTCTCCTAGACACTACAGTGTCAGCGTAGAGATGCACTGGGGGGCCGATCCTAAGCTGCAATAAATTGTCAGTCCCAGTGATGTCAGTGGGGCTATGACAGTTGACACCACTGAGACTGCACCCCACTGAGCTTAAGCTGAATAAGTGCTAACCTCTGGCTGACCTAGCCAGACCTGCTTCCCAACCACCAACGCTCACTTGTGGAGAAGGGCTGCCTTTCCCCTGTGCTCTTAGGGCACTGTCTGCCACCAAGACCTCAACACTGGGGGCTACACAAATTTCCACTGGTCCAGACACTGGACAGGATGGTGTTAATACTCTAATGTTCCATTTCTTGTGTTTACATATTGCTCTTTGGATCTGTCAGTGAGTCACCTCCAATAGCCAAATGCTGCTGGAGTTAGGGTGTCCTGGTAAACCTGGGGGAAGAGAGTCATGAGCCTAATTCATTTTTCTTAGCGTGGGCTAGACCGAACAGTTTCCAGCTTTTGAAAGCGATCAGAGTTTCACCCAAGTCAGCCCTTCATAACAATCCTAAAGCTTAGCAAAGCCAACAGATGTAACATAATGGTTGGTCAGTGCAAGCTGAAATTCCGGGAAAGAATTATGCTTCTCTGCTGCTGTTTTGACTCCTCACAGGAGTGAAATGTGCCCTCCAGCATGAAGGGGGGAAGTTGGAATGTTTCATAGAATGGACTAAATTGTGGTAAGCTTTAAAAACCTTTTTTAGCTCTTTAAAATTGCTTGCTGGGGAGGCATCTCTTTCTGAACTGTGTCAGGCAAGGCTTTTCAGCAGCTTACAACTCTGATGGAAGAAATCTGTTCATGCTTTTGGGAGCTGACATGGAAATGTTGTCCAATAATCTTGACAATTTTTTTTTTTTGTGGGGTGGGAGAGCTGTGCATCTTTTTAAGTGAACTGTAGTGCTCCAAGTTCTCCATTTAAATCAGTGAACATACAGTGATACATTGAGCCAGGTCCTGAGCTGGTGAGAATCTTTCTAGTGCTCAGAAAACAATGTTCTGTCTCTGTGATGGTGCATAAGCCCTGGTTAACCAGTATGGGGTTTAACAGGCCACTGGGTGGCACCTGGAGGCATGTTAGGTAGAACTGATGATCAAACCCAGCGGGGTCTTCATAAGGGAAGGAGCACAGGGTGGGGGAGGCCAGGGAGGAGATCCAGGTGAGAGATAGGGAAATTTCCTCCTTTGGGCTAAAGGCTGAGAGAAACTTCAGAGGCTTGAGTCTGAGCCAGGAGAAAGCTTAGGAACCATGATCTGAAATAAGAACAAGACAGAATTTGGCAGGTATTGGACTGGGCTCCAGCAAGAAGCCCTACAGAAGGAGGCATGGGACCTGGAAAGGAAGCCTGGGAAGCTGAGGGTGTCTGCAGAGGCAGCACACACCCTAAGTATGGCCAGTGAAAAAGTGAAGGCTATAGCAACTAGGGGCATCCCCAGAAGTTTTTTCACATATTATGCATACAACTCCCACATGCCTGCTGCCTTCTCCCCACTAGCTCCCCTGTGTGGGCACTCACCACATCTCTCCTCCCGGTACATGCAGCAGGCCTTGAGGCTGTTGCTGAGTGAGTCCTGTGAGCAGGGCAGAGTAGAAGGACATGGACCATTGGAAGTAGGATGAGGCAGGGCAGGCCCCCCAGGGAAGCCCTGGTACAGGAGCTGGCCCAGTGGCAGTGTCCAGGGGAAGCATTGCTGGCCACTCCACTGCCCACTCAGGTGTGATCTTTATCACAGAGTTTGTCTTGGTGCCAGAATAGTCGCCTTGGACTCTCCAGTCTGCCTACTTTGAAAAAGGCTCTTTCAAATTTCTTTCTAAAGGTTCTGGAACTTTGTAAACCAGTCTCATTCTCCCCTAGACCTTCATACCAAGAGAAAATCCCCAGACTGGCATCAGATCACATGTGTGGAAGATCTTCAGAAGAGGTTCCCTACCTCCTTTGATGTTTCCTAATACATGGGTATCTCTTAGGAGCTAGAATTACTACTTTTCCTTTCTTTTCAATTGTAGCTATGCTTTTCTAAAACAGCTAAGATGTGATTTGGTATGAGAGGTGCTGAGGCACCAGAATCAGGCCCGTTGGAAGACCTCTTCTCTATCTTATATCTGTCATTAACCCTTCTTACCAATGTAAAAGAAATGTCTGGTGAAATGTGTGGGTACAGAGAGATATTGGACTTCACAACATCTGAAAAGACAGTGGCTTAGCTATACGTGTAGATGATAGGAAAGAATGGAGAAAGGTATATTCTCAATATTACATTTGGTTCACAACAGACAAACTGGTTAAGAGCAGCAGGTCACAAAATGAATCAGGAGGATATGTGTGTATGTGGTTTGGTTTGGTTTGGGGTTTTTTGCCTATGTCTTCACTGAGGCCTTGATTTATGTCCACTGAAGTGGGAGTCTTTCCATTGACTCCAGTGAACTTTGGATCAGGCCTTAAATTAATCTGTTTCAGTGAGTTTAGCCCCCAAGATCTCTGAGTAACTAAAGCTACACAAACAGTATTTTATTCTATTAATTACGCTATATAACTTGACTGCATACAGCACCCCTGTTTCAGCACTGATAGGTACATACTCCCTTCAGAGTAAGGCATCTCTGGCAAATCTACTGAGTTGCTAGAACAACATCATGAAACTTATGAGTTCTTCTTCTCAAGAAAGAGTGCCTCTTGCGGTGTTGCATTAATTATATTACTCTATATTTATCACGGGTAGAGAGAAAAGTGACAATTAAGCTATGACACTTCTCCAAATAATTGGCATTTAACTTACAAACAGAGCGAGAGCACCAAGGGACAAGGGGGCACAGAAAGAAACCCTGCCGCCTTATGTTCTAGGTATCAAATAGAGCTTCTTTTATAACATAGCAATTTTTTTTGCTAACAAAAGAAACCAGTTTTCACAGCATCAGTTTTAGGTACAGCATGACATGTCCTAGCTGCTGTCTCGGCTGACACAGAGATTGAATCAGGGATTCCGTAGGTAAGACGCATAAGCAGACTTGCATCCTCTGCAGGTCAGGCACAGAGAGGGACTTGTAATAACCCACTGCTGAGTGTATTTAGTCAGAGCATCTGGGGCGGGGGGGGGGGAGCAACTCACTGGCCAGCAAAGCTGAGTGGTTGTGTGGGATACCTTCTGGTTTAAGCTAGCACATGACTACTCTTCCCTGGGAGAAGAAGCAAGGGCACTGTGCCACAGATCATGTCTCCAAAGTTCAGTGCCTCCCATGGCTACTGGTGTAGCTTATATGCTCAGGGCTGTGCCTTGGGGTGCAAGCTAGCCCTTCATTTGCAAGCAGTACAGCAAATCACTACTAAGTACTTCCAGGGATATTTCTGAATTTAAGCCATCCGTTCAATGAAACTGAGTTCAGTCCCATTTGATAGCCTGTAACAGGAACAACTGTAAAAGTAACTTTAAGTGAAATTGCTGATCTCTCTCAGCCTCAGATCATGTATCTCTGGGCAAAGCCATTCAGGAAAGGGGAGGAGCAGCAAGGTCTGGGATATCTTCTAATAACTACTGTATCCTAATCTAGTCCTATCCATTTCTGACCAGAGAACATCCCAGATATCCCATTATCATGATATTCATGTGCACAAGTTCTACTATAGTGAGTGATTTGATCCTAATGCTTACAAGAATACAATTTAAATTGTATTATGCATTCCCAGTCACTGGACTGGCCATGTGGAATATTCCTCAGTTACGTTCTGAGAGTAAAGTATGAACAAATTGTGTCTCAATTGTTGTGGGAGATGAGGGTTCCCCCCACCCCCACTTCCTCTCTCTTCAGGCTGCACTAATTAAGCCAAACTCTGAGGCAGAATATTTGAGGCCTGGTCTACACCAAACAGTTAGGTTGACCCCGCTACATTGCTCAGGGGTGGGAAAAATCCATACCTATGAGAACTATAGTTAAGCTGACTGAACTGCTGATATAGACATCACTTGGCTGCTGGAAGAAGTTTTCTGTTGACCTAGCTACCACCTTTCAGAGGTGGATTACCTATGCTGATGGGAGAACTCCTCCTGTTTGTGTAGGTAGTGTTTACACTGAAGCACTACAGTTCTGCAGTTGTCCATTTCAGGTGTGGACAAGCCCAAAGAACAACAGTCTGATAATCAGCATGCTAAAAGGCATCTGCTAATTTAGTCTCTGGTGTTTTAGGTTTCCTAAAGGCAGTGGTTGTGTTTTGTTCTCAGTTTCAGCCTGACAATACACAATGCAGACCAAAAGGCTTCTAAAGCATGTCTCAAAACAAATGTGACCTTTCCTGTATATTTTGGTGTCTGAAAATTATAAATTTTGAAAGAGCATAACTCCAAGAAATTAGACTGGTCCACCAAGTAAATATGCTTTCAATATTTACAAAATGTTGGCCCCAAACTCTTTGAACATATGTGCTGATAAATTAATATGTCGCTATTTAGAAGCTTTGAATATCCTTATTTTGTGAAATAATTTCAACAGATAGTTAATACGACCCAAAAACATAAGAGTGTCAACCAAAGCTTTGATGTATTAGGCTAAACTGATCCTTGGTGTCATTTTGGCTTCAGTGGAATTTTACCAGGGAAAATTGTGGGAAGATTATAAGCTATGTGATTGTACTGCTCTTCTGTTCATGTCTAAACTTATGTGCACTTAGATTACTTTTTTAGAGTATTGTATAGAAAAACTGACATTCACTGCAAATATATTCTGTACACTTTGAAATAAAAGATGCTCTATACATATATTTGTAACAAATATAAAAACATAGCATTAGGGAAGCAAGTAAGGAGAGAAATAATTCAATGGGAAACTAGAGCGGTTCAAAATATGTATATAAAAATATGAGGAGGTTTGATGTAGACAAATAGGTACAGCTGTGGAAAGGTAAATAATCCGAAGTATAGATAATTCAGTGGAAGGAAGAAATTTAAGGGATAGTGCAAAAACAGATTTAGTTACTTTATTCCTTTTGCATTAGAATCTGTCTACCTTAGAGGCCGTAGTGAATTTATTCTTGTAACACTTGCTGCTAAAGCAGGATAATGGCAGTATTGCGCCAATTTTACAGGTGGGGAAAACTGAGGCACTTTTTTAAAGTCTTCAATCTTGCAAAGAGCTGCGCGTTCTCAAAGGAGTAATTTGCTGGTGTAAACCTCCTGAGCATTTCTGAGGTGTCATGACCTCTTACAATTTGGTGCACGCCTGCCAGGTGCTGAAGGTTCTCCTCAGCACAGGAACAAGGGCATCAAGATACTGGAGAGAAGAGCCAGGACAAGAACCCAGACTGCTGGCCTCTCAGTCTAGGGCCTTAACCATAAAACCATCCTTCTCATCTAAGAAAGAGTACACTACAAATTATGATCCCTGTTCTTCAACCCTTCAAGTGTCAAAGATCACTTAGGTGAATGAGGGTTCAAGGATTGGACTATATGTGCAGAGCAGGCAGCATGAAGGCTAATATAATTTGGGGCTGGAGCCATTAAAACACAGATCATGGAGCTACTCCTTTCATTATGGCAAGGATACTGCAGTGAGTTCTGGGGTGCCTTAATATCATAGAACGTTAGATAATTTCACTGAAATCCAAGAAAAGTAACAATGCTAATCCGGAGAGATGAACTATATGACCAAGATTCCCAAATAAAGGTGCTGAAACTCAGGCTCTTAAATGAGTAGTTAGGCAACTCAGGAAATTACCTGATTTTTTTTCAAAGGCGCTGAGCACCCAGCAGCTCCCCCTGATGTTAAAGAACTGAGGGATCAAGTTGCCCTATTCACATCTCTAAGGACTACTAGTAATGGTGCTCACCATTGCCGTGCTTGGGTTGAGTAGCAGAGTTGTACCTTTGATGGTGGTAAGTCCCCAGAAGGCAGCACAGTACATCACCCTACAATAACCCTTCTAGTAAAGTACAAAGCAGATTGGCGTAATCTTTTCCCTGCCAGAAGGTTAGGAGCCACAATAATGGGGGAAATCAGAGGACTGTAAATTCTTCAGGCATAAGTGGGGATGAAGAGCAACTAACAATGAATGGAAGCTTCTACTGTTGTTGTTTCCAACTTGTCCTAACACTGACTTGCCCTTCTTTAGAGCTATTTACATTGATGTCCTCCAAAAAGGAGAGTCTAGTACATACACTGCTTTTCCCCCCTATCTCCGGAGAACCATTTGCCAGCTGGGGATTGCCACGGTGCCTTGCCTTCTAGGTTTTCTTGGTCCTGCCTCAGGGCAGGGGTCTGGACTTGAACTCTCCAAGTACTTTCCTGCCCTATGTTTCTGATTACCTGTGCCCAACAGGCCCTACCCTATGCTGGACGCTCCACTGGTTCTGTTCCTGGTGGGGCCTCCTCCACCCAAGTAGTATCTCCAGCAGGGTGCTTAGGGACAATAGCCCCTCCAAATGTGCTACCCGAGCAGCGCAAAGTGGCCAATTCATGCATGTTTGCCCTTTGACTCCAGAGTTCTGTATTGTTTGTTGCTTAAAGAAAAGCAAATTGACAGGATAAAAATTCTGCCCAGATGGAAACTTCACAGATGAGAAGATGCTGCATCATCTTACACTCAGTTCTGTTAAAAGCTTCCTACTCATCTGCTGCTTCAGCTTCATCTCATTGGCATTTCCTGATGAGCCTGGTTTCCCCATATATGTGAGTATTCTTTTTCTGGACCATGATAACACCTACAGGAAACGAAACATCTTCCCCCGTGTCCTCAGAGGGAAAGGGCTTGGGTTCTGATTATTTATTTTCAGTTATGATCAGTAACACTGACTTTATGAGGCATGCTCCAATGTGGAATTACTCAGGAGGGTCCAAGTTCGCATAAAGCCAACACAACAGTTCCACTCCTTGTCATTATAATTAAGTGATAGTGGGTCACCAATCCAGGATCCCTTCCTTGCATCCAGAACACATAGTGCCTCTAGCTCACCTCTGACAGAATTTTTATTAATTCCATGCATATTAAAGCCAGAGCCAGAAGAACCAGTTTTTACTCAGGTTCCTGAGACACAAATGTCACCAGGTTTTGTGCACAAATGTGGCTGAGGGGCTTGGGTCACTCCAGAGACCATGAATATACAATCCCCACTACATCAAGTAATAAAATATGCTATACCAAAATCACCAGTAAAAACTCCAAATAAAACAGCATAAAATCCCCTTATTGAGAATCAGTCCAAAGAGCTAGGGACTAGCGTCACAAATAGACATAGGCATCTAAGTCTAGGGTGTAGGTGCCTAAATCTCATATTTTTAGGCACTGCTGGGATTCACAAAATGCTGCCGGGGCTGCCACCTAATTCTGCAGGTGCCTACATTCTCTTGGCACGTGAGTTTTGCAGTATAAGTTCCCTAGGTGCCTGTGTGTCTTCCTCTGAGCATGCACACCGCTGCCTCACCTAGGTGCCCAGCTGCCTATATCCTGCCTAAGCACCCGAGCAATTCACAAACCAGGTGAAGACAGATGCTTCTTTACCTAACTTTTGTGGGTGTTGTGGGGGCTGATCCAGGAGGAAGAAGGGTTCCCCGATTACCTTAAACACTGGGCCAGATCTGGCACCAGGCATAAGCAGACTAAGCAATTGCTCAGGGCCCCAAGCAGTTCAAGAGAGCCCCTCTTAATTGCTAGTATGTGTTTGGTGTGTATGCAGAGTGGGGACACACAAAATATTCTTGTTTAGGGGCCCCCATTGGGTTAGCCTTGGCCCTGCACTGGGATAAAAGCTGTAAGCTGGAATGTGGGAGACCCTTGGTTCAAGACCTCCTTCCACCTTCTGAGAAGAGAGAATTTAAACGGGGATTGGGAGGGTGCATTAACTGCTGAGCAGCTAGGGGATAGTCCGATTGGCAGAGGAAGTTCCCTCAGTCTCTGCTATTGAAATAATAATTGGGCCAGAAAGAGTGAGTGATTCTACAGCCTACTCTCCTTAGAGGTGTCACATCCCAGTTCAACTCTCTTCTTTTAATCGAGCAGGGATGGGACTTGAACTGGTGCTCTTCCACATCTTCAGGGCATCCCTGAGTCTCTGGGCTAAAGGTTATCAGGATCAGCATAGCAGCAAGGAATTAAGTGACCTCTGAACATTGTATCAAGCCCCAGTATATAAGTTACACAGAAGAGTGCCTCCTCTCCCCTGGTTTGTAAATTGTTAGCAGAGGGGTTGGTGCCTTCCTGCAACGTGGAATTAGGTGTTTATCCCCAACAGAGGGGTGAGGGTTAACATACCTCCCTCTTTTCAGCATTTCCCATTGGCTAGCCTGCCTACTATGCTAGCTATGTGAATCATATTCTGAGGTGGCTGCCTCTCACCATTCATTGTATTGGGAGCCTAGGCACCTAACTCAGACTTTGTGGATTGTGATATACTAGGTCCCTAAAAGCTTGATGTTGTGACACTCAGCATAAGAACATAAGAAAGGTCGTACTGGGTCAGACCAAAGGTCCATCTAGCCCAGTATCCTGTCTGTCGACAGTGGGCAATGCTAGGTGCACCGGAGTGAGTGAACCTAACAGGTAAAGATCAAGTGATCTCTCTCCTGCCTTCCATCACACCCCTCTGACAACAGAGGCTAGGGACACCATTCCTTACCCTGCCTGGCTAATAGCCATTAATGGACTAAACCTCCATGAATTTATCCAGTTCTCTTTTAAATCCTATTATAGTCCTAGCCTTCACAGCCTCCTCAGGCAAGGAGTTCCACAGGCTGACTGTGTGTGTGAAGAAGAACTTCCTTTTATTTGTTTTAAACCTGCTGCCCACTAATTTCAATGGGTGGCCCCTAGTTCTTCTAATATGGGACCAAGTAAATAACTTTTCCTTACTCACTTTCTCCACGCCACTCATAATTTTAAATACCTCTATCATATCCCCCCTTAGTCTCCTCTTTTCCAAGCTAAAAAGTCCTAGCCTCTTTAATCTCTCCTCATATGGGACCTGTTCCAAACCCCTAATAATTTTAGTTGCCCTTCTCTGAACCTTTTCTAATGCCAGTATATCCTTTTTGAGATGAGGAGAACACATCTGTACACAGTATTCAAGATATGAGCGCACCAAGGATTTGTATAAGGGCAATAAGATATTCTCCGTCTTATTCTCTATCCCTTTGTTAATGATTCCAAATTCCTGTTTGCTTTTTTGACTGACGCTGCACACTGCATGGACATCTTCAGAGAACTATCCACGATGACTCCAAGATCTTTTTCCTCATTAGTTGTAGCTAAATTAGCCCTCATCATATTGCATGTATAGTTGGGGTTATTTTTTCCAAAGTGCATTACTTTACATTTATCCACATTAAATTTCATTTGCCATTTTGTTGCCCAATCATTTAGTTTTGTGAGATCTTTTTGAAGTTCTTCACAGTCTGCTTGGGTCTTAACTATTTTGAGCAGTTTAGTATTATCTGCAAACCTTGCCACCTCACTGTTTACCCCTTCCTCCAAATCATTGATGAATAAGTTGAATAGAATTGGTCCGAGGACTGACTCTTGGGGAACACCACTAGTTACCCCTCTCCATTCTGAAAATTTACCATTTTTCCTACCCTTTGTTCCCTGTCTTTTAACCAGTTCTCAATCCATGAAAGGATCTTCCCTCTTATCCTATGGCAACTTACTTTACGTAAGAGCCTTTGGTGAGGGACCTTGTCAAAGGCTTTCTGGAAATCTAAGTACACTACGTCCACTGGATTCCCCCTTGTCCACATGTTTGTTGACCCATTCAAAGAACTCTAATAGATTACTAAGACATGATTTCCCTTTACAGGAAACATGTTGACTTTTGCCCAACTATTTATGTTCTTCTATGTGCCTGACAATTTTATTCTTAACTATTGTTTCAACTAATTTGCCCAGTACGGACGTTAGACTTATCGGTCTGTAGTTACCGGGATCACCTGTAGAGCCCTTTTTAAATATTGGCGTTACATTAGCTATCTTCCAGTCATTGGGTACAGAAGCTGATTTAAAGATCAGGTTACAAACCCTAGTTAATAGTTCCCCAATTTCACATTTGAGTTCTTTCAGAACTCTTGGGTGAATGCCATCTGGTCCCGGTGACTTGTTACAGTTAAGTTTATCAATTAGTTCCAAGACCTCCTCTAGTGACACTTCAATCTGTGAGAATTCCTCAAATTTGTCACCTACAAAAGATGGCTCAGATTTGGGAATCTCCCTAAAGTCCTCAGCCGTGAAGACCGAAGCAAAGAATTCATTTAGTTTCTCCGCAATGACTTTATCATCTTTAAGTGCTCCTTTTGTATTTCTATCATCCAGGGGCCCCACTGGTTGTTTAGCAGGCTTCCTGCTTCTGACATATTTAAAAAACATTTTATTATTACCTTCTGAGTTTCTGGCTAGCTGTTCTTCAAATTCCATTTTGGCTTTTCTTATTACATTTTTACACTTAATTTGGCAGTGTTTATGCTCCTCTCTAGTTACCTCAGTAGGATTTGACTTCCACATTTTAAAAGATGCCTTTTTATCCCTCACTGCTTCTTTTACATGGTTGTTAAGCCACGGTAGCTCTTTTTTAGTTCTTTGACTTTGTTTTTGAATTTGGGGTATACATTTAAGTTAGGCCTCTATTATGGTTTCTTTGAAAAGTGTCCATGCAGCTTGCAGGGATTTCACTTTAGTCACTTTACCTATTAATTTCCATTTAACTAACCCCCTCATTTTTGCATAGTTCCCCTTCCTGAAATTAAATGCCACAGTGTTGGGCTGCTGAGGTTTTGTTCCCAGCACGGGAATGTTAAATGTTGTTATATTATGATCACTATTCCCAAGCGGTCCTGTTATAGTTACCTCTTGGACTAGCTCTTGCGCTCTACTCAAGACTAAATAAAGAGTTGCCTCTTCCCTTGTGGGTTCCTGTACCAGCTGCTCCAAGAAGCATTCATTTAAAGTATCGAGGAATTTGGTCTCTACATTTCGTCCTGAGGTGACCTGTACCCAGTCAATATGGGTACATCCATATATGGATGCATCTCAATACCTAAGTCCTTATGTGAATCCAGACCTAGTGGCTTATGGGATGGGAACTTGTAACTGCAACTCCAATAGATGACTTGCTAGAGAAGAAGACATGCGTTTACTAAGCTAGTATGAGGCAATAAGGAAGACCCATAAACATTGCACATAACCATTCTGAAGGGGACCTGTAAATTGCGGTGTACTAAAGTGGGCATGACAGGTTTGGCTGGGTTACTCAGAGTATTATAGGTTGCAGCCATAATCCGTCCCCCTCTTACTTCCTGTTCAATCAGTGGAAATTTACCCTCACTCTATTGTGATGCAGTTAAATAAAACAGCAAATTCCTACCCTGTACTCCTGTGAGTAGACACAGTTTTATTGCACTGAGTGGTCCCTTTCCAAAATGCAGGTTGCTGGAATTTCACATATTAAAGTGACTGTGTATTTTCCACTTAAATTGTTGGACTCCAATGGAGATCAGGACCCCTTTGTGCTAAGTGCTGTATAAACACAGAGTAAGAGACAGTCCCTGTCCTGCAGTCTACCTTTTAAATAGACAAGACAAGGGGAAAGGAAGGATTGTCTTCTCCAGTTTACTGAGAGTGAACTAAGAAGACCAAAGGCTCAAATCAGCAGAGGTATTTAGGCACCTATCTCTTTTATGTGCCTAAATACCTTTCAGGATCTGGGCTTAAGGAGCTGATTCTAGATCACTGAGGACAGCTGTTGTAGATCCCCCAAATGATCCTAGGTCTCCCAAAGTCCTGTCCAGTATCTTAACCACTAGATGAACCTTCCTTATTTCACATTTGTGTGTGATCTTCCTTCTATATTGTGGACTGGTGCAGAGCATTTGATCTTGTGATGTCTCCCATGAGTAAAAATAGACCGAATTCTGTTTTGTTTTGTTTTTTAATGCGGTTGCTGGACTCACACAGACATCAGCTCTCTCTAGTTTACGTCTTGGAGAACAGAGTGTCACCGCACAGAATCCATCTAAATCCTGCTGCAGCTCAAATCCTGGACTGCTAGCTCCGTTTCAGGCCTTTATGCTTTACAGAATAAGAAAAATAGTTCTTCAAAGGGTCTATCTTTGATGTCATTTGAAAGATACTTATGGATGTTTAGTGTAGCGATCATTTCTGACCAAGGGGGTACTTCCCCCTTCTATTAGGGATTCTGCTGAGCATGAAGAGCTATTATAATTAATGTATTTATTTATAGTAAAAGTAAATTAATATTGTAGGCTCTTGGGTAGATTAGATGCATAGGAAGGCCTAGGAATACTAAGCTCAATAGTAGTACTGGAAATTGTTCAGCTTTTCTCTGGATATGAATTTCATGGTGAGGGACTGAGGGAAGGGGAGGGTTATACATTAAACAGTTACATTCTTTCTTCTGTCTAGCTTTCAGCATCCAGGGCCAAATTCAGGCCTAGTGCAGCTCCATTGACTGCAACTGAGCTGCGCCCTCTTCCACTAGGGCTGAAAGTGGCTCCTGTTTTTTTTTTTTTGAAGAAGAAAAACAAACACCAAACTGTGCTTTGCTTGGCTAAAAGCACTTTCTACATGTACACCAGTGCTACAAAAAATTCTAGGATAATGAGATTTTTATATAAAGGGTCTTCAATGTGAAGCAAGCATACAGCAGTGAACATTTATGAGCTATGTGTTTAACTAATGTCCTGACCTTCTGGCCAGACCACACTTGAAATTACAGAGACCAGGAACTTGAATATGTTTTTTTTTAGAGCACAAAATAAATCAATAAAAGAAATAGGACATCTCTTACAGCTGCAGGCAGCAAGACCTCTGGCTATTGGGAGCTCTGCTGCTTGGTTTTTAAGGAGCCAGGAGGCCACAGAAGGCCTATTGATTTCACAGTAGGAGCTGCCTGTACGAGTAACCATTATGATTTCTTCTCTCTCTACCTAAACTACTTGGGCTCTTGTTATTAATCATATTCATTCAGACTAACAGGGGAACTGAAAATATGCCTCTCCCAAATGCATATCCATGGAAGTTAGGCCACAAAAATGACCCAGATCTTTAAGTCCTTAGACAGTTAAAATATCATTAGAGATCCACCTACAGTTCAACACCAAATGGTTTTCACTTTTGCAGTGAAAAAAGCTCAGCAGTTCCTGGCTGATCACCTGCATGGGGCAGGACTCAATGCTAGGCATATGGAAGCCTAAGAATAGCAGGTTTGACTAGTGTGTGGAGCACAGTGCAACTTCCCTAGCCCCAGAACTCTGAAATGCACCCTATCCCACATTCACTGAGACATGTATTCCTAGTACACTGCAGCTTCCTCTCCTATCCCTCTGCTGCCTTCTGTCTCCATCGAAAGAGAAGACGTGACATTTCCTTCTCATTCCTTTACTCTCCCAGGATGCTACAGGTTTCCTCATCAGGTACTCAGGTGAAGAAAGGCACAAAGAGGGTGAGTTGAAGTTTTCTCTCTCCCTCATTAGTTGCTTTTCCTGTTACAGTCACTCCCTGAGCAAGGACACCTCTTAATGTGGCCCATAATGGACTCTCGAGATCCAGTAACCATCAGCCTGGATAAAACATTGTCACAATGTAGCACTCTTCTCAGATGATGCGAGGGTGTCCCTCAGCAACCACTGCCATAAATTAATGCTTTTTTCTGAGCCAATGTAAAATGTCTCTCTTCACCTTCATGGCCAAGTGCCAAGCAGTGATGTAGAGAGTAGCTAACACAAGAGGAAATCCTTACCTCACATGTGAGATGGTCCTATGCCGTAAGCATCACTGATGCAATGTTGCTATCCCGAGAGGACTTATTTAAGATGATAGAGCACTTGGAACATCAAACAGGCTGGCACCGGACTATTATTGAATCTGGCATGCAACCTATTGTGCCAGCCAGATGAATGGGCTTGAATGCATGCAGCCATAGAATTATGCATGAGCATCAAAACTGCTTCACAAAAGCAATAAATTTCTAACAAAATTGCAGTCTGTGTGGAAGCCACACATCTGAAGTTGAGGGTATATGCTGTTGCTGTTCTGGTTCTTTGCTTGAGGGACTTCAGTAAAGTTAAAAAAAAGAAAAAAAGCTTCATAGTCAAATAGAATGAAATTTTAGAATGCATGAATAAGAATGGTGAGCAGAGAGAAAAATATTGTAACTTGTCTACTACAGCTGCCAAACCCTTCAAAATATTGTAGCGCATCAGAGCTGGTTCACAGGCCTAGATGTTTGAAGAGGTTCAAGTTAGGACAAGCCTCATTTTCAAAACTTGTTTCAAACCCAATCTCAAGGCTTGTGCACCTTGCATGGATTGGTTGGAAGAGGTGACTCAGTAACTGTGACCTTCTCCAGCAAACACCCTTCAGATTTGAAATAGACCCATTGTCATCAGCCTCAAAATTGTAAATAGCTGTCATAATATCACAGACCTTCAGCAGAAAGCATTTACGCCTAGAAGAAATACTTCCTTTTGTTTCTCTTAAACCTGCTGCCTGTTACTTTCATTTGGTGACCCCTACTTCTTGTGTTACGAGAAGGAGTAAATAACACTTCCTTATTTAACTTTCTCCACACCAGTCATGATTTTATAGACCTCTGACTTTTTTAGACATCTGTGAGGGCTTGTCTACATTACCCGCTGGATCGACCAGCGGGGGTCAATTTTTTTGAGTCTAGTCTAGAGCAGCTATACTCAGACCTCAGTGGTTCAGGAGCCAAACTAGTGATCAGCATTACCCGGAGGTACAAGTAAGCCAGTATGCCCCAGTATGGTGTACTGGGAAGAGCCGGTGCGCCATGCTAGGGACCAGCTTCCCTAGGCAGCAATTTAAAGGGCCTGGAGCTCCACTGCGGTAGCGGTGGCTGGGAGCCCCTGGGCCTTTAAAGTGCCACCAGAGCCTGCTGCTACCCTGGAGTCTGGCAGCGGGGCTCGGATGGCGATTTAAAGGGCACGGGGTTCCCACTGCCGCTACCCTCCAGGGCTCCTTAAATCGCCACCTGAGCCCCGCTGCTCAGGGCTGGTGTAACCATTAGGTGAACTAGAAAGCTGCCTAGGGTGCCAAGATTTGGGGGTCTAACATTATTTTTTTAACACTATTGCTGGAAAACAAATGAATAAAGAAAAGAGAAACATTGTTGAATGTGCATTTTAATTTGTCATTCTCTCGTACATTACAGCTACAGCCTACACCAGCTCTGCGTTGCAGGCACAAGCACACTGCTTCACGATGGTATAAAGTGGTGATGACATCTTTTTTCTCATTGTGTGCAGCCGTTACCCCTTCTGATAGGCTGTTTATAATGCTAAGTTTACTAGTTTTTTGGAGGTTGGCAACTGAGGCTAACTATTTTTGTTGAGTTGTTTCAGATCTAAAACTCTGGCAAGTGCTTCTGCATCATTTCGCTAATACTTTGTGTCACTTGTGTGTGTATGTTAAGTATTTTGAGTGTATATGTTTATGTGCGAATATGCATGTGTGGGTTGTTGAAATTTGTCATATTGATATTGTCAGTTGTATGATGGAGTATCCACCATCCTAATTTTTATAAATTTTATTAATAACAATTGAATATTCTAAAGGTAGAATAAAATGTAGTAGATTTTGATACGAAAGAATGAAGGAAGGAAGTATATGTGACTAAAAAGGGTGTATTTTTGAAAGTTTATAAGCAGCGATGCTCTGGAGGGAGGGGGAGAAGGAGCGCAAGGTGGAAGTTTCACCTAGGGCACAAAATATCCTTGCACTGGCTCCTCCACTTCTGGAGCCTTGGGGCAGCGGCAGCGAGGCTCCGGTGGTGATTTAAAAGGCCAGGGGCTTTGAGCCGCTGGTACCTCAGCGGAGCCTCCGGTGCTTTAAAGCTCCACCAAAGCCCGGAGCCCTGGAGTAGCAGCAGCAGCTGGCAGCCCCTGGTGCTCCATTGGTGATTTAAAGGCTCTGGGGAATTAAAGGCCCCGCCTCTTCTGGCAGAGACCACGCCTCTTCCAGTTGAGGCCCCTCCCCCTGCTCAGGACTCCGGAGTGCCCGTAAGTCCTCTAAGTTACTTTCACCCCTGACATTACCCCAAAGAGCCACAGTTATGTGAATTCATTGTTTTATTTACTATAGTACTATCTAGTCATGGCACTATATGTGAAAGAAAATGTAGGATCAAATGAAGTAAAAATCTTAAATGAATCCACATGCTCCATAGAATCTCTATGGATAATAATTCCATGCTCTAACAAGAATATAACAGTAGGCATCTATTATCGACCACCCGACCAGGACAGTGATAGTGACGATGAAATGCTAAGGGAGACTAGAGAGGCTATCAAAATAAAGATCTCAGTAATAGTAGGGGATTTCAATTATCGCCATATTGACTGGGTACATGTCACCTCAGGATGAAATACAGAGACAAAATTCCTTGATACTTTAAATGACGGCTTCTAGGAGCAGCTGGTACAGGAACCCACAATGGGAGAGGTAATTCTCAATTTAGTCCTGAGTGGAGCACAGGATCTGGTCCTAGAGGTAACTATAACAGAACCACTTGGAAATAGTGACCATAATATAATAATATTTAACTTTCCTGTGGTTGGAAGAACATCTCAGCAGCTCAACACTGTGTCATTTAATTTCAGAAAGGGGAACTATGCAAAAATGAGGGGGATTAGTTAAACAGAAATTAAAAGGTACAGTGACTAGAGTGAAATCCCTGCAATGTCCTGCAAGCTGCATGGACACTTTTCAAAGACACCATGATAGAGGCCCAACTTAAATGTATACCCCAAATTAAAAAACACATTAAAAGAACTAAAAAAGAGCCACCGTGGCTTAACAACCATGTAAAAGAAGCAGAGAGAGAGAAAAAGGCCTCTTTTAATAAGTGGAACTCAAATCCTAGTGAGGTAAATAGAAAGGAGCATAAACACTGCCAAATTAAGTGTAAAAATACAATAGAAAAAGCCAAAAAGGAGTTTGAAGAACAGCTAGCCAAAATCTCAAAAGGTAATAACAAAGTGTTTTTTAAGTACATCAGAAGCAGGAAGCCGGCTGAACAACCACCGGGGCTGCTGAATGATACAGATTTAAAAGGGCACTTAAAGATGATAAAGTCATTGTGGAGAAATTAAATGAATTCTTTGCTTCAGTCTTCACGGCGAAGGACGTTAGGGAGAGTCCCAAACCTGAGCGGCCCTTTGTAGGTGACAAATTTGAGGAATTTGTCACAGACTGATGTGTCATTAGAGGAGGTTTTGGAATCAATTGATAAACTTAACTGTAACAAGTCACCGGGATCAGATGGCATTCACCCAAGAGTTCTGAAAGTTCCGCAATTTCACATTTGAGTTCTATTAACTATGGTTTGTAACCTGTCTTTTAAATCAGCTTCTGCACCCAGTGACTGGAAGATAGCTAATGTAACGCCAATATTTAAAAAGGGCTCTAGAGGTGATCCCAGCAATTACAGACCAGTAAGTCTAACGTCCATACTGGGGAAATTAGTTGAAACAATAGTAAAGAATAAATTTGTCAGACACATAGAAGAACATAAATTGCTGGGCAAAAATCAACATGGTTTCTGTAAAGGGAAATCATGTCTTAGTAATCTATTAGAGTTCTTTGAAGGGATCAACATACGTGGACAAGGGGGATCCAGTGGACATAGTGTACTTAGATTTCCAGAAAACCTTTTGACAAGGTCCCTCACCAAAGGCTCTTATGTAAATTAAATTGCCATGGGATAAGAGGGAAGATCCTTTCATGGATTGAGAACTGGTTAAAAGACAGGGAACAAAGGGTAGGAAAAATGGTAAATTTTCAGAATGGAGAGGGATAACTAGGACTGATCCTTGTGAAACACCACTAGGATGAATTCTATTCAACTTATTCATAATTGATCTGGAGAAAGGGGTAAACAGTGAGGTGGCAAGGTTTGCAGATGATACTAAACTGCTCAAGATAGTTAAGACCCAAGCAGACTGTGAAGAACTTCAAAAAGATCTCACTAAACTGAGTGATTAGGCAACAAAATGGCAAATGAAATTTAATATGGACAAACAGAGGGCGGAGATGGATGGCAGGAGAGAGATCACTTGATCCTTACATGTTAGATTCACTCCCTCTGGGGCACCTGGCCTTAGCCACTGTTGGTAGATAGGATACTGGGGTGGATGGACCTTTGGTCTGACCCAGTATGGCTATTCTTATGTTCTTATTCTCACAGCAAAATGACTGACCAAGTATTATTATTTTACCAACTACAATTGTTAATATCATTGAAGCATCCTGATTGGTTAATAAATTAGACAGTTACTAATTAAAGAGCCACTCATGGCTCAGGAGCCACAGCTGGAGTGTAAGTGGAGTAGAATGTATAACGGGTGTTAAGTGACATCTAGATAAAATCTTAAAATGTTTAGTTTTATTTACATTTGTATCCAAGTAAGTCATGTGTAAATTGACTAGTGTCATAATATGCATGTCTTATTTCCTGGTATGAACACTATAGAATTAATCCAACAGTTTCTGTTTTCATTTAAATATGGTTTTAAATCAGTTGGCATATAATTTAGCTCTACATGTGGTAAACATTATATCTCAGGTTATTATAGGATAAGGACCTGTGAGTTTCTCCGACAAGTAATCACCCGTATCCACTGTAAAATAAGCTTTGAACAGACTGGCATGCATTCTGAACTCAGAATATATATGGGTAGGAAATCATACTTGGATATGGGTTCAGGCTTCTTCAAATAAATACTTTCCATTTTGATGGGATTATTAGTAACAACTATGTATAGTTGTGTGTGTATATATACACACACAATGCCAAACAAAACTCAAATTTCCACTTACCCTTATCAAACACAGAGCATATGAAACAAATATCCAGCTTTGAAAACTTTTTTTTTGGTTTTCTTCTGAGTTGCACAAAAATTTGTGTGGCATTTGCTGCACTGCTTATTGTAAACCAACATCTATCAACAAACATTATCTATACAATAATGGAAATCTCATCTCACAGAGAAAAAGCTTTAGGAAATGCAATACAAACAGTATGTACTTTACAATAACTATCTCCTACACAACTATCTATCTAATCCAGTCTGAACACTAGCAACACTTAATTTGTAACAAACCAAGCACCTGGACTAAGTTTATGCATATTTTCCTTTTAACTGTGTAAATATTTGTAGCACCGTCAAGCCAAACTTTTGTGTGTTTTTGTTTTTACAAACATTCTGGAATTAATCTTCAGGAACCCTCAAAAAGATGACTATTATTAATCCTATTTTACAGTTGGAGAAAGTGAGGTACAGAGAGAGTAGCTGATTTGTTTAAGATTACACAGTAAATTTCGTGTCAGAGGCAGCAAGAAGATCCAGATTTCTTGCTGCTCAGACTTCTGCTTTAGCCCCACAGGAGGCCACTTTTAGCCACTTGGGCTATTTGCAAACAATCACAGGATAATTCATAGGAGAAATGGTTGGATTAGGGTTTTTTGTCCTGTGAATAAAATATTAGACAAATTTACCTGATTTTTCTGCTTGTGATTTGCAAAGTCTGGACAACTATTTTTCATCCTAGGACATGTAGACAAGCCACTTGATCTATTTGTTAGTCACTACTTGTTTTCCTGCTGTGCAAATGGTTACCTATGACACAGTCCTGTTTCTGCTCCCTGATTGGATCTTTTTAAAAAGGAGAAAAAAGAATGATCGATAGTAGATAGCAGAAACTCTTGTTTGCACATGAAAACCCATTTATGAACACCAGCAAATTATTAACTGAAGGCTTGTCTACACTTGAAATGCTACAGCAGCACAGTTATGCCACTGTAGCACTTCTGTGTGGACACTACGCCAACAGGAGAAATCCACCTCCCTGAAAGGTGGATGCCAGAGTGATGGAAGAATTTGTCTGTTGACCTAGCACTGTCTACACCAGGGATTAAATTGGCTTTTCTGCATTGCTCAGGGGTATGCATTCTTCACATCCCTGAGTGTCCTAGCTGGGTCGACCTAACTTTTTAGTGTAGACCAGGCCTCAGACTCCTCAGTTTCACTGCTTCACTCATTCACATATGTAATGTGTGAATGTGCATGTGGGAAAAACATCTAAACCCTGGAACATCTAGCGAGCCACTGCCCTCTAAGATCCTTCACCAGAGGAACAACCTTGATTCATTCCATGTGTTCGGAAGCCATAGCGTGGAATGCAAACTTAGATGTCAACCTTTAATGTTGCTTTTCAAGTTGCCATACAAAAGAAGGAAACTGTTGCATCAGAAGTGGAAACTAACCTGAGACTTAAGTTTCCCTCAGCTACCATTCCAGAACAGTGGAATTTTTACTGCAGATTATTGTGATTTTAAGTGAAGAGTACATATGCTAGCCCTGTACTCCAGGGAGTCCATCAGAGAGTTTTTTGGTAAGATACAGACAGAACAGTGAAAGCAGTTGTTTCAATGAAAAGTGTGTGTGTTGATGTGTACTTGGGAGAGGGGGTAAAAAGCCCTCTCTGCACTCAGGTTGCAGGAGCCACTGCAATTGTGGCATGCTGCAGAAAGTTACCATCCCCCCTTATAGGCATGGACAGAAATGAAGAACATCACATACATTTTGTCAAAGTGGTTTTGACTCTGAAGAAAATCTGAAAAACGTAGGGGCTGGAACTAGGATCATTGCTGCACCTCCTGGCTTGAAGTGGTCTCCATTATATACAGGGTTTGCAATTTGGTTCAATGCTCCCAGCATCCCCACTATACAAATTGTTCCAACATCCTTGCTGGAAAATATAATCTTTTATCAGCTTTAGAGAGATTTTGGGCACTGAAACAGCAGCAGTCATGACTGGCAGCCTTATCTCATCAAGGAGTTGACAGCTGGAAGTTCTGGGAGTTGCTATGGTCCCCGCAGTGTGGATAGAAAGTAACTCCTGTTGGTGTAAGTGGGTTGCTACCCTCTGCATTTGCAAGCTTTGTGTTTTCCTTCCAGTCACATACCGGGACTGTGGGCCCCAAGAGTGGATTCTATCACAGCGCTAGAAAAAATGAAGTTTTGCAAATATATGAAGAAGAACTCCATTCTGCAGCATTAAAAAACAAACAAACCCACACTCTGATGGTGTGATGTTGCCACTGCTGTGATTGAGTCTTGACATGCCTTTTAATTTTCATCTCTGCAATCCTACAACACTGAGAAATTCAAGCTGACAGCACAATACAAAGAGTTCTCTGAGACACAGGCTAGCCTAATGTGTTCGTGTCAAATGAAACAAAACCCCAAATAAGCTTTTTAAGAGATTTATCTGCTACAGAAAAGGAGTGAGAGGCTTTTATAGATGTCGCTTTGTTGAACAAGGGCTTGGGGGCTGGGCTGGGAAGGTGAGATTAAAATGTTGGTGGAAGCACTGAATGGATTAAAGGACAGCAAGTGTGAAAAATCGGGACAGGGTATGGGGAGTAATAGGAGGCTATATAAGAAAAAGACCCTAAAATCGGGACTGTTCCTATAAAATTGGGACATCTAGTCACCCTACTTGTATAATTAGTGGCCACTGAAGTAAAAACTAAAGTCTGATGTGAGGCAACAGCTTTAGCGAGGTGTGTGCACCGGGGCATTTACTCTGTAAGCCATCACTGGTGAATCATTGACTTCAGAGGTCTGGTGTGCCATGACGCAATAAGCAGCCTTGTGATGAACAGCTGGTTTGGCATTAGCCAAGCAAGTCACACTGTAGTGAAGCCATAGTTTCACCAAACCTTTTGCAACTTGACTCCAGTGTCTGAAGCTAATCTGTATTGATGTCTTCACACATTCAGGAATAAAGGAAACAAACCTGTGGTTGATGACAGGTGGGATTTTCATAGATGTAGGAGTGCAAATCCAATTTAGGTACTTCTAAAAGTCCCATCTGTTCTACAGGGGCCTGTGTGCATGATAACAGCCCATCAAACAGGGCTGTGATGAGGCAATGAAGGCACATGGGTACCTGTTGTCTGCCCTGCAAGCTGGGATGTGATGAGTACATGACTTCAGAGGCTTGAATTCACCCTTGTCAACTAGCCTGTACTGAGAGAAGTTCAGCACAGAGATCCACCCATCCAACAAACAGACGAGTGAGTGGTGAAGCCATGATTCTACTCAAAACCTTTGGTGTCAGCACAGAAGGGTAGCCTGTAGTGAGATGGTGACTTTGCCAAGGCTTCTGGGCCTTGTCATAAGATCAGCAATTTAGCCTGTGATGAAGGTGTGATTCACAGAGGCCCTGCTGTTCTGGCATGAATTCAGCACATCAGTCTTTGGCTCTCTCAAAATAATTAGATATCATATAAACAATGTGTTCTTTTGTTGCATTTGTTTCTGCAAATAAATAAAGACATGCTACCTACTTCATGCTTTTACTAAGGCCTTGTCTACACCAGTGGTCTTCAAACTGGGGTGCGCGAGACCACCCCCAGGGGTGTGCGAGACCCCAGCGCCGCTGCCAAGACCGCGTGGGAGACCGCCGAACTCCCGGGCGGGCTATTTTTAGACCGCCGAAATGCCGCCGCCGCCGGAAGAGTCCCCTTTTTGCGGTGGCATTTCGGCGGACATACTCACCTCGGGGGGCCACCAGACTTTCCTTTGCTGCAAGGGGCCGTGGGGGAAAAAGTTTGAAGACCGCGGTCTACACTACAAATGCTTTGCTGGTAGAGCCACCTAGTTTAGATACAGCATATGCAAACAGAAGTTTTTCTATCAAAATAGCAACACCTCTGTCCCAAACTATGTTAGCTATGTGAATGGAATCACTCTTCTGTTGGCACATCCGCATCCACACTGAGGGTTTTGCTGGCATAGCTAGGTTGGCTAAGGGATGTAGCTTTTTTGCATCCCTAACTGATATAGCTATGTTGAAAAAACTTTGTAGTGCAGACTTGGCCTAAAGTTGGGGAAGATTTTCAGTTCATTTCAGAGAGCTGGTTCATTTTTTGCATTTCTGTGGTAGAACTTCTGAACATGGACTCTCAGTGTACAGCCTGTCATTCTGAGTATGTAGTTAAAAGAAGATGACATTTAAAAACTGTACAAAACTTTAAACTGGAAAAATAGTAATGAACCAAGATAACTCTCCGTGCACTTCATTTTTATATGAGATCTTTTTTCTTCCTTTAACCTTCATTTATCCATTTACCTGTTAAAAAAATGAGTTCAGATTTTCACAGCTAGTTAACACTTGATTGAACGTCATTCAACCACTAGTAATTAACAGCATATGTTTCTAAATAGTTTCTATGTTACCGTATTCACTGGTAAACCATTTAAAGAGACAAGGTAGATGTGGTAATATTTTTTACTGGACCAACTTCTGTTGGTGGAAGGGACAAGCTTTTGAGCTACACAGAGCTCTACCTCAGGTCTGGAGAAGACAACTAGAGTGTCTGAGCTAAATACAAGGTGGGACAGATTGTTTCGCAAAGGAGTCCATGCATGCTGTAAGAGACTACTTTAAAACGAAGTGGTCAATTAAGGCTTACCAGGATGTATGATCTGTTACAAATTGTTGTAATAAGCCATATTAACCATTGTCTCTGTTAAATCCATTGTGTTTTGTTTTGTTTTTTTGTATCCACCAGAGTTACAAATTAAAGTTCCCAGGCTTGTCTTTTCAAGATGTGATTGAGATTTCCTTTGAGGACAAGGACTGAGAGGTCAGATATGAAGTGATTACTTTGTGAAAAAAGTGTTTGCCCACAGGCAATATGGTGTTTTTCTCTTATCATTTTTCTGTGTGTTCATTCGAGAACATAGTGATTGTCTGACTGTTTTCTGTGATTGGGGTGGATTTCTGAATGTTGCATATTATCTTGTTGGTATTTGGAACAGACAGCAATGCTATCCTGTTGAGGGATATTGATGTATAGGGAGGTGACATCCATGGTGTTCAATGATAGTGTTCTGAGGGAGGTTGTTAATGTGGTGGAGTTTCTGGAGGAAGTTGGGAGTGTCCTGGAGAAAACTGGCCCTTCGTGTGCTCTGTGGTTTGAGGATGGTTATTATGATATTCTTGATATTCATCCAGAAAGAGTGTCATGGCCAGATATGATGGGTATCCCTGGGTTCCCTGGTTTATGTATCCTAGGAAGCATGTAGAACAGGGGTGGGCAAACTTTTTGGACCAAGGGCCACATCGGGATTCCTAAATTGTATGAAGGACCAGGTAGGGAAGGCAGTGCCTCTCCAAACAGCCTGGCCCCGCCCCCTATCTGACCCCCCACCCACCCCCGATTGTCCCCCTCAGAATCCCTAACCCATCCAGCTCCTTGTTCCCTGTCTGTCGCACCTCCAACACCCCTAATCATCACCCCAGGACTCCAACCCCTACCCGACTCCTCCTGCTCCCTGTCTCCTGACTGCCCCAACCCCTATCCACCCCCCACTGCCTCCGGAAAGGCCCCCTGGAACTCCCATGCCCTATTCAACCCTCTCTGTCCTCTGACCCCCGGTGCCCCCAGACTCCCTGCTCCTGCTGTGCTCCAGCCTAGACTCTGCCTTGTACCCTGCCTTCTTCCAGTCCTGTCCTAGATTTGCTCCTGCCTTGGAACCAGTACTGCTTCTATCTTCCCTGACTCCAGGTAATCCCATGCTGACACTCATCTTGGATTCCTGGCTTTTGACTCTGTCACCGGGCCTAATTTCTGCTCTGACCACAAGGCACAGCCACCTACGACAGTTTCTTAATACCTACCTTGCCTCTCTCATATCTGGGGACTGCCATGGCTACAACAACATTGTAAAAAACATTCAAAATACCCTATATTTTTGAGGCTAAACAGATGAGAGCAAGGTTAAGGTTGAATTATCAATCTCAAATCTGCACTGAAAGACTTCTGAGTACTTGATTTCTGCGCTGTAACATTGCATTCAGGCTAATTTTATTTTATTTTTTTTGTATGTAGACACTAATTTGTTTTGGTAAGTCCCTGTATTAAGCAATTTGCAAATGAGGGTCAATTAAAATGGAGAATCCCTGAACTCCATCCATGGAAAATTCAATTCAGATCCAGTTTGAACTTCCTAGTTCAGGCTTGTGTTTATAAAGGAACTCAACTTGAACCCTGGGTCTTCACTCCAATGAATCTTAAGGGAGTTGGTTCCAAGTCAGAATTTCACAGCTTCCATACTGTCAACACCTAAAATATCAATTGCTTCTTTTATTACAGAAGAAGCCCCATCTGTTGCCAAAAGGTAAACCTGATTTTTTAAAAATCATCAAATAAAACATGGCATTCAGAAAGTCAATAGGATATTGATACATTTTTATTACTGTAGGTTCCAAGTGGTGGTTTATTGTGCTGTATTTCCACTTCAAAACTTTCAGATATTGTGTCTGACAAGGGCACTTTGCATGTTCATTTTTTAACAGTCACAGTCATCATACCATAGCTAAATGATATTGTACTTCAAGGTCTCTTTTTGTTTGATTCCACATAGGTCACACAGTAGTTGTAAAATGACTGGACGCTTGGTATTTACAGAGCTTTTCAGTCAATAAAGGAGGTGCTTTCAAGCCTCTTGCAGTGAGCAATTTTTTGAAAGGCAATAGATAAGTACGCAAAATATGGCTTTTAGTACTAGACATTAAAGGATTCTAACAATGTGATGGCATGCAAGAGCTAATCTCAGTTGGTTCATGATGTCACCAAAAAGTGAAATCTATAGGTCAGCCTTTTGCAGATAACAAGGACAATTTTTCCTTGGATTATATGGATTCAGAGGGCCCGATTCTCCTCTCACTTTGGTGTAAATCAGTTGCGCCTCAGCTGAAGTTGATGGAGTTGCACCAGTGTGAGAGGAAGAAAATGAGGCCCTAAAACACTACTATATTTATATTACAGAGAAAATAATTCAAATCAGAGAATATGCTCTGCCTATCTACCTTGAACTCATTGCTGTTAGCAGAAGACCATTTCCATTATTCAACCAATTTTTTACATTCCCTTTAGTAGTCTTTTGGTCTTTCAAGACAGGTGTCACTATTGATCCACAGAATACCATGCTTATGATTGGTTTGAACTATCTAGATATTCCTTGGATAAGAAATATGAATATGCATGAAAAAGGTTCTTACATTACGTAGGGTCTGACCCTGAGAATGGTGGTTGTGCAAGAGAAGCAGTCACTGGCAACCCAACAAAAGTAAGAGGCGACTAGACTAGAAGACCACTTGAGGTCCCTTCCAGACCTGCAGTTCTATTATATGGAGTCATTCAACGCCTTTAAAGGGGAAAAAAATGGGTGAAAATTAGTCAAAGCAGAATAAGTCAATATTGCCTAAATGAGCTAAGAGGAATAACAGTAATAATTATGCAAATATAAAAGGGTGGGGAGACATCCTAGAAAGACAGACAGACAGGAAATTAGTAAATGAGTATATGGGTGTTGTTAAAACATTCAGAAAATCATGGTTAATTTAGTGAGTGTGTTTTTAAACATCGGACCTAGAGACTCATTTTACTTATTTTTCTTGAGAGGCTCTTTCCACATAGGGCTCAGCAAATGAGGAATTGTCTAGCTAGCTGGCGTACCAATCTCACTAAGCACCAAATACACGAATTAAAAGGTGTCATTGTTATCAAGGTAAGCCTGTTGTTTCCTGCCCAACCGCTGGTGGGAGGTTTATTCCTTTGCCTAGAGATATAACTTGCCAGTCAGCTTAATGCTACTTCTGTTGAAAAAATGCCTTTCACCGTGCACTAAAGTAGGATAGATATGAACTCGTTCTATTTTTTTGCAGAGCATCCTAAATTATAGTGGATGACAAACTCCACACGGGGAAATGTTAAATCAAAACACATTAGGCCAAATTTTAAAAGATATTTAGGGTGAGTAAAGATGCAAATAGATGTCTCTTCCCTTTTGAAAATCCCACATTTAGGCATCTTTATGCACCTAGATCCCTTTTGAAATCATAGTCCCCATAGGCTTAATTCTGAGCTGCTCCATTGCTGAGCTTGAGGCAAATGGGGGCAGGGGCAGTCCAAGAAGGTGACTTTAAACCACTCCTAGTATTCTGAGGCTGTTCCGGTGCTTATCTCACCACCTGGTGTAAATTAGAGCAGCTTTATAGCTGCACTACTTTATGCTTTGCTTTCCATGGCCCTTACTGAGCTCTGGAATCAGAAAATAGCTAACGTATTGTGCTTTTCAACCATGCTGCCTCCTCATTAGCTCCATCGTACCTTACATTAGTTAGCCGGTGAAAGACTGTCAAGATGAGGATGAGGAGCTTAAATTGGATTTGGTATTGAACAGGGGGATACAGGGAAGTTAACTGAACACCAGAGTGATATGCTTAGATCTTCCTGTTCCTCTCAAGAGACATGCCACTGTGACTGGGACCAGCTGCAGTTTGTATGTCTGTCTTAGTCAGCCACAAGCAAAGCACAATTACCTACTCAGGGTACTGGATTGTGGGTTTAATCTGCAATAACAAAACCTTTCCTTTTCCCTTCCTCCATTTTCTCAGAAATCGACTGAGCCTCCCATAAGAGACTGGCCCTCTTGGAACTTGAGAGTTCCAGTCTCACAGTGTGAGAAGCACAAAGAACTTTTGTGATCTTCAGAGCATAGTGAAATAGATCATTATGGGTGGTTGTTTTTCAGTTAATAAAGAATTAGCTATTTGAAGCAAAGGACATTCTGTGGTGTTTCACTTTACAGCACAGCTATCAAGGAGGAATAATGCAACAGACAGTCATTGTCTCATAGTCTATGTAGAGGGCTATGATTAAACCTATGCTATGATTTACTGAATTTTGAGAGAGAAAGGCAAAGGAACAGGAGATGAAGCACAGACAGTAAGAAACTGTAACTGCACTGTTCCCTCGGACAGCAGGCTGTGTCTCTCCGATACGCATTCTTGACAATCATAAAAGAGAATTTCAAGTCATTTTCAGTTTCTTTAATAGAGGCTTGGCATTTAAAGAGGCTAGGCTGCCCATGACTCATGCACTGTTTACTTCACCAGTCAGAATGCTGCATTTAGTGACTAAGAGTGGCTGTACAGAGCAACAGTATTCGGTTTTTCTTTAAAGATCTGTTGTATGTTAACTACCAGCAGTATGTTTAGTTCCACTCTAGACATGGAGCCTGATTCTCCTCTAACTTACCCCTGTGTAAATCAGAAGGAATTCCAGTGAGATCAGTGGCGTCACATTGGTGTAAAGTGTGGGGAGAGTCAAGCCCCCATACTATATGCTTTTTCTTATAATAGTAATGGCCAAATTCTGATACCTGTGAGCAGAACCTTACTCCACAAGGCATCACCGTTGAAGTCAATGGCTCAGGTGTGGAGCAAGGTGCTACTCAACCTACATTTTAATTTATGATAAAACTGGGTATGTTTTTCCTTCAGAAAAGATGACTGGGGAGGGGAGGATAACAGTTTTCAAATATATTCAAATATATAAGGCCTGTTAAAAAAGAGGACTGTGATCGATTGTTCTCCAGGTCCACTCTATGTAGGACAAGAAATCATCAGTTTAAATTGCAGCACAGGAGATTTGAGTTAGATATGAGGAAAATTTTTCTAACTATAAGGATATGGGATAGATCACTTAACAATTACCTGTTCTCTTCATTCCCTCTGAAGCACCGGCATTGGCCACTATTGGAAGAGAGGATACTTGGCTAGATGGACCATTTGTCTGATTAGTATGGCGTTCTTATGTTCTTCTGATAGTTAAGTACTGGAATAGGCTACTAAGGGCGGCTGTGGAATCCCCATCATTTGAGGTTTTCTGAACAGATTAGAATAATGGCCACCAACCCGTTGATCGTGATCAACCAGTGGATCCTGGAGACTCTCCCAGTTGATCGCAATCTCTGGTGGTGCAATGTGGCTGCTGCTAACAGAGGCTTCCTGCCTACCGCAGCCACACGCCACTTCCAGAAGTGGCAGGCACATCCCCCTGCGGGTGAGGGCAGGGGTCTCTGTGCGCTGCCTCTCCCTGCAAGCACTGCCCCCGCAGCTCCCATTGGCTAGGGAATGGGGAAATGTGTGGCCAACGGTAGCTTTGGGGGCTGAACCTGCAGAGAGGGGCAGTGTGCAGAGTTATGTGCCCCTCCCTTCCAGGGGCTGCAGAGGCATGTTGGTCCCTTCTGGGAGTGGCATGGGGCCAGGGCAGGCAGGGAGCCTCCCTTAGCCTCGCTATGCTGCTGCCTAGAAGCCGCTTGCAGTAACTACCACCCGTGGGAAACCACACTCCAACCCGGAGCCCTGAGTCACCTCCCACAGCCAGTACCCCATGCCCCCTCCTGTACCCCAAGCCCCTGCCCCAGCTCTGACTCCCTCCGAACCACCCCACAGTCCCTCCTGCACCTTAACACTCTGCCCCAGCCTGGAGCCCACTCCTGCTCCCCAATCCCCTGCCCCAGGCTCAGCCCAATGCCTCCTTCCACACTGTGAACCCCGTGGCCCCAGCCCAGAGCCCACAACCCCTCCCAAACCTCTGCCCCAGCCCGTGAAAGTGAGTGAGGGTGGGGGAGAGTGAGCGATGGAGAGCTAAGGTGGGGATGGAGTGAGCAGAGCAGGGCTTTGAGGAAGGGGCAGGGTAGATCATGGGTTGCCCTTAAATTCAAAAAGTGGTGAGGTGTGTAAAAGGGTTGGAGACCACTGGGTTGGACAAACACCTGTAAGGGATGGTCTAGGAAGGTATATTTGGTTCTGCCTCTCCAGGTCCTTCCACCCCTACATTTCTATGATGCTAAACAATTGAGGGATAATTTGGCTTGCAGAACAATTTTTATTTAGCTAGTTTTGTGGCTTGAAAAAACTGCTAGAATTTTTGGTGTCACTTTGACTTAATATGTTAATATAAGGATGCTTTGTGTAGGTAGAGTTATTCCTGCATATGAAGGGGAATAAGCTATACTGGAGTAAGGCACCTGCATTCTGGTATAACTGCATCCATGCTAGGGGGTGTACTCATAGCTATTCCAGTAAAAAATAATACCACTAACCAAAATAGCTATTCTGGTACAAAAACTATGTGTAGATCAAGCTTCGGAAACTTCTCTTTCCCCCCTCCCCTATTCAAACAATAACTTGTGGGTTTTTCTTTTTCCTAAATGCAATCTGATCTGCCTGCTAAGCCCTGGCAGCATAACTTGTTTTTACCTCTGCTGTATCATACTTTCAACAGAAGGAAGAAGTGATACATAAGTTAGCAGTAACAAATAGGTCAACAGTGGTGTGGCAAATATGAAAGCAATTCCCATTTGGCTGTCAAGCATAGAATGTGGATTGCAAAGCTAAACATTTATAGGTCTTTTTAAAAGCTGTTTTGCAGTATAGTACATGGAATCATATCTTTGCCTGTTAAAACTCAAAGTTTAATTGGAAAAGCATGCCCCTTTGGTATTTGTAGTTTAAAATATGGAAGGAGTCAGCAGGGACGCTAGAGCAAGGTTCACAAGTCTGATCCTGCTCTGCTTATTGAGGAAAATTACCCATTCCAGATCTCCTGTTTGCAGATAATGAAGTGGAAAGCACTGTTGGAAATTTAAGGTGCCAAGAGAATGGGTGCTGAAACTGTTGTAGTGTTATGCTATACAAAGCACACAGGATCTTTTATTGGGGAGAAGGCAGCAGGGCGTATTTATTGAGAATAAAACAGTTAGCCTATGCTTTTCAGTCTCGCACACACACATCATGCACACAGTCCTGCCAATTGATGTTTATAGTTACCTGTCCAGAGTCTGGATCAATCTAGTGGCCAGCCAGATTGGTTGCAGAGGGGAACCAGGTTCTGTCAGTCGCGATCCGATGCTCCTGGTTTTGTGGCAAGATGAACCCAAAGTCCCCTGGGTTTTTATAGTCTTTTTTTCTTTGTTGAAGTCAATGGATTTTGCTGTGTCACTTTGTGACAGGTTACTCCTTAACTGGAGTATGTTAACATTCCAAAACACCTCCAAGAGAGTCATCCTGTCCTGGACAATCACTTGTCTTTAGGGGTGCCAGCCTTCACTTCAGGACTGTCAATTTGCCCTTCCTTACTATGGATGCCCATTGATGGTTTTGGTGTCCTTATGTCTTTTCACTTCTTCCTTGACCATCTGGCTTTAACAATGCTATTCACACCTTATCTTTTCCTGATGCATGCGTTCCTCATTCACACAAACAGTCTCACACAGATACAAACAGCAGAATACATTGTACATCAAGTCTTGCTAAATCTTATAACTAAAACAATTCACATTGGGTCTTTTAATCTCTCGCCATTTCTCTAATCTGTTTATCGTAGACACAATACAAAATCCTGTCTCTTGCTAACTAAACTTTATAACAGATCCTAATTGTAATGCATGTGGGAAACAGGATCCCATCTCAAAACGGTCATTCCTTTCTGTTGTTCAAAAAGGGTGGTTGGCAGAATTAAATCAAAGTTTACGTCAATTCTTATAGTACAATTATAAAATTCTGCTCCTACTGTAGAACAAGAAATCACTGGAAGTGGATAGTATTTGTAATATTAGTGTTGGTAGGCTATTGCTGGGACATTGGCTTCCTCTTAGAGATAATTCCAGTTTTACTTACAGAAATATCAGACGTGGTTGAAAAGCCCCTACAAAATTAGGAGACTTTTTAAAATTGAAAATCATAGAACCATAAGGATAGAAGGGACTGCATGGGTCATCTAGTCTAACCCCCTGCCAAGGTGCAGGATTTGTTGTATCTAAAAAGACAGGTGGCTATCCAGCCTCTTTTTGAAAACCTGTAGTGAAGGAGCTTCCACGACTTCCCTAGGCAGTCTATTCCATTGTCCTACTGTTCTTGCAGTTAGGAAGTTTTTCCTGAGATTTAATCTAAAGCTGTTATGCTGTAGTTTGAACCCATTGCCTCTTATGCTGCCCTCTGGCTAGAGAATGAATTTTCTAAATCTTTTTCTTATGTATTTGAAGACTGCTATCGTGTTTTCCCCACCCCCAACCTCCTCTCTCAAACTAAACATATCCAGTTCCTTCAGCCTTTACTCATATGGCTTGTATTATCTCCCTTTGATCATCTTTGTCACTTATCTCTGCATCCTTTCCACTTTCTCTACATCCTTTTTGCACAGTCGTGACCAAAACTGGATGCAGTATTCCAGCTAGGCCTAGCCAGTGCTGAATAGAGTGGTACTATGCCCTCCCCGGATTTCCATGCTATGCTTCTCTTAATGCAACCCAAACCTGCATTTGCTTTTTTGCAAATTTTCAAGGCAAATAATGTCAAATCTTGAATTTCAGAAAATGTTGACCAGCTTTAAATAATATCAAAAGGAAACACAAAGTCTTAATAATTCTTAAATGCCAGTCTCCAGTTCTGAAAAACTAGGGATATCTTTCAGTTAAATCCCTGACTCACAGAATGGTAGGAATTCAGTCACTTCCCCTGGAGTCTGTTTCTTTGGAACTGCCTAATAACTACAGTCCTTCTCCATTGTAGGGTCACTCTCTTCTGTGAACACTTCCCAACATGCCTTTCTAGTATCCTTTCTAGTAAACTTTGCAGAAACCAACATCTGTAACCCTAACCTGGCTGTTTTCCAGTTGAGTATTCTTAGCTCTCATTAGGGTTTTCCTCTCTCTTATTCTCAGGTAGATGTCATATTGGCAGTGTTTACCTAAGAGTTCTTACAGGGATTGAAGTGGATGTGCTGCTTAAAAAAAATAGTCTTGCCTTAAAATTAGTTATCCTCCCAGAGGAATGGAGGATAGCAAGGGTGTATACCTATCGTTAAAAATAGTGCCGGGGAATATTTCTGCCAATTACATACCTGTCTGCCTTATTTTAGTAGAATGATGGCTGGTTGAATTGATCATTACAATAAAGTTATAAAGCCCTTAGATAAAAATAAGATGCTGGCAAACAAATTTGGCTTCTGGAAAGGAAAACTGCCTCTCTAATCTAATAGAATTTTCTCTAATTCTATTAGACTAGAATAATTAAATATTCTATTATACTATTTCACTAAATTTAGTGAAATAGTAGCTAATGAGTAACCTATTGAGATAATTTATTTTAATGTTCAACAAATCTTTGACACAGTTCCTCACAGCACTTGTTGTTTAAGAAATCATGGATGAGTGGTGAAGTTCTGTCGCGGATTAGAAACTGGGAAAATCAGAAAACAAAAACGGAGAATAAATGCTTAGTTTTCAGTGTGGCAAAAGGTTAACAATAGAGGCAGTAGAAAAACCTGTCACCATTCCAGGGAAGTGTGTCTGACATACAGATGTTTCTGGAGGAATGACTTCGAAATAGTAACACAAAGTATCCCTCAGAGCCAGCTGCTCATTAGCCCATGAAGTGTGCTGGTCACGGCGTCTGTCAGCCTACAATATCCACTCCCCTCCATTTACTTCCTTTTGTTGAATTCTGGAGAACCGCATTCTGCTCAGCAGTGTGCGGTCTGTCAGAACCTTCCTCCACAGCCCCATGCAGGAGAGCATAGTCTTTTCTTGTCAGTGGTAGTTTTGCTCATTCACTATGAAGAAGATATGGGCTACTGAGGCTAAACAGCCAACTCTGTAATCAACTCAAATGGGAACTCATCTTATTTATACAAACATGTGATTATACTGTACCCTGCACTATATACTCGCATGCCTGAGCAACCAATAATTGGCAATTAGGAGTGAACCTGTACATTTACCTTATAATACAGAGCCCATCATTCCTCATGGAATGTTCATTGATTTCTTGAAACAAATACTTAAATACCCGTTAGGCCAGAGAGGGGGTGTGAATGGCTTTACTTGAGTTTTCTTGAGAAAAGGCTAACCTGGTTTAGAATCCTCACTCCAGAAATGGGTTTCTGGCTGTGAATCCTGATCAGAGACAATGTCTAGCTCCCTTTGAAGGGCAGGGCATAGGCCAATCTCTCTAATAATCATTTCCTACTGACTTGCTCGGGCAGCATCCTGCTCCACGTGCTGGTTTCTGTGAGTCTCTCTTTTAGGCGCCTAACTCTCCGCATAGGTGCACAGGCTCCCCGTGCATTGTAACTTGAGGTTGTGAACTTCACTAAGCATCAGAGGGCCTAAATGGTAGGCAGTGCAACACTCAGCATAGTAACACCTAAATCCCCTTTGTGAAGCTAGCCCTTCGTATGCACAAGGTGGTGTACACAGGTACTGGCCTGACAGGGTATGTCTACGCAGCATTTTGGAGCGAGCCTCCCAGTTCGGGTCAACAGACTTGGGTGGGGGTGGGGTTCATGCTAGTGCTCTAAAAATAGCTGTATACATAGGGCTTTGTAGTTGTAGCTCAGGCTGGAGCTTGGAGTCTGAAGTCCCCCGCCCTCTGGCTTCAGAACCTGAGCTCCAGCCCCATAACCATGACAAAATGCCTAAGTGCCCTTTCTCCCATAATTCAGGTAGGGGAGAAGCTGGGGGAGCGGGGGAGGAGGAGGAAGCACATTTTATGATCTAGTAACTTCCTTTAAAAATCACATTTGTTGTGTATTAAGTAATTCACAAAAGGTGGTAATCCCCAGTATTAAGGGGTGAGGTTTTAGTGTATAAAACAAAATCTACAGAATGGGAAATTAGTAGAAATTCTGAGCTATAGGTAAATTTGTCAGCATTCCAGTTATAAATGGCACTTTTTGAGGGATTCTTTTGTCCAAAGTATTTAATTTTTAAAATTAAACAAGCATTAATTTTTTGGTTAGGGGAGTAATTGGTAAAACATCTTTTACAGATTCCATATTAATAGCATGTGCTTTTCCTCTTCTGAGCTATCCTGACCATATTTGCCAGTGCTAAGAACATCTTGGCTTCCTATGTGGACTTTTTGATTGAAAGCATAAGGTTATTTTGACATCACAAAATAAGACAAGCTGTATCCAGTAACAAGCCCAAATTCTAATGCATTATCTTCTTTTTTTCTGTGCACATTTCCACGGTGTTATCTCAGCAGTACAGTGCATGAGTCACTAGGTTTTTTTACAATGACTTTCTAATATTCTGACAAACATTATGTGACAAAAGTAGAATGAGAAAAATGTATAAAATGGTAGCAGAGAAGTCTATTTCATTAAGTCCTATTTTACCATAGCAGAAGAATTAATTTTGGAAAAGAAAAAGAATATTAGTAGTTTAGTTCCTGAAAATTGGGTTTAGGAATGAGCAAAGTAAAGATTCTTTGTCTGGTTACATCAAAGACAGATATAACTAGAGAACTAAATGACTTCCAAATTAGAAATATCCAATAACGATTCTAGATATTAGATAATTAATCCCCTGTGCTACCCAAAATGCTTAACCTTTGTGCTGGAGACACTATTTTTTTTTTTACCTCACACAGCAAAATAGTTTCATAGCTCATTGTTTCCTTTGCTGGTTTTCTGGAAAATTCATCCATCTAAGATAGAAGTGGTGGACATGGGCGCCGACTCCGTGGGTGCTCCGGGGCTGGAGCACCCACGGAGAAAAATTGGTGGGTGCAGAGCACCCCGCCCCATCACTCCAGCTCACCTCTGCCGCCTCCTCTGAGCATGCCACATGCCCGCTTTTCTCCCCTCCCTCCCAGTGCTTGTGGAACGAAGCAGCTGTTTTGTGTGGCTGGGAGGGAGGGGGGGAAGAGAGGGAACACAGCATGCTCAGGGGAAGAGGCGGGGCCTGGGTGGGGTTTGGGGAAGGGGTCCAATAGGAGTAGGGAGGGGGTGGGGACTTTTGGGAAGAGGTTGGAAGGGAGGCAGAAAATGGGGGTGGGGAAGAGGTAGAGTTGGGACGGGGATGGGAGTAGGGCTGCTGCAAGCTCCCACTGGCACCAGGGGAGGTTGGCGCCTATGGTGGTAGTTAGCTTTATGCTAACCAATGATATTTGGGTTTGCACCCTAAAATAAGAGCTGAGTGTACTGTTTGCAGGAAATATTCATTGACTTTAGCTCTTGCATGTTTTCCTAATTACCTGTAAACAAATTTGTTCATTGTTCAAATTAATCAGCAAATATTTCAAGTTGTCTCAGTGCAGCTTATGAGATGATTGCCCGTGAGCCATGTGCGGCAGTATTGTTTTGAAAATATAATATTCTCATTTTGAGTGATCATAATTGGACACACACATACTCTGGTTAGTATGCTTGTTTTCCAAAGTGGATGAGCATAACTCTTAGATTAAGGATCTGATGCAAATAATGATGATTGAAGATTCAGCGTATTTATACAAAGAATTTTGAAAGACTCACGGTCACTTAAAATTCACAAGATTTTTTAAAGATGCCTAAAGTTAGTGACAGAGTCCTGTGGCACCTTAAAGACTAACAAAAGTATTAGAGCATAAGTTTTTGTGGGCTAATACTCACTTCGTTGGGAAGTTACTTGATTTTTCAAAAGTGCTGGAAATTCATCACCGCCCATTGATGAGAATGGAATTCCTCTTATTAATTGCCATGACTATGCACAATAGGGTGATCAGACGTCCTGATTTTATAGAGACAGTCCTGATATTTGGAGATTTTTTTCTTATATAGGCAACTATTACCCACAACTCCCTGTCCTGATTTTTCATGCTTGCTATCTGATCATCCTAATGCACAAGGCTTAATTATTGCATCTGAACATTTTACCTGGCCTGTGTCTAGAGGTGTATAAAGCTTAGGTTTGTGGGGAATAGCTCTGTATAGAAACATTTCAGTCAGGGCGTGTCATAAGTGTGAAGTAGCCTAGAATTAGTGTTTACCTGTAAGGGGTTAAGCTAAAGGTAACCTGAGAGGTGGACAACTGACCAATGAGAAATTCCTCAGGAGACAAAGGATTTTAAGTTTCAGTTTCTCTCTGGGTCTCTCTCTGTTCACCTCGGCTATGGGATGAACACAGCTATGTCTTTCACTGTAACTATAAGATTCTATTAAGTACTGTAGTCAGTAAGTTTACCTTCTCTTTATCACTTGGAGAGTTCTCAGTGGTGAGTGTTGGCTGGGTGCTTCTTGAGATTGTAAGCTTCAGCAGAGATATCAACTGTGGGAGAAAATTGCCTCGGGGGAGAGGTTTGGTTTCTGACTCCTTTTGTTGATTATGGTAGATGCTGTTCTATTGATGGTTATAAGGGATTTATTCCTTTCTTTTTTCTTTTAATAAAATCTTTCTTTTAAGAAGCTGACTGCTTGTTTTTCATTGTGTAAGATCCTGGTTTTGGATCAGGCACGTCTTGCAGGATCAGGCGAGGTTTGTTTTTTTTTTTCTCTCAAGCTTCCCAGGGAAGGAAGAAGTTTGGGGGGTTAGTGAAAAGGGAGAGAAGGGTCCCAAACTACCCTAGACCTAGTTTGGTTGTGGCAGCGTACCAGGTCCAAATACAGAAGAATTTGTGTTCTGGGGAAAAACATTTTAACCCAAGCTGGTAAAATAAGCTTGTGGGGGTTATTTCTTTTTTCATGCGGGTCCCCACATCTGTACCCTAGAGTTCAGAGTGGGGAGGCAATCCTGACAGGGCGTAACTAATTATTTATTATTTTACTGGTTAATATGTGTTAGAAACCCAGTGTGGGATTAAGGCCTCATTATGCTGAACACAATACACACTCATTACAAAAAAAAATATAAACTCTTTGGAACAAGGGCTTTTTATCTTGCTTATTTCCAGATTCATTGACAAAGACTTTGAACTTTCTTATTCCCCTGAAAAAGGCCATTTGGCCAATGAAAGAGGCTGGTTTTCTATGTAAACCAGTGGCAATCTTGGCTGAAATAACAGCATTATCTACAGAAAAAAATACCCTGGCATTTTGGATGCTATATTTCCTGTAGTACAGCCACTTTGTGTTTGCAGATAATACTGATCCTGTACAGTGTGAACTATATGCATAATCACCAAATAACATGATCAGGATATTTCAGAGGAACCTGTTTTATATGTATTTATAAAGTGCAGTGTTACTCAGAATCATGTGGCTGCTCCTGGTTTAGGAAAAGAAACAGGTTTTTGGGGTTTTTTTTATTTCACAGAAGATTGATGTTTATATTTGGATCATTCTTCACAACCAAAGAGCTGATTTTGTTTCACAGCAATTGCCTTTGGTTGTTTGATTAATAGAATAGTGCCCAAATGAAATAGTGTATGTAAATATTTTGGAACATAAATAATTCAGTCACGTTAATTGCTTATAGATAATGATATGACATAGAATATCAGGGCTGGAAGGGATCTCAGGAGGTCATCTTGTCCAATCTTGCTCAAAGCAGGACTAATCCCCAACTAAATCATCCCAGCCAGGGCTTTATCAAGCCTGAATTTAAAAACCTCTAAGGAAATACTTATAGAAATTTGTGCTCAGTCTTTGTTCACTGTACTAAAAATGGTACCAGGTAGAGTATTTCTTCATAAGAATGGCAGGGAATAAATAATCTATATTGTAGTATAGGCAAATTCTGTCCTTGGTTGTCCATGAACTGTTCCCATTGACTTCAGTGGGAGCCACACCATACATGTATATCTCAAGGAGGAAATTCTATACCTGTGTGGTGTAGAATAAACACCTAGCTCTTTATATAGTGTTTTTAATCATTAATCTCAACATGTTTGCAAAGAAAGTCAATATAAATATTCCTATTTTTCAGTTGGGGAAACTGAGGTAGGAGAGGGGATGTTACTTGCTTGAGTCCCAGTCCAGTGCTCTATCCACTAGGCTACACTGTCTACCTATGCAGCCATAGAAGCAACTCACTAAGCACTAACCTTTTTTCATTATAATATCCGTTTTTTTTTTAATATAGACCCATTGCATTAACAGACGTTTTGAATCTCTGTGACAAAAAAGATGACATTCAATGTAGAACAGCCACAGGAAAGCTGTTCTTGGTCTAGTGCCAACAGCTGAGAATTGATTGATTATTATTCCATTAATGATCTGCACGGGCAAGCAGCATTTCTGGCATTTCCTAATTTGTTGTTGTTGCTTGACTTTGTAACCTTAATAACTTTCTTTTAACATAGGTTGGGCTTTGTGTTTTGTTTCTGATTTTTTGATTGGATTTATATTTACAGTCTTTTAATGCATTTTAGCAGTTGGAAACAAGGACAGTTAGCAGCCTGTGACAAGCCAGCTCTCTGCAAACTTCCACTAAATGCTCTCCAGGCCGCAGTTTAAGGCCTGCTGATTTATGGGATTCTAGCAATATTGGATAATGGGTAATTTACGGGACACTGCTACTCTACTGGGTAACATGAGACAGACAGAGTCTGAGGAATCCTGAACCTTAGATTCTGCATTTGCAAATATACATATTACTCATAAATGTTTGGGGTCTCTAAAGTTTTTGAAATTAAAGTGGCCTTGATGATTTCCTCCTGCCCCTTTTAATGAACTTTGCACACTGGGCCCAAACAAGAATTACTGAATATAATGTTCTTGAACTCAGATATCCAGATCCACTACATTTGACTTGGATCCACCTTCTGAAATGGGCTATCTACTCTCTTTCCTTTCTGAGCCATCTCTCTTTGGTTGCCCCCACCAAAAGGTCCATATTCCCCATCGCCCACAAAAGGGTCCTTTTTGTTTCCTGTCTCACTGGCTTTGAGGATATTGTTGTCATGGTATATGGACCATAGTGTTTCTTAAACAGGAGCTATTTTATTTAAAGAAAACAACTGTACCCACAGGAATAAACAGGCTGTTCCAGCTTCATCTCCTACACTTACCAGGTACCCCGCATCCTACTTGGGATGTTATTGAGTCCATAGAGCCATTTAGTGACCAGACAATATACTGCGAAGAGAAGTCCTTAACAAATGTCACCCTAGGACACCGCTTTTTGAAATGGGGTGTTTGTTACATGTTTCTGGCCTATCCTCCCCATAGGGGCCTATACTGCATCCATATGAGATGGGGTTTGGGCAATTTTTCCAGGCTGCCACTGACAAGCTAGTCATCCAGGAACACAGGTACTGTAAGGCACTTCTACGGAAAATACTAAGTTCAGAAGGACAGCAAATGTATAAATCATCTGCCAGAGCTAACTGTCACATGGACTTTCATCCTCAGTGAAGCCGAACACACTGGTAGCTGCTCATCCTGCACGTGTGCCTTGTTTTGCTAGAACAATACGGATGGGATGGTTTTTCTGTAATTTCTGAGCATTTGTTTTAACCTGCTGCTTTTTTTTAACTTCAAAGGAAACAGCCATGACCCTAATACTCTGTGTCAAAAGAGATGCTCTCACTTCCCTCCCTCTCACTGTTTTTAGGTGATTTCTTTCCCTGACTCTCATTTGCTCCCTTTTGTGAGGAGGATATAGGGGCCTATCATAACCATTGAAGAATTCATGCATGAGCTGAGAATTTCGAGAGGACGACAGCATTGTATCTGAAGTAGTAATAAATACATCTATTGGAAACTTTCCACTTGAACAGGGCTTACAATAAACCATATTTATGGTCCTAAGATAAAGACAATTGGGAAAAGCTTTTTAGCAATATCCAAAGTCATTTTCTTCCTCCTCAGGCTACAGCAAATGTTTTCCCCCCATATTTATGCAAAACCCAGAACTATTGTGTGTATAACCCCCCAAAGCATAGAATAAACAATTACACAGAAGTATGCAAATAAAAAAATACAAGCAACTCAAACAATAGAAAAATATCAGTGGTTAGACACTACTGTAGTAAATCAAAATATACATTTTAAGTTAGATAGCATGCTCTTTAACAAAAAATGAAGAAATATTCATCTTGGGGCAGTCCAGGGAATAGGGCACTGGAGTAGGAATGAGGAGCCCTTGCTTCTAGTCCAAGTTCTGCCACAGTGTGGCCTTTGGCAAGACCCTCATGGCACGGGCTTTTCTGTTTTTACCAGCATAATGGGGCCTGACTGGGTCTTTGTGCACTACCAGAATATCAACGTTTACTAAGATCGTCATTTACCATAGTATCTGAGTGTCTTACCCACTTTATCTTCATAACACTCCTGTAAAGCAGCTATTATCCTCATTTTACAGAAATGAGGCAATAGAAGGGTTGGCCAGGGTGACAGTGGTAGACCAAAAATTTGAACCCTGCCCTGACCTAGACTAGGGCCTTAATCACTGAACCTACCTTCCTTTCTATTGCTAGTACTTACTACTATTAACACTTCATCTTTCATTCCCTTCCCCCTGACCCGCGGCTTTTGTCTCTCTTGTGTATTTGATGCACTTCAAAGTAGGGAGTGTCTCTCTCTGTGTCTCCATACGGTGCCTAGCACTGATCTCAGTTACAGCCATAAAGTGCTCTGTAATATAAATAATAATAAATCTGGACTTTTCATCATAAAAGAGAATGCTGGAAAAAATAACTTTAAGTATATAATAATGTGGAAAGGATTTTACAAAGGTACTATGAACTAACCCAAAAGGGCAAATCATATAATCAGTTTTTAGTTAGAAATTACGATTGGTTTGGAAGGGGAGTCGTGCTCAGTAACCAATGGTGTGATTTGACCTGATGAAGTGAACAGTAACAGAATATATAAAGCAAAACAGGAAAGAAGAAGAAAACCTGTAAGCTTGTAAATACAAATTCCAAATTATCAGTGAGGGGTAAAGCCATGTAGAATCATTTTACAAAAACTGAAATTTATAAAAGCAAAATGGGTAACACAGCAATCAAAATCACAGACAGAGATGGGTGGGAGGGCTAAACAAAACTGGGTGAAAATTGCTCCCTAAATAATTGCCATTCAAAATGATTTAGTTTGTGTTGATCCTGCTTTGAGCAGGGGATTGGACTAGATGACCTCCTGAAGTCTCTTTCAACCCTAGTATTCTATGAAACAAATCTCACATGTAATCCTGTATATGCAACTGAAAATAAAGGGCCAGATCTTCAGCTGATGCAAATTAGCATAGCTCTATTAACTGCAATAGAGCTATGGTGATTTACACCAGATGAGGATCTGGCCCCAAAAGTATAATTAAAGTGAATTGCAATGTGATGAAGATATAGAGGAGAAGTTGGCAGAATAACTTTAAAAACATGCTTTGGCTCATTTTTCTCACTCTTGATCAGCAGAAATCTCCTGCTGAAGGTAGAAGGCATCAAAAGTAAAGAGCAGGGTTTTTTTCTTTGTTCAGTTGTTACCAAACATTTCATAAGGATTACTCATACCTGGACCAAGGCAGGCTTCCTAATATCAGTTGCTTGCTTTGAACTTACTAGAAGTATTCTCAGATCTTTGACCACTCACCCAAAAAGCTGGCCAGGCATCTCACAACTGCAAGCCCTCTCTTTCCATCTCCACCAAAAATCCTGGTACTTGCTAACAAAATGGCCTGACCACAACTACTGAATAGGCCTGTTTCTATCCCTATACTCTTTGTACACTCCTACCAACTGAGTGTCATCTACCCTCCCTCTGCTATTTCTTTCTATTACTCTGTGACGTCACTTTGAAACAACTCACTTCCCTTATGCTGGTTCCTGACTTGACTGCCAGATCAGGAGCAAGCAGCAGAGACAGCGATTGTATCTGGAGAGGAGGTAGCAAAATGTATTAAGAGCTGAGAAGCTGGTTGTGCTCAGCTTGTTTCCCGTATTAGCATCCCAAATATCCAAAGCTCCCATGTTCACCAGACTAATGTCACCTTCACAAACTGTCTTTGCATGCCAACATCAAACAGCGGTGGCTTTTCTAAGGATGGGAAAAAAACATTTAATCCTGTTCTGCTGACCTAAGCATTTATATGGTGCTAACCACATTGGCATCTCAACTGCAAAAACTAAGCACTTAAAATTGCTTCCTTTAGAATTTAGGCAATTCTTCCTTTTTGCTGCTGCTGCAGAGAACTGCCCTTATCTGTGATGAATTTAAACTGACAGGTGTGTGTTTTGGTTTTCCAATTCATACTGTGGTATTTATAGTGTGGCTGTGAGATTAGTGATACTTCTTTCAAGAAGTCCATCTGTTAACGCTCTGTAGACGGTTTTGAATGTACTGTCAATTTGATCTGTCCATATCATGTCTAACCTCTTTCATGCCTAGAGCATCTAGATACTCTGGACCATGTCTAGTGGTGCCTTGCTACCTGCATTACAACAGTACAGACAAATTAGGAGAAATTCCATGGCTCTGATGAGACTTCCCCCTTTAACTACAAGTACAAAGGACTGCATAGCTCCACTTTGGTGGTTCAGTCTGTACTTGGCTCAGCCATCTTATTGGAGTGGCAGGGTAAGAATTTTAGCTGAGCTTGGGAAATGAAAATGTGATATGGAACAAAGGGTCTGGCTGCTTAACTTTAAATGTACAACTTCTGTGCCATCTTAAGCTTTAGCTATAACTCCACTGAAGAGTTTTAATGAACTATACCAACCCTTGGGATTCATGTCATGAATATCTCTGCTAAAAGCAAGAAGGAACCTAGCACAGTCATTCTCAATTAAGGGTCTGGGGGCCCTTGGGGATGGGACAGGAGCAGGTTTCAGGGAGTCCACCAAGGAAGACCAGGGTTAGATTCACTGAGACCCAGGGCGGAAAGTCAAAGCCCCACCATGGGGGCCTGAAGTCTGGGGCCTTGAGTCTTGTGGCATCTGAAGCTGAACTTAGCATGGGGCCCCAGGCAATTGCCCTGCTTGTTACCTGCTAATGCCAGTTCTGGCTTTTATATGCAGAAAAGCAGTTGTTGTGGCAGAGGTGGGCCATGGAGTTTTTATAGCATGTTGGTGGGGAGATGGGGGCTCAGAAAGAAAAACGTTAAGTACCCCACCCTAGTGGACTTTTCTGACCCTACTATCATTAGACCAGCTGCTGAGATCCTACTTAGTGTCTACAGTGTTTTTAGTCTGCCCTCATTCAGGCAATTCCCATGCAATTTAATTTCTGTAAAACCCCTGCCTCACTCAGTGAGGTTTGATAGTACACAGTGACTGAAAGATTGGGTATGTCATACATGAGACAGGGGTCCTGTGGAACTCTGCTTCTTTTGGGGTCAGATTCTGTTTGTAACTACCACACTTTGTCTGGGATCAGTCAAACAAAGCAAACAGGCTTACGTCAAATTCACATCAGCTTGACCAAGAGCTGAGGTGGATCATCAATGTTCAGACGGACAGTGTATAATGCATGAGGCAGGTATGTACAATAAATTAGGTAAAGGGCTGGAAGATCCCTGTCTTATTTAATGTCCAGGGTGGATGACATGCAGTGAATGCAAGAAGGGTCCCCTCTTTGCAAAGTGAGGATAAAAAGATATTGCTCAACTGTTTCATTCATTATGTACCCTCCAAACTACACAGTGAATGAAGCAGGAACTTTGGAGAAATGTCATGTAATCCTGTAATAATGAACTGCATTGTGATTCACACCAAAGGAGTGAGATTTTTTTATTCATAGAATCATAGGACTGGAAGGGATCCTGAGAGGTCATCTAATACAGTCCCCTGCACCCTACATAGTTAGATGTCCACATGGTTAGACATCTAATCCAGTCCCTTTCACCTACATGGTTATTTTGACTTAATTATTTGTGAAGTAGCAATAATGAGCTTGGGTCTGTATAAGGCTTAAAATGAATACAGTCACTGCCCTGATAACCTTACTGTCTAAGGCGCTAATCCTGCAAAGACCTAAGAATTAACTTCGGTGAATACAGTTAACTGTGCACATAAGTCTTTGTGGGATCAGGGTCTACAAGATGATGTGGGGAAGACTAAGGGAAGGATTAATTGTGTATATAACTCTTCATTGTTTGGTGTTGATTTCTTGTGAGTGTGCAGAAGTGAGCTTTAAGGAATTATTTATCTGCATAGAAAAAGAAGGGCTGATAAACTTCAGTCCTTTTTGGGGAAAAAAAGGAAAGAAAAATATTGTAGACTATTAGCAGTAATTAGCTGGGATTGGATATGCTGCCAAAAGACAGGATAATTTCTTTACTACCGAGATCGGGATGGTCCAATCTCCCATTCTTTGTGTTACATGATTGGTAGGAAGAATGAATATTCACTTTGTGCACTTCTCCATTTTCTGCTCTAAAAATATTTCTAAAACTTGGTGATTCTTGCTAATAACACATTCATTTTTAGCAGCACTTGATAATCCGTCATCTACATTTGTTATATTAAGATTCTATTAAGTAACATAAAAGGTCCTGTTATGTTAAGATTCATTTAAGCACCATAATAGGTCTTAAACAATTTCTCTGTTTCTTTGGGTATTATTTTTGTATACAACATACCAGCAGCCTGGAGGTTCTGAAACTAATCTTCAGACTGGGGCACCACAGAGGCAATCTTAGTGATACTACAGATGATCACAAATTGCTGCTGTCCTGCTTACATGACATGGCTTGAGTAGGTGCTGTGGCACTAAGATGGCTCCAGTTTGGGCAGAAAGCTGCAGGCCAGTATGAGCACATCATCCCTGTACTCTGATCTCTGCAGGGTTCCTTTTCTGCTTCCATTCCTAGTTGCAGGCCTTGGTCTTTGTCTTCAAAAAAATGATTATTAGAGTTGATCAGAAGATGGGATGGAATTTTAATGAAAATGTTCACAAAAACTATTTGTCTTTTTTTTTTTCTGTCAAAATGTCCTTGCTGTATAGATCTAATTTACCTGAGAATTGCTTACATACTACTCTGATGGGCACTGTAGAAAAACTTGAGAGAGAAAGATAGATAATACAAGTTTTCCTGGATTCATCATTCCCACACAAATGGCTTGGATATGCAAGCCTTGTTTTAGTTGTAAAAAATGAATGGTTTATTAAAAATAACTATCAAGTGAATCAAAGAATCAAGGGTTAAAGTTGAAAAACCATTCGTCCTCTAGTCCATCTCTTGCCAATACAGAATTTTTCTCCTTACTATTCAGATTGATGCATTGTGTAATCTATTCTTTTTTTTCAACCCCCACCCTCACAAGGTACCAGGTAATGGATTTTTTACAGCTTCCTTTGGGAGACAGTTTGACAGTCTAATAAATCTCAGTGTCAAGATATTTTTCATGATATTCAGTCTGTCTTCCCTTTTCCTTTAATCCTATTTATATCATCTTGCAGTACCATAAATAATTGCTCTTTCTGGGGCGGGGGACCATACTCTAGTCAACTTACTCACAAATAATGGCTTTTTTGCTTTGGGGGAGCTGAAAGCTTTTTTTCAAAGCTTTGAAGTTTTCAGTGAAACAAAAATTTTAAAAATTCATTTTTAGTTGAAACACAAAATGTTCAAGATTTTGATTCTTTTGTGTTGGCTTGAAGCTTGAGGGTGGTTTTATTTTGGTTTTTGTTTCAAACTGGCCATTTCAGATGTCTTTCCATTCCCCCTCCTTTCTTGGTGGATTTTTTTAAAATTGGCTGTTTTGAACTGAAAAATTGAATCAACACTTTTTCAACTTTTTTTTAATGCTTTTTTTCAGCTTTCACTGAATTTGATCCACATTCAACAAATAGATTTTGAGATACCAGAAAATGCTGGGGCTTTTTACAAAAATGTTGTCAGAATTTTTTTGCCTAGCACACAGTGAGTGGTGGTTATGGCTCCTGAGGGTATCTAGGGGTGAGAGGCACCTCACAACCATCTGCCCTTAGCATGAGGAAGCATTGTCTGTGATTACCATGGGGCAGCTCCCTAATTCTACAAGCTATGCAAACACTCCCCTCTAGCCCACATGGATTCCAGTCCCTCTCACGGGCTGGTGATAGATTCACTCCAACTCCTGAGTCCTCCAGGCATCCCTCTTCATGGAAAACAGGGTTTCCCGCACAGCTGTATACCTCTCCCTGTTCATTTTCCTTCTGAAGTCCCTAGCAAGCTCTTCATTAGCATTTGACTCAGTATGCTAATAGACTTCTATTGTAAGACACACAATGCACAATAGTCAGGTAGAGAGGTAAGTGTCTCCCACCTCCAGTCTGAAGGCACACTACCTCTCAGTGATCTACCTTTAACTACAAAGTCTTAGGAACATAATTTTTAATTTATATATGTATTTCCTTTTATATTATCCACACATACATTCAGCAAAGATTAAGATGACCAGTGTGACCCACAGGCTTTCAATAGAAACTTTACATGATACTGTTTGAGCTGGAATGTAAATATCAGACTATAGGTATATTGCTCCCTGTAACCTGTATGCCCCCATGTCCTCTGCCAGATGGCATCAAGAGATCCTTGGGTCACAAGCAAGGAGTTCTGCTTTTAAAAGGATGGCTAAATGTGCACAGGTGCTGTCTCTTATTTGAATATTTGTTCTGAGTTATTTCCTCCCACATTTATTAGTTTTAATCTCTACCAAGATTAATCTCATTTTGTTATTTTCTACCTGAGTTTCTAAACTTTAAGGAGACCTCAGAGTGTATATCGATGATGATGATCTTTAATAAAAAGATTCCTATTCTTTTTGTTCTTTGTCACAGGCTTTATTGCTTTAGATTTCCTTTTAGCAAAGCTTATTTAAAATAATTTGATACATAGGATTGTTGACTGCATGCATGAATGTTATAAAGTATTCAAGCAATGAATTAATAGACACTACTCAAGTGGAAAAATATAAGCTGCTTCCTCCATAGTTTTAAAATATAGAATGTAGATTAATTTTCTCCAGGAGTTCAAAACAACTTTCCCTATCCTATGCTCATCTATGTTAAACTTTTCTTTCTAAGCATTTTTCCAAATGAAATTACTAGAAGATCTTCACTAACCATGTTGCCAACAGTCATATTCTCCATGTTTTCTCATTCTTTCTATTGTACTGTAGTACCTGTATTTTGACATTCTGACCCATCCTCTTCATTACACTGGGCCTTTATCTTCTATAACATTTTCAACCACCTTCTCTCTGTAAAGCCAACTTCAATAGAATTTTCACGCACTAGCCGTCCATCAATCATTCCATCACCATTTGTTATTCTTTAAATTAAAATGTCTAGAACTCTTAACATTCATCTATCATTTTTCTTTTCTTTATTTTTTCTATTCTTCTCTCTCTCATTCTTTATCTTATATATATTTATAGTTATATATTATGCCTGACACTTCTTAAATTAATTTTCTTTATCTTATCTTTCCTATATTCATTATATACTGTATCCTAATAGGATAGTAGATAGTGGAGCACATTGCAACATGACTCTGAGTTCTACTGCAAAGGAGCAGAAGATAGGACTGAGGGCAGAAGTTAGTGGTTAGGGCACAAATATATGACTTAGGAAACCTGTGTCCCTGCTCCATCATAGACTTTCTAGGTGACTTTGGGCAAGTAACCTAGCTTCTCTGTGCCTCAGTTCCCTGTCAGTGAAATGAGGATAACAGCACCTTCTGACCTTACAGGGGTGTTGTGATGAGGCTAGAAAGCATGGAGGTGCTTAGATACTACAATAATGATGTCCATATGAGTTCCTAAGGTAACTAGATAGAAGCATGGGCCTCTCAGGAAGTGGTGATTGTCTCTGGTGGCCCTTTGGGGGCCTGCAGGTTCTGTGAGCTGAAACTTTAGTCCTCCTGCAGGGAAGGAAACAAGTCAGTGTATGCAAACACAGAGTCTCCAGTCCCTTGTGTGGGAAAAGCCCTGCCTGGAAACTATTTTGTTCTTTACCACTGTTTAGATAAGGTCTTACAGTTTAAGTTTCTCCTTTAGCAATATTTTATACATTTCTCATATTTTAGTAGCCTCCAGTGTTCAGTTTTGATTGTATATGGTGCTATGGCTCTTTTTGAAAAATGGATAGAAATGTGTCCCAGTTCTGAGGGTGGCCTGTCATTGAGTGCCATATTCTCTTCAGAGGAATTCATCAAACTTAGCAGAAACCTGTTTTAATTTGGAGTTTCTGCTCAAATCTTACCTCAGAGGGAGAGGCATGGGGGTGTCATGGACTCAAATGAGGATGAGGCCAACAATCCCAATGGATTCCAAAGATTATGGGGGATGCAGAAAACAAATACAGAAATCCTAGGCCATCAGCATGGAGGGTAGGTTACTGTTGGTATGGCCCATCCAATGGTAGTAACTCTCAAATGGCTTTTCATTCTTGATATGTACAAATAGATAGGAAGAGCATGCAATGGACAGTGGGTTCAAAACTGCACCCCAGGGAGCTGCTGTGGCTGTACCTCTGAACTCCCTAGAAGCAGGTGGCACAAACAGTGCAGTCACTTTTGTCAACAAATCTATGTAGTGTAGACAAGGCCTCAGACAAGTTAGAGGTCTTCAAGCCACCAGGACCTGATGAAATACATCCTAGAATACTCAAGAAGCTGACTGAGGAGATACCAGACTGCAAAGAGAAACTGCTGAGCTTCAGTTCATTTGCAAGTTTGACACCATCAGCTCAGGACTGAACAAAGGCTGTGAATGGCTAGCCAACTACAAAAGCATTTTTCTCCTCCCTTAGTGTTCACACCTCCAGATCAACTGCTAGAAGAGAGCCTCATCCTCCCTGATTGAACTAACTTCATTATCGCAGCCTGATTCCTGCCTACACATATATACCTGCCTCTAGTCATTTCCACTCATGCATCCGACAAAGTGGGTATTCACCCATGAAAGCTTATGCTCTAGTACAGGGGTCTCCAAACTTTATGAGACGAGGGCTATGTTAGATTTTTGAAGGGGCGTCGAGGGCTGAAGCGACTGTGGAAAAAATTCAATATATGCAAAATCCCCCCTTTGCTCCTCCAACACCTACCGCAACCCCCCCCCCTTTGCTTCTATGGCTGCTGAGGTGACCCCCCACTTTACTCCTCCGGCCAGTGCCGCCAGAGCACTCACCCCTCCGCACATGGAGCCACCGGCAGCAGCTCGCGAGGGTCAAGGGGGAACAGCAGCAGCTTCTCCACGTGCCTGCTCGGCGTGCCTGCTCAGCTGGAGGGCCGGACAAAATGAAGCCGCAGGCCAGATCCGGCCCCCAGGCCATAATTTGGAGACCCCTACTCTAGTACATCTGTTAGTCTATAAGGTGCCACAGGACTCTTTGTTGCTTTTATGTTTATAAGTTTGTGTATGAGACCAAGCTGGGAGGGATTGCAAATTCTCTGGAGGACAGGATTAAGATTCAAACTGATCTGGACAAACTGGAGAAATAGTCTGAAGTAAACAGGATGAAATTCAATAACGACAAATACAAAGTACTCCACTTAGGAAGGTACAATCAGTTGCAGACATACAAAATGGGAAATGACTCCCTAGGAAGCAGTACTACAGAAAAGGATTTGGCGGGTCATAGTGGATCACAAGGTAAATATGAGTCAACTGTGTAACACTGTTGCAAAAAAAAAAAAAAGCAAACATCTTTCTGGGATGTTTTAGCAGGAGTGTTGTAAGCAAGTCACTAGAAGTCCACTTATTCTGCACTGATTAGTCCTCAGTTGGAATATTGTATCTAGTTCTGGGTGCCACATTTCAGAAAAGATGTGGACAAACTGGAGAAAGTCCAGAGATTAACAAAAATGATTAATGGTCTAGAAAACATGACCTATGAGGGAAGATTGAAATAACAACTGGAATTGTTTAGTCTGGAGAAGAGAAGACCGAGAGGGGGCATGATAACAGTTTTCAAATACATGAAGGGTTGTTACAAGGAGGAGGAAGAAAAATTGTTCTCCTTAACCTCTGAGTATAAGACAAGAAGCAATGGCTTTAAAGTGCAGCAAGGGCGATTCAGGTTGGACATTAGGACACTACTGTCAGGGTAGTTATGCATTGGAATAAATTGTGGAACACCTGTCAGGGATGGTAGATAATACTTAGTCCTGCCATGAGTGCAGGGGACTGGACTAGAAGACTTCTTGAGGTCCCTTCTAGTTCTACGATTCTGTGAATCTGGAGCAGTCTACCAACAGGAGTTGGGCAGGGGGAGAGGAAAACTTAATTAGCTTTAACATAGAGCTTGAGAAATTTGAATGGGAGTTCATATCAGCATTGCCTATCATGGTGGGGGGCTTGGCTCAGCAGCCCTGGGAGGCCTTTCAAGCTCATGTCTTATGTTTCTAAAATCTCATGCTTCAGTCATTCACCTACAGGGGCCAGGAAGGGATTCTTCCCCTCCCCCTAATATGTTCTGGGATTTTGTTTTGTTTCCTTCCCCTGAAGCTTCAGAGATGGGCACAGTGGGAGATGGGATCCAGCACAGAGTAGGCCAGCCCCTGAGGTGCTGCTGAGAATTTTCTCTTGTGTGCTTGCTTGGCTGCTGGGTCTTGCTCCCATGCTCAGGGTCTAACTGAATGCCTTATGTGGGGTCAGGAAGTAAATGGCCTCAGGTCAGATTGGCAGAGATGTTGAGGCTTTTTTGCCTTCCTTTGCAGCAGGTCTCTTGTTAGGATCATCTGGGTATAATGTACTTAACCAATTCCTTGCCATTGCAGGATCCTTGGACACTGGTGTACCTCAGTCCCTCCCGTTCACACAATGCCTCCCTGTGGCACACAATGGCATAGTCTCCTGAAGCCTTTGATACTTTGCTCTAATTCTGATTGTCAAGTCTGATGTGGAGATTGCTGGGTGTTGTTGGTGGCTTGACACAAACAGTAGCTCAGACTAGATGATCTGGTGGCCCCTTTTAGCCTTGAACTCTAAAACTTTGACTCTTAGAAGTATATTATTACTTAATCATGGCTACAGTAAAGTCCCACAACGTTAGTTATATGTAGGGTGACCAGGTGGCCCATTTTTAAAGGGACTGTTCAGTTTTTTGGGACTTTTTCTTATGTAGGCAACAGTACCCCGCCCCCGCAACACACACACCCTGTCTCGTTTTTTTTACAGTTGCTATCTGTTATATACAACCTTATATATACATAACCTTAGTTATATGAGCATGTCTCCTTTTATTCTTTGTTTTTTTCCCCAGTAATATGGTGTAATTATTAATTCATGTTGTATCAAATTGCTTCAGTTCCCATTCACTTACATTTTAGAAATTGCTCCTTGTACTTGAAAAACCTATGTCCAGCTTTAACTTGTGCTGATATACTGACACATACCTGTTTGCAGTCTGTAAGTAATTGTCACTGTTCTGTGAAAAACAGTTATAATATAGATGTTTGCTAACACACTAAATTACTATGTGAAGAAGAGTTAGTTGAAAGCCTTAAATTAACATCACAACATACAGATGGCCTTCAATAAAGAGCAATAAAAGGGTTTGCAGTTCAAAAGTAATTTATATCTGAAACTGTTGTCCTTGGCAACACACCTACGTGTTTTTCAGGGAATGTTTCTTTGTTTTGTCTGCTGGGCTGGAATTTGCAGGGGTGGGGGGAAGGAAGCTATATTATGAATGTAAAAGAGAAAATATTTAGTTAAAAGGTGGGAAGAGAGACGTTAGGTTACCATTGTATTTTTTTTATTTTTGTTAAGTCCAACAAAAAACTATGATGCAAATAGCTAATATATTTGAATTCAATATGAGAGATGCTGTTTTATGTAGACAGGATAGAATTAGGGAAGAAATAATTTGTATCATTAAAGAAAATCCTTATAGGAATAGTGTTTGGGGATGTGGGGATAGACAGACAGGACTTCAGCCAAAATATATCTATCATATCCTACTGTCATTCTCCTTATTTTTTTTAATAAAAAGATGAAAATTCAGAACTGCTTTCCATAGAATTTTAAGCTTGTCTTTTTCAGTTTTTCATTAACAAATTGAGGTAAAAATATATTGAAATTCTTATTAAAATTCATGAAAAAGAAAAAATATGACCACAAACACAATGCTAGCTAGGAAAGGTTATCATGGAGCACTGTTTGATAAGAACAGTTTCATTATTTTTTTAAGTTAACACTTCAAGCACCAACATTTTCCAGACAGTCAAATAGAACTGAGTAATATTTTTTGGCTGAAACCTTTTTTTTCGTGAAAATGCGTACTTTGTGACACCAAAAAATTTCATGAGTTCAGGTTGGTTTTGCCACATTTTTCATTTTTTGGGGGGAACCCCTTAAAAATCCAAAAAAGTTGAAATATTTCATTTTGAAAATGTCAAAATGAAATGCTTCAGGCTTTTTTATGAGAAATAACTTTTCATTTTGAAATTTCCTTCAGTGTTAAATTAAAAAATAAAACAGTTTAAAAAGACTGAAATCCAAATTAAATGTCTCATTTCAGCTCAAACAATGTTTCATTCTATTTTTTTTTCTTTATTTACTTTTTTTTTGGTTTGCTGATTTATTTATTGGAATGGCCAGAAAACAACTGAAAAATAAGTTTTTGCCCAGCTTTACTACCTGGTGTGTAAACATATATACCAATAGATGACCTCTTGAGGTCTCTTCCAACCCTAATATTCTATTAATGTTGCCCCTTTACAATTTGAGCAGTTAGACAAATTTCAGGTCCAGGGGAATGGTAGAGCTGGAAGTAGAAATTGATGGAGTCTGGTATTTTCTTTGTTGCCATATTGTTTACTTATAAGGAATGCACAGAGTCCTGCTTCTCTGAATGTAGGAGGAACCAAAAACAAAAGGATCAGTTTGTTAGCTTACTCCAAGCATTTTTAGCCAATACCAGACCCCAAAAGCACACTCTAGCTAGAATCACACTGGACTAACAGGCTCCTGCTTGGTTTTCTTGCTCGTTGCCTCTGCCTCTTTCTTTGTTTTTATTTTTTCTCAGTTTGTGTGTGGTGTGTGTTCTTTCTCCCTCCTCTTCCCACGCAAAACAATATCATCCAAAAGCTCCTGGGTATGTTCACACATACTTTTTGTTTTAGGTGAGGACTTATGCTTACCATTTTGCTAACTGAAGGGTGAGTCCACACCTAGCAATTTCAATGGGGACTTTAATTCAACGCATAACAAGGTCTCACCCAGCTCATAACAACTTTTTACTCTCGAAATGAACTCCTTTAGCTCTAAAGTTGAGGGTTGGACCTTTTGTAGTTGAATTTCTGGGGTCCACTCCCCACTGCATATACATCTATGGCCCTGGATTTGTAGTACTAGTATGTCCTAAACACTTTACAGGTTTCAGTTGCCAAAAAAAAAAGTGTCATTTAGAACACGCATATGTTCACACATTGTGTTAGCAATATTATTGTTACATTGCTAACAAGAAACAATCACTTCTTGGTTTTGTAGTTAATGGATAAAAGCACAATCATAATATAATGAAAAATGTTGTAGAAGCTTTTTCTGTCTTTAGAAATACAAAATTTTGAAATTATGATGACACTGAAATGTCAAATAATGGATATTTCAAAATTTGAAAAGGTACTTGAAAAATGAGGACTTTTTCATTAAAATGTCATTAAAATGGTCTGGTTTTTTTCATATATTGACAGTGAAAGAGTTTCAAACAGCTGTAATGTTGATATTTCACCACTATCGTATCATAACAAGAAATACTATGATTATTACAGATATGGAACATTCAGTGTAGCCTATTTTTTCTCCCTGCTCCCAATGTTTATTAGTTTACAGAACAAATTATCCTTTGGACTAAAATTTCAGTGATTTGTGTGTGCAAATTGCTTGTTAATTCATTGTAGCCATGGAATCAACAGAGAAACAGAACTCAGAGATCCAAGATCAGAAGTTGGAGAGTTACTTTAGTTTATCAGTTGTCACTAATGAAAAGCAAGACTTGTTTGTGATGAGGAGGCTCCTGGGTTTGTTCTGGAACAACACCTGAAGCAACAGGGATGTTTGTTCACTGCTAGTTTAATATGTGTTTTAAGTAAAATATATGTGGAGTGGAAGTTCAGGGTTCGTTTTGGGTTCTTTTCAGTAGTGTTTTCAGAGTCTGAAAATTGATCTCATTATTACAATGAAGATGAAAGGTGATCCTGCAATAAATCCTCTTTCTCCTATCAATATCTCTGTGGGAGGTTCGTCTCTCTCCATTGTGCACCCTTTTTAAAGTATTGTGTACTCAGTTTACCTATGAAGTTTAGCATTAGTTGTAAATTGACCCTTTCTCAGTTGCTAGCATCCCTTTGGCTATTGCATCAATCCCCTGTTCAATCACTTGTATCTCTTTCCCTCCCCAAAAATCCTTTTCTTTGAATCTTTTGGAACACTTCTGATTGCACTTGGGTGTAATGGATAAAACGTTCTTTCCCTTTACTGAGGGATTTTCTGATAGAAATTGTGTAGAAATAAGTTTATGACGAACTTCAAAAATACTTTTCATAAAGAGCTTGCATTATAGAATCGTAGGTCTGGAAGGGACCTGGAGAGGTCATCTAGTCTAGTCCTCTGCACTCGTAGCAGGATTAAATATTATCTAGACCATCCCTGACAGGTTAATCTCCAACCTGCTCTTAAAAATCTCAAATGAAGGAGATTCCATAACCTCCCTAGGAAATTTATTCCAGTGCTTAATCACCCTGAGAGCAAGGAATTTTTGCCTAATCTCTAACCTAAACTGCCCTTGCTGTAATTTAAATCCATTGTTTCTTGTCCTCTTGTCAGAGGTTATCCCACCAGTGGTTCCTAGACTATGATCCGCTCACATCATTCTGGCTCTCCTTGTTTCCAGATACTAAATCGCACTAAAGACAGCTAATTGCTATAGTTGCCACAGGGGCCTTATGCAGTTAGGAATGGAAGTGGGGGTGGACCAGACAATTGTGAATGCAAGGAAGGACACTTTGAGTGATCATAGGAGGAGCAAGTGGCCCACACAGTGAAAATGTCTGAGAGCCCCTGTTCTGTACTATGGAAATGTGGCTTGAACAAGTGAGGTGTAGAGAGTGCACAACTCCCACTTACCTCAATGGGAGTTGAAAGGGTTCAGAGAGCATCTCACAGAATCAGAATGAGTGAGCCCTGTGACCTACAATACACACACTCCTTTCTCTTTCCTTGAAGGAAGCCCCTGAACTGTGTTCACTAAGGCTGGACTGGTTGGAATAAAGGGTTAGTTGAAAGTTCCATTCTGCTACATCTCCCACATTGCTGCAGTTTTGCCTTTTTTTTTTTTCCTGGCATTTGCTCTTTGTTTTCTTGGTAGGACACTACTTATAAGGGCAGCTATTTTTATTTTTGACCTTAGTCTCTCTGCTCACAAACCTTTCAGGCTGACAGTGATATAATGATGATGTCTGTATCCCTCTTCCTTTGTTCATCTTACTAGCTCTCCCCTCTTCCACTTGCCCCCTGTGTCAGTCTCCATCCCTTTCTTTGCTCCTTGAGCCTCTGTGAGAACCCTTTGCTCTGAGAGATCCCTAATGGCTACCCTATACACAGACTAATATGGGATTTACAACAAAACAAACTTTTATCTGATTCTGCAATGGAGAAAATTTGTAAAGCACATGTATTTTCCCCAACAGACTATTATGGAGGGTTCTAAAATACACCAGCGATTTAACAATTATCCCATCTTTTGAAGTCTCTAGCTGAAATCTCCCTGATATTTTCTTTCTATAGATTGCATGAATCTGTGAGCTCAGATACCATCAATAATTTCTGAAGGCTTTCGGAGCTACTGTAAGTACATTGTACAGAGAGAGAGAGGAAAAAAAATCCATGTGAAAATAATGGTATGGGGAGAATGTGAGTTGATTCAAATTGCAGTAAGGTCCAGTGTGCAGTACATAGATAACTGGATTTTCTTTGTCCTCTTTTCTTTGAGTGATGCACTCCGTTTTAAAATACAATTAAGTGATGATCTTTTATATAGCTTACCGCTTCCTTCAAGAACGTTTCTCTTCTGTTACATCAGTATATGAAAATTATTTTTACAATAGTTGTAGCTTAACTTAAAAAAAATTTACAACATATTTCATGGCATGCCGAAGGTGACAGAAGTGGTTATATCACCTGCTGCAATGTATTTTATGGTGAATCCAAAGCTCTGACTTAGTTTTTGATTCAGACCCAGATAAACAAGTCCTTATCCAGTCTTCAAAATTGTACTTGAAATCGAGGTGAACAAGCTTTTGTGTGACATTTCCTCATTTATAGCACCCAGACACCAAGGTGACTGGTGCTCCAGTAACACTTTGTCTCCTGATTCTAAGCAGGAAACAGAAGAGAAAAAGGTCTATTGGAGAATTTCAAGCCTCAGTGATGAAGGGCTTTTATTTTGTGTGAACCATTTTTTTCTGCTCATTCTCAAAAATGCAAGAACCAGTTATTTCAGATTTAGTGTATGCAACAAGCTTAGTAACTGACAATCCTATTTCCTGAATGATCCTTGCATTGTGTGTGATCTTGCACTTTGGCCGGTTTGAACCTCCCAATTAGAAATACAACTGTGTAAAATGTTTCCCTCCACTTATCGTCTCTTTTTTTTCTATCTGCATAGGTGTATTTATTTTTGACAGTGTATGCATAAAACATTTTCTTTCACTTTTACATAAAACATTCTTACAGCAATCAAATGCTGTTTCCTACTTCACTTAATCAGGCTTTCCCAAAGTAGAACCTGCCTGTGCTCGTTGTTATTTCCTTCACCTTTCAAATAAACCCCTTCAGTTGTGGAGCGTTTACTAACATTCACACATCTGCCACTCGCCACTGTGCCCACAACTCAGCCAATCACTCTGACAGCACAGGCGATCAAATTCCTCCTGCAGCAGTTGCCTAGGTAACCAATACGCAGCCCCAGAAATGAACTTGTGTGCAGTGACAGGAAACAACAAGAAAAAAACAGAGCATGGTTTTTCAATACTTAGGAAATTTTAAATGAGTTTACTAAGGATTCCAACAGAGCACTGCAAACAGCTTTAAAGAAGTAAGTCTCACTTGTCTTACAGTGAGAAACTAAAGCAGCTTAGTCAATGTAGCTTAACAAACAGAAGGGTAAGAGGAGACTTGATCACAATCTATAAGTGTGGAGAAACTTTATGCCAGTAGAGGACCCTTGAATTTAGCAGAAAAAGGCATAACCAGATCTAACAGCTGGAAACTGAAGCTAGACAAATTCACACTAGAAATAAAATGGAAATTAACAGTGAGGGGAACTGAAACAACTTAGATAGGGAAGTGGCAGATTCTCCGTCACTTGAGGCAGGTCTACGCTACCTGTTGGATCAGCAGTTAGCGATCGATCTTCTGGGGGTCGATTTATTGCGCCTAGTCTAGATGCGATAAATTGATCCCTGACCGCTCTCCAGTCGACTCTGGAACTTCACCGCCATGAGAGGTACAGGCAGAGTCGACGGGGAGCGGCAGCGGTTGACTCAACGCCGTGAAGACGCCGCGATAAGTCGACATAAATATGTTGACTTCAGCTTCGCTATTCTTGTAGCTGAAGATCTAAGCGTATCTTAGGTAGATTCCTCCAGTGCAGACCTGGGCTTGTAGTCTTTAAATCAAGATTGTATGACTTTCTAAAAGATGTGGTCTGGGTCACCCAGAAGTTATGGGCTTGATACAAGAATCACTTAGTGGAAATTCTATGGACTATATTATCCAGAAATTCAGACAAGCTGATCATAATGGTCCGTTTTGGCCTTAAAATTATGGCGGGGGGAGGGGAATCTGAGTCACATAGTTTACTCCAAAGGCCTGTTTATAAGAAAATCTGCATAGGAACATAGAAATTGCTATACTAGATCCGACCAGTGGTACACCTAGTCAGCCTTGTCTTCAACAATGTCCAGTATGTAGCTGTTTCAGAGAATACAGTTATATAATATGAAGTTATTGGGATTACCTGTCCTCAGAGAAAATTTCCTTTAACTCTGATAGAAGTTGGCTTGTGCCTTGAAGTTTTTGTGTGTTTTTTACTTTACTATTACAACTCTAGATAGTATTGTTCATATAAATATCTAATCTGTTTTTAAAAATCCTGCTAAATTTTTGGCCTTGATGATCTTGTTGCAATGAGTTCCATTGTCTAGCTGTGATATCATTACTGTTAGCATAGCTTTTTTACTTGAGCTGGGCCAAAAGAAGCATCTTAAATATGAGTAGCTTTGGATGTGGTGGATGGGTATGTATTCATGCGCTCCTGCCAAGCTTTAGATCCCAGCTAGAACTGCATGTTTTCTGGTTCTGATACTGTTGAAATCTAACCCAAGGTCTCAACCCATGGTAGAAATCTCATGAGAACAGCCTTGGAAATGTTAGTGCTGAATCCAAAATGTATCCCTGATCAGGGCTTTGGCTCTGAGAGCTGGTCACTAAAGTACTTTAAACATTTATTTGTCTTTTGCAAAAAATTTATTTAATTCTTTTTGCTTCTACTCTCAAACATTTGCACACTGTGAGCAGTGCTGCTTCTATATCAGCAATGTCAGTAAAGTTTGGTCTGCACAGAAATAAATGTCTTATGATATGCAAAAGGTTTCACTTAAAGCAGATCTCATGCAACAGCGTCTGTAAAACTAAAACTTTAATATTTGACTTTTCGTTACACTAACTATTTTTCATTGAAATTATGGGGTATCTCTGTGGAAGTCTTTTCTACACTGGGGCATATGATTGCATGCTGTAAAGGATCTTCCAGCAAAACACACTGTCTAAGCAAACACAAAATAGCCATGTAGGTGGCTTGGTGCAGTCTGAGCATGTTTGGTGCTATTTTGGAATAGAATTTTGCAGGAAAGCCTTCCTGTGGAAGGGCTACATCAAATACATTGAAAATCAGCCAATCAATTCTCCTTTCTGCCGCAAGAACAAAAGTGAGACACTACAAAAACACGCTTGTTTGTTTCATTTATTAAATGTTGGCTAGCTCCTGCTAGGCTTGGTATGAAAGCTACTTCTACACTTGCTATGATATTTAAAAGCAAAAAGGACACACTGAGAAAAAAGAGAATTAAAGATTAGTGGCACTAGGTCTTCAGGAACTGGCTTTCCACTTTGCAGAAAAGCTCAAACATGTTCTTTTCCCCCAGTGACCTGTAATTCTCTCCCTCCCATCCACCCCCACATGGCAGCTGGCTTTGGTGCCTACTTAGAACACAGCAGGACTGATCTTGCCATTCTAGAAAGCTCAGTCCAGTTATTCAGGAGAAGCCTAAAATGTAAAGACCTGCTATTTCTCATCCTCTATCGTATCCTTCCCTTTTGCACACAGAAGTTGGACTGAATAAGGGGGATTTTCACAGGCCCATGTTGACGGATGCGTGTGCTGCTGCTGCTGCCACTTGATTGTCATTGCCAAACACAGTTAAAAGTCACTGTGGACAGATGGAAAAATGTTTCATTGTGAACTGCAGTGCAGTTTCCGCACGGTAACCTGGATTCTCATATAAAGAAGAGACAGTTGTTACTTTACCTGGTTTACTAGTTTATTAGACTCCTAGTCACATTACGTAGAACATAGGGAGATACAGACCACAGAGAGTCATAACAGGAACCCTACTTCCCCCTAGTAACTACAGTTAGCATATGCTCACAGATGCTGAACATCTACACTGGTTTGGTTCCATATGTCTGAGCCAACTCCTCACCAAACATGTTTAGAGAAGCTCACCACAGTTAATGGGACTGTGCTGATTTACACCAGTTAAGGATCTGGGACCAGTAAATCAAACTTGTATCAAAAAGGAAAAAGAGAAACCAGTATCAGGAGTTTGAAGAGAAAGTGGAAATATTGGATGGGGATTATGCTTAAGAATCACTATATGAGGTGGGCAGGGGGGATCCGAAAAAGAGAGCAAAAATCTCAACCACCAAGAAGGCACAAAATGTAAAAGCTGAAAAATGCTAGTATTTTTTTTTTAAAAGAGAGTGATAGAAGCTGAATCATCTGCAGAAATGAGCTTCCTAGCAGAAGTGACAGCTGCTGAAGAAGACAAAGGAAAATAGACGAAGGGAGAAAATAAAATGAAAGCAACTAGCATTTCTCTGTAAAAGAGCATCATTGTTCAAAAATATCTGCAGGACAGATAGGATTGAGATAGAAATCACAGTTTGCCCTTAGTTATCACCTTATATGATGAAACCAGTCTATTTCATTCCGTTGTTGTATGACCTTGGGCTGAGGCAAAACATTTTCCCTTCTGTGCCTGAATTTGGATGTGAAATAGGTTTAACGATATTTAAATTCCTTTGTAAAATGTGTTAAGATCTACAGATGACATATGCTGTATATGAGTAGAATTGTAACAGAAGGGAAATTGAAAGTGCATATTAACTGTGAAAGAACTACAGAGACAGATGGAGATCTCTGGGGTTGACTAGATGTAACTGATCGGAAAATCTGGCTCTTGAGTCTATAGACCTGTTAATTAATTAGTTAAGATATTTATCATTAGAACTTTTAACTGAACAAATAATACCAACTCCTTTTATAGGCTCTTCTAAGGTTCCTATAATTGCTGTGTAAAAGAGGTGAATCTTTGCAAATTACCTGATCAGAGTATATTTGAAAAAGTATTTTGAAGATGAAAATCACTTTTTACTCTAAGGGCTAGAATAGGTAATCCTCACTCCTAGGAAACATTTACTTACATAAGTACACCTCTTGACTTCAACAGAACTGTTTGCGTAGATACTTAGCAATGTGAGCAAGGGTTGAACACGCACACAAAACTCTGTTAAAAGAACAGTATTAAGATTGCAAAATCAAGCACTGAAAAGTTAGGGAATACCAGAATTAAGGTTGTTTGTGAAACTTTAATTGGCCCCCTCCTTTGTGTGTGTGCATTATGATTCATACTTTAATTACATGATCATACACTACTTTTCTCACAGAACCCAGGCTTCACTCAGTGCACTGGATCCTCATCATCTACCCAGTCACAGTTTCTGCTCCTCTGGCTTCTCCTTCTAGTCGTAGTCTCCACGTCCAACCAGTCCTAGTCTCCTCCTTTAGGCTCTGTGTCCCAGTCTTTCTCCAGCATTCCTAGTCCCTGTCAGCTTGCCTCGGCAATCCAAGTTCATCCTTCTCTGACCTGTCTCTCTCCACTCTTCCATGACCTCAAGTCACCTTCACATCCATATTCTGTATCCCCACTAGCTCCCAGTCCCAGAGTAACCCCTAGGCTCCTCATTGAGTATTAGTTCCCTCCATACCTGAACACCAGATCCTTAGAATCATAGAATATTAGGGTTGGAAGAGGCCTCAGGAGGTCATCCTGTCCAGTCAAAAGCAGGACCAACACCATCCTTGTTCCAGTCTCTTTGCCTCCCTTCCCACCCAACCCTACCCACTGGCTCCTCATCAGATCTGTCTCTCCTCCCCAGCCCTTCTCATTCCTTCCCCCACACCTCACTGGCTCCCTGTTCCAGTCTCAGTCCCTCCCTTCCTAGATTCCCATGAGTCTCAGTTTCTCCACCCAGTGGATCCCAATCCCCTCATCTCTGTTGGATTGTCTGGCTCACAGTTTCAGCCGCCTTCTCCACCCAGTCCCAATCTCCTCTGCCTCCCGCTGTCCTAGCTCCTGGCCCAGCCAATCCCAGCCTCCCCCTACAGCTCTCTGTCTCTGTTTCTCTCTTCTTGCCAGGCTGTCCCTCATCAGCATTCAGTCCCAGTCTTCCTGCCACCAGGCTCCTGATCCCAATCTATTCCTCCACTCTCTCCAGGTCTTGCTCTTGTCCCTTCTGCAGTCAATTCAGACATCTTCCTCCTCCTCCATGCTGACTGGGCTTAGCAATGGGGGTCACTGGGAGCACAGGAAAGACTGGCTCCGTGTTCTCAGTTCTGAAGCCTGGGTCTGGCACTGCACATACCAGCTGGGAACTGTAAATTGCAAGCAAAGTCTCGCTCAGTCCCCTGCCGTGAAAGCCTGGAGAATACTCAATGTGAGCATACTCTTTGGGAAATTAAGCTGTGATGCTCTAGCAAGTCTCTACTAAACATGGGTGAACTGAAGGCTTATAATGTGGACATATTTGGGTGGATTTTCACAGAGATGGCAAAAGGCACATCCCTGACAGGGTGGCCATCCCTTTTAAAAGTCAAGTCCCTGTTCCACAAGATGGGGGCACTAGAGGTTCTTAAAGAAAAGGTCACCAGAATTTTTGAACAGGGGCAAAACAGTGTGTTTTTCTCTAGCCTCACTCCGAGGCCTTGTCTACACTACAAAGTTTTGTTGGCAAGAGCTGCTTTTTGCCAACCAAACAGGGGAGGTGTGCACACTGCAAAGCAACTTTTGGTGTTAAAACTGCTGTTTTGACCACAAAATAAAACTACTTCCATGAGAGGTATAAACCTTTTTGTGCAAAATTAAAGTGACAAAGTGTCAGTGTGGACACTGTTGTTTGATTTGTCGACATAACTGGCTCCTACCAGTATCCCACAATGCCTGCCATGACCTCTCTGCTCCATGTTTCGATCTCTGCTGCCCTGCTGGCATGTGCCCCTCCACTTTAAAAGCTCCAGGAGTTATCTGACAGCTGAGCAGACTGCACCCTTTGGGGAACAAAGAGCAAATCATTAACATGGAATCCTCCGGTTCTGTCCTGCAGCAGGAACATAGTGGCAGGCAGCTGCCGCTGTAGGGAGCGGGGATGACTGAGGGGGTGAAGGGAAGAAGGGAATACTCGAACCATAGGCAGACAGGCAGAGTGGTCTGCTTTGGGAGAGACTGCTGTGCAAAGCAGAACCGGGGACTGATGTGGGGTCTGTGTTCCCCTTCAGTGGCTGACAGTCTACTAGGATGCCCATGGAATAATGGGATTGAGAAACCCACATCATGTGACACTGTACCTGCCCCATGAGGCATTGCAAGCCCTTCCCAAAGCACCCTGCGGCCAGTCCATAGTGGGATAGCTACCACAGTGCACTGCTCCCTGTGTCGATACAAGTGCTCTTCATGTGAATGCATTCAGCTCAGACAAGGAGCATAGTGTGGACATCCCACAGCGGTTTTAGTTAACGTGCTTCAATCAAAATGTCAAACCTTTGCCAACAAAACTTTGTAGAGTAGACAAGGCCTCAGAAACAGCTAATCATTTTGACTGAATCTTTCCAAAATTTTTCTGTCAGAGGCAGACACTTGGCATGGACAATTTCAGCCCAAATTGTCAAAGTTTGGCAAATCTATCAGCAACTTAAAAGAAGGTCTTATAATGGGAAATGTTGGGCAACCTTAATAATAAGCAGTGCTACCAGCCCCATTCATCTCATTCAAAGGGGCAAAGCTGAATGATATTCTACCATGCTTTAGTTTTTTATGATAAGCATTAAACAAAAAAAAAACCAGACAAATCACAGAACCTTTTGGATATGGAAACAGAGACTTCAAAATTTATTGATTTTCCTCACTACTCTGCTTAATATTAGGAGTAAAGAATCTGACATCACACAATACTGTATCTTTGTCCAGTCAACTAATAGCTTAATTTTGCCCTTTCTTTTACACTGTGCAATAGTATTGAAGCTAATGAGATTATATGGTGAGTGAATGAGGACAGAGTGTGTTTCAGTCTTAGCAAGAAATTGGAGGTATGTGTTCCCTTCAGGTTTTGATTTGTGGCTGATGGATTACATTCCCCCTTCCTACCCACAATACTGTGGGGCAAGCAAGGGTGCAGTGCAGTGCCAGGAAAAACAAAAGCAAAACAACACTGTGGGGAAATATGGGTGTGGACCCCAGACCCCAACTTCAGAGCTTGCAGGCCAACCGCATGGAGGACGTCTCTCTCCATGGTCCTCCCAGGCATTCCTACTATGGCAGCACAGCTGTTTCATGGCTGTGGTTCCATTTATTCCTGGCTAGCATCTCTACTCTGTTCCCTAAAGCAGCTGTTCCTTAAGATTCTTCCCCCGATACATTCACTGTATCGCCCTCCCCACCCACACTTTTTTTAAAAAACGGCTCTGCAAATGGCTTTTGAAATGGGAACATTGGTGGTGGGGATATCTTGCATAACTATTCCCCCTCTCACCATATTTTCCCTATGTTTTTGCTCCTATCTACATCATGTAGGGGGATAGGAAGTCCAGAGACTAGATGCTTAAGTGATTAATTTCTATATTGATAATACATTTATTTAGATACCCATACAACTGCATACTATAGACAGCCGGCATCTGTTGCTAACCACTGATCCAAGGCAGACTCAGGGGATTACCTGCTAATTTAATGATAATCTCTTTTCTCCCCTAGAAAGAATTTTTTCGTCTCTAAAGAAAAGCATTAAAGTAGCTAGAGCTAGAATGTATGTACCCTGTGCAAATTTTCTGCAAGCTGAACTCCCACTCTGAGCCCTCATACAGCCCTCTAAACTGCAGGAGGAAGAGTAACAAGGCAAATTGTCACTTTTCTTGACACATCACAAGTGAACATCAGTAAACAGCCAATCTTGTATTTGAAAGGCTACTGCGGTATGACATAATTTACACTTCTTGATACATGTCATATTGTCTGGCCAGGTAGTACAGATCTCCAAGCTCCCATTGTACACTTTTGAATTCCCCAGCAGGAGTTCCTTAATTCAAATTATTTTTCCAAGGTATTGGTAAACTGTGGCTGAACAGGGTTGGAGAGGGCCTAAAAAATACTGTACTTCACAGGAACTTAGAACAAATGAGGATAAGCAAATGAAGGGCAGAATCCTCCATAAATAAAGTACAACAAATGAACTCTGAGCAATGGAAAAAGAAAATAATTTGCACCAAATGCTGTTCTTGAATAGATACCTGAGTTTCTTTCAAAGGCCTGGTCTACACTTCAAAGTTTACCTATTGATTTTGGCTAGGGGTGAGATATTTGCACTGAAGTAATTATACCAGTGCAAGTCCCAGTGTAGAGCAAGGTTTCTCAGGATGTGAAGGTGAACATTTACCGCCAGTGCCATATCGTGGTCAGGCAGGAGTGTGGCAGATGGTCTTCCAGGCATTCCCCTTTCTCAATATAGATCTATCCTGCAGTGGTTTGTGCTTTTAGTGATGGGGTTACATGGTCAAGTACAACCCTTTCAGGGTACTCCATAGAGAATTCAATTCAGAAGTCAGAAAAGGCTTCAAGGCTTCCTTCTTGGGTCACGTTTTGGGGCCTGGACATCGGTATCTTTGGGGTCTTCCTTGACTTGATTTCTGGCCACAGTAGACTTCTGTCATTGCCCTTTCTTTAGGGGTTGGGAGGGGAGCCTTGTCCCATCCTTTCCCCCAGACTCCAATCCAGGGTCCAATAGTCCAGCTAAGATCTGCACCTTGGGGAGCTATGGAGCTACCTCCCTGGATCACTTCCTACCAGCCTCTTCTTCTCCCAAGGAAAATTAAAGAACTGAACGTAAGTTTCTGACCTTCAAAAGTCACCAATCCCTTCTTTGCAGGTTGGGTCAGGTCACTATCACTAGGCCTCAGGCAGCAAGATCTCCAGTAGCGCTCCTTCCCAGGAGTTTTTGGCTAGCTGTTCTTCAGGCTCTTTTTTGGCTTTTCTTATTACATTTTTACACTTAATTTGGCAGTATTTATGCTCCTTTCTATTTACCTCACTAGCATTTGAGTTCCACGTTTAAAAAGAGGCCTGTTTATCTCTCACTGCTTCTTTTACGTTGTTGTTAAGCCCCAGTGGCTCTTTTTTAGTTCTTTTACTGTGTCTTTTAATTTGGGGTATACATTTAAGTTGGGCCTCTATGGTGTCTTTTAAAAGTGTCCATGCAGCTTGCAGGGATTTCACACTAGTCATTGTACCTTTGTAATTTCTGTTTAACTAACCCCTTCATTTTTGCATAGTTCCCCTTTCTGAAATTAAATGCCACAGTGTTGGGCTGTTGAGATGTTCTTCCCACCACAGGAATGTTTAAATGTTGTTATATTATGGTCACTATTTCCAAGCGATTCTGTTATAGTTAGCTCTTGGACTAGATCCTGTGCTCCACTCAGGACTAAATCGAGAATTCCCTCTCCCCTTGAGGGTTCCTGTACCAGCTGCTCCTAGAAGCAGTCATTTAAAGTATTGAGAAATTTTGTCTCTGTATTTCATCCTGAGGTGACATTTACCCAGTCAATATGTGGATAATTGAAATCCCCCACTATTATTGAAATCTTTATTTTGATAGCCTCTCTAATCTCCCTTAGCATTTCATTGTTACTATCACTGTCTTGGGCAGGTGGTCGATAATAGACCCCTATGGTTATTTTCTTATTAGAGCATGGAATTACTATCCATAGAGACCTGTTCTGTCTTTCTGATGTATTTTGTACCCCAGAATGACTGTGTCCCATTGATTGTCCTCACTCCACCAGGTTTCTGTGATGCCTACATGAGGCACTCTAGTTCATCCATCTTATTATTTAGACTTCTAGCATTTGTGTACAAGCACTTTAAAAACTTGTCACTGTTTATTTGTCTGCCCTTTTCTGATGTGTCAGATTCTTTTTTATGTGAATGTTTCTCGTCTGATCCGGCCCCTACTTTATCCTCTTCCATCCTCTCCTCCTGACTGATGTCTACAGAATCTCTATCATTAGAGTCTTCTCTAAGAGAAGTCTCTGCCTGACCCATGTGCTTCTATGCAGCAATTGGCTTTCCCCCACCTTTTAGTTTAAAAACTGCTCTGTGACCTTTTTAATGTTAAGTGCCAGCAGTCTAGTTCCACTTTGGTTTAGGTGAAGCCCAACCTTCCTGTATAGGCTCCACCTATCCCCAAAGTTTCCCCAATTCCTAATAAATCTAAACCTCACCTCTCTACACCATTGTCTCATCCACTCACTGAGACTTTGAAGCTCTGCCTGCCTACCTAGCCCTGTGTGTGGAACTGGAAGCCCTGTGTGTGGAACTGGAAGCATGAGAATGCCATCATAGTGGTCCTGGATTTCAGTTTCTTTCTTAGCAGCTGAAATCTGGCCTCCGGGACTTCTCTCCTACTTCACCCTATATCATTTGTACCTACATGTACCACCACTGGCTCCTCCCCAGCACTACTCATAAGTCTATCTAGATGCCGCGAGAGATCTGCAACCTTCGCACCAGGCAGACAAGTCACCATAGGTTCTCCTGGTCATCTCAAACCCAGCTATCTATGTTTCTAATGATCAAATCTCCCATTACTAACACCTGCCTTTTCTTAATGTCTGGAGTTCCTTCTCCAGAGAGTGTGAGAGGATACCCCAACGCCATCTGGAAGGCGGGTCCAACTCTGGGAAGGTTTCCCTCTGCTCCTGTTGACCGCTCTCCATCCCTGGGCCTTTCATCCTTATCAACAGCACAGGGGCTGTCCGACCGGAGGTGGGACAAATCTAAATTGTTCCGGAAAGCTTCATCAACTTATCTCTCTGCCTCAAGGGGAGATTGATCATTCAATCATGAACATATCTCTTGGATCCTCCAGTTCTGCCACCCTGGCCTCCAAAGTCCGTACGCAGTCTCTGAGAGCCAGGAGCTCCTTGCACCAAATGCACAAATATGTCACCCGCCCACAGGGCAGGTAATTATACATGCTACCTTGAGTGCAATGAACAGGCTTGCACCCATTCTGCTGCTGGGCTTCTGCCTGCATTCTCTCCTACTGCTACCTAGGTTAACGATATTTTGTTTAAATCAAGAAGTTTTGATGATAGTTTAGTTTACAAGTTTTAAAGAATGGCATGTGTACCTTGCCCACTGCCCTTCCAAACTCCCTCACAAAACTCTGTTAGCAGCCCTCAGCACAGAGCAAGTAACCCCCAAACACACACACATACTACAGACAGCCACTTACCCCAGTGGTCCCATATTTGCTCCTCCTTCACCTGGAGAACTCCCTCACAAAACTCCCTGCTTGCAGCCCTGTTCACAAAGACAACACACTTCATTTATTTATTGATCTCGCCATACCAAATAAAGATTGAATAGTGCATGACTTGGAACATTAGTTGGTACCTTGAAAACACTTGTGAAAAGTCTATATCTATTGAGTGGATAAATATTTTATTGGCTTTTAAAGTTCTTCACAGCATTCACAGTTTAACCCTTCTGATAATTTATGTCTGCAATCTGTCACCACAAAACTACATTTCTTGATTTTCATAATTACCAGTTTTCAGCTATGGCTGACTGTGAAATCCCAAGAATCTGGTCTTGATTCAGTAGTTGGGTTCTCATGGAACTTTTTCATTGCTGTGTCTGCTAAGCACAACTAATACCTGGAAGCATTAAGTATAAACCAAGAATAAATAATAAATGTCATTTTGATAAGATTCTTATTATGAACCAGTAAATGGGAATTAGAATGAAAGTTGATCTGGAACCTTAAACTGGACAGCTCCCTGGTATGAGTGAGTTATAATTGCACTCCCTGATTAGTAAGTACCTTCTTCAGTCAATGACATCTTGACAGCTGTAACTTTGGAAGAAAGCCAGGGACTCTTGAGGGAAGTTTCAAAGAGAAGGCTGATGTTACAGACAAGTATTCTCTTCCACCAAGATTCAATTCTTTTTTCTTTTTTCTTTTTTCTTTTTTCTTCTTTTTCTTTTCTTTTCTTTTTCTTAATCACTTCATTTATGCCTAATGAGCTACTTACATAGGACAAAATCACTCTCCCACAGCTACTGATGTGCCTGATGAAGGATAACTTAAAATACTTGCCAGCCCTTATAATAACCTCACACTTCTCACTTCTACTGCACCTTTTTCTTGGAGGGAACGGGTGATGCCAACAAACTTTAGTCAAGGCTCTGTGACCTCAGGTAAGTATTATTATAGCCAGCTTATAGATGAGTAAACTGAGAACCAGTGAGGTTGTGACTTACCCAAGGTCACTTTCTCACTTCCCAAGTGAATGGTCGATTCTGAAACAGAACCCCAGGTTCCACTTGGTTCCATTTCTTATGCTCTAGCACTGATCCAGCACAGCACTTATGTACGAGGCCTTAATTCCCAGACCTAGAATTGATTGCTGCTACACTCTGGCTTCAATTGAGAGCAGCAATGGAATGCTCTTCAAATTGCAAAGGAAGAGCTTTAAACAATTTTGAATACATAGATAGGAAGCAGCACTGATGTGCAATGGTTAGAAATTCTTTGGGGGCAGGGCTAACGTCTTCATATATGTTTGAATAACCTATAACACAACAGGGCTCCTATGCTAAACTACTTGCATTACTACTGCAATTATTGCCTACAATAATACATTAAGATACAAGGTGCATTTCCCTGGGCAGAATCCATAAAGTGCACTATAGTTTTGCCTCATTTACCACTGTATAGACCACTGCTAAATAATTTACAAAACCATCAGTTCTGTCTCTAGGGGAGGACTCTCATAATGGGGAATGGGAATATAAATCTTCTTGGGGGCACTTGTTGAAGTGGGGGTGAGGAGAGACTTGTTTAACTTTTCCACATCAATATCACCAACAGTGCTTGAAATAACCTTTTGGGTTGCTCTTGAAAGATACACATAGGCTTTCATATGATTGTTCTCAGTATCAAGGGCCTTATGCATTCTCTGTCAATGCAGGTAGAGGGGAACCAACACAACGGGCCTAGGTGGTAAGGGGAGTTCTGCTGTGACTCTGCAGAGTGCTTTTCTCAATCCTACAGTCCTAGCTCCAGAAGGTCCTGTCTGGGGGCTCCACAAGATTCTGTGTGAGAAGGTAGCTTGGGCTTCTTTGATTCCCTATCTCAGTCCATAAGGCTGAAGTCCAAGTTAATTCAGTCTGAAGCTTAGTACTAACTTGCACTGCTTTTCCCGCCACAGCATTGGGACACTTTCTTTAGAAGAAGTACTGGGGCAATCAGAGTTCCTGTCTGACTCTTGCAGGAAATCTTCCACCCAGGACGGGCAGAGATTGCTGGACCTAGCTTAGGCTAACTTTGTTGTTGTTGTTAACATTGTTGCTGTTCTTAGCCAAGGCTTCTTTTGAAGAGCAGCACCAGAATAATTTAAATTCTCTGCTCTGTGTCTGGAACATAGACCAAGCCACTACCAAAACCATGACAGATCAGGCACAGATGAAGGAAGGGCTCCGACCATGAACTTGATGCTGATTTAATAGGAAGTCAGTAGTTTTCATGACCATGATATATTTGTGGGCAGTCAGAGAAGCCAAGGAAATTCCCATTCTAAACCATCTGTTTTCTAATCCTAACGATTAAATCATTTCCAGCCAGCAAATATCCTCCCACCCCCCACCACGTTCTCTCTCTCTTTTGCTCAGTAAATTAAACACACTTAATACCTGGGTTCAGACCTTTGAGACCAGCTGTGAGGATTTTATGGATAAATCATAATTAAATGGGGCACTTGTTCTCAGTGCCTGTTGGAAAAAGATTTAATCAGAGCATAACTTTTGTACTATTATTACATATACAGGAAGCAACCCTATTCCTTCAGTCTGAGCAACTGCTACTTTAGAACAATTTTACCTGTGTCTAAGGGTTCTGTGAAAGGTTGTTGCTATCATAAAAAAGGGGTCCACCGATTCTGCCTAATATTTCCAAAGGGGTCCATACTGCCATTTGAAATTTTGTGGGTGTGTGCAAATGAAAAAAGGCTGAAAGCCACTGCTTTAGAATATGGAAAACAAGAGAAAAGAACAGGAAAGTTTCCCCGAGACAGCATTCTCTGAGTCTGATTCACAGTTACCCTGTGGCATCATTTAGCTGGTGTGCAGGAGCCACAAAGCCATTGTATGCCCCCTCCCGCAGCAGTTATCTCAATGCTGGAAACACTCCACCAGGCTCCGAGACACGTCTGTACCCCTCCCCTCTTCAAGAAACCCCAACGTGGGAGGTGCTAGAGGGTATGCTGGAAGGCAAGTAGGAGCAGTCCAGAGTTCAGTGAGGATGTGGTTGGGATGAGTGTATGCCCTGCTAGGTTCTGTGCTTCTAGGAGTCTTAGGCAGCTGAAAGTAAGTCAAAACGGCCCTCAGATATCATTGGTCTCCTTCAACTCTAGGATCAGGTAGCACAAGACCCTCTCATTCTCTGTCTGCAGCTATCTAAACAAATGGTGGCTCTCTGTCCACACAGGTAAATTCTAACAAACCTAAAGGTGAACTACACAGCAAACTAAAGCCTCCTGGTTTCATAGCTGCATACTTTTGTGTTGATTGACTCCGTTCAGTTGCTCCTCCAATCATTATTATTAATGTTCATTATTTGCTCAGGACTGACACTGTGCTCAGCCTTGTGCCTAGTTTAGAGATGAGAAATGAGAGCAGTATGAAGCAGACTGGAAAATATGATCAAGTCTATGGAAATTACTAATTTCTAGTGCTTGAGATAGCTCTTAGAGTCACAGCACAGTGGAAACTTAACTCTACTTTTTCCCTTGCTGCTAGGAACTGGGGTGTAGGTGGTCTGCCCATGAGCTGGGGTCAGATACCAAATTCCAGAGCCAAAGGCTGTGCCAGAGATCAGATCTGGGGGTCTGAACCAGGATCGGTAGCTGTTAGTCAGGAGTAAGGTAAAAGGGCAGGAGCCAGAGAGAGAGAAGGATCAGGCACAAAGCAGGAGCTAGGAGTGAGGAGCAGGTCAGGAGTGGAGCAGGAATCAGGAAGAAGGTTGGATCAGGATTGCAGGAGGCAAGAGCAGGGGACAAGAGCACAGCAGCCGCAGAAAGTGTGCACAATTTCTCAGGCAGCTCACCCGCTTCCAGGCTTAAGTAGCAGGTGTGAGCCAATCAGGTAGGGATTGGCCTTGGGTGCTCTGCTAGAACTTCCTGTGGGGCCTGAACCTGCCAGGTTTAGCAAGATGCTGCTTTGCCCATCTCTCTTGGTAGCAATGAGGGAATGCCAGAGATCCAGGGCTCGCATAACCCTGGGTGTTAGACCTGCACCCTTAGATTCTTACAGTGTCTAGAAATGACAGCAAAGTTACAGGAACTGCTGTCTCATGCCACCAAGAAAAGTAATAGATAAATATGTTGATGTGTAAACCTACTGTCTGGCTAAATATCAAGTTACAAATACTGAAGTAACTATGCAAATAAGATGATGTATGCTAGCGTGAGAGAGACTAAGCTAATGCCTATGGACTTTTTGTTTTTCAGAAACCTAGTAAGAATTGGACTGAGCTGAATGCTTGTGCATTTGTTCAAGTTTTACTGCTGCTTACTAAAAATTCTACTCACATCATAGATTTTTCAAAACATTGCATTGCCAAAACATTTCATGTGGGAGCGTGTTTATTTTTGAGCTGGTACACAAGGAAGTACAGTCCTGGTCATGTAATCACAAAACTCTCATTGTAGCCAATGAGATGGTTGTGTGCTCAAGGAATCTGGCATCAGTAGAACCAGCATCCTCTCTCCTTAGACTTTCAGCTGTACAACAGCAAGAGCTGCTTAAGGGATTGACAGGCAGAGAGAGCACAAAAATCACATTTAGAAAAAGATATTTGTATTTTGGGAAAGAGTTTTTCTTGTAGTTTCTAACGATAAATGGGAGTCTTTGTTGGGAGCTCTGCGAGGAAGCTAAAAGACTGGCAGTGTCAGTTCATGAAAAGACTATTTGCACATCAGTAATATGACTGTTGTGTATTCCCATAGAAAACATCACTCAAACTTTACCACAGGGTAAGAGGTGGAGATGGAACATGACCTGCCTTATGATGGATCACTCGTTCCATCCTCAAATCTATTGTGCCTGGGACTGCTAACTTGTCTCAGAGTTGAGCATAGTGGGTTGAGCTGAGGATGTTCTACAAAGAGTTGTCATTCTAGTTACTTCATGTCAGTTTAAAAGAGCTCCACTAATAATAGGTTAAGTAACACAACTTAAACTCTTTATGAGAAATTTGCTTTTGTAGTACTTGGGATCCTGATACTTTGAGCATTACTGCTTCCAATGAATCAGTAACTAAACTCTGATCACCCTTAGCTCCTGCTGATTTCATAGGCAATTGAGGCAGTTCAGCACAGCATCTCGCAGGACTGAGCTATCCTGAATTACAAGGTGCAGAAATAAACTAATGCTTTCAGAGAAGAGAAATTAGGAGGCTGTAGCTAATACCATTTGGCAAAAGGTTTGCATACAAATTTTCTGTCTCCCTTAGGAACAGTTAAATGAAACCAGATATATTTGCATATTAAAATAACTTATCAGTTTCCCTCATCTAAAAATGTTTTATTAGAATCTCATCTTTTTTCATACAAGAAACCACAAGAGAGCTATCTAATTTGAATGCTCAAATCCTTCTGTCCAGAACCAAGCACAAAATGAGAATTCATATACATTTTTCAATAATATTCACAAAAGGAAGCTTAATATCTTTGCAGTGTGGAGATGAGTTGGATCTAATACATTTTAATGAATGTATATTGCTTTGTAAAATCATTTGTGCTCATTAATTTAAAATCTAGTTTTAGATCATTTAAAGGTATATTATTAACTGGTACAGGGAATGCTGAGGAGTTTTCAATTAATATCAAGTGAGGAAGCTTAGCTTTCTGAAGTGTGTTTAACTCTTAAGAACCTGCCAGTGTTTGGATATATTTTACTGGACTATATAAAAGAATAATTTAAACTTTTTTCTCTTAGCTGCCATGATTGTTTAAAAAACAAAAACAAAACAAACCCCAAACAAACATTATTTTGAAGTGCCCACTAACAAAGAAAACAAGATCCTGAATTTATTTAGATTGTGATCTTTAAAATATAAAGCAACTCCAGCTAAAGGAGGTCTGTTCAAATCTTTGCGTGCCTTTGATATAGTTTCAGAAACCTGGAGGGGTTGTATCTTAAACCGTCCAAAGCAGCAGCACTACATCTTCCCTCCCCCATGCCTACCAAGTCTTGTTTTATTGCCACTCAGCAGACCAATGTGACATGATACCTTCATCCCCAAGTCAACAGGCTTGGTGCAGGAGAGTTCCTAGACAGCTGAAGGGATGGAATCTCTAATACAGGAAAGTGGGTAGTAAAGGAACTGCTGGACAGCTGCTACCAGAACCTTAAGGGTACAGCAGTTTTTGTGATTATTACACTTTCTTCTATTGGTGGTAGTGATGAAGTTGACTGGAAGGGTTGTTTGGTTTATAAATATGTGTGGTCGCAGATTCACTGACCCGGCCTCCTCCCATTTCCCCTCCAAACTGCCAGCTTGGGGCAGTATGAATGATGGTTTCTGCTGCTGCAGAACATGGCTCCATAGCTCTCAGATGATATAGACTCCTATATAAGCTTCCAAATCCTATATAAGCTTCCCACCCTTTTCCAAGGCACAGATGCATGAATTCCTTATAGTGCCCATCATGGGCACCAGTGTGAGTGAAAGATTGCCCCAGCTTACATCTCAGGTTTTCCTTCCAGGTCAGCATGAATCTCTATATGTGCATTATATTCAAATGGGGACAAACACTTCAACCAAAATATAATGCAAAGCACTCCATTTAGGAAGGAACAGTCAGTTGCGCACATACAAAATGGGAAATGACTGCCTAGGAAAGAGTGCTGCAGAAAGGGATCTGGGGAGTCGTAGTGGACCACAAGCTAACTATGAATCAACAGTCTACCACTGTTGCAAAAAAAGTGAACATCATTCTGGGGTGTATTAGCAGGAGTGTTATAAGCAAGACATGAGAGGTAATTCTTCCGCGCTACTCTGCGCTGATTAGGCCTCAATTGGAGTATTGTGTCCAGTTCTGGAAGTCACATTTTAGAAAAGATGTGGACAAATTGGAGAAAGTTCAGAGAAGAGCAACAAAAATGATTAAATGTCTAGAAAACATGACCTATGAGGGAAGATTGAAAAACTTGGGTTTGTTTAGTCTGGAAAAGATAAGACAGAGAGGGGACATGAAAACACTTTTCAAGTACATAAAAGGTTGTTACAAGGAGGAGGGAGAAAAAATGTTCTTCTTAACCTCTGAGAATAGGACAAGAAGCAATGGGCTTAAATGGCAGAAAGAGAGGTTTAGGTTGCACATTAGGAAAAACTTCCTAATGTCAGGGTAGTTAAGCACTGGAATAAATTGCCTAGGGAGGTTGTGGAATCTCCATCACTGGAGGTTTTTAAGAGCAGGTTAGACAAACACCTATCAGGGATGGTCTAGATAATATTTAGTCCTGCCACAAGTACAGGGGACTGGACTAGATGACCTCTTGAGGCCCCTCCAGTCCCATGAGTCTATGATAAAGACTTTCAGCATCATAATTTTGACTGAACAAAAGGTAGTTTGATACACCAGCTGTGAAAGAACTCTTCTGAATACAGCCAAGTGTTTTTCACTTTCCATGAGTGATGTTTACTGTAGATTTATTTCCAGCCTTGGTATTTTTTTTCTACTGTAAAAGCAGAGGAGAGTTTGGAATTAAAGTTGGGGCTGGAGGTTTAATTTTGTCCTTATTTTTGGGTTTTATTACTTTTCTGATATGTTTGTGTTCTCCCTCCTTCCCCCACCAAATATATATTAGTTCACTCTCTGTGTTGATTGTTACCATTAGTCTGCACCTTTATTAACGTTTATAAATATAGTTTGCTCAGAGTATGCTTTTCAAATCTAAGCAATGGTCTGACATTCCAGGTCTATTTTATATTTATTGTATTGTTCTGCAACACCACAAATTTTAAGCCAAAATTTAGAAAAAAAATACTGCTGTAGAAGAATAAAGTCAAGGGATTTAATAGCATTAGCAGATCCTTGCACAGTGACTTGATCAGAAACTCTATCCAGGTGTCCTGTTTCTTCTAGTGCCCAAATCTGCAAGGTAGCACATATATTAGCTTTTGAATCCTTTTGCTTTGGGCTGGCAGGTTGGCCACAACAGCTGTCGCTCTAGACCATGGATAATCTTGGTCAAGAACATATTCTGGTTGGCCTGGTCAGGTCTCTTTCTTCATCGGTCCTTCTCAGGCCGGGCAGAGCTGATTGGACTGTCTCATCTCACTGTGTTGGTGCCGTGAAGTGTAGTTGATTTCAGGATCAGGTGGAAAGCCGAGAGAGAAAGATAGGACAGGAAGTAGATAGGGAGGCAGAAAGAAGCACATGAGGGAGACAAAGACAAAGCAAGATGTCACTTGTCCAACCTCACTGATACAGTGATGATAGTCAAGCATCCCCACTGGAGTGTCATGGTCTGGTGCCATGGCACCAATCCTTCCACTGCAGCTGTGGTGATGATAAAAGTTCTTTTCTTCCCCTAAAAGTCTCTTTTTGTAAGGGCCCAAAAAGCCACCAATTTCCAATTTTGATTCATTAATTTCCAATCCTTTGCTCCTTTTGTTTTCCAGTCATAATCTTAATATAGTTCTTGCCTGGCAACCATAGAACCGTTCTGGTTTAAATTTATTTAGCCTTTCTGTCTCTTCTTACATTTTTTCTTAAGCAGTTTTATATAACAGATTACTGTGACAATTCATAAATCTTTACCACTTTTCACCAGTTGGGCTAACAATGTGGGCCTACTAGGCTTCTATTATTACAATAGTGGCTAGGGCACTATACTTGTTTTATTCTTGAATCTGGTCTGCTGGGTGATCATGGGGAAGTCACATCACCTCTCTGTGCCTCAATTTCCCTGTCATTAAAATGGGGATAATGATATTTACCATCTTCATACAGTGCCTTGAAATCTAGTGATGGCAAGTGCTATATAAGAGCTAAATATTATTATGTAATAGCTCAATGCTCAATGAAGTCTTATTTAATCCACCTGGTTGTCCCTACCTGCTGAAGGTCCAGTCCAGAATAACTCACATGACTTCCTTTTATGGAGCACCATGATGTCCTAGAGACTCTGGTCTTGATTCACAATTGCTTTGCACCTTTACAGTTACTTGTGCCTGTGCAGAGTCAGTGTACAACGTTACCACAACAGAATGGTTGGAATTTATACCCACTCTGCATTGTTTTGCATAAGTACAAATGATTGCATAAGACACCAGTAGGGGAGAATCACGGGGCCTCTTGCTTCGAGTGCAACGTCATCTTTAGCTCAGTCCCTTGCTGTTATATCCAGTAATAAGCCCATATCCAATAATAGCAGTTACAGGGTTACGCAAGGGAGTACTTAATCACTAAAAGAATTATTTTATGTCTTAGACTTTAGGTGAGGGTCCCTTCTACTGTCTCCTCTGGGTGCCCAGATTGAAATTAAAGATCCCTTAGTACAGAAATGACTCAGGATATTGGGCTGCTGACCCTTTCAAGCCAAGGGACCTCATTGTCTTCCAACATGCACCAGTATAAATCAGCAATAACTCCATCATTTTCTTCTTCTTTCCTCTTGTCTTCTCTGCTCTTTCTCAACTGTGCCTGGCCGGGATCAGACCCCAGACCCATCTGGTCCATTGTCTTGCCTCAGACAGTGGCTAATACAAGATGCCTCTGAGGGATGTGTAAGAAATCTGCCCTGAACAGAGGTGGGATAATACACCCCCCATGTTAGGTCTGTTCCTAATCTGTGAGAATTAGAGCTTGTCCTTAAGCCCCGAAGAAAGAAGTTTAATATCCTTGCAAATGTTTTGTTATCATTGACTCAGGATAATCTGGATATCTTTGTTATCTGTATAAATATCCAGGGCAGGATACGCCTCTGCCTTCCCTAGCTTTCCTCTTTGATTCATCTCTCTTTTACTTCTGGCAGCTTCTACGTTTTGACCCAGCCTACCAACTGCCTGCTGGAAATGGCACTTTTTTTTGTTCAAGCCTCTTTATACTCCCCCGCAACACCCTTTTTCATTCATTGCTCAGCTATGGTTGAAACTGTAATATAAAAAAGATGGAGAATAACCTCTTCCATCTGGCAGATTGTTGAGAGTCAGGCGTTGCTGATGTGCCCGCTGGAGGTGAGGGTTGTGGAGGGACGGGATATCTTCTTAAATGCTAGTAAAAGCTCCACTGTCGTGTGTTGGTATCTACGTGCTTCTGCTTTAAATTGATGCAAGTTTGCAGGAATGCAGATCTTTCTAATGGTGATAAGAGTGGATCTTGGGGTCACTGAAATAAAATATGTCTACTTGAAAAAGTCAGGCTTCCTAGACATTCGTGGTGCAAAGAAGTGATCTTTTATGACAATTTGATCCAATCCAGCAGTTGCTTTAGAAACAGACCTTTCAGTAACTGAATTTCCTCTTTCAGGGCAGTTCTCGTGGATGATGTTTTTCCTGGTTTTAAAAGTGGGACTGAGGATTGCAGGGAGTGGAATAAAATCTTTCTAGATTAGTGAAGTACAGTATCCTGATGGTTGACTCCCTGCCTGGGCAAACTATCATATTTACATTCAGAATCAGCAGCAGCTGATTGCAGGTATTTATGAACACTCCATTACTTGCAGTTACCACCAATCAGCTAGAAAGTAGGACTGCAGGATATGAGCAATAGACACCTTTTCATATCAGATTTCTGAACAGGTCACATGGATAATGAACACTTAGGCTTAGTGCCTCTTGAAGCTGCTGTTGAATTAGTCTGTGCTCTGTCCTGCATGATGATAGAATAAAATAACACCATGTACTCCACTCCCAGGGCCATCTAAAGGACTTGCCTACACACAAAGTTATACCATTTGAACTGTAATGGTATAGTTAAAGCAGTACAGCCACCCCAGTGCAGACACATGAAAATCAGTATAAATGTGCACTATACATGTATACAGAAGCAATTATTCTAGTACAAAAACTGGGTGTAGCCCAGGCCAGATGCAGAGGTGATGCAGTAGAACAGAGAAATAATGGTTTTGTGATTAAGGGACTGGACTGACATTCTGGAGACTGGATTTGAGTCCCTGCCATGCCACAGACTCCTTGAGTAACCCTGGCCAAATTATTTAACATTTCTCTGCCTCAGTCACCCATTTGTAAAATGAGGATAATGCTTCCTTTTTCTCACTGTTTGTCTATTTAGATTGATTTTGAATTTGATTGATACAAAGCTGTTTGGTTTCCACTGATTTTTGTAATAAAAACACAGCAATCTGGAAAATAATTAATCTGTAATGACATAACTAGGGATAGGTAATACAGCAATGCCTCGAGGCTCCAGTGGAGATCTGAGTCCTGCTGTGTTAGGTGCTCTGCAGGGACATATAAAGAGACAGCTCTTGTCCCCAATGAGCTTACAGTTGAAATAGACAAGACAAAGGATAAGAGGAGAAAAAGAAACGCACAGAGAGAGAGTAAATTATTTAGTCCTGGTCAAACAGTAGATCATTGGCAGCGCTCCCAGTCAGGCCACCTACCCAGTAGGCCATACTGCATCTGACTCATAGCACTCGATTGTTTCTGGCCTTTGCATGATTGCAGAGGCTTAGTGAATATTCAGATAGTTCCATTTCTGTGCCCTGGGCAAGGGCTGAGGAAAATCAGCCTCTGTGCTTGGAGGGGAATGTGGACTAGCTCTGTCTGTGCCCTTCAGAGAGGAGGACAAAGGCAAGAGAAGAGAGAGCTGTACCTGGAACTGGAGACGACTGTATCATTGTTGTATGTTGCCTTCTGCAGTTCACATCACAAAAAGTGTTCTCATGAAGATGTGAGTGTTTTGCTTCGTTAAAGTGGGATATCCGCGTTAGACTGAATTTTGGGGCTAGAACCCAAACTCCAAAGAAGACTTTGAAGACTGTGAATTGAACCCAGCTGTCTCGAGGATGAACATTTCAGTCCCCGGTAAGGAAAACAGTGGATTTCAGGATGCTCTAGTGTCAGCAGTCTGAAATATTTTGTTCACGTCTACATGCATCAGGCTCACAAATTGCAAAGTTGCCTTTGGACTCCATTTAATACATTTAAGTCAGGTAGTACATGTTCTTCTATTCTAGCTTGCCAGGATTATGTCATGTTACCTATGTATGTACAACATTCGTTAAATTATCCATTGACCTGAACTTTATCACACAGAGCAGAACAAAGGGAGATGCTATAATTAAATCTACACTTCTGCCTGAATCACACAATCAACAAAACCACACAATTAAATATTTGGCAGTCCGGAAGTTAAAGTGCTTATTTGTGTCAAGCTAAGACTCTGATTATTCTACTGATTTGTTTCCACTCAGTTCATTATTACTAGAGAAACATTTTTGTGAGGGGAGTTAACCTGCATTCCTTCTATTACTGCAACTACAGCTATAGCATGTGTTTGTGTCTGTGTGCGTGAGCAGGCAGGCACACATGTGGCCATTTGATCGTTGTTTTGTAGTTTGCATCTAAGTTCAGCAAAGTTCAAGGTTAGAATCTGTAGATAACCAACAGTTTCTATTCAATGACTAGACTACTAAGGCATGACGCTGCATATTTGCGCGGGTTGTCATAGAAGGTTTTTTTGCCCCACTGTGGAAAATGTCAAGGTTTTTGGCAAAACTTTGAATACCTAAATATTTTAAGCTCAAAACCAAATAGATTATGGTAAAGGGAAGAAGATGCACCATCCCTGGTTATGGTGCTTCATAGCAGAAGTAGTGTGCTGGGGAGGCCAGACGATATCGGAGAATGGTGACATGAGGCTAATGAACTACAGTGTCTATGAAGCACTGCAGGAGCATATACAATTCCAAATATTTTGACTTTTGGGCAAAATATTTTGGATTTAAGGAGGGTTTTGTTTTTTTTTTTTTAAACTGAACAACAAAGTTTCAAAGTTTTCTGCAGAAAGCAGACTCATTTCATGAAAAATGTCAATGGAAAATGTTTAACCTGCCCTGATATTGACCCTATTTTATATTTCTGTTTATACAAAGAGAAGTAGAAGTCAGCATAAAGAGAGCTTCCTTCTTAGTGAACACTGTCCTTAAACCTGATCAGGAGGCTTTACTTATTCAAACCTCTCAAACCCCCCTTTGCTTGTGCAATGCAGCTTTCAATGCTGCCAGGATTTCCAGAATATCTAAGGGGGCCAAAATTGATGGGCACAAACACATCTGCCTTAGCCTTTTTCTACATTAGGAAAAATAAATCCAGGGTAACCACCTCATTGCAAACCTTAACCATTTTCCTAGTGCAGTGTATGTCTACTTTGCTGTACCTGGTGGAGGTCTATCCTAAATACAAATGGAATTTTTTCTTCAGAACTTATTGGTTTACACTGAAAAGATGAAAAGAAAATTGTTTTCACAAAAAATTTCTTTTTGTTATAAAGCCATTTTCCACTGAAAAATGTTTTGCCAATAATTTTTCAACCAGCCATATAGGTGAGCCTGATTTTTTCATTACTTCAAAGCTTCTGTGGTCATTCACATCTGCACAAAGTGAATACAAAACACTGCTGAATCCAAATGATAGTGTTTCATATCTCATTTGAACAGACGTTAATGCCTGCATAAAGTGCAGTGCAGTTATATTGTGTCTTATCTACTTGACTAGAATTTCTCAGTGCAATCATACTTCAACAGTCAAGTTGGAAGTGGTTTTCAAGATTCCAGTTTTAAATCTTCTCTGCACTATTCTAGATGTCTGCTGAATCAAGAGACAGATTGAGTCAGGGCTCATGGCACACTTAATAAGGCACATATTTCTCTAATTATAGCACCAAGAATTTAACTTGCAAAAGATTCTCTTTGACTCTGAGGTAGGTAGTATTTGACATTTTACTAAAAGTTCTTTCATTGCTTGTTTTTCATTTTGCTGTGGGCTCTGTTCTATTTCATTAAGATTGTGGCAAGTGTTTTTCTTTCTCAAGATTAAATTTCGTTTCCAATGAAGACCTAATCTTACTAGTAGAGATCATGAACCAAATTCTGTGCTGATGTACACCCTGGAGAGTGTCAGTGGGACTGCATAGGGTGGACGTTAGTGTAGAATTTGCCCCATTGCTTTACTTAGCAATCCAGATTGCTCACAATGTTCACATCTCATTTATATGATGTTGACCTTTATTTACTGTATTACCAACGCATGAGGCTGAAGTGCAATTTTCCAAGTAGGGGGCTGAAGAGAGTAGTTAGACCCCAATTCAGAAACACTGTAAGTATGTGTGTTAACTTTAAGCACCTGCTAAAGTTAGGCACATGCCTAAGCATCCCTCCTGAGTAAGGATTCTTCCCTGAACTGGGGCTTAGGGAAATCAATTTGCCATGAAGAATGTCTCATTTTGGTGACTCACATGGATAGGTCTCATTTTGTGATACATCTCCAATCTAATGCCTGGGTTGAGCTGCCTTCTTTGTGAATTAGTCACCATCTTTCCTAGGACCAGGCGTTGGCACTTGCAGAAAACCCTTTGTTCTTTCAGACAATGAAAAATCAGGCACACAGTTTACATTTGTTACCACTGATTATGTACACTGTCACTGAACGATTAATATACCAACATATGCCCTATGCCTATTGTAACATTGAGATGTCAATTTTATGAGCTTTTTGTTATGACTTCCTCAATCCCCAATTAGTTAATAAAATAGGAATTCTGCTATCATACAATTTATTATATTTTGGGGCAGTTTCTGGCAGAGTGTCGTAAGGAATGAGCTTTGCCTTATTACACTGTGTCCCAATATTATCTATGTGATAATCAATACCTGTTACTACAACATGCGACCATATAGAGGAGAAATTGCAGGTGCTCAATATAAATTAACCCCCACAAATATATAATTGTTTTCTTAGTTTTTCTTTTGCACTTGTGGTTAATGAGTATTTCTGACCCTGTTCTTCCCCTTTTTATAGAGTGAGGTAGAAGGAGGATGGCATGGTGGGATCCAAAGTGCAGCCAGATGACACATGGGCATTAGTTGCACAGAGCCATGTACTGTCCTCAGTCTGTACCATACAACTCCCATGATATCACTGGGTGGTGCAAATAAGACAAAGGACAGACTGTTGTAAATGTTATGGCTCTGGAGGGAGGGAGGGACATTTTGCAGGGATCAGCAGTAGAGCTGTGTGTGTGTGTGTGTGACTTTTCACATTCAGTTAGAAACTGGCAAATTCTCACTTTCCTGCAGAAAAGTCAAGCTAGTTTGGGAGCAAAAGATGGCAGCTTTTGAAAGATAACAGCATTATTTCTTTCTTCCAGCTGGGAATAGCTGTGAAGCATTTGGACTAAAACTGTCTCCGTGGGTAAAATTTATCTTAGTACAATTCCAGCCAAGTAGAGTTGTATCAGGCCAAATTCATTCCTAGTGTAACTCCACTTATATTACCCCAGTTGCACCAGAGATTAATTTGCCTCAGTCTATCTTTAAACACATGCTAGGCACTATAAAGAGATAATAGAAAAAGAAGTCACCAATCTTCTATGCAATAGAATAATTAAAATCTTCATTGTGCAACTCTCAAAGGATGTGGGAGATGCCTGTAATATTTTATTAATGTTCTATATCCATGTGTATATTTGATTGTTGTGGTGATGTTTGCTATATGATCGCAAGAGGTTATTTCAAGTGTGGGTTGGTATGTATGAAAGGGGACCATATTTTCAGGTAGCCCAATTACTAATACTTAACGGACAGTGGAGAAAACCAATGGTGTTGAAGTCTGTTTCTGAACTCCCGAAGAGCCTACCAAACCAGTTAGATTAGGTTCCAGGGGCACTGGTGAAGACAAAAGACTTGATGGGTTTTATAAAGGGGCACACTACCTAATGGAGAGAGAAAGAGAGGGAGGCAGCGTCTGCTGGGAGACAGACTGAACAGTCTGAAACAGTTCCCTGAGGTGGGGGTGTCTGGGATACATACAAGCAGTTAGACCTTTTATAGTATCAGGAACCCTTTTCTCATGTTATGTTTCACCCCTACTATTGTGACTAAAAATACTTCATTTTGAAATGGCTTTTTTGGGTCATTACTTGCTGCACCCAAAAGTACCTGCTAAGCAATCACAAGTTAATATACAGGATGCTGTAGCCTTGGGCCACTCTAAGAGTGGGAGAATCAGAGGATTCTGCCCTGAGCCTTGGTCTACACTGGAAGGGGAGAGATAGGGATTGACCTAAGATATGCAATTTCAGCTATGGGAATAGTGTAGCTGAAGTTGATGTATTTAGATCGACTTACTGCAGCATCTTCATGGTACTGAATCAACTGCTGCCACTCCCTCTTCGGCTCTGCCTGTGCCTCTAGTGGTGGTGAAGTACCAGAGTCGATGGGAGAGCATTCGGGGATCGATTTATTGCATCTAGACTAGAAGTAGACCCCCAAAAGATCAGTCACTGACCTCTGATCTGGCGGGTTGTGTAGATCTGCCCTGAGAGAGCTTAAGGTACAAGGCCCGTCACCTGCAGGGATGCACTCAGATACAGGAGAATGTTCAAAAGATACACCTAGGACTGGAATCATGACTCAACTTATATGAAACATCTAAATAAACAATTCTCTAAAATAAAATGTATTAAAAACTAGATATTTCAGATGCTTCACTTGTGATTACTTCATTACACTGAACTAATTCTCTCTGGGTTCACTCTGCTAGGTAACAGCAGAGATAATCTTACTCAGGGCTGGTGCTAGTCATTAGGCGACCTATGCGGTTGCCTAGGACAGCTGGAATTGTGGGGACGGCATATTGGTGGCCTTGGTGGCAATTCGGCGTAGCTCAACGCCTCTTCCACCACTGGCAGCATTTCAGCGGCGACTGCTTCTCGCCAAATTTGCCGCCAGCAGTAATTCGGCAGCAGCTTCTCGCCAGTAAGGAACTTATTTTTGCTTCGCCACCTAGGGTGGCAAAAAAGCTGGCACCAGTCCTGATCTTACTTATACTTATTGGGAGTATAAGAACTGATTGAATAATGAACCCGTTTTTTCAGTATTACTCCTTTAACTGACAGGCTTCTGCTCATTCCCCTCCCAGGATACTAAGGCTTTTTCATGTGATCATCATCTTCCTATTTAAAAAGGAGAATTTACTGTATCGATGATGTTCACAGACTGTATACTTTGGATAAAAAGGCATTGTAGATAAGTGAGCACAATATATGACCTTATGATTCACACATTCCTAAGACAAACTGTTTAACAGATTTGGGGTAATGTCTAGTAAAGCTAGTCTAGAAATTTCCTTCAAAAATTTCCCTCTACAGAAAAAGCAATTTCTGCAAAAGTGAAATGTTCTTCAGGAACATTTTGATTTTGCTGGTTTTTATTTTCTATTTTTCCCATCAGGTTTGCTAAACTGAACTGAAACATGAGGTCAGTTCAACATTAAACTATATCAGCTTGTAGTGCCTCATGGGAGCTATAGTTCAGCTACTTCGTGCCTCCATTCTCTCCTAGAGGCTAGTTTTCTTCAGGGGAGTATGTTTCCCAGAATGCACCACACTCTCCACTCTGACTGAGCCACATGGCACATCATGGAAGTCACATGACTGCAGGGTCATCATGAGAGATGGAGCCTGCCCCGCAGAGAAGAATTGGGGGAAAAAGGCACCTAAACTACAGCTTCTATGTGGCACCGTAGAAGCAGGGGCAGATGCAGCATAATGTTGAACTGCCTTGAAATTGAATGTTTTTAATCATTTTGACAAAGCGAAACAAAATTTTTCACTGTTTCCAAATTTTTTGTTTTTTTGGAATTTTTCATTCCTCAAAAAATTCCAATATCTCAATGTTTCATCCTGATTAGAGATGAAAACAAGTATTAAAATATTGGAATTTCCTGTGGGATGGAAATTCTGATTTTCACTCAGCAACACTGTCTGTTTTAACATGCTAAGAACAGTTCTGGACAATGAAAGTGAATGGCACCTGCTTGAATTCCAGTCTCTTTCAGGAAGAGGCAAAAGATAAGGATTAAGCTCTATAGATGACTGGAGCAGGCACTGGCTCAATTGTTTTCATTCAAGTAACTTGGCATTAGGGAAACTTTTGAATGCTTCATGAAGATTATTTTATCAATTCTTTCCTATTGTACTATTATACTAACTACTACAGCTATTAAAAATGTTTGCAGCCACCCAGTCATAAGACAATTTTCTAATTTTGTTACAAACACTCCAACAAAGTTTGTTCAAATGTCCACTGTGGTCCATTAAACTTTTTATTTTTTATACAAGTCAGGCCCCATTTTCCACTGAATCTGGGTTGATTAACTGTTCTTTAACAAAATTTATGTGCATTTTGTAATTAGAAAACTGGTTGTGAAAGGGGAAACAAATCTGCAACAAAATTTGGAACAATTTGCTTTCAATTTTTTTTGTTGAGGTTTTGTTTTCTGGCCAGCTCTAGTTACAATATAGATAATATTGTACAATAGACTCCATATAATACACAAAATAAATGCTAAGTGATAGTGCTGAATTAAAGTGTTCATGTTACTGGATTCACAAAGCCCTCCATCAGCATTTCAGAGGACCTTATATTCTCACTGTTTTTAAATAAATACATTATATAGAATTATCTAGTTCCTATCTGTGTCTTTTTCAATTATTCAATTATTCTGAATGTCTGTAAGCTTATGTATTGGAAAGATGAAGTTACAATTAAATAAGTTACAGATGGGGGAAAAAAAAAATCTTAAGGCAGTTGATTCATGATACTGTCCGTTTAACATTGTTCCCGACAGCACATTCTCTAGTAGTGATTAATCCAGCCTAGTTGAAAAGATGGAGCATATGATAATTTAATAATATTTATACACTAGGTAAAAGAGAAGCACATCGCTGCTCAAAAATAGTTTTCAGTTTTTATAAATTAGTTATTTGCCACAGTAAGTTTTGCAATTCGATATGAATGAGCTTTACTCTGTATATAGCGTGAAGTTGAGCAGTTCCTTAGTGACTTTGTAAGTGGTGTTTCTTTCTTGCTATTTTTTTGGGAATAACTGTGACCCATAGTATGTGCCAATGCAGTGCAATAATAGAGAGTAACTTGCCCCCTCATTCCCTTTCCTGGGCCACTGCACTGCAGTGAAATGCGGGAGCAGGCTGTGGGCCTTCCTAGGAAGTGATGAGTAGGCAGAGTAAAGGTGGGGAAATTGTCTAATAGTAAGAATCTTTCCATACGATGCTACAACATTTGCTGAACTGGGGACAGTTTTCTATAATTAAGATAACCTATGTTGCTGCATACCATGCACTCGTATTTTATCTCCTCTGTTTCCAGCACTGATGTACAGACTCTTTCCAGGAGCTGACAGAAGGTGCTTTGAAAGTTTCTGGGGAAACCCACAAGGGAGTTATTAGTTCCCATAGCATTTACTTTTTTCTTGCATGATATAATTCCCAAATAAATTACTGTTAAATGCAAAAAGCAAAACAACAAACTGCTGCCCATTATTTTAAACTTATGATTTTGAAAGAAAAAATGAAAGTACCATTAAATTCAAATGTAGGGAGCTTAATTATGATCTCACACGAATTTTACTCTTGTGAATTCCAGTGGCTTCAGTGGAGACACTCCTGGTTTTAATGAAAGCAGAATCAGGCCTGCTTTCATTTAAACCATTTAGACCGCCATTTGACACACACATCAAGCAACAAAAGGCAGCTTCCTGTGGGTTTTCTTGGGAAAGAAGTTAGAGGAGGCTGTTTGGAAGATGGAATGTTGTAGAAGTGTTAATATTCTGTGAAGGACTAGAAGAGGTAGCCGGGCAGCTGTTTTGTTTTAGGGATCAAGAGGCCACTGATGGGGGATCATTTTACATTTCTTTTTTCTCTGTCAGTGTTTATTTAACCATTCCCTTCCCTCTCTCCAATGGACCTTGTGATAGACATAATGAATGGAATTTTCAGATGTGTACAGTGATGGCTTAACTCTGCTCTCACTGAAGTCACTAGTACTAGTAGGTAGTACTCAGCCTTTTTGAAATCTCATCCACTAGATCTAAATAAAATTAACTACTATCTGTGTGCAAAGGGATTGAGTAACAATAGCTTTAGGTATGACAACTTTGAATTTCTTTGTCTGTTTGAAACCTCTGCCAGAATGATTCATCAATTAAGATTTTTTATTTAATTTCCCAGAATTTTATTTTTTAGTAGTTTTTTTAATTGTATATTTATTGTTTTAAGGGAAGCAGACTCTATTCAGAGACTCTTACCCCACAAAGCTGACTGTGTATAATAATAAATAATTTAATACAAATATGAGGTACAGTTTCACAAATAATTGTATTTTTTACTTGTACTGTAGTTTATGTATTTAAAGTAGAGAACTATGACTGTATTTGCAGTGTGTTTATCTCTTTGAATGTGAGATTAAAATAAATGACCATTAGGAGAATGTTTTTCGGTTTGAAATCAATGTTGAAAATTAAAGTAGCTTTTAGAAGCTAAGCTCCTGCTGTGCTTACTCTAATTTGCAATTTGCTGGGATTCTCTCTTAAAATGTCACTAGGGGGTATTGCTTTATCCCAATGAACAAATCAAGGCAGTTCTGTTGCTGAAAGTAGCTGATTGTCAAGAAACTAATTTTCTAGATGACATCTTCAGAGAAAAATGCATAGTAACAAACTTTTCATTTCAGATTAAATCAATTGGCACATCATAGGCAAACTCTTTGCTGATTTTTAATTGCCAAATATCTTAGGAAGCTAATGTGCACTGGAGGGCTTAGTGATAATGAATAATATGGCATCATGTAGGTTCAGAAGGCTGAAATGCTAGAAAGATGTAATTTGTTTACTTCATCCAGTTCACACAGGTGAAAGTATTCCTATTTGTCCTTCACAGATTAATAGGGGATCAGTTAGAAAAAGACTCTTTTTTTTTGTCTTTTCTTCTGTCAGGTCCTTTGTTGGGCCTTCAGCTCTCCGCTATTCTGAGCATCACCTCACACTGTGCATGAGCATCCTATCCATTGTGTGGATCAAGTTCTCCCCAAACTTCCTGATGGGTGGTCATTTTGCAAAACCTCATGAGGCAGGCAATCTGTGGTTTTCTTCCTGCTGCCACCTGTATAGGATTGTGAGGAAGGGCCTGGCAAAGGGCGAGCTGAGGGCTGCTGAAAGTCCTAAAGATCCACTTGAGACGAACGTTTAGTCTGGTTGGTTGTATTAAGAGTTGACCATTAGACACTGTGTAATCTAATCCTTTCCTGTCATTGTGTCCACAGCACAGCTGTTGCCTTGCATTATTTTTGCTAATTAGTACACACACACATACACACACACACATTGGGTGGGGATGCTAATAGAAGAAACCAGACCTTTCCAGTCTAATGGGGAGAAAATGAACACTTTGGGGGTAGTACAACTTTCTATCTCCTGTCTCTTTGGCAATTCTACTTTAAAGAACTGAGAGGAGATGAATACAGAATCCCTCATCTAGATGAATGGATAAATGTAATAAGGAAAAAAAGCTCCTGCAACCTGAGTTCTTTAATGCTTATATAAAACCATTCCCTGTAAAGGTAGACTCTGAAAAGTATTTTAAGATGCAATGCAGCTGACAATTAAATATAACTACAAGCAAAGCTCACACCCCATCTGTCAGCCACAAATTTAGGTAGCCGTTAACCACATTAAAAAAGATTCCTTTACCTTATGAAATAATGTTTGTTTGATTTCAGATGATTGGGAATGATATTATCAACCAGTTACTGATGTTAAACTGGAAGAACAGCTACTTAAATAACCCTGTTTTAAAGATAGGTTTTACATATATGATTTATATATATGTGGATGTATTATTTAAGGAAGAGATTTTTCACAGGCCCAAGAGGCAGGTAAGCATGCAGTTCTCACTGAAAGTCAATGGGATTTGAGAACTTTATTCCCCTTTGAACCTTTAGAAATCTGTCCGTAAATTGGTTGGTGGATTTTTGTTTTTGTTTCCTGTTTGATACATTTGAAAAAAACAGAATTAGTCTCAGGGTTCTTAAAATGCAGTTAAAGGCATCCAAAATGTAGGGGAGACAGACAAGGGAGCACTCTCCTCTGGTGCATATAAGGTGGGATTTGAAAAAAACCTTGAGTTCCGGTCTGACTGCTCCCACAGAAGTCAGTGCCAAAACTCCCCCTAACATCAATGGGAGTCGAATGAAAGACAGTATTGTGCACTTTTGAAACCCCCAACCCCACATTTTAACTGAACAGAAATCAAAACCAAACTGCGATAAGTGTAACATTCTCTCAGTTCAGAGGAGACTAGATCTATTCCAAGTGTCTATATGGTTCACATTGCACATGACATACCAGGACCAAGCACTGCAATGGGATCTTGTACATCAATAAGTACAGGAGGATTTCACAGGTCAAACATACACTTAACCAAGACACCTCTGTCCTTTCATTTGACATCTTGCTGATTTAATAGCTGATGGCCATTCCCCAGTGGCAGCCATAAGCCCTCCTCTGGCATCCCTCTCTAAGTTTAAGGCCCTGCAGTCTTGCAGTCAGAGAAGCCAACAATTGGGTGAGTGCCGTCACTGAGGAGGTATTGGCATTAAAGGCAGAATTCATCTCCTGTGGCTCATCAGGATGCAACATGGTTATATATACACCCTTGATCCCAACATTTTAAATGGCACTTACAGCATCTGTGTGTATGGGGGCAATTGTTATTCCTTCTCCCTGCCTGGCAGCAGTCCAGGCACAAGCCTGAATCACCACTGACATATCTGGCACTGCAGTGCTGCCAAGTTGCTGCAGAAGCTGCTGATCCTAGCGCTTTTGGTGATGGTTCCACATCATCCACCTCCTCACCCACCTCCTCACTGGCACTGTTTGATTTTATTTTGTTTGGGGTTTTTTGTTTGCTTGCTTATTACATGAGGATGTTTTAGTGGGTGGGTTGCTAGGCTAGGACTCAAGAGGCTTATCTTCAATTCCCTGATCCACCACAAACTTCCACAGGTAGGTTGGTAAAAGTCCTACTGTAGATGCAGTTATACCATTATAACTGTGCTTATGCCCATTGGGGGAACCAGCATAAGCTATAGTGGTAAAAGTGCTTTTACAGCAATATAAGTGCTTCCACGCTAGAGGGTCATGCCAGTTATCAACACCGATAAACTATACTGGAGAAACCTTCCTAGTATAGATCTGGCTTTAGCGTCTATATGCCTCGTTCTCCATCTGTAGACGGGGATAACAGTATTTCCCATGTCTCGTGGGGCATTGTCAAGATTAATGCATTAATGACTGAGGTGCTGAGATATTACAGTGGTTGGGATATATAAACACCAGAGACAGAGGCTTTTTTTTAAAAAAATGGTTCCCTTCCGAACCCACAAATAATGTAAATGGTTGTGTGATTTATAGCACCAGTATGCAGTCACAAGATTATCGGTATTTTTGGGAATATTCCTGTAAGTAACATTATTCTTGCCAGTATGTTTACAGATCAAGTAAAAATTGGTTGCAAATACCATCAAACTGAGTCCCTGGTTTGATTTATTCACATGTATTCTGCTCAGTTCACCAAGATGTAATCCACACATTTGGCATTTAAGAGCCTGGTAAGCAGTGATATTATTTTAATTAAAAGCCTTTTGGCTAGGGCAGTCTTTTTATAAGAAAAAAATGTATCAAAAAACTCAGACAAATGCTGACATTAACATTATCCTGTGTTTTTAAGTAATTAAAATAGAAATCAATCAAGCATGTCGTATTCCAGTGCATTTGTCTTAAGGCTTTAGAAGAGCTGTATTACTGTAACCATTCTAATACACTTAAGTCACGATCCTGTGCTTAGTGCAGATCCTGAATTAGTTTTATGCTTACATGGTTCTGTCTCTTAGTCCATAAATGACACTTAAGGTCTGCAGTAAGCGGCAAATTGTGCCCTTTAGCCATGCAGATGAAACCTGGATTCAGCTGAAGTGATCCACACAGGGGAACAGACTGTGGGAAGCTTATGCAGTGGGTTGCCTCTCAAGGGCACAGTGGAGTGCAGCTCTGCAGGTCTTTTTTGCACAGTCTCACAGAGGGGCCATTTGGGAGCAGGGCTGGAAGATACATCACTTCATGGATCCATCAGGCCAGCCTGCCATATGACTACTGCCATCATGGGGATCTCTGGCTCTGGCTCCCATGGACTGCAAACTGAGGAGAGGATTCTCTTCCATCTCCCTGGAACATGGGCATAGCCCCACATCTCCTCACACCTTTTTGGCACCATGTGTCCCCGAGGGAGTCAGGAGAGTGTAGTATTTGTACTCTCCTGAGCACAGGGACTGGAATTATCTAAACTTTCTGTAATTGGGACTGGAAGCTACTTACATTTCCCTCTGCCCGACCCCACAAAGACCATTCAGAATCCAGCCCTACCTCAGTCATTTTTATGCCGCCTCAATCAAGTAAACTGCTGAAGTGAATAATTACTTGGAATCAAATCTATTGCTCAAGTGAAGGAATCATTAATCATACACTGACAATGAAAATGTCTCAAGTTAGAGCATTAAAACAATTCTGGAAGAAGGACATGTTCTGGAACCTTTAACCACATAAGCAAACTACACGTACTTTGCTGCAAATACAACTGGATCTTAAATATACCTCACTGTGCATTGCACAGCTTCCTTGCTTTCGCTGTTTGTCTCTGCCATGATGCACAAAATTAGAGGTAACATTCCCGTAGGGAAAGCTGATTCTTTGCACTTACTTCATTATTCTATGAATTTACTGGTTTATTATACCTGAAAGCTGAGATTTCATTCATCCCTCCCCGCCCCCCTTTCAAAGCAGTTTAAAAATGCAGCAATAAATCACTGGCACAATCGGAGGGAAAAATCACAGTCTCTTGTATAAAATGCAAAGTATGGGCTAAATTTAGCCCAGGAGCCAATCCAACTTCTAGCAGTATAGCCTATGGCAGTAGCTCCCAGTAGCAGAAAACCACTGTAGAGAAGATACAGCTGTATCAAATGGCCACAACATTTTTTCTGTTATGGGTCTGATGGAAGACTAGCAAAAACTGGGGGACACTAGCATGGTAATCTACTGATCCAGTCCTATGCCAGCAGGGCCCCTACTATGAATCTTGACTATGTTTGTGAGCTGCCCAGCTGTGATGGGAACTCTGAGAAAGGCATGTGCCATCAACGTATCCTACCCTCACTTGGGGTGACTACTTCCTGGACATAGTGGGGAAGCCTGGTACAGGGAGGTGTAATTTATATCACTCAGTGAGTGTGTTAATTTCTTGGGTGCTCTGATGTGAAGACAAAGTGCACCTCTTCAGAAGTATCGCTACCTCCTTAGGACTATTATATGCACCATATATATTTCCAATGGTAAGAATTCTTTGGTATGATAAATGCAGTTTAGGTAGGTGAAGAAATATCTTCTGCTTCAGCTTACCCAGCACAGTGTTACTTGTCAACAATACACAGTACTAAATGTCATTCCTGGAAATCCTGGCTCTGGAAGATACGCTGGTACTACTGGCAATGTATTTAGCTGCCAGCGAATCAGCATTCACAGGGTTGAAAGTCATTTCCAGGAATGCTATGATTTATGAGGCTTGACTTCCTGAACTGGTGATTGACAAGGCAAGCGAAATAACACAGGGACTTTCAAATATGAAACCAATGTATTCCATATGTAAGCTTCAGCAACAAAGAGGCCAATTTCTTAAGACATACTTGCAACTGCTTTTAAAAATTACATAAGAAAGAGTAAAATAAACAATCTTAATCATTTTTCCACTGCAGATTTAGTTTCTTGCCTGATGTCAAGCCCAAAGTTTATGTGGAATCTGGAATAGTAAAGATGTAATTTTAAATTAACAGGACCAGTTAAGACTGTGATGGTGTATCTCATAAGTCTCTGGGGGGGAGGGGGTGCCTATAGATGTGTGTATGCTACCACTGGAATATGCTTTTGCTACATATGCCATGTAACATATCTATGAAAAGGTAATGATCCACTGGATCTGTTCATCCTATTTATATCTATGTGTCAGTTTTGTATTCAAAGTTATGGATATTGGCTACGTACTTGGTCAGTTGTAAGTAGACTTTGGAAAGCAGCTGGGCAGCTGTCTGAGAAAAAAAAAACTATTCTCAGTAAATGCCCAGTCAAGAACTATTCAAGCTAACAGATAACTTTGTAGACGCCCGTCCACACCCAAGCTTCCCCAGAAATGTGGCCTGGCTGGTAATGAAGAGAGTTTGGCTCAGACATGTGGCTCTGAAATTCCATTTCACAACTGGTCTCTGCACAGGAAGAAGGAGGGGATCTCCACCCACAAGAGAAAGTCTATATAAACTCTGGAGAGACACCTCCATTTTGTCTTCAGCCAGCTCAAGGAACAGCCTCTCCACCCCCGAAGGAGACCTGAAGAAAACAGGAAAACAGGGGCAGGAGTAGCCTTGGCATATCGGGTGGCAACTTCTAAGGGGGTTTCTGTAATCCCAACCTGTCACAAAGACTATGCCTATTCTGCTGGTTTCATGGCCTGCTGGCTGGATGCTTCTGGTATACAGTAGTATGGTAGATAACTATTACTGGCATGATAATAACTAACTCCCTTTGCCTTTTGCAGTTCCAGATGAGCAGAGGTACACCAGTCTGATGGCAGCAGTCACGTCAGTGTTATCATTATTCATATTGTGGTTCATCCCAGTGGCCCTGTGGTTAGTTACAAAGTCCTTCTGACAAACCAGAGGTGAACCTTTTAGATACAAAAGTAGGGTTACCATGTGTCTGTATTTTCCTGGATGTGTCTGGCATTTTGGGCTTTAAATGGCTGTCTGGGAGGACTTTTTAAATAGCTGCAAATGTCCGGCACAGCTGACAGAGCTGTAGAGCCCTTGTCATCGCTGGAGCCTTCAGCAGCCAGGCCCAGGGTGCCACTGGGTCTTAGTGTCCACCCTTCTGCCTTTCCTATCCCTATTCTGACCTTTGCATAGATTTTTAGACGCACAATCTTTACCCTTAAATGCTTGAATCTTCAAACATATAGTTTTTTAAATAAATCTTTCAAAAGACCACCCTTATCTAAAATACACATTTTAATTACTATAGTTTTAAAAAAACGTACTTCCAAAGTCTTCCTGTCCTTTCTGTCCATCCCTTTCTTCTTCCAGATAGCTGGACAAAGAGTTTCCCTTTCTTTATTCCTGACTATCTGATGAACTAATTTTAAGAGAACCTCCAGCAAAATCGGTACCTTAGTAAGATATAAAATGCTTTGTAATACCTAGAATCTTTGGAAACACTTTTTAAAGTTGTTGGTGACATTTCATAAACATATCTATTGTCATGCAGATCATACAAAGTAAATTAGTGTTCCCTTTTTCTAAAAGCAATTAACATTGTTATGAACACACTAAACCTCTGTGACTGATTAAAAGAAGTCTTTGTTTCAGGGAGCGTGGGGGGAGGGTTGGGTTGGGGGTGGGGTCCTGACTCCTAGGGGAGGAGTTACGGGGAGGGTGTCTCAGGAGGGGGCAGTCAGGGGACAAGGAGACCAGGGGGCTTAGATAGGGGTGGAGTCTTGGGAGGGGGCGTTAGGGGACAAGGTGCAGGGGGTTTGGATGGGTTGGGAGTTCTGAGGGGGGCAGGAAGTGGGAGGGAGAAGATAGGGGCAGGGCCAGGCTGTTTGGGGAAGCAAGCCCTCCCCCTCCATGCCCACTCCCAAGGAGTGTTCTCTTTTCTTACAGTGTTTCTCTTTTTTGTTGCAATATGGTAACCCTAAAAAAAGGGGGAAAGTAAATGCAAACCAAATTTATCTTTCTCTTTCTCTGGGAACTTTTTTTTTTTTTTGTGGCAGGGGAAGAGTCCCAGCAATATTTATTTTAGGTCAGTACATGGGAATTGTCTCTTTACAAATGCCCCTACATCTGCTGAAGGGCATTCATTGATAGTAATCCCTCAGGGAGTGGAGAGTGGTCTTCCTCTAACAGCACCTTCGTAGGAGACTGCATATGTGCTCCCTGGAAAATAAGTACTGTTGTCCCATCTCATTTCCTTGAGCTCTTGGGAGCACTCCTATGAGTTCTGTCTTCCTGGTCTATGTTTCCTTCCATTCTGAGGGCAGCTGGGATTTAGAGGGTAACATGGCTATGAGGGCCTGTAGATCCTGAAAGGGTCTGTACATCTCATCACAAGCCCCTTCGGGTTAGCTGCTGCGCAAATTCTATCAGGATTTGCCTCGACTTTGAAAAGCTTATGCAAATATTGTAGTAGAATAACATTTATCATCTTTTAGGCAGACCTACATTGCGACTTGGCTAAGTAGAAGACGAAACGGGAGGTCGGGGAGTGTGGCTATCAGATGACAGCATCTTGGTAACTGTGATGAGCGTGAGGGTCCATTGTCTGGAGAAAGATACCTGTGTTTCTTACATAAATGTTGGTCTAACGCTTGCTTGCTTAAAAAAATGAAAATCACTTGGTATGTTGTTGAGGAGGTGATGGCAGGCCAGTCCTTATTGATAACATCATCATTCTTTCATGTCTTGAATCCCTTTCAATTTGATTTCTGGCCTGGCTATGCCACAAATAATGCCCTTGTCTTGTAAGTTAATGATTGCCTCGGGGTTACAAACAGGTCAGGCTTCCATGTTGCTATGGTTAGCATGGCTAGGAAATTGTTTTCTGTTGCTTATGTGATCCTGATATCTTGCCTGAGGGATCTGACAGGAGCAGTCAGATTTGCATGAAGGTGGTGGCTTTATTCACTTGTTCAGGATAGTCCCCAGAGAGTTATGATGAGGAGTTGCTCATCCTCTCCAAGGGGTGTCACTTTTGGAGTTCCATAGAGTCCTGCCTTGTCACTTTCCTTTCTCAGTGAGTATGTGAGCCTGCTAGGGAAGAACTTGGGCTACAGCCCACGAAAGCTTATGCTGAAATAAACTGGTTAGTCTCTAAGGTGCTACAAAGTCTTCCTCGTCTTATTTATGGATACAGACTAACACGGCTGCTAATCTTAAACTTGTTATGGTTTGTTTATGTATGCAATACAAACGGAAGCACTATTCAAAGCTGTAGGCACACGAATAACAAGGAAGAAATGAATACTTAAGATGGTTTACCTGGACTGTTTTGGACCAAAGGATCAGCTGGGTCCAAAGTTGCCAATGTACTATCAACCACCTCCCTGCTGAACCAAGGAAGACGCTGCTGCTGGAGTGCCTCCACTGACCAAAACTCTGGTAATATGGCCTGGGGAGAGCAACATGTGCTCAAGTGGAAGGTCCCAAGCCACTTACGGCATATAGATCAAAATCCAATATTTATATTCAGTCTAGAGGCCTATAGGCAGACAGTGCAGGCAGGGCCACCCTTAGACATATGCAGTATAAGAGGCTGTGTAGGGCACCTGAAAATTTGTGGCACTCCTGGGTCTTAGTGTCCACCCACCTGCCCCTTTCTATCCCTGTTCTGACCCTTCCTGCAGCTAACTGCTGCAGCCTGCTGACTCTTACTCTCAAGAGGATCTAGTAACTTAAAAAAGAAAGTGACAAAGAGTCCTGTGGCACCTTAAAGACTAACTAAAGTTTTAGAGCACAAGCTTTTGTGGGTTAATACCCACTTCATCGGATGCATCTGATGAAGTGGGTATTAGCCCACGAAAGCTTATGCTCTAATACTTTAGTTAGTCTTTAAGGTGCCACAGGACTCTTTGTCACTTCTGCAATTCCAGACTAACATGGCTACCCCTCTGATTCTTAAAAAAGAAAAAGCCTTTCAGCCTGCCAGACCTATTAACACAACATTGAAACTGTTAAAGAGCAATTCAAGTGGTAATGAAGCTATTTGACAAGCATTTGCCAACCCCTAGGTATATAACAGTGGTTCTCAAACTTTTGAGAACTGCGACCCATTTTTCCTTCCTCGGCTGCCGCGGCAGACTCTTGTATGTCCGCCGAAAAGCCGCCAAATAAATTACTGCCGCATTCGGTGGCTTTTTGGTGAACATGCCGAGCGATCCCGAAATAGCTCGGCACGTCCGCCGAAAAGCCGTCGAATGTGGAAGTAATTCATTTGGCGGCTTTTAAGCGGCGGCAGGAGCTCGCGACCCCCCTGGAAGCACTCAGCGACCCCCAGTTTGAGAAACCCTGGTATATAATGTCAGTTTCTGAATTTACTGACAAAAGCAGTTGTGCATTACTGAGAACGTGTTAGTCTACAGGACCATAGTTAAAATTTTGCTTTAAAATATTTCATTAGTATGTTGCTGAAGATGATAAAATCACATCTCTAAAAATCCAAGAAGAGGGCCCTTAAAGAGACTCCTTTCCTGACAGATACCTGGACAAAGAGTTTCCCTTTCTTTACTTCTGACTATTTGATGAATTAGTTTTAAGAGAACCCTCTAGCAAAATCAGTACCTTAGTAAGATATAAAATCCTTTATTATGCCTAAAATCTTTGGAAACATATTTTTGAAAGTTGGTGAAATTTCATAAACATGTCTATTGTCATGGAGATCACACAAAGTAAATTAGTGTTCCCTTTTTCTAAAAGCAATTAACATTGTTATGAACACACTAAACCTTTGTGACTGATCAATTTAAAGTAATGTCTTTGTTTCAGTGAGTTAAATGTATAGTAATCTTGAATGATTACTTTATGAAAGGTTAAGAGTACATTTAAAATATAAAATCAGTTTAGAAATACTGATTAACAAAATGTAAAACAGAGAAGAGCTGCATCATGTATTCCATAATATTTAACATTGCATTCAGCAGGACAGCTGACTTTCCCTTACTACAAAGTTTTTGCAAATATATCTCTGACGAACTTCAGGGTATATCAAAAAACTCATGACTATTTTTTATTCCCAAGTTTACCGCTTTTAATTAGGTACCTTCTGCATGTTCAGTCTTCACTTTCTGGCATGCAGTGGAAAACATACCCCATTTTCTAACGTCATTTGCTTCATTTCGGTTCATGGATTTGGCTGAAAGGGGGTGATCAGGGAGGGGGAGGGGAGAGAGTGGGGAGAGGGCAGGGCCTGGGCAGAGTTGGGGTGGAGCTGGGGTAGAGTAGGGTGGAGTATGGGTGGGGCTGCAGGTGGACTGGGGAGCTAGCTTCTCCAAGCAGCAGCTTCACCCATCGCCCATGACAGCAGGTAGGAGCTGGTTGGTTCTTGCGCACCCAATGTGCACTATAGTCTCTTTAGGCAGGGGCCGTATTCACAGAGCCAAATGCGTTAGCGCCATGCATTCTGCATGAGGGAGAGGGTACTGGGCTCTCTGCGGGGAACTGTGACTCTCAGCCGCCATGAGGTGGGCTGGACGGCTCAGTATCCTTTCCTGTCTTGTCCCTCCCCATCCCCGCGGACTGCGAGCCGGGCTGCCATTGGGCACAAGGGCACCAGTTTAATAACACTGCGAAGGCCCCATAAATCTGAAGGACAGTCCTGAGTACAGATCATGGAGCACTGCTATCATATGCTTCCACCTGGAAGTGCTGCTTATCGGTGGGGCTGCTGCATACGGCACCGGCTGATGTTTCTGGATTGACAGAAGGTACAGCTCAGTACAGCTATCTAAACTGAAAGTGGCAAAGGCATGGATCATGCTAGCAGCATCCACATCTGAGAGAAATAGTTGCAATCTTCCATCAAGGTGAAGATGGTTAAAAAAACATTCCTGGGTGCTATAATTGCATTGTAGTCTAACAGCAGCGGGGGACCCAACAGTGCCCCAAACTATGACCAAGAGTTACACTATCATGTCTGCCTTTCATCAGAATATCAGACATTGATATTTCAATCTTTTTCCTATACTGCATTTTGGCCCATCTGGTTCTATTCCTGGGGACGTGTATTTTTTTTTCACATCTTCTATCTCTAATGATAGAATTGTATGGTACAAAATTAACTCTAGAGGTGGGCAGTAGCTGTGAAGAGATCTTCTTTTTCCAAACTGGTTTTCCATTCCTAGTTCTGACACAGTGGGTTGATATCCACAGTAGTGTGCAAAATGTGGTTTCATGGCATCTAACGCAATATATAAAACAAAGTACTTAGAGAAAATGGTGTCTATACAAACATTTTTATACTGGATACATGCCAAAAATATGTAAGTGAATTATGCTTCCCCTGTAAGTTCAAGTATATAACTGTAAGTAATATATATTTTTAGTATACATAAAAGAAGACTAAGAACTTCAGGTGGCCTAAATAACCAGGAAATGTTTTTAATGAAAAAGCAATTACCCTGTTGGATCAGGTCTCTGTAGGATAAGAAATTGGAGAAAAGCTTGAAATTTCAATAAACATAAAATATATAGTAGGTTAAATACACACCTCAAAAGGCAACTGTAAATTATTTCTTATAAATAGAACATTTAAATTATAACTGAAGGAGAAAAGACAATAGTCATTTTAAGAAATAATGATTGTGGAACTCAGAAAAGAGCAACTATGCATTTTAACAGGGGACAATTTTTGATCAGCTTTGTTTTGTTGAGGGTTATTTATGCATTGTTAAATCTTCTCTGGGTAATCAAGTATGGGTAGGTGAGCAGGTAAAAGTCTTAGTGATTTCCAAACAAAACAAAAAACAAAAACAGTCTCAAATGGGAGGGTTCTGTATTTTCTGCAATTCCTAGGCTGCAGAAGTTAGCTTAAACATTGCAATGCGTGCTACTGCCACACCTAGGTAAAATGTCTGAAAAAAAATTGCAGCAGAAACGACTCCTCTAAAGCTCAAATTCGGCAGTCTGCTCTGTGCAGGTGTACCATCAGACTCCCAGTAATGTCAGCAGCCTCTATACAGGCTCATATAGGTCTGACTGAAGTGTGCGGAAAAACTAAAGTAATAATTCTGACAGTTAAGAACTGACCCATTCAACTTAACTGGGTATCAACTCTGAAGTCTAATGAAGACAATGTGAATTTTAACACTGTGAAGTATTTTACTGCTAATCATTTGAGAAGAAATATTTAGCTAAAGTGCTCATCCATTGTTTTTTGATTCAAGAATTTATCTATAGATACATCAAGTGTGCTAATCATAACTTAAATGTAAGCAGCTGCAGTCTCGTGATATCAGTGATGAATATTGGGATATGGGAAAATAGGTTGACTTCTCTGATCAAGAGATGCTGGGCTTGGGGAGTGGCCAAGATGTTCAAAAAGGGATGGTTAATGTTAAGATACTAAATTTATACTATAGCTAATGAGGTATAGTGCTTATTATGTATTTAGCTGTACACTAATTTCCCTTTTATTTGGGGAAAATATTGAGTATATGTAACAACGAATAGTTGTTGGTACCTTCTCCTTGATTGCTATACTTGATTTTAATATAAGTCTCTCTATAAATACCTATAGGTATAAACATATAATATAAACTCCCTATGCTACTTGTGGCAGAGTAGCAGTTAGTGCCAACATCATTACCTGCCGGACCATGCTATAAATTGGCCAAATTGTAGAACAATTTAAATGTATTACGGTGGGTTGTCATTACATCTTAGCACTGATTGTTATAACAAATAATCTGAATTTGCGTTGCAGTAGAAATGGCAGTTATAAACCACATGCTGGCCCCCACACCACAGGGACTATCTAGAAATACCAACAATCAGTTCTGATAGCTGAGCATGCTATTACGAATGTTAATGACAAAACTCCCAAAGAATTAAACTGGAGTAGGATAAGACCCTAGGGTAGATGTAGTAAAGGGAAGGTGATAAGGGGAGCCTCTTCTTTGACACAGTAGAGTGTTTTGACTCTGGAAAAATAGCAGAGCACTAAATCAGTTCTGTAGGTATGTTTGTCACATGAAACAATACAAAATAAAATTCAGGATGGTTTTCCATCTTGTGTTTTAATTGACATTAATCCCAGTACTTGTATACAAATGCTATATTCTCTATCCCTCATCTTTCATATTCACCGCAGTCCTCGTCAGAGCAGGGATTGGCATGCTATTTTGGAACTGCTATTATCAAGGGAGCCCCTAATTTAATTATTAAAACAAAACAGTCACAGAGCATGCTTTAAATGTCACTATTGCCATTTAGAAATGTACATGATTTGCATTTTTTTAAATCAGTTATCCATTTAATTACATTATAAATGTATCACTGAAGAATCCTTTTCCTCTATGAAAATTTTGCATGCGCTATTAAGATTTCATTATTCATTTGCATGGTGTCCAATGGGAGTACAGTATCTCACTAAGAACCACTTATAATCACATTTGATTTTTTTTTGCCACTTAACAGATTTTCTGGGGAAGCATCCACTAGGAAAATGCAATTTGTTTTGCTACGGAGTGTTGCCTTTTATTCTGACCCTTCCTTTTTAGCCATCCCTCTTGTGCTCTTTCCCTTTGACTTCCTTCACCCTGAATATAGCCACACCTGCAATATACCTATTGACCTCTCCACAAAGTGCTTTCCATTAACTTCAAGAAAGTCTGCCCCATCTCTCTGCTTTATGCTCTTCTAGAGAAGAGAACATGCTCCAAGGCAAGGAGCAAGCATCCGCATGTCCCTTCAGAGCTAAACATATTTGTAAGTTACAGCTGGTTGGAAAATGGGATTCTTTTCTGTGGAAAATTTAGATGGAAACAAAATACATTTTGTTTCTCTTACAATTATCAGTGGAAAATTGACTTTTTGCTGAAGCACAAAAACCTAATGTTTTTACCATTTTTTATTTTTGAGTTTTCAGTTTGCTGATGAAAATTCTGTCTTTGAACATTTTAATGTTGAAAACCCAGGTCTCCATTGAAATAAGGTTGACAAAAAAAATTGTGACCAGCCCTAGAGTAGCTTTTCCAGGCAACGGTTTTCAGTACTGTAACCTTCGCCATTGGCTGACCCCTTCACTCTTTTACCAAGGCCATGGTGGATTTTGCAGATTAGTTTTCTCAGGCTCTGATGTTGTAGCAGCTCTGCTTGGGCAGAACATGGCACCCCCTTAGCACCCAGTTGAAGTCCATGGGGTTCTTTAGAGATGATGGGGTCCAGCCACATGAAACTATAAGCAGTGATGAGAGTAATTCAGTAACCCACTGCCCCAGCATGGTGAGAGGGAACATCATGATGCTGAGAAGATGTCATCTTCTAGATGGAACATACGGTAAAATTGAAGTCCTAATAATTCTGAACATTCAAGCTACAATGGCACTGAAATCCGATTTAAGTAATTATTTTCTGGTTCACCTAAAATTCGGTTGCTGCTTTATTTGGAGGTATTCTTCTTCTTCTTTTCCTGTCCCTACACTACTTTGTAGTGATATTTCTGCTTGATTTCATCCCAGAGGTTGTTGACCATTGACCCAAGAGTGACCAGACAGCATGTGTGAAAAATCAGGACTGGGGTGGAGGGGGGGTGTAATAGAAGCCTATATAAGAAAAAAACCCCAAAATCAGGACTGTCCCTATAAAATCGAGACATCTGGTCACCCTAATTGACTCTGACCTGATTTTGGAGGGTCTAGAGATGTTCCAAGAAATAATCATGGAAGTTACTGACGTGTAGCAGCAAGTAGGAGAACACAAGTAAAAAAGGTATTAGGTTTAGCTGTTATAAAAAGGCCATGGTTTGTGAAGTATAAGGCCTAGTATGATGAGCTTTCTTATTAGGAGTTAGTCAAAGTAGGCTTGTTAGCCAAAATAGCCATAAAGGCTTAACCTTCAGTCATATAATTATGCCTCCTCATGCTGTGAGACAAGCAAGTGACTACATAAGAACAGGTACACTGCATAATTGTGTAAGAAATCTTGTGATAAGGGGGATTTCAGGGGGCTTTTGCAATATAACTGTAGAGATAACAAAATTAATACACATGAATTATTGGTGGAAATGGCTTGTGTCTGTGGTTCCATGTTTAACTATGGTTAACTGGAATACCACATATGGGCAGGGGCTGAAACCATATCAGATATGGTCCCAGACATGTTTGAATAAAATTGGAAAAGGTGTATAAAATGTGATTATCCAGCTGTTGTTGGGATACTGGCATGATGACATGGGACAACCATGTAAGAAGTCTGGCCCAGAGCCTTCATCGTGGGGTGATCTCCACGTTCTTTTGCTTTCATCTTTGTTTCTAATGGTCTCCAAAAAGTTGTTAGTATGCACAATGTATGACTGTAAGCAGGAAACCAATACTGTACTTATCTTATTCTTATGTATTGGTTTTTCTATGATTTCAATTATATTTGATTGTTTTAACCAAAACTCTTAAAGTTTCTGTCTGTCCTTCCTTCTTAATTCCTCATTAATTAACTCTAAGTAGCTGCCTGAATAAAGAACCTGTTATTTGTGACAAATGTATGTTGCACCCAGTGAATAATTTTATAATTGCAATAATCGATTAGGCTACAAGATGGTGGCGTGGATGAGCTGAAATTATACCTGTTTGTATATAGTCTATAATTCTTTAAAGTGCCGTGAAGCTGGTCAAAAGCAGGGTATACATCAATAAACAGTAATTTCATTGAGCTTAATGGATGATGGCAGGCAATCCAGGTGCAGCACAATACCAGCAACAAGAACATTAATGAACATTTTGTGTTGTGTTACTGAGCAGCACATGCATTGAATTTTATGTGCTGATGTTTGTTTCCTAGGCCACTCCATGAATTGTTCGCTGCCTTTATTGCCTCCTGTCATGGGGCATCTCAGTGTTCTATATGTCTGAGCAAATCAAAAAACAGTTACTCAAAAAATTATAGGTCATGATCTCAGTTACAGTGGTGCAAACCAGATGTGACTCCACTGAAAGGAATGGAGTTTCTCCTGCTGTACAGTGGTGTAACAGAGCAGAATCAGGCCCCCTGAGTATAAATGATCCTTAGCTACCAGAAATCCACTGAAAAATGGCATACAATCTAAAAGATTTTTTTCAAATAAAAAAATAAAACCACAAGAATTGCAATACCAGATAAGACCAGTGGTCCACCTAGAACGGTATCCTGTTTCCACCAGTGGCCAATACTGGGTATCTCAGAGGAAGGTTAAAAAAGAAAGCAAACAGACAAACAGAAAAAAACCCAATAACTCCAAAACCATAGTTATGGAAGTTATGGAATAACGTACCCATAAGGACTTTTTTTCTTCCCATCTCCTATTAGAGGTTTCCCAGCTATCTGAAATCTGTATTATTGTAACTTTGGATGTTTTCATTATTGAACATTATTCAACTAAGTAGTCAATCAGTTTTTGAATCTGCAATTATATTTTGTAGCACTAAGGTCCACAGGCTAACTATGTTGTATGGAAAAAGTATTTCCTTTTGCTTTACATATCTTGTCTTTCATTGTTCTTGTATTCTAAGACAGGAGGAATAGAAATGTCCAGTCCTAATAAACTCTCAGATTGACAGCTAATTACAAGGTTAGGACAAATCAGATTCATTCACAGCTGCATATGTGTCTAAAAACCTTCGTTTTACCTTTCAGAGAAGATTTGAGCAGGGTCCTCTGGAGGAGGGTCACATTATGTAACTCTTTCCGGTTACTCTATATATATTGTGTAGATGGTTTAAGAAACCTCTCACGTAAGCTAGCACAGAGACATTTGAAGAACTAATTCAACCATCCACCTACACATATACACTGTTAATAGATTTTAACATAGAAAAAAGATGTGTTTTTCCCCCAAAGATGAAGCACGAATTTCAACTGTGAACTGAACATTTAATGAGTTTAGTGCTCTCCTCTTTGTAGGAGGATCAATTCAATGTGTTACTGTGACAGGGTCTATCAGGCCTTCTCCATTCCCTGCTCTTGAAAAACCCACTCAGACTGGGCTACTGATAAGACTTCGTCCTCCAGAGGCCTAGAAAGGCCAGGAGGAGACATTGACTCTTTGGGAGCCTGTAGGCTGGTTAAATCGGCTGGCTTGTGTCTTCTCAGAGGGAGTGGGGGTGAGACTGGCAGCCGCAGCTCCAGCTACCGCCCCAAACTAGATCAGGGCCTGGCCCTCAAATGGTGTGGCTATGTGCTTGCATTTGAGTTTTTTTATTTAAAGGAGCAGACAGCCAGATTCTGAGATTTGTTATCCATAGTTAACTGTCTAGAGCAATGCACACTGTTGTGGCCCAATCAGCACAGAGCTGAGGCCCATGTGACATCCTCAGGACCATACAGGGAGTACTGGATGCGACCCACATAACTTGTTGGGAGAGAAGAGAGTTATTGCAGTGTCACAAACAGAAGGATATGATTTCATGTAGAAAAGCGGAAATGTCCACAAAGCCCTAAAAAATAAAGATCCTGTTGTAGGTAAACACACTTATTGTCGAAATCAGTGGGAATCTTTCCATTGGCTTTAATGGCAACTAGAGCAGACTGTAGGAGATTTGACTGTTGACAGAGAGCCCTGTCCTGCTTTGTGACACAGAGTGAGCTGTAGCTGCATGTCAGCTATGCTCCACAATAGGACTCCTTATGTGCACATTTATAGTATTTGCAGGTGTGACAGTGAACTGTTACTGGGTGGGAAGAAAATAACTCCCCCTCTTCCTCCAAGTTCCATGAGAAGCAGATAGTGGACTACCCCAAGAAATTAAAATTAGGGAGTGGTCCAGATGACTTTAATTAATCACTAATCCTAGCAGAGGCTGCTGGGCCAAAATCAGGGCCAACTCATTCCTTGGGGTGAGTCAACTTCAGGAAAAGTGTTGCTGAAGAAGGGCCTGGCAAAACGTGGGAGCATAGAACCTGACAAGAGCCCAGGAACACTAGAATGGAGCCCAGGAACAGAGAGGTAGAGTATATTGAACAACAGTCCAGACCTTAGAAAGAAAGATATTGAATCAGGGAGAGGATAAGGTCTGTCTCTGTTTACAGACTTGAACTCAGGGTTCATCAAAGTAAAAGAGAGCTTAATATGTGAGGAACAAGGTGCATGGATTTATAGGATTTGGGTGTAAAATAAACCCAACACAACTTTGTTTTAAGAACTACATTCTCTGGTTCCTTCCTGACACCCCACACCACTTTATCTGTATTTCTGTTTTGGTCAAGGGATCCTGGCCCACCAAGGAATAACCCAATGACAGCTGGATCGATGCCTCTGTTTTGCAGAGGGAGTAGATTTAGGAACTGTCTCTTGGGGCCCAACCTAAGTTGTTAAAGCTAGTTCTCACTGTATTACTAGGGTTAAGGATGTTTTCTGGTTTAATACAGAAGCTTACAAAATAGTCTTTTATGTATGCAAGAGCGTGTCTCGGAAGGGTAGAAAATATTGAAAAGAAATGTGAATCTTTTTTTTTAACTTTGCAAAAGGTCATGCATCTGAATTAGTATAATATGCTGTTAGTCCTTTCAGCTCCCTCTATTTGCATATATTCTTGTGAAAGCCTATTACAAAAAAGTTAATTTAAATAATTTAAAGAATAATAATTGTACGTGTTTTACCTTTTTGAGTAAGCCCATAAGATAAACATGCCTAACAATATATTGCTAATGGTCTGTCATATTTAAAGTCATTTACAAACTCTTATCTAAAAAAGAAAAATGAATGTGTTGACTTTGTTAGCATAAATGAAAGTGATAGGCAGATGGCAATGTCTATTTGACTTTTATTTTCTTGGGGCCTGTGCACCTCTCTAAAATTTGCATACACTTAAGGACTGCATACCCAGTCTGATTAATATGGCAGACATCAATAGGAATCTTACATTGGGCTATAATGTGGACTTTAAAGAATTATGTCCTGGCTCAGCAAGGCATAAATGAGCCTACAGCTGTTAGGGGAGGTGATTCAGACCTGGATCTGGGTTTTCAGCAGACTAGTGAGTCCGACTCAAATCATACAGGATTCTGGAGTCCTAAGCTGCGGCAGGGACAGATGTAGTCTTGGCACATTAGTTGGCAATCACAAGGGGGTTTCTGTGATCCAACCCGTCACAATGGGAACAGGGTTTCATCACGTTTATTAGGTCATTTAATACAATGGGTTTGATTCTCCATTATCTTCCACCTTGTGGAGTCAGACCTGTGCCAGTTTCAAAATGTATGTAAAACACCTATCAGAATGGTAGCATTTTGGTAGCAAGTTCAAATGTAAGAGACCATACAAGTTGTAAGGGAGTGGGAACAGGACCCAAAATGTACATCTTCTATAGTTTAACTACCACGACTTCAATTTTCTATTATCTCCTGTATTTTCTCCATGCAGTTTGTGTATTGTCTGGTATTTTCCACTCTCTTCCCTTTTCAATTGCACAGTAGGAAACCACTGCCTTTTGAACTCACAAACATTTTGCAAAGCTATCTTATGCCAGCTTGCTGAATTTCAAACTAAAGAAGCAGCAGCTGCAGCACCGTAATTTATCTTTCTCAAGGATATACTTTTCCCCTGCACTTGGCAAAATCAGGAATAGTACTTAATTTTCTTCTGGAAGTCAAAGGTGTGTCATCAGGATTGATTACTTATGTTCATAAAGTGCTTTGAGAAGGTAAAATGCTAGATCAATGATATGCTTCTTGAATGTAATTCATATAAAACGATCAGAAGGCAAACAGTTAGCTTTGCATTATTTTGAGTCATTTTATTATTAGCAAGTATTTGGATAGTTACTGAGTATTTGTTCATGTAAATCACCCAAGGTAAATGTTCCTGAATCACCAGAGTTCTACAAATAGAGTAGGAGTGCATAGTCATCTGAAAACTGATGCTTGTAAAATTAACCCAATGCAGAGAACTGGCACATGCTTTCTGTCCATGCTCCAAATTGTCCCCACTTGCATGCTCGCTGAACTCTTTTGCTTAGAAGAAAAGCCAGTACAATTTCAGATTATGGCTACAAGGGAGAGGTTTTTGCATGTACGATTGTTTCACAATCACTTTAGTTTTCTTTACTGCTTACTGCTGTGCCCAGCCATCCACTTGTTTCTGTGGGTGGCTGTGTCTGGAGTAATGAATGGACAATAGATTGTCCCATACATATCTGAAATGGTAAAGTAGTTCACCTGTTTTTTGGCGTTTTTACCTCTAGCATGGCCGAGTATGAAGTCCAATCATTTTTATGTTATGGAATGAACTGTCATTAAATCAAAATTATACATAATTCACTTATGAACTTGTACTCTGTTAGAAATTACTTTGCTTTATTTCAATACTACTGTATGTAAAGGTAATGTTACTTGCTACATAAAATGCTGGGAGAATTTTTGGTTTGTGTAAAATTCTTTAGTGAGGTTCCTTCCCTAAAATTCCACAGAATCCTTCCCTAAGGATCAAAACGGTTGCTTAATATACTAGCGGATAGGGCCAGGCTATACATATAAGCGGGTTAGGCAAGCTGGCTCAGAAAAGTAAGAACCTTCTTGGATGAAGACCACTAGTTAATCTGTCTCTCTGTTTGAGATTTGAAAATATTCAGGGCCAAAATTTTCCCTGCACTCCAACCCCTTTGCACTATATAAGTGACATCAAGAGGCTGGGAAGCAGCTTGATCAAGACAACTAATTTCTTTGGTTTGGGAACTTTCTCAGCTGTCAGAGTATCTGGTCCCTGTGGATCCCACTTCCATGCCTGATCCTAAGCTACACAGGGACCATCGCCTGAGTGGTTGCTATCCTCAGTGGTCCATTAGGGACCATAGCCAACATGGCCAATGTTGAAGTCTTTCGGCAACTGTAACCTACACCATAGCTGTGGGTAGTGTTAAGAAAATGATTGTTAGGAAAATGTAACTTAGAATGTTGTAGTATGATTTTAAAATAACCTTAGACTTATAATCTCACTCCCTGTATATGTACTATTGACCCCTAGTTTAACATGCATTTTAAACTTGCACTCACCCTCTCACAGATGTGCAGGCGTCATAGTGTCTAAGTACCCCTAAGTGTTTTGAACCTCCTGTTTACCAGACATGTAAATGAAATAGATTAAGACCAACAATGGATGTAATAGCCATTAAGTGTTCCCACCTGTGTAAGTGGATTGAAAGTCCCCCTCCCTTATCAACATAGGGGTATAAAATATCCTCACACATGTATTGAGTTGAGCCAGTTGTTTGGGTGATAACCCCTTCTGACTCCTTATTGCTTGCAATAAATCTTGTTTTTCCAGAAGTCTACTGAGTTATGCCTGTCCTTTGAGGTGTATTGGACTGAACTCCAAAGGAAATAAGCAGTTTTTGCAACACTAGTATATATGTCCCATGAGCCATAATTATGGCTCCACCCTGCCCATTGGAGAATCTGGGCCCCATTTTTTAAAACAGGTCATCTTCATGCACGTCACATTTCCAATCAATACAGGAAGGGAAGGTGCTAAAATACTTTTAAAAAAGTATCATTTGATTCATTATATTTTTAAAAACTTCAGCCTCTGAATAAATACCTGGAAACCTAAAAAGTAACTAACTACAGCCTTGTCGGGGCTCACTCTGCAGCTAGGTACAATCTTTATGTGAATTGTCCTATCTTGCTTCAATTCACCCAACATTATGGCAGGAAAAGTCACAGACAGAAAACTATCATAAGTGGGTACTTTGACTTTAGGGACTCACTGAAATGTATGCTATGCTACATAACTGTATGAGATTTCTATGCTGTCATTTTAAAATGTGTTTACTTCTGGCATGGTGGTATAGCAGTCACAACTAGGGCTAAGTTGAAAACATATTTAATTTCCCATAGAGAAACACTTCTCATTTACATTGAAATTTTTCATTGACTGTCTTGAGGATTAGTGTGAAAAAAACTAAGTGTTCACATTTTCAAAAACTGAAACACAAAGAACTTTCAGCTTCTGGGATTTTTTAAATCATTTTTTAACCAGATCTAGGTACAGTGTATGGGGTACAATGGGGTCGGGGAAAGTACTTTTGACCTGTTTACCCAGCCTTGCAGAAAAATATCTCCAGCCACAAAAATTGAAACAGTAACCATAGAAATTCACCTCTCAATCACTTTCACTTCTCTGAGAATTTCAAAGACTAATTGGAATCATATAAATGTAACAATAGGCTAGGATGTTTCCATGTTTTTCCGATAAGAGGATTTTTAAATGCAGAGCTACGCTTTTGCAGTCTTAATATTACATAACTAGAATCAGTCATGAAATCCAAATTTAAGGATCCAATTGAAGAGTAACTTTAATCTCCACATGGAGTGGAAATGTGGTACCTTATCTACATGTTCTTCTAGTTGCATATCTTAATGTAGCCATTTATAGCACACCACTGGCAACACCACTCTTCTAGAAAAAGCATAACAGGGTCCATAATTATTTTGTATTCACCTTCCAGTGAACACCACCAAATCTCCCTACCAGTCTCCAGGTCTGCCAGGATTTCCTATGGCTAGCGAATGCTGCAATACTTCAGCGTTTGAAAGTAGTTATAGCTCCCTAAGGAACACTTAGAAATACCTTTGGTAACATTAATTTTCAGCCTGCTACTAGCTTTTAAAAGCAACATCTTAAATTCACTCTCCATGATGCAGCCAATGATGAGAGACAAGCAGTGAGTAGGCAGATTCCCCTCTGCCCATCTCCGATAACCATCAAGTCCCTGCATTGTGCATTAGCTTCAGGGAATGGATTAGCTTTTTGTCAGCCCACTAGAAAGCACTTGGCAGTAATTCTGAGATCACAAAAGCATGAAATACCTATGTCAAGTATAAATCCTACTTTAAGGACCTGACTTTCATCTCATACCACTGTGAATCAAGGGTAATTCTATTAGTCAATGCAGTTACACTTTTTTTTCACAGTAGTGGGTATGTCTACACTGTAATAAAACAACCTTATGATATGGAGTATCAGAGGCTGGGTTGGCTGATTTGAAATTGCGGGGCTCAGGCTGTGTGGCTATAGAATTACTGAGTAGAGCCCAGACTCTGAGACTTCCCCCACTTGCAGTGTCTCAGAGCCCAGGCTCCAGCCCAGTTATCTACACCACAATGCTATAGCCAGAACCCGCCACCCCAAGTCAGCTGATCAGGGCCAGCTGCAGAAGTGCCACCGGTCTTTGAATGCAATGTAGCTGTACCTAATAGGTAGCAGATCAATAAAGTAGCATGAGAGCAGAAACTGGAGGAATGGGGTTCTGATGTGACAATTCTAAAGAATCAAAGTGAGTTACTTTTCTCTAACACTGAACAAGAAACTTTTTTTTCTAGTAAGGAAACCAATATAATTCCTAAAGCTTCATGATCTTTCTCTCTGACTTACTGTTTAGCTTTCTCCGGTTACTTTCCCCAGCCAGCTGGCAACCTGTATTATTCACTCAGCTGGCTGTTTGGACTGGAAATAATGTGCTTAAATTCCTGCTGGATTACGAAAGCTTCAGATTCAGAGCTTACAAATTGTGGCCAAAATGCTGAAGTGACAGAAGAGGGAGGCCTCTTTCTATGAACTGCTGACTGGTAATACCACTAAGAAGTACTATAGACAAACAATTGACCGGGAAACAGAATTTCACTTCTACGAAAACTTTGGAGGTTTTGGAGGAAAAAAAAGCATGCCTCAATTGGGATGAAAAGTCAAAACCTTTTTTTTTTTTTTTGAGAAGTGAAATTCCACAGTATTTTAGCAAAAACACCTAAACAATCCTGTTGCAGGAACACTGTGGGGTTTCAGAAACAAAAAGAAGTGGGTGAGCTGGCATGAAACCAGGCAGGCGAGTGTTGAAATCGATACATTCCCATGGAATATTTTCATTTTGACAAATTGGCATCTTCTGACGGGAATGATCTGTTGAGAAAACTTCCAAGTAGCTCTAAGAAATAGTCAGTGGCTTCCAAATATGTGAAGAAAAAGGATTTACCAAATTTTCCCCTAGGCCTTGTTGAGAAATGCCGTGGGTATGAGAGATTCTTACAGTTGTATCCTTTTGGTCATTCAGCAAGACGTGCATCATCTCACCCTTGCATTCTAGGCCCTGCCATATACTAGGGCCATGGTTACACTGGCACTTTATAGCGCTATAAAGCCCCCACGAGCGCTATAACCTCCTCCCCGTCCACACTGGCAAGGCACTAATAGCGCTATAACCGCGGAGTTATAGCGCTATTATTAATCCACCTCCTCATGGGGAATAAGGGCTGTAGCGCAGCTGCTGTAGCGCTACAGCAAGGATGTGGACACCCACTGCACTACAAGTAATCTCTGGAGATGCCTAGAGCCATTTAAGGCAATTGACGTCTCTTCCCTTTGTTTTGAACTCAGCTGGAGGAATGCGGAAGTACTTCTTTAGAGTTTCTTTCTTAACTCGGCAGATAAGCAATGCAAATGTTTAAGGAGGGAGCCTGTGTGAAAACAAAGCCTTCTGTGAACGGAGGCTCACTGACAGGCTTTCAGAAAAACGGAAAAACCACTGTCTCTCTCCCTCCGCATACACACAACGCGTCCCCCCTCACCTCCCTCATTTAAAAAGCACGTTGCACCCAGCTAAATGCTGGGATACCTGCCCTAATGCGCTGCTCTTAATGCCGCATTAAGTGCCCCAAATGTGGCCATGCTATACCGCAGGAGCATCTGAGTGTGGACATACAATAGCGCTATACATATTACTGTATAAGGGGACCGCTATAACCTATAGCGCTATAATCTTGTAAGTGTAACCATACCCTAGGTCACAGCACTGGCACACAGGCTCCCTCTTGCTGTTCAGATGTTCCCTAATGGCTGCCTCTCAGATTTGCGACTTGCAGGAAGCTACCTCATAAAATAACAAGTGAGAAGAAATGATCTGTAGATTTGTTTATCGCATGCAATATTATCAACCTTCATCATAACTGATTCTGAACAAATAGCGAGAAGTTACCTGCAAACGCACATTTCATTTGAATTTGAAAATGTTTCTGACCATATTCGCAATGTTTTCATTTAACTTGTTCACTTTGTACAAACCTTGTCGTGATCCAGCTTTATTAGCATGAATTTTTGCAACAGCAATACTAAGATGTAAGACTAGGCTAGCTAACAGTTTGATCTTTTTGTTAAGAAAAAATGTCTTAGTGGCTGTTAACCTTTTGCTAAGTTTAAAAACCATCAGAGGCAGCAAAATCTCCAAGCTATGTCAATAAAGACTGCTGGGAATTAAATACCATTCCCTCGCTCAGGGTTATGTGGGGGTGTTTGCAGAAAAATGCACACGTAATGACAGGCACCTTTTTTTTGGCACACACTTAATGTTCCTTCACGCTGGCATAAATAACATCTAACCTAACTCTAACATAATCAGCGGTAAGATTCTTCTGTGTTTTGCCAGAGAATATTATCCCCTGCCACAGAAAATTTGTTACATGATTTCTTCAGAGGCAGTTGAAGATGTTACCTCACGTACCTGAGTAAGTGGAGGTACAATTGAACCATGCTCACTTATACAACAATGCACTTAATGTAAAAGTGTGACACAACATAGCAGAATGCAATGAACTCAGAACTGAGACTGGCAGTCTTGCTGTTGTCATAGACGTGGAGGGGCCACAGAATGGTTGTCAGGCACAATCTCTTTCATTATAATCTCCATCCCCAATGACAAAGGGAACTTGAGCACTACTTTTGGCTTTAGAAAAGTACATTCATTTGTACATAAGGAAAGACATAGTGGAGCTACGTTATTAACTGTTTTGTGGTGGCACCTAGGAATCCCCGTCCCAGACCAAGATCTCATTGTGTTAACACAAACAGTCCCTGTCCCTCAAAACTTACAATCTAAGTATAAGACAAGAGGTGGAGAGTGATGGGGGAACACAAAGTATTGATGAGACAGAAGTGCAGTTAGGCTGGGGATGGAGGCTTCTGGGAGCCCGCAGAAGATGTCTGTACACCACGTGTGGGGGAAGCCAGTTTGTGTGCTGCTGCAGAGATGGTTTTGAGGGTGTGTGCGTGAGGGAAGAGGCATGCGAATGGAACTATTATTCTATGAATCTACTCTTCACTGTACATCTTATATGCCCTTTGAAATCAGGGACACACTTTAATTTACTCCTAAATTTACCTGTGATCCAAACCCATTTGTCGTCTCACTTACAGAGTTAGAAATTATTTACATAGGAGAGACTCGTGAGCCTTATAGAAAGAGTTGTTTGCACTAGAGGAATGAATCCTGCAGCATTTTAAGTATCCTACAAGAACCACTTTGTCCCTCACCTTGGGTCTCTACCAAAAATTGTGCTCCATGTTTGGCCCTTGGCAGGCTGATATGGGAGGGAAGCTTTTCCAACTCTGAAACAGAACTGCTGTGCTATGTTCTGAAGGAAATTCACTCTGCCCTCTAGCTGTTATGGAGATCCCTCAGTTCTCAAGCTGGGTATCTGTCCTCTGCTCCTGCTTCTGCCTCCTCTCTTAAAAGAGCAGCAACCCAATGGCAATGCTGCTTCCAGGGTGGCTCCTTTCCCTCCAGCAGCTCAGCTCCCAGGTTCCACAAAATTCACTCAACGATTTTATTCCCATTGGTTTGTCAAACCCTTCTTACGACACCATCTTACTGTAGAGGCTCATATTTCACAGGCTTGTGAGCCCTGACTCTGTATCCTCTCACTCTGCCTTGTTCTCCACTCTGTTTAGTATCATTCTACACTCCCCTCGCTTTTCATTTGATACAGTTTAAGATGGTTTTAACTGAATATCTCTAAGCTATCCTTTAATATGACAATCACACTTTTTTCTCTTTTATCATTATTTCCCTAAATAATTATAAACATTTTGGGTCACAATAAATCTTCAAGTCCTTCCATTTACAGATTTTTCTCCTATTGTAGTTTCTTGTATCAAATGTAATTTCCTGATCCATGCTGTCTGTAAACATGTATGGTGTGTTATGTACCAAAAAATCTTAAGTGAGGAGATCTGGAGTTTATTACAGGCCTGAAATTACAAAACAGAGAACCAGAGGTTTAGTGGGAGCTCATGGGGAAGGATATGGAACTTAATCCCCACTGGACATCCTCCATTAAGAAGCACAGATTTTTAAGAGTCAGAGGGAACACAGATCTATAACAATATTTGGAGAGTGAAAGAATTGAGGACACCTATTTCTTATCCCATGACTTGTGTTCAGTTCATGGAGGGTTAATTGACCCATCAAGCAGACTTTTTCCTTCTCAAATTGTGGCAGAAATATGTCTTCTGAAAATCCAAGGTGACTTTTGAAAAGTCCAGAACTTCTAGAATTTTTTTTTAATACCCTTTTAACTCCAAAGCTTTGCTTGCCAGTGGAATAGTATCATGAAACCAACAGATTCCATGCCATAGTAATTTTTTTTAAACTGTGATTGCACCTATATCCAAGCATTCTATCTAAGTACCTAGTTTGTGGCTCTACCCCAATGACTACTTCATTCCATATTGTACTCCTGGAAAATTTTGCAATAAAAAATTAAAAGTTCTGTACACAATATTTTAAAATTCTGCATATTTTATGTGTCAAAATAACACAATATAATCACACCAGCTTCATTTATTTTGGTAATTTCTTTCAAATATTACCAGAAAGCACATCTATAGCAATACAGACAACAAAAAAGATTTTCCCAGGAGTGGGGAGTTAATGAAACCCCCTACGAAAACCCAGTTCCTGTTTGTGTTTCTGTTTTGCTTTTGTTAGGCATCTCAGTCTGGGTATGTCACATGTGCCAGCATGGCACATCTTGAGGAAAAACTCTGCCCCTCTGGTCTTTTAGTCACTTCTTGTTTTTTCACCTTGCCCCTGTAAGGTTACCATATAGAGGTTCAGTTCCCAAATAGAGGACACAGCTGGGGACAGGGAGAGAGAGCTAGAGGGAAGTTACAATTGGGGAGTGGTAGTCAGGTATTTTGAGGTGCTGGAGGGGCTGCATGTGCCCCCCCCATCCCAGACACCCATAATCCCTCCCCCTAGAGCCCAGGGATCCAGAAGGAGAAACAGCCTGATGCTAGGTCCGGGGCTTGTATGGAGTTTTCTGCATGCTGCCTCTTTCCTTCAGAGCATGCTGGGAACTGCAGTTGCCGGGAACCCTCCAGCTCCTCCTTCCCCTGGCAGTTTCCTCTGTTTGCAAGTTGGGGAGTCAGGGGAGTCCATCAGCCCCTAGTGACAGCCAGCAGCTCTGCAGCACCAATTCTGCAGGAAAAAATGAATTTCTGTCCAGATCATTAATACTGTGCAAATTTGGCATTGTGCACTGGTGCTGAATTCCCCCAGGAATAATATTGGCTCATGATGGCAGAAGTTTTGACTCAAATTAATCAAAGCCATGTCCACACATACTTCAGTCATAGGCCCCATTGTAAACATACGTAAATTACTACAGAATTTACTGTTAAGCATCCATCTTGCGGAATCCTTGAAACCAAGCAAAGAATATCCCTCCCAGATGTGGCTGCAACAGTAAATTCAAGTCCTCTCACATTAGGGAAGTTTTAAAACCAGAAATAAGTTCCAAAATTTATCTAAATTGTTTTTATGGCACCACTGGATCTTGCCCTGCCAAAAGCTACAGTTTCTGTGGTGAGGATTTTCCCAGCATTACTCAGAACCTAATAATAATAATAAATGCGCTTCAGTGAACAAGTTATATTTGTGCCTGTCATCTCTGTACATGCACAACATCACAACAAATCATGTAATACAAAATCATGATACTACAATGGATGTTAGGAAGCTGTGGAATCTATTACTCTGTTATGAATCTATATTTCCTGGTATATTTCAGAAGGAAACTGATATAACTTCAAATATAGAATCTGTGTTGGGTTAGGTCTCTGGGCACAATTTCATTATTAAATGAAAGGTAGTATATACTTTATCAGTTGATTTGCTCAGCCAGAATGAGAAACTCATTGTGACATTGCACTCCACATGTTTTATGGAAATATGCTTATGAGGATAAATATGATGTAACTGAAATATACTTTACACCAGTGGTTGTCAAAGTGGGGTGTGTGCACCCCTGGGGGTGCGCAAGACCACCCTTGGAGGTGTGCGAGACCCCAGTGCCGCCGCCGCCCCTATGTGGGAGACTGCCAAATTCAGCAGCGGTCTATTTTGGTATCTCCGAAATGCTGCCGCAGAAAGTGAAAGCTTTCTGTTCGGCAGCATTTTGGCGGACATACCCCGGGGGGCTGCGAGCAGACGCCACTCCACGGAAGGGGGCCGTGGCTGAAAAAGATTGAGGACCGCTGCTTTACGCAATAGTTCTCCTGTAAGGTATCATTACAAAGCTTATGATCTACTGAGTGTGTTCGTCCCCGTAAATGGCTCTGTTTACTTGCAAACCTTTCAGGGTATGTGCTGACCGGTCCTGGAAGAATGGAGACTAGGGGTCTCACAAGACATGTGACTGTGTCACATGATACCAGCATCCATTTCAAACCTGGTGATTTTCCATTTAGAAGGAGGGTTGGGAAACCAGAGAGACAAAGGATTCCTGCCTTGAGCCAAAGGGGGTGGAGCAGAACAAGGGGGGCTGCCAGTCATGAGAAATCCCCCACCTGAGCTGGAACTAACAAGAACTGTACAAGGGGAAAGGATTGGTCCCAGACTAGGAAGGAGTCTAGTCTGTGAAAGAAGCTTATTGGAACATCTCTGAGGGTGAAAGTTACTTGTATTCAGTTTCTTAAATGTATTAGGCTTAGACTTCCATGTTTTCTTTTATTGTGCTTGATAACTTACTTTATTCTGTCTGTTATTACTTGAAACCATTTAAATCCTACTTTTTATATGCAATAAAATCACTTTTTTTTATTAATTAACCCAGATTAATACCTGGAGGAACAAACAGCTTTGTATATCTATCAGTGTTATAGAAGGCGGACAATTTATGAGTTTACCCTGTATAAGCTTTATACAGAATAAAACAGATTTATTTGGGGTTTGAATCCCAATGGGAGCTGGGTGTCTGGAGACAGGTGACTTGCTGAACAGTTTTTGATTAAAGTTTGCAGCTCTGGGGGCATGGACCAGACCGTAGGTCTGTGTTGCCGCAGAGTAGCATGTCTCGCTCAACAAGGGAGGGTTCTGGAGTCTCAAGCTGGCAGGGAAAACGGGCTCCGAGGTAAAGTCAGCACGTCAGGTGACAGCCTCGACGGGGTCTCTGTGACTGAACCCATCAGACTCGTTAACTCCTGTTGTGCCTTGAAGCTAAATATAAGTATGATGGGTAACGTTTTCAAAAGTGACCTAGGACCATATTTTAAAGGTATTTAAGTGCCTAAAGACTCAGAGATGTCTATGCGCTTTTGAAAATCTTTGTAGATAGCTAAAGACCCCCAAAATCTTTCCTTTAACCCTTAAGAGTTTGTGTTAATTTTGATGGACTAAATGGGCTCGGAGTCAAAGGTGTTAATATGACAATGAAACTGTCCAATATTATACAAGGTTTGGGGCTTAGCAGGCAGAAAATTCAGTCTACTTAGCACTATGGCAAACACTCCTTTGAAAAAAAAAGGTTAAATATATTTTAATGCAGTTACAGAGAGAAGGAAAACAGTTAAAACATTTGAAATGTGAAAAAATGAGTACATCTCTCACGTTAACATCCCTTGTTTCCTTTGCTAGCTAGAAAGAATTTTTAGAAGGAAAACACCCTTGGTTTGACAGTCTAGTAGATGGTATTAGATATGACAATAACTGTCCTTTTGGGAGGCATGGGGGGAAGATGGTTGAGAGAGGCTGGAGTTGTTGTCAAAGTCTGATTCCATTTCCTCCAAGACTAACACACACCAGGGAGAGAACAGCATAGATAGAAAATACAGCATCTGTCTCTGGTGTTGACTTTCACCTGCAGTCTCACTGCTGGAGAAGCATAGGGATGGCACACTGTCTTATTAGTCACTCTATGACCTGGCAACCTGCCCCAGCATTCGACTATTTCAGTCTTTGCTTTTAGCTGCCTCCTCCTGACCACAGACTTACAGCAGTAGTGAAAAAATATGAAGTCTCAGCCAACTAAGTCAGGGTTGTGCTAACATAAGGCATAGGAATAGGAGGAGGAGGAAGAATAGTAAAAAGAAGAAATAAGGTGAGGAAGAAAAAGGATGCATAAGTGCATGTGTGGGGGAAAGTCTCACGTATTTGGGATTTAGCGAGAGCCAGTGCAAGTTACAAAGTAATCTGGGTCTCTCTCTTTCTGGCCTAGTCTGGTCTGGACACTTTTTGGGATTCAAATAACAAAGGTGACAATCTAATGTTATTGTGGTTGATCCTAGGGTCCAAGGAGACAGGGAATGGCAGCCATGACGGTAAAGCGTGCTGCAGTGGTGAGTGGCAGACAATGTGTTGGCTAATTCCCCACACAAAATCTTTTTTCTTTAAGGTCGCCAAAAAGGAGTGATGAGTGGAACAGCCCATCCCCCTTCTTTGTGCACCAATGAGACCAAATTTCTGATAAACCAGTTCCTGAAAAACCAATTGATTTCTGGTCCCACATTCTTTTTTTACCAGCCACATTGTTAACACTGCCCGTGAGTTATATGAGTGGACCTTTTTGTTTGTGCTAATTCAGTCTTTTTATCTCCCTTTTGCACCTTTTCCCATCAACATTTGTTATAGGTTGTGACATTTTATGAACTGTCACTGCTTTTCACAGTTGAGCTCACAATTAGGGTAAATTTGTAGGCCCAGTTATCACAATACCTTTCTCACTGAAAGAGGGTGAGGAGGAAGTACAAATCCTTAAGGGATCATTACCCAGTTCATAATTCAATTTTTAATCAGCCATGCTCCAGTGGCTCACTCCTGCCAAGACTTAAGCATGTAAGTTATTATATTCACCTACGACAAAGTGGGTATTCACCCACAAAAGTTTATGCTCTATCTAATACATCTGTTAGAGCCACAGGACTCTTTGTCGCTTTTGCAGATCAAGACTAACACGGCTACATCTCTGATACTATATTCACCTAGGTAGTCGTTGAGCAACTATACATGCTTAAGTCTTTGCAGGATTTCAGCTCTGATTTTTAATGGTATTTAGGCATTGTTCTGCTTTGCACAGCAAAAGTCACTTTTGAAAATGAGACATAGGCTTGGTCTACACTAGCCGGGGGGGGGAGTGGTGTCTGTCTAAGATACGCAACTTCAGCTATGTGAATAACATAGCTGAAGTTGGCGCATCTTAGGTTGACTTACTTGGCATCCTCACAGCAGCACCAGGCTCCCCCGTCGACTCTGCTTGTGCCTCTTTGTGAGCTGGAGTTCCGGAGTCAACAGGGAACGCCTTTGGGGATCGATTTATGGTGTCTAAATGAGATGCCATAAACCGATCACTGATAGATCGATCGCTACCCGCTGATCCGGCGGGTAGTGAAGACGTACCCTTAGGCTTTGCAACACTTAGCCTAAACCTTTAAAAAACTGGGCAGTTGGGATTTGACCCTTGAAGTTTCAATGTGCACATATAGTTGCTTTTTTATTGTTGCAAATTAAGGTTTCCTTTGTGAGCTAGAGTCTTGTTATGAAAATATCTAAGTTATTGAGAGAAACTATTCATAAGGGACCTGAACTGAGAGAACCTCAGAAAGTATAAAAGTATATGTATAATATGTACGTAAAATGTCTTTTACAGTTTTGCTTCATCCACTTGCATTAGAGCCTTGCATTTAGTTGGTAAGTATGTGCACAGGGATGCATTGGTCATTGTCTATCAACTTTAAAAACGGATCTGATTAGCATACAAATGATACTCTATTTACTGTTAAATTCCAAAGAATAACCCACTTGTACCTCTATAAAATTGATGCAGTAAATGTATTCCCCTTTTATTTGGCTTCAGCTCTTCAGAATCATTCCCCCCTTTTCAGCTATGTGAAATATGAAAGATTTAAAATAGATATTGGGATATTTTATCATTCCGTTGAATTTGTTCAGTTCAGCTTTCAAAGGGAAAATTATTGAGACATCAGTATCCATCTCAGAGCCTTGAATTGCTAACTAGTTGTACAGACAACGTTCTTTATGTAACAAACAGAGTGAAATGCAGTCACAGTCGGATATTAAACTATTCATAAAGCTGCTGGGTTAAAGCAAAACACAGTGGTGGGACTGCCTGTGGACTGCCAGTAGGGCAGGGAATCAAAAGTTTAAGAAAACAAACCCAAAAATCAACAAAAACAAAAAACAATGTCCACTTCAAATGCCTCATATATGTCAGGCCAGTAGGGAAAGCTTCTAATGGAGAAATATGGCTCAGAGGTAGTGAAGTGAGTGGGCTGTTCAAAAGCACCCTGGAGGTCCAGTGATGACACTTTACCTCCTAAATACATGTGCAAACCACTACTTGGCTTTCAATGAATCTGCTACAGAAGTTCAAGTATTTGTTCTACAGACAATACTTTTATTTTTCTATCATCACTCACTACTTCAGAGGAAACTTCTTTACTAGGCTAAGAATACCAATTTTGCGAGCTACAGGACGTCAAATTCTTGAACTTTGAATGTTGTTACAAGCTGCAAATAAAAAGCTGCATAGCAAAGGAGATGGATGTTAATTGATGCACAAAAGGATAACATTTCAAAAGGTGGAGAGGCCTGCTTACCCTCAAATTCTCTGGGCCAATCTGCATAAACAAATTAGACAAATGCATATGCAATAGTCCAATTTGCATGTACAGTCTATATAACTATGTGCAAATGTGCTTCTTGATTTTGTCCCAGGCCTTGCAACCCATAGTTATGTGGGCAGTCCAGTTCCACCACTGATTGCAGCGACTTTGCACCTGCTTTTACAAAGGGTGACTTGTCTCTATTGTTCTGGACCACCCACAGGCCCTGTGGTGGACGAATTGCACTAGCTACATAGATTTTTTTAAATTCAGAAGCCCAGTTCCTCCAGTGTAAGATATAAGTAACTAACTCCCATTGGCTTTGATGGCATGTGGAAAACTCATATCCTACAGGAGCCAGAGTTTGAATAAGATGTCTCAAATAAAACTTATTTTGGTAAATAGTGCCGTGGAGGCTAAATCAACACATTACAAGTGGCAAATACAATGGTGCAAACATTAAAATGGAAAGGCTGTACAAGGTAGAGTCAGTACATTTAAATGAAAGTTCTTGGTACTACAAGCCACCATGTCCTGTGAGGTGATGTCTCATGATTCACTCAACTTGTAGTGAAAATTTGGTCAAAAGTGCATATAACTTTGTGAGTAGAACTGCATTGTTTCATAGTTGTTTGAATATTTGTGCTAGGGCTTATTTTCAGCATTTTAGCCAATGAACATGATTCTTTTGCTGCAAAAATATTTAAATTTCACCTTGCAACAAACGTAAAATGTACCATATTTGTATTGAAGTCCCTTTACTCCTTCTTTTCCTAGGAAATATCCCTTCAACTTTTTATGGTTGAAGTGGCATCTTTTTGCCATCGCAAACTGCGTTTTCTCTATATGGAAAATGGGGGAAATGGGAATTGTATGCATATGTTATGCTGCATGGCCCCAATTCAGGAAAGCATTCACGTTCAGGAACACACTTAAGCACATGCTTAAAGTTCCTGAAGATGGACAGATTTAAGCATCGGCCCCTTAGTTAAAATATTGCAGATCTTTAGGCCACTTCATGCCCAGCCAAACTCTCATTGATTTTAGATCCATTGAGATGTATTTTGTTGCAGTGGTTATTAATGAAACTTTTCTTCTGATTGCTATCATTGAGCCTATTGTTGGAGCCGGCCATTTTTAAAAGGGTAGGAAGGCGCTTGGCATCAGGCATATCCCATCATGTCATTGCTCCATGCCCAGACAGTTTAGCTCTTGGGAAAATGGATGACTCTTGCTCTAGCTGTGCCCATTGTGCTGAGTGGAAGCATGAGGGAACACTACAGCCTTGCTCCCACCGATGTAAGTGCCCTACTACACAGACTAAGACTATGTCTACCCTACCTAGCTTTTAGTGACCTGGCTGTGCCACTACCGCCATGCTGCTAAAAGGCTCACAGTGTAGTTGCTGTTTGTTAGCAGGAGACTACTGACAAAAACCGACCACCCTCAATTATTATTAATAATTAATAATCATTAATATTGCCACTATTAGACAATTTCAACAAAACTTGTACAAAGTACATCATGTAAAGCATCAATGGAAAAGTTATGATTTGCTAAATGTGGTGATCCAGTTTAAATCCATGCATAATCCTTGTGTCTGTTATGAACATTGACTTTGTGTTGCAAGTGAAATATAAATTAATAATGAGCTGTCCAATAACTGCACTTAATCAAAGATTTGAAGAAAAGTACTTTTCCTTTCTGTATTCATGTTACCAATCCCTCTGGAAGACAGCAGTTGCCGCAGTCAAACTGTCTCAAAATTTTGTGCTTATCTCTTCTGTATTTACACCTAACTGGGAGGATTTTCACAATTCCCCCTATATTATCTTACCTAATACATCTTTCTTATCTATATTCTTTGACATGTTTCTTTCAGACAATAAGGCATCAATAATTACTACACTGGGTGTATAGGACATAGTTTATAAGTTTCAATATGGCAGATATTTTACATTATAGCAGTTATACAGACTGCACATTCTTCTAGACATTCCAGGCATAATAGTTCAGAAATCAGCCAAAAATATTTGCTAAGCTTGCAGCACAGACACAGGGTAGCAGTTCATACAAAGATCATAGCATTTGCTTATCATTAAGGCTACATTTTAGTCATTGGTATTTTTGGTAAGTCATGGACAAGTTACAGGCAGTAAACAAAAATTCACAGCGCATGACCTGTCCATGACTGTTACTGTATAGCCCTGACTAGCTTAGGCAGCTCCCTGCCTAGTGAGCTGTTCTTGTGTTTTTCTAGGCACCTAAAAACTGGCCTGGACTCAGAGCGGAACTGCAATATGTTTCACTGGTTCTTTTCTCTCTGAAACTACCATCACTTCTCAAGAAGAGGCACATTGCTAGGACTCTTGAGAGAAACCCAGTACACATTGGATTTCTTTCGTACAGAAACAACCTTGCACCTTACTGGATATGGATATTACAATTCTTTTCATACTGGTCAGGGCCTTTTGCAGTAGCATGTTGCTGTTTCTGTCGGTTTAATAACTGAGCGGATATTAACTTTCTCATTCAGTGCCTCAGAAATGTGCTGATTATCTAACATTGTATTCAATGGTTCAGCAGGCCTTGTTTAGAAGGCAGCTGTTGACTCCAAATTGTCTGATTGTATTCATTAACATTAAAACAATTTTCTGTTCAGTGGGTTTTTGGTAATTGCTACTTATTGTGGCAATTGATTATTATTACTTCTACTATTGTTCCCCTATTTCACTGAGACTGCCAATCTGAATAATCATTGGTAAAAGACATTTAGCAGCATAAATAAGATATTAACCGATTTCAATTGCAGCCAATTGGCCTGATTCTCTTCCCTCTTGCACTGATGTAAATGGGAGTAATTCTGCTGAAGTCAATGGATTTATACTGGTCTAAAACACAGTGTGACTGTGTACAGCAGTTTATCCCTAATGCTTTCTAGGTGTTTTTAAATGCTTTTTGTCGTTTCCTCATTCAGTGATTTGTTTAATTACCTTAGATCTTAGACCTTAGTCCATCCCATGGTTTGCTGCACATTGGGCTATCGACATTTGCCATCCTTGCCTCTCAACTGCCTTTCTCTCCAAATCTTCCCATTTCATGTTGAGGTGCTTGATGTCGTTCAGAACTGCTTATTTCCATGTTATTCATGATCTTCCTCTCTTTCTTCTTTCATTTTCTGGTTTCCATTCAAGGGTGGTATTTGGTAAGCGTTCTTTTTCCATTCTCAGCACATGTCCCAGGCACTGATGTCTTCTTTTGTAGATTATTTGTGAGAAGGTACCTTGTCCAGTAATTTTTATGACTTCAATTGTCTTCCTATCTCTATGTGATTCCCAATATTCTTCTCAGACATTTGTAATGAAATGCATACAACCCTTGCATATCTTTCTTGGTAAGTTGCCACGTCTCACTGCTATATGTTGTGATGTCAATAACAATTGCTTTGTACACATTTAGTTTTGTCTTGAGGGAGATGTTTTTGAGTTGCCAGAGATTTTCAAGTCTTCCAAATGCAGCATTTGTCTTCTCAATTCTTCTTCTTATTTCCTCGGAACTAGTACCATCTTGGCTGATGGTACTTCCAAGATATGCAAAATTGTCCACCTTCTCCCATTTCTCTTCTTCAATTTTGATTTCTTAACCCCACGATCATTACAGGATGTCAGAAGTGCTGAAGGAGAGAGAGTGCAGTAATTTTGATGTTAACTCCTGTGTTTGAAAGTGAAAGCAGAGGAAAGGAGAGTGTGTGGAGCAGCAAACAGAGAAGAATGAAGGCTTCTGTATGTATTTTATGAGCACAATAGTAACTTGACTAGCTTAAGAAGTGAAGAAAGCCAAAAATGGATGTGTTGCAACCTTCTTCCTGTTTGCAATTGTCAGGCAATATTTCAGAGAACTGGAAACTCATAGACAATAAAATGTGAATGGTACTGAGGTGCAGAACAGAAGGGATCAGAGGAAAGTTTGAAACAATTATTACAAGAGTCAGTGTTGAAGTTCTAAGCACCAACCAGGACTATTAAAACTTTTCAGCAGATGCTTCACAGTCTGGGTTAGATGCAGTGATTTTATAGAAACACAATGACTATTAGCACCCAAATCCCTGAGGCATAAACCAGATATGCACAGATTGAGAGGGTGCTTTTAAGAAATATTGTTTGCCTGTGAGAGATTCAATCAATATATTTATGGCCAGACAGTGGATAGCACAATACAAACCACGCTAACAGATAGAGCTGCTGAGACCTCACCCACTTCCACTTCCATTTCCACAAAGGCCTTATGAGAAGGTAGGCACTGAGTTTTGAATTTACCTCATACAAATACTGTAGTGCAATCCCTTTGTCTCGTGCAAATGCATCTTACAAATGTAGATATTTTTTTGTTACATAACTGCACTCAGTAACAAAATAATGTAAAACTTTAGAGCCTACAAATCCACTCAGTCCTACTTCTTGTTCAGCCAATCGCTCAAACAAGTTTGTTTACATTTGCAAGAGATAATGCTGCTTGCTTCTTATTTACAATGTCACCTGAAAGTGAGAAAAGACGTTTTCATGGAACTTTTGTAGCCGACATTGCAAGGTACTTACGTGCAAGATATTCTAAACATTCATTTGCCCCTTCATGCTTTGGCCATGTCTCCTGTTCCACGGGTTTACCCACATTTTGTCATATATTTTGTGTAATGGGAGTCTTGGATAATGACCCAACACATGTTGTTTGATTTAAGAACGCTTTCATTGTAGAGTTGACAAAACGTAAAGAAGGTTCCAATGTCAGATTTCTAATGATAGCTATAGCACTCGACCTAAGGTTTAAGAATCTGAAGTGCCTTCCAAAATCTGAGAGGGACAAGGTGTGGAGCATGTTTTCATCAGCTTTAAAAGAACGGAAATTATAGAACCCAAACCACCAAGAAAGAAAATCAACTTTTGGCTGGTGGCATCTGAGTCAGATGATGAAAATGAAGATGCATTGGTCTGCACTGCTTTGGATCATTATTGAGCAGAATCTGTCATCAGCATGGATGCAGGTCCTCAGGAATGGTGATTAAAGCATGAAGGGACATATGACCTTTAGCACATCTGGCATGTAAATATCTTGTGACGCCAGCTAAACAATGCCATGCAAACACCTGTTTTCACTTTCAGGTGACATGGTAAGGAAGAAGTAGGCAGCATTATCTCCTGAAAATGTAAATAAATTTGTCTGAGCAATTGGTTGAACAAGAAATAAGACTGAGTGGACTTGTAGGCTCTAAAGTTTTACACTGTTTCATTTTTGAATGCAGTTAGTTTTTTGTACATGATTCTATATTTGTTCAACTTTCATGATAGAGATTGCACTATAATACTTTATTGGGTGAATTGAAAAAATATTATTTCTTCTTTTTTACAATGCAAATATTTGTAATAAAAATATAAGTGAAAACTGTACACTTTGTATTCTGTATTGTAATTGAAGTCAATATATTTGGAAATGTAGAAAATATCCAAAATATTTAAATGGTAATCTATTATTATTTAACAGTATGATTGATTGCGATTAATTTTTTGTAATCGCTTGACATCCCTACTTTGGATGTAAACCAACCTGGTGGGAAGACATAGTTTAATGGTCTAAGCATCAGTCTTGATAGAACTATATTACCTGGAGTTGTACATTCAAATCTAAGGAGCATCAACTTAGCTTATATGACTTATGTTGGGGTGGGATGGTAGTTTTGATTGTAGCTGGCAGAAAAATATGAAATTCTTTTTTTAACATATTTTAAGCAAATGTATTTTACAAATGTTTTCTGACTCAATATTTTTAAGACAGACCTTAAATATTGAGGTCAGAACTGCTCTGATTAAAGATACCAGGGAACTTTCAGTTAGAGTGGCCTACCCTGACCAACACTTTCCTTCTCCCGGGTGGTACTGGATAGCTAATACCCCTTGTACTAGAACCAGGTGCATTTTCCTGATGCCTTATGATAGTGTCTTTAATTTTCACAGACTATGGGCTTGATTACACTGGCACTTTATAGCGCTATAAAGTCTCCACGAGCGCTATAACTCACTACCCATTCAGACTGGCAAGGCACGTAGAGCGCTATAAGTCCATAGTTATACTAGTCTTGGTAATCCTCCCTTCTCAGAGGATTAACAGCTATAGTGTATTGGGAGCTCCGCTTTAGCTCAAGTCTAAACGGGTATTAACAATACATTGCTTTGAGTGATTACTGGAAACGCCTCTAAGCCATTTAAGGCAATTAAGCCTCCACTCCCTTTGTTTTGAACTTGGCTGGAGGAATGCAGAAGTACGTTTTCAGAACTTAGCTGTAACTCCGCAAATCAGCAATGTAAATGTTTACCAAGTGAGCCAGCTTGAAATAGAAGAGTGAAATGCGAAGCCTGCTAAAGACAGTGTGTTGACACACTCTCATCACGCCAAAAATCCACTCACTCTCTCCTTCCCTGTACACAAAACATGCTCCCCCTAACCCCGCTTATTTGAAAAGCATGTTGTACCCAGCTGAATGCTGGGATAGCTACCCATAATGCACCCCTCCTGTGCCACTGAAAGTGCCACAAATGTGGCCACGCTATACTGCTGGCGGGTCTCAGTGTGGACATGCTATAGCACTATCCCTATAGCTGTATACGAGGGCAGGCATAACCAAAACCGCTATAAAGCTGTAAGTGTAACCAACCTCTATGTTAATGTAAATTATTTAAAGCCTTTTTTCTGTCAAGTGCTGAAAAGAGCAAAAGGACAAAAAACTTCCAAATTCCAATATGATGTAATTTTTTTTTCACATGCCTCTTACAGCAGCCTCTCTCCTTGTCTTTGAATTTCAATCACACATTCTTTGAATGTCAGCTATCTGAATCCTTAAACTGAGATTTGGCCTGCTGGAGAGGCTATTTAATAGAAATGAATCTTCTCAACAAGCACACAGGGGCAGAGCAGAGTCTGTTACCTTCGGTCACATTAGCTTTCAGTAATCAAGACAGGTAAACTAATCCTTTCCTTCTAGCCACGCTGCTCTGAAAATAGGCCAGGTCCCATTGGGAACAAAAGATGCTCAAAGAAAAGACTATAATTAGATCACTTTAGTCTGTTCTGCTTAAATACCTCATTAAAGTTTCACTATGATCAGGTCTGGGCATGTATAGGGAAGATGTGAACAACTCATCCGATAATTATATTTTGTGAGACTCATTCTGCAAAGCAAATATTGCAGTGATTACTTATCTTTTCATTCCAAGGAGATAGCTGATTTTCTTGATTAATGACCCAAACCAATAACCACTGTAGTCAATGGAGTTTTTTCACTGACTTCAGTAGATCAGGCCTTAAATGTTATGTTCACGGCATACACATACAGAAGATAGATACAAACATAAAATGCTCTTTTTGGAAGGTTGCAACACACATTACTTTATTTCTTAAAATCCAGAACCTGAACACACATGAACCAAAAGCATAGACAAAGCAGGCTGCTCCCTAAGGCATGAGAGGCACCACTCATCCCACCTTACTCTAGGATGGCTCTTTGTAGTCTGACTGTAGAAGACCCAGATTGAATACTTCCCTACAGAACTCCCTAGCTTGCAAGCAGGACCAGGAAACCTCTAAGTTTACGTATAACAAAGACAAACAAAAAACCAGAAAGAGATACCTGCCCCCCCTTAATCTCCATGTATTTTCTCCATGTAAACCAAAAAATAATACTTATGAAACTCGCATTACAAAGTCTTAGAAAAAATGTTTGTTTGCACTAGTAAACTTGAATCTTAATCCTCATTCTTAATGCTGTAAAATCCTTGGGTTCATTGGAGTGGATTTCTTAAGACATCAATTGGATCCCCTAAACAGGAAAACGTGAGACATCTATGGTATCTTACTAATTTTCTGACTCAGTCTCATTACCAAATCAATTTCATTCTTAGCCATCAGTTGAAACCATCACTCTGTGCCCCCTACCAAGGTTGTGCATCTCATTCAGATGCCAAAGAGAACTGGACTTGGTAATATAACAGTTTTGCTCCCTGATATCATGCCAAATAACTGATCGTGTTTGTTTGTTTTTAAGATGATGCACAGTGTAGGCATTATGAATTTCTGAGAATGTTCTTGATGATGATGATTTAAAGTTCAGTGAGCGCCATACTGAGATGGGAAGAAGATGCATCATCCCAGTCAGATATTGTACTTCAGGTAGGGCACAATGTCCTAAGATGCCTGTGTGAATCACCATCCATTGACAGGCTGCATGTTGAACTGCCTCCAAATCTGGCCAGCTCTATAGTGAATGATGCAAAGCCACAGGTACACTTCTCAGAAATCCTTGTTGATTATGCAGTGCTAGCTCTCTTAGCTCAGAGTAGTCTTTGCACATAGAGGACTACAAGAGATTCCCCACTTCACATAGACACATGCTTGTAGGGGTTAAATACAATCTTATCCAAAGTGTCATTCCTGGCATTAAAGAATATTTTAAAGATCTTGGTTGGCTGGTCGGTCTAAGACTGAGTAGCACTTTCTCACTGTTCACATGAGCAAGTACTGCTCAGTGTGAGTAACAGTTTCAGATTTGGGCCTAAAGTGACTATTACCTGACAAACTCTATAGTCAGGTACAGCTAGGCAACACCATATATGCTTCTGAGGAGATAGTTCAGGCCTAAGTGAGGTAAGGGAAGCAAAAAGGAGAAACGTGGGAGAGGGAGGGAGAAGACGCTAAGAATTGAAAATCTAAAGAGAAACAGATTAGAATGTGAAATAAACAGTCAAAAGTATGACAGAGAATTGGAGAGGAGACAGGAGGATTTGACTAAAAGGGAAAGAAAGAATTGGAAAAACAGAGACAGATTTCTTTTTCATTGTATATATAACATAACTCCAAATTTTGTTTTTAATTCATCTAGTCTTCCCTCCACGATGCTACTACTAGGAATTTACCAAAGAGTTTGATTACTGTGTGCCCTACAGTTTTGGGTTGTTTTTTTTACAATTAATTTGAGTGGGACAATGTTTTGATCACTCTTGGTGTGATTCATATTATGTTCACAGCATCCACATGGAGAAGTTATATAAAAATATATATACTCCTGCAGGAAAGTTGCAACATTTATTTCCTAGAATTCAGAATGATAACACACAAGAAACCAAAGAGACAAAGCAGGATCCTAAGGCAGCAAGGTACATACAACTCACCCCACTTTGTTTTAAGGTGGCTCTTTCCAGACATGCTTTGATACAAAGCCCCCAGGAGGAGGAAATTTTCCCACTCTTAAAGTGATAACTTGCCATTCCATCACAGTCCTCACTATACCACACCCCTAGAACACTGCTAATAGATAAGAGCTAGGAAGGTGCCAAGCTACATGGTGCTCAGCTGCTATGTGAAAAACATGCTCAGATTATCATTACAGCAATTTAACTCCTCCTCCAAACCCACCCGTTTGTTGCTTTCATCCACCTGTTGTATTTTGTTATTAACCAGTGCCACAACCCTGGATTGACTGATACATGTTCTTATCTTTACGCACTGAGCAGTCCCATTAAAATTGATATATGATTACATCAATCATTAAAAATCGTGATCAGTACTGAATACATAATATTCAATATGCTATTCTGCCATGCTGTAAGTCTTCCAGATATTCTACCTAAAGCTACTTCTCCTCATTTCCAGTATAAAGTCCACACCTACCTATCTGCACTCATTTCATTCCTTGTACTCCTGTACTTTTGATTGGCTTACCCCTCCCTCCTATCGGCTTCCTTTGTAGAATTCGCCCACCCAAAATTCTGCTGCGTCTTTCATGTCACCCTTTATGCGTAGAACAGTCTGCCTCTTCTCATTCACTAGACAATCTCCCTCTCCTGAAAATTCTTTCTCAGCACCTACTCTCTAGGATGGATTTCTAAAATAACAAGTTCTTTAGACTCTTACATTACCTTCTAATCCCAGCATACCTGTGCATTTCTCATAGCTGAGCTGGCTTGCCTGTAGCTGAACTAAATAGTGAGTTCCCCTGGGAAGTCATGTTTTTAAAGCATCAGACATATGGTTCAGATGTAAGAAACAAGAAGAAACTTCCTTTTTGGTTTTTCATCTCATTTCTCTTGCTTACAATTCTTTGTACAGTACTACCTTAAATTCCTCTCCATCCTTATTGTCTAACCCCTTAAAATACATGTACACTGCTAGCTAGTATCCTTCTGGTTTATGCAATTAACTCTTAATATTTCTCAACAATTCCAACCTCTTAATCACTTTTTAAGGTTCTTCTCTTTATGTTCTTCCCTTCAAATAACAATATTTCCTACTCACGAGGATAAATTCCTTGATGTTCATCGTGAGGGGCTTTGGCACTACTGTCATGGTCTTCTAGAAAAAAGGAAACAAAATGATGATACACAAGGTATTTCAGCCACAAGGCTTTGATCTCTCTGCGCTGCTTTACAGCCTTTTTTCATCTACTCACCAGAGAATGAAGAAAGAGGTGGAGCCAAAAGAGACCTTTCTCCTGCAGTTCTGCTGCTGGGTCCTTTTTTCCATCCAAGAAATGTTCACTATAAAATAACTATTCATATTGCACATCAACCGCCACGCCAGACCTGGTGCACTACAAATGTTTTATAAAAGTATTTTACCTTTTTTCTTAAAGATAAATGAACAGAGCGACAACACAACCTACTTTTGGTGGTTTACTGCTGTTGTACTTACCTGTTTTGGGGGAAAAAATTAAATTTTCAAAGCACCAATGTATGTTTCAAGTAATAATTTAAGTTACTTACGTGTCACACCTAAGTAGCTGGTCACATGTGGTCTTTCATCTTATGCTTAGATCTTTAGGCAGGACCATCTTATATGTTTGTATGGTGCCTATCACAATGATTTTTGTTTGTAGTCAGTAGGTTCTACCCGAATACAAATAAATAATAATTCTAATAATAATTGTCATGTCAAGAGAGGACAGACATTCTGATAGGGGTGTGACTGCTTTTTGCCACACTTCCTGCATAATCTGACCTTAACATTTTTTTTACTCATCCTGGGTTGAACCTTCATGGGTTAACAATGATTTTCCAGTGTTCCTAAGTCAGTGTAGGGGGGCTTATGATACTACTCCTATCCATGCTCCTATGATGCAGGAAAAAGTGGGTATAGCTGAAGGACAAGAAGTGCGGCTGGACTACCCCGAGACACGCTAATGCTTGGCTTCATTTGTGGCTTGTTGTGGTCGTTTGCAACTTGGTGTAAATTGACTCTACCACAGTGGGACTGGCCTTGCTGAAAACTGCCTCGGGGTCATCTAAGTGCAAATGTGAGCTTTAAGCTCACAGTATTTTGAATCTGAATATGTGAGTAAGGGCGATTGCAGTGTTAGCTTGGCTTCTGCTGACTTGGGAAAAAATGTCAGTTCTGGGCCCAAAACTACAAACCCTTAGTCAAGTAAATGCTGTTTGTTCATGTGATTAGTCCCACTACAGTTAGCACTACACAGAAGAGTGAAGGTTTGCAGAATCAGTCCCTAATAAGAATCTGTTTTTCCACCGTTGCACAATCGAAAGTGAATAAGACGAGTAAGACTTTGTAGCACCTTAGAGACTAACCAGTTTATTTCAGCATAAGCTTTTGTGGGCTATAGCCCACTTCATCGGATGCATAGAATGGAACAGAAGTAAAGATGCATTTATACGCAAAGAAAGCAAAAAAAAAAAAAAGTTGTATATATTTTTTTTTGCTTTCTGTGTGTATAAATGCATCTTACTTCTGTTCCATTCTATGCATCCAATGAAGTGGGCTATAGCCCATGAAAGCTTATGCTGAAATAAACTGGTTAGTCTCTAAGGTGCTACAAAGTCTTCCTCGTCTTATTTACGGATACAGACTAACACGGCTGCTAATCTTAAACCAATCAAAAGTGAGGTATTCTTTTAGATAGACAATCCTACATCTTCATTGACAATAAGGTAGGGGTGTGTGTATGTGTGTGTGTGTGTATGTAAAATGAGTGGAAATCAGCTTTTAGGAAGAAAAAGCAAAAATAGGAATCTAGAAGTTGACCTACTAGAGCAGATCATTTCTCTATTTAGTCCATTATCCATTGGCTGCTAAATACGTTTATTAAAATACGTACCTTGAGAGAGCAGAACTTGTCACATAAATGCAAACACAATGAAGATATGCCTGATGACAAATAAATAAATAAAGAGAATGATGCTGCATGCAAGAGTGACAATTAGTTACAAGATGCTCAGGTTTTATGATGATACAGTATTATGAGATAGTCTGATCATGCAACTAAAGACTGAGTCATAATGGCCATTCAAAAGGGTGACAGAATTAAGGTTGTGGGGACCATCTCAATGCCATTCCCTGGCTTTCTGAGTGATAACTTCAGCTTTCATGCTCTCTTAATGGAGCTTTTTTGATGGAATAATATATAAATTCAGTAGAATTGCCTGTAGTTATAGAGGAAACACTACTGTTGACCTATGTGCTAATGCTTTGAACTGCTAGATACACAACTCGCAGATTATTAAACTAAGAAGTCCTATAACTTATTTTCATACCACAATTGAAATTTAATAAGCGGTTTCTATATCCATTGTTTCCAGCATTAGCATGGTCTTCATGTAATCATAAAAGATAGACTCATCTGAGTTAAATGAGTTCAACCTATGGAGGCTGACACAATTCCTGGCCCCGTGTAGTTTACAAACTCATGACATATGTAATGTAATGATAGTGTCCCAACACAGCAAAAGTGGTGGATTTGTAGGAAGAAAGTAAAAGGTTCCTATCTGTGTGATTACACAGCTACTCAGCAAGCACAAGAGCACAGCACTGTGGAGCAAAGTAGGTTTTCTAAATGGATATAAAACAAATAATGACCTAAGTGGCTAATTTCTTGCAAGCTTTACTAAAGAAGAGGGTGTTAAGGAGTGACTTGAAAATGGAGATGGTAAGTGATCTTGCATACAAGTTTAGGAATGGTGATACAGGCATGTCAGCAGCTGTGGAACAAAGATTGTGAGAAGCAGCACTGTTGTGGAGCAGTCATCCTGCTCCGGCCCTGAAAGGGTTAAAAATCAGCCCTTGGGGAAGGCTGAGAGTGAGAGCCAATAAGAAAAGGCTGACTGGCGAAGCAGTCACATCTGGGGCCACAACCAATTAGGAGCCAGCTGGCCCTGTAAAAGGGCTGTGAACTAGCAACTGGGAGTCTCTCTCTAGCACTGGACTGGGAAGGGCTAGCTGCCTGAGAGAAAGGTACCTGAAGGAGAGCAGAGCAGAGCAGGGCTGGGGAAAAGGGCAAGAGGAGCTGGGGGGCTCCAGCCTGGCAACTCCCCAGGCTGCAGGCCTTTGTAAAGGCCTATGGAGGTACTAGAGCTGCAGAGGGGCAGCCCTGATATAAGCAGAGGTAGCTGGTCTTAACCCCTTGCCAATGATGAGTGGCCATTACAGACTGCAGCCTGCCCTGGGAAAGGGGGCTAGATGAGGACTGGCAGTAGCCACTGAGGCAAAGTGGGTTTAGAGGGTTGGGGGTTCCCCTGGGAGGAGAGATGCAGAGTATGGGAGTACTGCTGGGGCAGAACCCCAGGGCAAGGGGCCAGCGGCAGGTGAGACACCGGCCATCAGAGGGTGCTCTGTGCTGGAAAAAAGCTAATTCCCAGATGACCAGTAGGAGGCACCACAGCAGTGAGTCTCAACCTCGCTACAAACAGATGTTTGGAAGCTGTGAGAATTTATTCTGGCTGGGATAAGCACATCAGTGTAGATACTCATTTGAACCTATCCAAGCCTCTTTATTGCAGAAGTCAGATTCAGATTTTCAATAGTGAGGACCATTTAACCATTAGAACAAATTACCCTAGGCGTGGCAAGGGAGTCTTTAAATCAAAACTGGATGCCTTTCTAAAACATAGCCAGTCTTCACTGTAAACTTGCAATATCCCATGGTAATCTGTTCTAATGTCTAATTAACCTCATTTGAAAATTTTGAGTCCTATTTCTGATTTGAATTTTTCTAACTTCAACTTCCAACCATTGGATTAAGTTACACTTTTGCATGGTAGATTGGAGATCCATCCAGTAACAGATAAGCCCAATCTCTAAAATATAGCACCTACATTTTGCATGCATATTTGTGTGCAGGAACAAGCTAATTGCAAATGCAAAATAAGCAATACAGAAAAATACACGATACAGAACACATGTGATGAATACACTTATGCTGCCAGGTTAACAAATGAATGCTTAAAGGTCCATATTCAGCACATCACATAAACATGTGCTTAAACTTTAAGCATATGCTAAATCCTATGCAGTGCAATAAAATTTAAGAATCTGCTTACTGCTTTGCTGCATTAGAGCTCGAACCACTGCATCTGTTACAGAAAGTAGTACCTGTTTATGGCCATATGATGGGCCTGATTCTGTACCTGTTTTAAGCGTAATCTTGCTCCTTTACATATGTAACACTATTACTTGATTGCATTTCCTCTTGATTTACACCAGGATTTAACCCATTAACATGTGCAATACAGAGAAGATTCCTATTTTTATTAATTTGCTCCATGCATTAAATTCATTGTTAGTCAATAGAGTGCTCCTAAATGTATTGTTTCTGAAAGATTTTAGCTAGACCTATGGGTTGATGCATTTAGGCTTTCTCTCATTCTTGCTACACAAAAATCACTGAGAAGTAAAGTTGAATTCATCTTAAAATGCTATCCAGTCAAAGACTCATTACTGTACATTAAAAGATTCTTGCAGATATGAACAAATAAAATATCATGTCTAGTACCACTTATGTTGAATACAACATGTATTCATTTGACTCTGATTACTCAGAAATCATCCTGGAGTACTTAAGGAACTAGATGAAGCAATCTCAGAACTGTTAATAATGATCTTTGAGTACGCACGGAAGATAGGTGAGGTCCCAGATGACCGGAGAGGACAAACAAAGTACCTATCTTTAAAAAAGGGAACAAAGGACCCATAGAATTATAGACCAGCTGGCCTAACTGTGATACCTGAAAGATACTGGAAAATTATTAATAAATTTCTAAGTATCTAGAAAATAATAAGGTTATAAGGAATAGCCAGTGTTGATTTGTTAAGGACAAATCATGCCAAATAAACCTAACTTCCTTCTTTGACAGGATTACAGGTCCAGTGGCTGGGCAGAAGCTGGAGTTGTGATGTACCTTGTTTTTCAGTAAGGCTTTTGACACAGTCCCATATGACATTCTCATAAGCAAATTAAGGAAATGTGGCGTAGATGAAATTACTATTTCATCCCAGAGGGATCTGTCCTGGGTAGGATGCAATATTCAGATTAATGACTTGGATAATGATGCACAGAGCGTGCTTATAAAATTTGCTGATGGCACCAAGCTAGGATGAGTTGCAAGCATGTCAGAGGACAGGATAAAAGAATTCAAACCAACCTTTCCATATTGGAGAATTGGTCTGAAATCAACAAAATGAAATTCAGTACAGACAGATGCAAAACGCTGCACTACTGAAAGAAAATCAAATGCACAACTACAAAATTAGGGATAAGTGAATAGGCAGTAATACAGTTGAAAAGGATCTGGGACGTATAGTTCACAAATTTAATGAGTCAATGGTACGATGCAGTTGTGAAAAAGGCTAATATAATTTTGAGGTTTATTAACAGGAATGTCACATGTAAAACATGGGAAAAAATTGTTCAGCTCTAGTTGGCCTTGGTTAGATCTGAACTGGTCTATTGTGTCCAGGTCTGGGCAGCACGCTTTTAGAAGGATGTGGACACATTTGGGGAGTCCAGAGGACAGAAACAAAAATGATAAAAGGTTGCAAACCTGACCCATAAGAAAAGGCTTAAAAGACCTGTGCGTGTCTGAGAAAAGAGTCAGGGATAGACCAGATAACTGTTTTCAAATACATGAAGGGCTGTTATAAAGAGGGTGGTGATCAGTTTTTCTCCATGTCCACCAGAGATAAGACAAGAAGTAATGGGCTTACTCTTCAGCAAGGGAAGTTTAGATTAGATATTAGGAAAAACTTTCTGACTATAAGAGTACTTAAGCCCTAGAACAGGCTTACAAGGTAGGTTGTGGAATCCTCATCACTGGAGGTTTTTAAGAACAGGTTAGTCAAACACCTCAGAGATGATCTAGGTTTTCTTGGTCCTCCTTCAGTGCAGGGGCTGGAGTAGATGACCTTAGATGAGGTCCCTCCCAACCCTAAATTTCTATGATTTCCTTAGAGAGGCAGATGTAAAGAAGACTCTTAAGCTGCTGAATTGGCCTGGATAGCTTTTTACTTCAGGATAAAATCTCAGCGAGTTGAGCATATTTTTGTTGTTGAAAGCTATCTGCTAAAAATGATTTGATGTACGTTGGGTTGTAATTTTTGCTTATAGCTGCAAATGTGCATCAAGGAAGGAAGTGGGAATTGACTAGCTATTTTTCATCTGGTCTAGAGCAAATTAAAGTGACAAGCACTATGCAAACGAGCATAATTTTACACCCTTGGCATAATCACATGGGGAGAGAGAGGAAAAAATCAGTGCCTGAAAGTGGAAGTGTATTAGAGGACATGTGAATGAGCAACATGAGCTCCTTTAGTTGCTTATAGGGTTGAATGTTTTTGTTATTCTAAGTTTATAAAAATATCAGCAAATGGAAAAAAAAAAACCAACTCAAATCTTCACCATATCCAATGCCACAGGCTACCTCCATAGAAGATAATTTTATACCCAAGAAAACATGAGAACAAGCCCAAGGCAGGATCCAAACACATTGATATGCAGTTCTGTATCAGTGAAAGAACAACCAGAACAGGCACCAAAAGTACAATCACCAGTGGAGATAAAGGAAGGTGAAAATGTGAAGCTATTTCACCTGCTGGCACTGTTTTATTCCATATGAGGTTGGTTGTATCAATGACCTATGCTTTAGTCCTATGTACCTCTTTTTCTTGGAAGTTTCCTGGGCCATCAATGCCTTGATCACAGACACCGCATATTGGGAGGTGTGCTTGCTACTCCACTACATTAAGAACTTAAGCATGCTGTCCAGTTAGGTTAAAGTATAGGAACAGCAAATAAATACACATATTTATAGATCCTTTTCTTGTGGTGCCACTGAAAATGGTTAAGGGGTAGACTCTGATCTCATTTACACTGGTAGAAAAGCTGAGTAACCACACTTGATTTCAGTGTACCCCTCCAGAATCACACCATGGCAACTGAGAAGAAAATTTGCTCCTAAATTACTAGAGTAGTTGGCTGTAGCTGACTCTTCTTGTGATAACTGCACCGCTGGTTCTTTGTCATGGTGATATTCTTATCTTTTTACTTCTTTTTGATGGAGTTCTTGGGTCATTCGCCAAAGAAAATGAAATATATAAATAAGATCACCCGCCCTCTGTTCTTTCCCCCCAAAAAACAAAGAAATGAGTCATTTAAAATCTCTGGAACATACAGACAGTCTTTAAAGAATTAAAAAGCCCATGAATGATTCCAGCTCCTTTCCCTAGTTTCCAAGCAATCCCAATTGTGGGCTAAATCCTGTGTAGTCTGTGTGTGTGTGTAGCGGGGGCAGGAGGCATCTCCTTCCCCCAAATGGGCAAGCATATGTGATGCTGCAATATGGTGTGCACCAGTGGGAACAAGGACGCAGCCTTTGAGAAAATGTTGTTGCTAAGTTCCAAACTGGCCACTGTGCATACTGCAATTGGCAGCATACTCTGCCCAGCACCAGCATGTGAACAACAAACAGCACCTGTCAGAGGATTGGGGCCGTTCACGGAAAGAAGTCCTGCTTCACCGTGGCAAGTTGGAGCTTTGCATGGCTGACAACACTCATATACTCCCAAATGATCTGCTGAAGTGCAGGATTAGCACTCTGAGCACTGTTTACACTGAGAGTTAGAGCATTGCTCAAATTCAGATACCATTATGACCAGCATGATATAAGAGTGCAGCTGGCTGGATTAGAAAAAATCACATATATTAAAATCTGTACACAAAATGTGATCTAGAAATCATTACTTTTTCATCTTTAGGCCCTTACCTTTCATGCATACAACATTCGTCACATTTTGGCAAAGCCAACATTAAAAAAAAAACATGCCCCACTTTGTTCCTTGCCAGTATGTGTAGAAATAGTGCGTCAAAAATGTAACATTGGCTATAAATATTTTTTCTGGTAGAAAAATAAGCAGTCAAAAAGACCAGGGATTGTGTAGCAGGGTAGTTACCTGCTCCAGTCTGGAGACAGTGAGACACTGGCCTGCAGAGGGCGCTCTGAGCTGGAAGAGCTAATTCCTAGACTGCCAGCAGCAGGTGCCGCAAGGGTGAATCATCCAACAGTGACAGATTGCTTATTATCTCTAGGGAGTTTATTTCTGTAGAGAGGTATCAATCCATACACCTTAGTCTATTAGATCTTTAGTCTCTGTAATCACTGCAGTGAGATATCTCCTTTAACTTGCCCAGCTCTGTCTGATTCGTATGGCTGTGCACCATTTAAAAAGGATGCATTTCTTTGATCATTGCTCAGGTTATTTCCTTTCTTAATTTCCTTGTCTCCACTTAGGACTCCAAAAAAATGGCAAATCCGTTACTTATTTTTTCATGGACATGCCAGTAATGTGCAATGGAAGTGACCACATCTACTGACATATCTAATGGTAAAACATGCTAGATCTGTTTAACCATTACAGAGAGGGCTGGTAGCAAGAGATTCAGAATTTCTATTTTTCAGGAAATGTCAATGTTTTTGTTTTAAATAAATCAGAACTGGAAAAAAACCAAAAACTTTCAAAATTTCCCTTGAAATGAAATTAAAAAGAAACCTGAAATTGTTTCGTTCTGACTTCTGACTTTTTAAAAAAATATTTATAATAAAATAAAAATGGAGTGAAAAATTGTTTTGAAAAAGAAAATTGAAACATTACTGAAATGCTTTTATCCCCCAACATTTTTCAAAACAAAACTTCATAGAGGTCAACACATTTCTATGAATATTTTGATTCCTTTTGGAACAGAGTTTTCTGATGGAAAAAATGTTTTGTCAAAAAACTTTTGATCAGCTGTAATGTTAGCACTGCCTATTATTTAGGTTGCTCGACACTTCTCATTATAAGACCCTGTGTTCAACTGCAATTGATACAATGGCTGTAGACAGATGGGGAAGTACAAGAAAACAATGAGACAGTATTGGTCAGCATAACAGACCGTGGTCTCTGTGCATCATGGTCAAGTTTTTTGTAAGTGGCACAACAAAGCAGAGATTTGAAGGTGGACAATGAGGTAGCATTGCAGATGTTTATGGGAAGCACTTCCCAAGCATGAAGGGCAGCAAGGCAGAAAGCACAAACGTGTGCACTTGACTGAAACATTATCAAGCAGTGAAGTGGAAGTTGGCATCAGGGGCTGGTCCTCGATGAGCATTGACAGCTTGATAGCAAACAAGAGATGATAGGTCGGGTGGGATTGACTGTGAAGGGTCTTGAAAGAATGTGAGCAGTTTGTTTTAATCCCTCCACTGGCTCCCCCCTTCTCTATGGTTTCAAAGAGGAGTGACATGGTCAAAGCAATAGGCTATGAAAATGAATTGAGCAGCAGCTTTCTGAATGGATACAAATGAGGCTAGATTGCATTTGTCAACACATTTGATTGTATGCAGTGGTGTTGTAGCCATGTCGGTCCCAGGATATTAGAAAGACGAGGTGTATGAGGTGATATCTTTATTGGATCAACTTCTGTTGGGTGAGAGTAGGGTGACCAGATGTCCCGATTTCATAGGGACAGCCCCAGTTTTGGGGTCTTTTCCTTATATATGCTCCTATTACCCCTTCTCCCCCCATCCCGATTTTTCACATCTGCTGTCTGTTCACCCTGGGTGAGAGAGACAAGCTTTCAAGCTACACAGAGCTCTTCTTCAGGTCTGGGAAAAGTACGTGGAGCATCACAGCTAAATACAAGATCAAACAGATAGATGAGCATACATAGACAGAAATCTTTCCTGAACCCTCCTTTTCTGGCCTTCAAAAACCCCTGCCTCTCGAGCTCATCATCAGAAGCAAGCTCCCCACCAACCAGGACACACCAACACAAAGATCCTGCCAGAACAACAGATGCAAAACCCACAAACATATCTCCACTGCTGCAATTTTCATTACTGCCCCCACAACACACTTTGCAAGTTCCATGGGTCCTACACATGCCTATCATAGCATGAGGTATCCCTCCTCCAAGGCTCTAAATGCCTCAATAACAACTAAGTGGGTGAAACCAGACAATCACTACAGTCTTGAATGAAATGACACAGGAAAATGATAAATGACAAAAACACCATATCACCTGTGGGTGAACACTTTTCACAATGCGATCACTCCATAGCTGACCCATCAGTCCTCATTCTCAAAGGAAAACTGCAAAACACTTTTAGAAGACGAGCCTGGGAGTTTACATTTGTAATTTGCTAGACACTAAAAATTAGGGTGTTAATAAACACATTGGATTTGTGGCTAATTATAACAATCTGGAACCCACTGACACCTCCCCTTTTTTTGGTCCTATGAGGATAGAGGTGGTAGTGGGCCATTTCATCTTGAATGGTCCCTTTGGACATATTCAAACTACCTATGCTAAACTGTCTGTTGGATCTTGCATTTAACTATGACACGTTAAGAATATGTCTACACTGCAATTAAAAACCCAGGGCTGGCCCATGCCAGCTGACTCAGGCTTGCAGAGCTTGGGCTATTAAGCTGTTTTTGTGGATAGTTTTTTGGACTCAGCTTGGAGCCTGGGCTCTAGAACTCTATGAAGAGGGAGGGTCCCAGATCGTGGGCTGCAGCCTAAGCCCAAATGCCTACACTACAATTAAACAGCTTCTTAGCCAGAGCCCCATGAGCTTGAATCATCTGGCATGGCCAGCTGTGAGTGGCTACTTGCAGAGTAGACAGATTGTAAGTAATTTTCCCAGACCCAAGGAAGGGCTCTGTGTACCATGAAAGCTTACCTCTCTCTCCAACCGAAATTGGTCCATAAAATATATTACTTCACACGCCTGACCTCTCTAAGACATCTGAGTGTTGCTTGAATCTTGAAAGACTTATAAGGAGTTAAAATAATTATCCCCTTTCTTTGTATTTCTTTTTTTTTTTCATTTTAGCTCCCTGATGTCTTTGTTCCATTTCCGACTATACTGCTGTATATACGTAAATATATTATTGTGCCTCTTGTTGCATAATGCATTTAATATTTAAATATTTCGTCCATATCATTGTTTGTCTGCAGAAGGGTCCTTCAGGGTCCCTCTGTTTCAGACTCATTTCCATAGCTCTGTCTGCAAGGTCCTGCTGCTTTCTTCTTTCAAATGGAAAGTGTAGTGCACATAACTTAATCTCCAAAGATTCTGCAGTCTTCCAAGGCAAACAGCCATTCTATGGTCATGTCAGTGACCGATTACATATTGTGTACTTCCATGTTGCCCCTTTTGCTTGAGCCATTAGCCAGAATTAAGAGCCTTGCTGGGTTGCTTCTATTAGGATTGAGAAATTAGGAATGTAGATCAGGTATATTCTTGGTGTAATCCTTCTTATTTATAAAATAGTTACAAAAAGTTGCCTTGGACACAGGCAATTATACTCTTTTATTTCTCCCTTCTCAGAAATCCCCAGGTGTGCCATTCCAGCGAGCTGTGTGTGCAAAGAAGTCCTTTCTTTGCTTTCCATCAGGGCCATGCTCCCAACTCCTTTCACTGGTTTTCTGCCACCCATATCCTAGCCCCGGCATTTGCAATCAGGAAACCTGTTACTTAGCCTGAGTTAGATCTGACCTGCTGTGCCTTGGACAGTTGTCCCCACTTCACGCTGCTTTTCTTACTACAAAAAGGGGCTTTGTTACTCCTTCTGTTGATCCTGAAAGAGTGCTTGGCACACCACTGACTTTAATGTGGTTTGGCTTGTCTTTAGCTATACCACTCACCTGATGGATGCTATTAGCACCTTTCAGCATAGCATCCTTCCTGGACACTTGACTTTTGTTCTTTTTTCCTTATTATGTTAATCTTTTAAATAATAGTAGCTCTGGCTGAAAGTATGTTTCCTGTTTGTATGTAGACAGAAGTAACAGAATGATCCTGTTTAATACAGTCTGCTTTTCAGGATTTTCCTTCCTACAATCAACATTACCTCTTTACAAATTTTAAAATAAACATGAAATTCTTTACATCATAACATACCTGCTTTGTGTTTTTGTTTTGTATCTTGTTTTCTGGACAGGGTTATTCTTCAAATAAATGTTATATCTGCTTCCTGTTCTTACACAACCTTTCACATTGTGTCATTAGCCTACTGATGGGGAAAACAGTAACTTAAAGTACTGCTTTAAAACAAATTCTCATTCATTAATCAAGCTGACACCTCCTATTAACTAGTTAATGTAGAAAGGCTATTGGGCATTTAGGAATCTATAATTTCAGCAGAAGCAATAGAAAGTAAAAACAGGATTGTAAGAAAATTCACCAAGGGCAAAGTTAATGTTATATAACTGTCCAAAAATATCTGTGCTAGATTATGTGCAATGATAAGAACATAAGAATGGCCATACTGGGTCAGACCAAAGGTCCATCTAGCTCAGTATCCTGTCTTGTGACAGTGGCCAATGCCAGGTGCCCTAGAAGGAACGAACAGAGCAGATAATCATCAAGTGGTCCATTTCCTCTCACCCATTCCCAGCTTCTGGCAAACACAGGGTAGGAACACCATCTCTGCCCATACTGGCTAATAGCCATTGATGGACCTATCTTCCATGAATTCACCTAGCTCTCTTTTGAACTCCATTATAGTATTGGCCTTCACAACATCCTCTGGCAAGGAGTTGCACAGGTTGTCTGTGCATTGTGTGAAAAAATACTTCCTTTTGTTTATTTTAAACCTGCTGCCTATTAATTTATTTTGGTGACTCCTAGTTCTTGTGTTATGAGAAGGAATAAATAACACTTCCTTAGTGACTTTCTCATACCAGTCATGATTTTATAGACCTCAGTCATATCCCCCCACCTTAGTCATCTCTTTTCCAAGCCAAAAAGTCCCATTATTATTAATCTCTCCTTATATGGAAGCCGTTCCATACCTCTAATCATTTTTGTTGCCCTTTTCTGCACTTTTTCCAATTCCAGTATATCTTTTTTGAGATTGGGCAACCATATCTGCATGCGATGTTCAGAATCTGGGCATACCATGGATTTATAAAGAGGCAATGTAATATTTTCTGTCTTATCTATCCCTTTCCTAATGATTCCCAACTTTTGGTTTGCTTTTTTGTCTGTCGCTGCATAGGGAGTGGATGTTTTCAGAGAATTATCCACAATGACTCCAAGATCTCTTTCTTGAGTGATAACAGCAAATTTAGACCCCATCATTTTATATGTATAGTTGGGATTGTTTTCCAATGTGCATTATTTTGCATTTATCAACATTGAATTTCATCTGCCATTTTGTTGCCCAGTCACCCTGTTTTGTAAAATCTTTTTGTAGCTCTTTTCAGTCTATACGGGACTTCACTGTCTTGAGTAGTTTTATATCATCTACAATTTTTGTCACCTCCCGGTTTACTCCTTTTTCCAGATCATTTATGAATATGTTGAATTGGACTGGTCCCCATACAGACCCCTGGGGGATACCACTTTACCTCTTCTCAATCTGAAAACTAACAATTTATTCCTACCCTTTGTTTCCTATCTTTTAACCAGTTACCTATCCATGAGAGGACCATCCCATGACAGCTTATCCCAAGATAGATTTTTTTAGAAAGTAACCCCCCTAAAAAAAAACCCAAAAGCTGAAGAGTCTACACTAGGAAGCAAAGCTATTGATCTATCTGTGTTCTGTATAGGACTTAAATGAATCCCAAATACTTAGGCAACTTCCTAGGTGCAATAAACTAAATTTGGATTGGATAAAATGTGGAAACAGAGCTACTATGTATGAGCTAATTAATTTCCCAGCAAGACTTGAGGGCAGAATTTAGCTCTGCATCACCATCAGGTATTTGGTGTCCTACTGGAAAGTTGATATATTATAACCGGTTTTGTTAAACTAGTTAACAGTCTTAAGGGCTGGTTCTGATGCCTTTACTAGCATTCAACAAGTAGTCCCATTGACTTCTAAAAGGACTGTTAGTGACTGTTCAGCATGACCAAGGTATCAGACTCTGAGCTACAATTACTGGAATGAAGGCTTAGTAAGTGGGACTCTACATTTTTGGCATATAAATTGCCATAATCTTTTAGGGAAAGCTTTATATAGTAAATTGGAGATAAAATTACTAAAAAATATTCTATTTATGTAAGTCAGCAAACAAGCCCTTTATAGTGTCACATGGGTAGCCATGTTCGTCTGTATCCACAAAAACAGCCAGGAGTCTGGTTGCATCTTAAAGACTAACAGATTTATTTGGGCAAAAGCTTCTGTGGGTAAAAACCCCACTTCTTCAGATGCATGGAATGAAAATTACAGATACAAGCATAAATATACTGACATATGAAGAGAAGGAAGTTACCTTACAAGTGGAGAACCAGTGTCGACAAGGCCGATTCAATCAGGGAGGGTGTGGCCCACTCCCAATAATTGATGGGGAGGTATCAATATCAAGAGAGGGAAAATTGCTTATGTTGTGAGCCAGCCACTCCCAGCCCCTATTCAAGCCCTTTGTAGTTGAAATAAACTACTTACAGCTACCAACATGCAATATAATGTTTGAAAATAACCATGCAGAGGTGGAAAATCAGTATGTTCAAATGATAAAGACAAGAGATGGGCAAACCTGCAAAGGTTTAGGGCCAAACCATGCCATCACTGCCAAAGCCAGTGCAGAGAGTTACAGATGATACATGATGGGATGTATCTGGCCCAAGAGACATCTCGTTCTGTGAGGATAGGTTGCTACATGTGGGGCTGCCTTACTGAGCTAGAGGGTGCTGTTTGTTGTCAGTATTTTCTGGGGTAAAGTGTTTACAGATGGTATCAAGTAGCTTGTGGTTGATTGCAGTATATACAGAGGGAGTTTCCTGACAAACAGTCCTGCTTCTGGCTGTGGTGCCCCTCCTGGTGCGGTAGAAGTGCAGAGGGTTAGGATTCCATTTGTGCCCATGCTCCGGCATGCACTACTTCTTGTGTGCCAACCTTGCAATCTGCGTACACCATACACTCCAACATAGTGTCATCTCCAGGTGGACATTAGGGATGCCAGCTTGGCACTACTCAATCAGGTGAAGGAATTCATAGTTAGTATGTCTTAAATTCATCACTGGGTGCTGTGGTATAAGCATAAGCCTGGAAGCTAGAGAGGCTGAATATTGTTCTTAGCTCTGCCTCTAGCTTGATGTTCGCTCTAAGGCCAGCCACACGCCACCCGATCCTGCCAGGTGCTGAACTCTCATGTGAGGTGAAGAGTGCTCCTATGATGTGCTAAGCATGCTCCACTTCCACTAATTTCAATGTCTTGCAGAATCAAGTCCTTAATTTCTGGGCCTCGTTTACCCATTTCAGTGAAATGAAGATAGTAGGGATGGATTTTGTGCCTTCGAAGTCAGTGACAAAATTCCCATTGATTTCAATGGGAGTAGGATTGGGGCTGTAACAGCTACATACTTTTGCAAAGTGCAAAGTATTACTCCTATCTTCAGGAGAGTTCTTCTCTCACCGCAGCGAGATCAAATTAAAAACGAAAGCTTTTCCCATTATTTCTAGGGTTACACCCTTCCCCCAGCAATGACTGATTAATTTGATTTGTTACTTACAGAACAGTTCAGTTTCTGTCTCTCTAAAACCAAGCAAACAAAGAACCCCAACCTTTTTCATTCATAATTAATGGAGATAGTGGGCCAGTTTCTCTCCTGATCCAGCCCAGGAGGACTGGGCAGCATCAGGCAGCCAGTTACAACCAGATTCACAGGTTTAGTCCCAGCCTGAACATGACTAAGGCCCTGTCTACACTGTCAAGTTTCTGCGCAGTAAAGCCGCTTTCTGCGGTGTAACTCCCGAGGTGTACACACTGTCAAGCCACTTCATGTACAGAAACTGCACAGTTGCAACTCTGTAAAAAAAAGCCACCCTGATGAGAGGCGTACGGCTTTCTGCGCAGGGGGTACAGTGCCACAGTGCCAGTGTAGACACCTTAGTAGATTACAGTGCTATGATTGGCCTCCAAGAGGTGTCCCACAATGCCTTGTCTTGTCTCTCTGGTCATCGGTTTGAACTCTACTGCCTTGCTCTCAGGTGAGCAACTGTCATCCCTACCCTGTATGGTCCTCTGGAAATTTGAAAGTCCCCTTCCTGTTTCCTTGGTGATCCTGCGGTGGTCTCAGCTCATCTTTCCAGGTGACCTACTCCATGCACCAGGTGATCCCTCTCTTGGAGCAATGCTGAGCTGCTGGATCTCATCAGCATTTGGGGAAAGGAGTCTGTCCAGTCCTGGCTGCACTTCAGCCGTAAAAATTATGATACCTACGGACAGATATCACATTGCATGACAGAAAGGGGCCATGACCAGGACACACTGCAGAGCAGGGTCAAAGAGAAAGAGCCGCAGAACATCTATCACAAGGCATGGGAGGCACACCGCCACTCCAGTGCTGCACCCATGAGTTACTGGTTCTACAAAGAGCTGGACGTGATACTCAGTGGCAACGCCTCCTTCAGAAAGCTAAAGCAAATTGAGATCTGCTGTCTTCTTAAATACTGTAATTATTTTTTAAATTTTTAAAAATCATTTGGAAGTGAAGTAGAATTGGTCTGACTGCATTTCTGATGTAAAGTCCTGAGACACCTTTTTAAGGTTAACTTAGCAATTGATACATTATGTGATATATGTGACAATGAATTTAGAAGTGTCTTGTATTTTCACCATAATCATTAGTTGACGTAAATGAGTATTCAGTTTGTCTGATAAGAGAATACTGTCTGCAGCTGGAATCATTCTACTTTGTTCATATTTAGGCTTGGCAAAACTTGTTTTTTTAATCATTTGTTTTTAAGAATTTTTAATTTCTAGTGATTTAAATGTTCACAGTTGCACAACATTATGTTTTAAAACATTGTATCAATTTAAATTTTTACAGTTCTGGGAAATTATTGGGGTGGAATCAGACAAACATTATTTAATGATTGTAGACACTGAAATTCAAAAACTAAAACTTTATAATTGTTAAAACACAAACTGTCAACATCACGTTAAAATATACAAAGTAAATATTCTTAAATCAAACTCTAATAAGTTTTCAAGAAGCATTTTTCTTACTTTGCCTATCTATACTTCTGTTATCACTGGAAATATTTGTGTGTGTACAGTGAAATCAACATTTACTGACAGTTACTGACTAAAAATCTAATCCTTCCAACTCTATTTATTTTAGTGTATGTGTCTCTATTTCATCTGGAAAAGCCTTAAATTAAATTTATATTGACTTTTCAGATAGAAATATATTTATCAGTAATGTGTCTGGCAGGGAGATATCATTTTGTTATTTTGGTGGTTCGTGTCATTACATCGTGTTAATCATCTCGTGGAGGTACAAACAAGTGTGAATTCAGCTATGGAAGATCATGTGTGGTTAGTAGAGTCATCCTCAGAAAGTATAACTCCAGACTTTTCTTAAACTAGATTTTACAAGGAGCTCAACTCTTGTGCAGAGACCTGAATAAAGGTAGAATTTTCAAAAATACTCAGTTTCCATTGTGACTCCTATGGGCAGACTTTCAGAAGCCTTCCACACATTGGGTGCAAAAAAAGCTCTTTTGAAAAATCTAGTCATTTACTTTGTTGCCTAAGTGAGAGCTGAGCGGTCTTGAAAATCTGGCGTTGGATCTGCATTCTTTTGTTTTTGTGGCTTTTGCATCAAACCTGTAAATTGCTATTGTCATACAGATTCATGTGTGTAAAGCTGACTTGATAGAGTGCTTAATTGTCTCTGAAATTATGTTACTGTGCGAACAGGCGTACCTGATAGCACTGGAAACAGAGACTTCTAATACAATAAGGGCTACCTTGTTCTCTACTTATTACCTCGTGGAAACATCATGGAATTGATACAGCACTGCAGAACATTCATTTAGATCAGTATATTGCCAATCCATTGAACACCTCTTAAACCAATGGTATTTGCAAATAACTATCATCTACAGTCAGCTACATGAAGTGCTTTGAGCTCAGTGTTTAAAAACTCTCCCTATATATCCAGGCAGTTGCCAAATCCTACCAGTTCTTTACATCCCATAAAATCTGACCTTTCCTTTCTCTCATTTTTGCTAAAACCTTTGCCCATGCCTTGGTGCTGTTCTGTCTTAACTATTGAAATCTCTTACCTCTCTAGGGTCCAGATCATGGTCTAGCTGGGCTACTTGTTAACACTCCCTTCAAATCCATCCACAATGCTATGAATATAATCAGATATGTCTCCAGTTACTCAGACCATGCCAGTGTTTATATGAATCCCTCTCCCCTTGCTTCCCACATTAAATTTAAACTAGGCAGTCACATTTTCAAGGCTCTACACAGTTTAACTCCTGCCTCTACTCTTCTCTAATTTCTCTCCTACCAAACTCTGACCAAACCTCTCTTCTTACTCAGCCTTTTAAAAAATATTTCTTCCATTCTAGTCATTGTGCCTTCTCTCATGCTGCACCCCATCTTCGGAATAAACCCCTTTTCCATGAGACATCCACCTACTCTTAATTCAGAACACTCCCTAAACACTTTTCTTGTGTCTCTTTGTGCTTTCCTATTAATGAACTGACAGGCTTTATATGAGCTTGTATTGTCCAGGAAGGTACTGGGCAGTACAGGATGCACATTTCTGTAGGAAAGCCTGGGACTGGGAGTGCCTGGCTATAGCTCTAATACAGTATAGCTAGGAGTGATGTACATGCCAGAGGCTGTATGTGAGCAGACCAGTAGGGTTTTTCTCACCCCGATACAGCATAAGAAGCACCTCAGGCTGGAGAATTGAAGGGGCACAGCTCTCCATCTGTGTAAATTGTACCCTGGGTAATGTCACAATGAGGTAACAATCTGTTTTTATTATTGTTTTATTTACTCACCACTCAAAGACCTACATGTAGGAAATGTCCACCTTCCAGCTGAGATGCTGTCAAGAAATTGAAAACCCTGAGCAAAAAATAAGTTTCTGTTATAATAGAATTTGTCAACTTCTGGTGTTATCTGATATAAGCGTCTCCAAGGGAGAGAGGTTGGCTGAACTGGCACTTGATCAACAGTCAGAAACTTTTAGCAAGGATGTAAGAAGCCCGTGAATTCTTGAGTCAATGATTTGGAGAGAGTAACGAATTTATTTGGCTCTTCCATAGCAATTTCAGGCTGGTTAAAGAAATGGTTGCATTTGCCACTAATGATACATTTCTTGTAGCTGCTGCCAGTGCAGTCCCAAAAGTTACAACTGTTTGACAAAAGGCATTCATAGTTACTGGATCTCTGAGCTGTCCTTTTTGTGTCTATAGCACTGGGATACAATCAGTACCTGCAGAGCCTTTAACCAATGTGTATGGCCTTTTGGAAAAGCAGAATGTCTGGTTCTGACAACAATTTTTCCTGATAGTATGCATTGTTTATTTGTATTTGTCACAAATCATCTGATATTTCAGGGTGTTGAATTATAGATAGGTACTAGAGCTAGGTGGGCTGCCACAAACTGCTGAAGCCTCTCTGAAAACAAATATGTGGCATTAAAGTGCTTGGTGCAGGGGTGAAATGAGTTTCAATATCTTGAAAAGTATTACCCATGACCAGGAGGCTAAAAATCCTCAAAGAGTGTGGGGGGTGGAAGGGGGAAGAGAGCTGGAAAGTTTTGTGGGCAGCAGTAGGGTACATAGAAAACATTTCAAACCAGTAGCTTCAGAGGAGTGAAGAATTAACAGGCAGCTGAAGGAATGAGCAAGCCAGTTCATGAACATTAGGCTAAAGTTAATCTTAGCTGCCAAATCAAGCAGAGTTAGGTGAACTCAGGGGTGGCCTTCCTGTCTCTTTAAGCAGTTCCCCAAACTTTGAGCCTGAGTTCTCATGACACAGACTGGGTTTTTCATTATTTCAACAATAAAGTGTGACTGGCTATTATTTCTAGGGTCAAATTGTGCAGTCCTATCACACACACAAGTTCTGCTGATGCCAGAGGGAGTGGTATGTGCACAATAGTGAGGATAAATTGTCCAGAAGATATGAAGTCAAAAGCAGTGTAACTTAAACAGAATGGCATAATAATCATCCCGCCCAAAAAAACATTATTTGGGGAACTTTATTTATACTATAAACAGAAGTTACACTATGCAAAAACACATAGCTTCATTAGTTACTGAGTTTAATAACACATTAAAGTTATCTGCTTCCCTAGAAATCTACCCACTAAAGTCTCCAGCAGAATTTTAAGGGACAATCAATCACTGAAATATCAAAATTACATCATTAGAACGAGCTTTCCAAGGCTAGTACCTGAAAGCATGCCATTATTTCTAATATCTTCAGAACCATCTTTTTTTTTTTGAATGAACCATTATATGGGTGTTAGTCTTGCAATGGCATCAGTGAAGACATGGATGTCATTTGAGGACCACATGCCTTCAACCTAAGTTGACCTTGGTGACTGACAGAAATCTCCAGCTGTGTCTAGAATTCTAAACCCTCTTACAATTGATGAAAACTCTGAACAATCCTTTTGCAATGATCCGAACTATTGATATTGAAATGTACTTTTATCCTGTGGAAATAAAATAGTCCAGGAGGCCTCCCTGAAAATCAAATAAAAATGCCAAGACTTAGTCCAAATTGATTACTATTCAAAATGACCAGAACAAATACGGGATGGGATTCCACAGAGCCTAAAGAAATCAGGTATCCGACTCTTAGTGAAGGTTGAGCTACCCTGGACATATTTGTGTTACTTGCCTTTCAAATATAAACCAGAATTCCCACTACTATATCTAATTTTCAGTTCATATTCATAGATGTTAAGACAAGAAGAGACCATTCTGAGCATCTAGTCTGATCTCCTGCACAACACAGGCCATGGAATTTCACCTAGTAATTCCTATATCAAGCCTGTAACTTGTAGTTCAGCTAAAGGATATTTTGTAGAAAGACATCCAATCTTATTTCAAATATTTAAAATGTAAATGCATAAACTGGATGTGGTATTGGAAATGTGTTGTAACAAAGTTCCTCCTCTGCCTTGGTGGGTCCTGTGCTAATTGGCGGATTTGCTCGCCTCAGAGATTCACGGCAGCCCTCAGTTTGGCCACTTTCGTGACTCAAATCTGCCATTCACTCAGCTAACCTCATCGCTGGCCATCATGGGGAAAAGGAAGAAGAACAATCCCTGAAGTCTCTGCTGATCCTAGTGGGTCAGGGAACAGGCCAGAGACCTTCTCATCTGGTGGGACCCACAGTCCAGGTCAACTCCTCTGGTATCAAGTAGGGAGTTGAGGAAAACCCAGGCCCACCTTCTACTCCGGGTTTCAGCCCATGGCCCTATGGATTGCAGCTCTCTAAAGTGTCTCCTGTAACAGCTGCATGACAGCTACATCTCCCTGGGCTACTTCCCCATGGCCTCCTCCCAACACTTTCTTTATACTCACCACAAGACCTTCCTCCTGGTGTCTGATAACGCTTGTACTCCTCAGTCCTCCAACAGGACACCTACCCACTCTCAGCTCCTAGTGTGCCTCTTGCTCCCAGCTCCTTGCACACACCTCATTTGTTAGTGAGGTTCTTTTTAAACCCAGGTGCCCTGATTAGCCTGCCAGTCCTAACTGATTTGAGCAACTTCTTAATTGGCGCCAAGTGTCCTAAGTAGACTGCCTGCCTTAATTGGTTCCAGCAAGTTCCTAATTGTTCTGGAACTGCCCCTCTTACTTTACCCAGGGAAAAAGGATCTGCTTAATCGGGGACTAATATATTTGACTTCTATCACTCTCCTGTAGCCATCTGGCCTGATTCTGTCACAGTGTGAAATATTTACATTTTCATGTACATATATTTCTAAAACTGAACACTTTGGAGTGAATTTTCATTCGCTCTGTCTATAAATTATAGCCTATCTATAAATTATGCCTGTTGTATCTGACAGCTGAAAAATATGTTTTGCCAGAGCAAAGCCATCTCTGTTCTCCTCCCCTTGCATCTTCCCTGCTGAGTAAGGGAGAGAACTTTGATTGTACTTGTCACAGCACTATTACTGATGACTATCTTTCAGTGAGAATGAAAATTATCATATAAAAATAGTCCCTCTCACACAGTGTGTCTTTCTTTCTTCTGTTTGCACTAGTCAGCTGTTAGTTATGCTCCATGTGTTTCTGATGGTCCCATTGTAGACAAGAAAGTAGAAATGGATGGGCAGTGTTTGGACTGGGATTAAGTTTAGGTTAAGAATCAGGTTTGGGTTTGAGGCTGAATCAGGGTTAGGGTTTGGGTTCAGATATCATGGTGCTAACACTTCCAAAGTTATGGATTACAGAGTTCTTGCAAAATTAGTTGATCTTTTGAGATTTCCACCATCCCGTCTAATGGAAATCTCACAGCAGCAATGGTTCCCCTTAGATTTCTCTCATTTGGGATAAAAAATCTCGTGAAAACAGCCTTTCATTTGAAATTTCATCTGCTTCTAAATTGAAGAATGGCTTGCTTTCCAGTTCTAGATCCTACCCAGACACTAAAATATGAAGGCAAGTTCAGGTCTACAGCCTCAGAACCAAAACCTCCCCTCTTGAAATTTGAAGGAGTTTGTGTCATCTTTGTTGTTTTGAGTGAAGCACTAATTATGATTGGACAAATGGTTAAAATACTAACTGCCCACAGGCCCATTCAGACTAAAAATGCTCATAATAAATATAATAAAATATCCCCAATCAACCACCATCACCAGTCAACTCACTCCCTTATCAAATCTTCAGAAAGAAAGGAGGGCTTTGGATTGTGCCCAGATGGTTAATAAATCTGCACTCTGGCAGATTAAGGCAGCCAGTGAGTTGCTTGGTACACACCTGAAGAAATTGCCATCCATACGTCCTCAGTGGCCTTTCTTGCTCTTTCATAAAAGCGTTGAATAGGAGGGCTGCCAAAACATATTCACGTGGTGCCACTCATAAGAAAGTCTCCTGGACATGAATGCAATTGCCCAAAATTACCCTCTGGGACTTCTCACAGGGAATGGAGCCATGTAAGAAGAATTTTGTCTTTGTGGCTAGGACCATAGATAAGTCTTCAGACATCTGTGGTAGACACTATTCAAAAGGCTTAAAGAAAAATAGAATGGGGATTATGATCCATCCAACACAAGGGGAGTAGGGGAGTCATTGAACAATGCTGCTGGTGCTGTTTTGTTTCTATCCCTGCATGTCCCAGAGACAGTTGTAGAGGCAGCACTGCAAAAGGACTCTGGTAGAGATCTGCAGCACTGTCACTCCCTGGCACTGAAGACACGGGCCCAGCCCAGTACTGATCCCATTTACCAGCACAGAAGCAGCACTGGTAGCAAGGGAGGAGTGGTTCCCCCACTTCAAGACTCACTCCAGCAGAATCGGCACCGATCCTGCTCTCTGCATAGACCCCACTCATGGGACCATTCCAGATTACGGTACAGTTCCAGTCTCGCAGCACCACACCCCAGCCTCGCGGCACTGCTCCCTGGCTCAGCTGCACTCGGCACTGCCATGGCCAGCATGGTCCCGGTCCCCATCTTCGAACTTGGAGACGGGATCCAAATATTCACAGCGGCCCCGGCACAAGTTGCACAGGACAGACCTGTCGTCAGTGCAGGGCCATGGCCTGCGAAATGGCACGGCCCAGTACTGGAGCCATTTTGGACCCCATAGGCGTATCACCAGGCCCAGGGTGCCCAGTCCAAAGCCTCACGCTAAGTGGCATCCGAGCCTAAGATGGCTGAGGCAGCAGCCAGTTGTCCCACCTCTTGGGGTGCAGAGGAGTCGATGGTGGCACCACCTCCTCTGGAACCCACCTGCCCACCCAATTCCTGAGCCAGGACCTGCCTTTGGAGGTTTCCACAACATTCATCTGATGAAGTGGGTCTTCGCCCACGAAAGCTTATCCCCCATAATATCGGTTAGCCTATAAGGTGCCACAGGACTCTTTGTCGCTTCTTTTACTTAGTAACCCAGGACTCTATTCTCAACTCAGAGCCAAAGGGAGTCTGCTTCTGAGCATTTGGGCTGATGACTTTGGCATATCCATCATTCATGTCATCCTGTATCTCATAACAGTCAAATGTGGGATTGTCTGCTTTCCTGCTATGACGTCACAAGCCATGTTGTTCCTTTGCCCGTCCTGTTGGTATCTGTGCTGATGAGTATGAAGTTCCATCTCTTTATGCAGGTGTAAGCGAGCAGAGATGACACATAACTATGGATGGTGGGGGGCACAATTTTAAGGTTCTGGAGGGCACATGGCCACCCCATGTGTTGCCTCTGGGCTGAGGAGTAGCAGCAAATCCAGGAGTGCCAGGGCAGCAGTGACTGAGAGCCTCAGGGAGCATCTCATGACACCCAGTCTCCATGAGCAGGGGACATTGCTGGCCGGTACCAGGCTCCTTCGGGGGAGAGCCAAGAGTGTGTCAGGCCCGCCCTGCCTGGGGGATGTCTGGCCATGCAGAGGCAGCCTGGCTTGGGAAGCAGGGCAAGGAGAGCTATCAGGCAGCCAGCTAATTCCCCAGCTGCCACAGCACAGAGAACTAGGGATCCAAGTAATCGGGGTGGATCCCACCAGCTTCCGATCTGCAGGCTCCTCAGAGGAGGCAATGTTTTTCAAACTGTGGGGTGCTCCCATGCTTGTTCCACCCCCGGGGTTAGCAAGCACATAAGCGCAAGGCAATGGACGGACAAGCCCTAGAACTGGCTGGAGGATGACAATTTCATTTCACCACAACCTGAATGAAAACCAAATCTTCTGAACGTCTTGGTGGCAAAACAGCTGTTTTTCAGACTGAAAAGTTCAAGTTTTCAATTCCTTCCTCTTTCTCTCCTTTCTCACCGAAAGGGCCAGAGAGGTCACCCTGGAACTCAGAAACTTCCAGTTGAAAACTTTGTCAGAATTGATACTTCTCAGTGAAATGATCCGGCTTTGACAAAACACCTTATTTTGATGAAAATACATTGCATTGAAAAAGGTCTGACCAGTTCCACTTATTAAAATTGTTTAATATCAATATTGCAATGCACCTAGGATCTGAGAGATGGACAGAGCAAAAATTAAACATACAAAGCCAAATAAAGATCCCTTTCACTTTGCGCCTGTATCCCATATTGGTAGCCATCAGCCAGAGTTTTCCCTGAAAGAGGAGTGAACACAATGTCCTTGACTCTGTTTTTTTGCAGAACAGTGGGGCTTTAGGCACCACTCCAACACAAATAATAAGTAATAATAAGAATCAACCTGTGAAGTGCTGATGTACTGCGGATTGTGTGGTAAAATTAAACTGTATATTTAAAGTCAAATAAAATGTGTGCAATTTAAAACAATTATGCTTTTACACTTTTCAAAGAAAAGTTATTGTAACCCTCTGTGGGCCTGTAAAGGGGATTAGAACCCCAATAGTCTATACAAAAAGGTGTTCCATTGTGTCTCAGTAAGAAAAGGCATTTCACAGTGTACATGAGCAGCTAGTTCTTGCTATACAACGTCAGAGCACCTCAGAAATACAAGGTAGTCACCTAATTACAGAGCGGGTACAGTGTTATTAGGGAAACTTAGTTCAATAATGGAACCATAATTATGTATGAAGATTGCTCTGAGAAACACTTAATTGCATCACTTAATGCTAACAACTTATAGCTGCAGCATGCTGGTGAGTGAGGAAAGCAGCGGTTCCCCACACATTTCTTTATAGTGGGATGTACGAAATCTGCGCTTGGACATAAATTGTGGGAAAGTCTTTATTTTGTTTTTTGATTTAAAGCTCAGATAGATGCTCTTTGGAGAAACACCTTTTAAGGCCACAAAGGCATTTAGGTGCCTAACTACCAACGCAGAGCCTCAGAACCCCTGCTCAACTGCTACATAATCCTGTTGGCACCTAAATGCTATAGATTTTTAAAATTCTGCTGGTAAACATTCACAGAAGCTTTTTACCAAACTGCCCCCACAAGAAACAGACAAAAAGAGGAGCCCTGCCCACCCCCTGCCCTCCCACCCCGACCCCCAACAGCACTCACGCAGGATGTGGGAATTCTAGATTCAAGTCTCCACTGTGCCTAATATGCAGCCCAGATTTGAAATCTGATCTTCTACCTTCTAACCAAATGGCCTAACCGTTGTGCAATACAGATGAGTTTCTCACAAGCCCTCCTGTTGACATGGTTTGTATATCCATTGGAGCAGGTCTGGAACCTGGGTCTCGCAAGGTGTGCTCTAACCAATAGGCTAGAGAATCATTTTCCCTGAAAAACAGATTTTCACTAAACAAACAACTGCAGATGTTATTTTGTTTAAAATGAAAATAAAAAGGTTCATATTAAATCCTGCAAAATTTCAAGATTTTTCCTGAAACCTCTTTCCTAATTTTTCAGCAAGATGTAGCAATGTGCACGATATATTGCAGGAAAGTTTTATTGTTGAGTGGCACAGTATAATCACTTTGAGAGAAAACACAGATTTAAAAGAGCGGGATAGAACTGGTTGAAAATTGTCCATCAGCAAAATTTTAACAAAATTTGACTTTTTAAAATAAAGGGGAAAATATGACTGTTTTCTCAATTTTTCAAGCCAATTATAGAGCTGGTCAAAATTTCAATAACATTTTGTAAATTTGGGGATGGGGAGAAACAGGGGAACTATTTTTTAAAAATGCATCCTCACTTACTCTGTGGGGATGGTACATGTGTAATGTGGTCAGCATTAGTAGCTGTAAAAGACTTGAGCATGCTCAGTGAAGATGGAATCTTTGGAGGTTTTAGCTACTTTCAACAGCCATTCTTTCTTCTTGACATTTTATGGTGATGGTAAAATGAACTATTTCATCATTGTCACTTCTCTCCCCTCCCAATCCTGTCCCACCAAGTAGCATAATGGAAATCAATTGTTTTGGCAGAGATGGACACGAAATCATTATTTCCTAAGTATCAAAAGCCACTCCATGAAGCAGCATCGGCACGCAGAAATCATCAGTTTCCCGAAAGTTGACATGAATGTTTGTTTTTCAAAAGCCGTATCTCAGAATGATGCATAAAACAAACATACTTAGGTGTTCATTGGGCTTTTTTGGTGAAATTCAATTTGATTGATGCAAACAACCTAACTAGTTTTAGGATGGAGCTTGATCCATTTATGACTGGGATGATTGGCCAGGTGTGTCTGCAGAGGAGTAGGGGACCAGATACAATAACCCAGGAGGTCCCTTCTTATGTTGATGTTCCTATAACAACTTTTGGATTTCCTTACTTCAAACTGGACTGCCCTGGGCTAGGAACCTCTGGGCTTTCAGTCTTCTTGGATAGCTGGCTCCACAGGTTGCTGGACTCCAACAGCCTAATGAGCCAGATGCCCTAGAATCAGGACACTTAGGCCTGGTCTACACTAGCGGAGTGGGGGTGGGGTCGACCTAAGAGACGCAATTTCAGCTATGTGAATAATGTAGCCGAAGTCGGCGCATCTTAGATTGACTTACCTGGCATCCACATGGCACCAGCAGGCTCCCGCATCGACTCCGCTTACTCCTCTCTGCGCTAGAGGCCTTGGGGCTTCCCAGCCCTGGAGTTGTCTTTATGGCAGGGCTGCTGCCTGAAATTGACATTCTTGTCAATTTCCCTGTTGCTAATGTCAATTTCAGTCAACTGTTGCTGGTTTTGGGAGCCTATTTCATTTTGGAAACAATGTGTCTGTTTCTGAGACAATTTCTGGTGCGAGGAGAAAGACGGGATTGCCGGTTCATGAGACATTGTTTTAAAATTTGGTTTTGGTCCAATTCAGAATGAACCCAAAATTCAAAATCTTGAACTTTCTCATGAGCCAAAAATTTTGACTTTCAAAAAGCTCTATGGTTTTCTATGGAGTCACCACTATCACCTCCATAATAGTCTCTTGTGACAAAACAGCGGGTCTGAGTCTCATTCACACTAAAATCCCTTTACACCACTTTGACACTGTGAAGAATGGTTACATTTACTCCTGCTTTAAGGCCCCTTCACGCTGCTAGAGTGGTGTTAAGGGGCCGCACTGAAAATGCAAATCAGGCCCAGTAGCTCAAATGCCATTCTGATTGGATCATTGCTTGGAGTTAGTTCTAGTAATGTTAAAAGACAGAGTGATTTGAACCTCACTGCTGCTAAACTTTTTTATTTTCCAGCACTTCGTATGAAACAGGAGCTGCTCTTAAGCGAATAGTCATGCACAGTAGGAACCCACACAATGGTATAAATTTCCTTCTGAAGGTGTTTAATTTCTTTAATTTATTTTTACTCTGTGCTAACTCCTTAAACCCCCATGCTAATTAAAACCTTTCATGCAGCATATTCCTGACTGAAACCAATAGAAACACCACTGGAAAAACAGTTCCACCACCCCTCCTCCAGTGACCTTCTGAGCATCTTGCCTTGTCCTCCACACAAAGGCCACCACAGCTATAACGACCTCTGCAGAATCACTAGAGGAGAGAGAGGCAGCTCTGTAATGATGTTCTTCCTCTGCAATCAGTTATTACTTGTTTGCAAGTGGGGCACAATGGTATTAATCCTCCCTGATCCCCCGCTTGCCTTGAGGCAAAGGGATTCTTCATCATGATCTGCTCTGTCCCTCCCTTGGCTGGTCCATAGAGCTATCAACTAGGCTGCAATGATCCCTGCATCTGACTGCCATGGTCCACTTCCCCTTATTGAATAGCCAGGGAGGCACTGCCTAGGCAGAGTTTATACTAAATAAACCTTGGCAGGTGAACTTGATTGCTTTTATGGACATGGGGTAGATTTCTGAAGGAGCAAAGGGCACTCAGACACGTAACGGCTACTGAAAGTCAAATGTGCCTAAGTGCCATTTGAAAATGTACCTCTCCGTTACGAAATCTGTGTCTGAAGGGAACATATGAGACATAATATATCTGGCTTTTAGGAAAGCATTTGGCATTGTGTTTCATGAAATCTTACTGCCAAATTAACTTGGATAGCAGCATAGTCAGGTGGGCTGAAAACTGTCTGACAGACTGTAAATAAAGAATGAAAAGCCACACGCTAAACTACCACAGGCGCTAACAAACAGGGACAGCAAACAGGGGAGTTTGAGAGGGAATTTGTATGAGGATGCAAAATAAAATTAGTATGTTTCAGAAAGGCTGCGTTGCCAGTGCCAGCATTGTTCCTGGCTCCTCCATCTGCACCTGTGTCCAGACAGAGAATCAGACCCTAAAAGTCTCTACCCAGGTCCTAGTGTGGATTTTCAGAGACTGTGCCCTTCATTTCCTCCTCACAGAAAGCCAAGCAGAGGAGACCATCCTGTGTGAGAGATTCCTACTTGTAGAATCTCTCAGGAAGCAGGTGGGTGAGCTACAGGAGGAGGTGACTAGGCCAAGGAGCATCCGTGCACATGTATATGGAAACCTTCAAGTCTGAGGAAGGAATCCAGCTCAAGAGTACTGCAGTAGCACCCGCAGGGGAGGAGGAAACTGTTCCTTCACAAGGAGGAATGGGTTTGCTGGTTACTTCAGGCAGCGGGCAGTGCACCGCCAACTCCATGGGTGCTCCAGGGCTGGAGCACCCACAGGGAAAAATTAGTGGGTGCTCTGTACCCACTGGCAGCCAAGCTCCCCTCGCCCTCTACCCCACCTCCTCCTCCTTCTCTCCCCACCTGAGTGCACTGCATTGCT
>ML677326.1:16236127-16355328 GCA_007922305.1 Dermatemys mawii | reverse complement strand
AAAGCGGGAAGTCAGCACCTATGTGCATCATCCTCGCTCCCAACCCACCAGCCATAGAGATAAAAACATTGTATGCTGCCATGACAATGAGGGATGAGGAATCTCCCCCAAAGGCAAAAGAGGAGAAGCCATGTACACCTAAGACTGGGAGGATTGCAGCCACCTCTCCCAAGAGGAAATGAAGGGTGGTAGTGACCAGTTGACTCCCTTCAAGAGTGCACCCATTTGCAGGCCTGACCTTCCATCACGGGAGGTGTGCTGCCTGCTAAGGTTCTTTATCTGAGACATAGTAGAAGGATTGCTGAAGATCATCCAACCCTCTGACTGCTACCCTGTGTTGCTCATTGATGTGGGCACTAATGATATTGGAAGGTATGACCCAGAACAGAACAGAAGTGACTACGGGGCTCAGAGTGAGGGTGAAGGAGCATTGGTGGTGGTCTCATCAAACCTTCTGGTCAACGGTAGGGGCCAGAGCAGAGACAGACACTTCCTGGAGGTAAATACATAGCTAAGTGGATGGTGTCACCAGGAGGGCTTTGGCTTCCTTGTCCATGGGATTTTGTTCTGAGAAAGACTGCAAAACAGAGGTGGAGTCCACCTATTAAGGAAGAGGAAGAGTATCTTCGGATACAGACTGGCTAACTTTGTGAGGTGGGCTTTAAAGTAGGTTCAACAGGACAGGAGACAAAAGTCCACAGGTAAGTCAAAACCATGGAGACTGGGTGAAGGGTCAGAATCTGGGAGGAACATGGACAATCACAGCAGGGACACAGGAGAGACAAAGAGGGACTATAGAGGGGAAATATGTCTATATTCTAATTCAATGAGGATGGGGAATAAACAGGAAGAAGTAGAAATATTAGTCAATAATCACAATTATGACATTATTGGTGTCACAGAAACTTGGTGATATAATTCACAAGACTGGAATATTGGCATAGTGGATATAGCTTGTTATGGAAGGAGAGACAGGGTTAAAAAGGTAGGAGGGTTGCCTTGTATATCAGAGATGTACACACTTACACAGAGGTTGAGATAGGAGTGGGAGTAAGTTCTGTTAAAAGTCTCCAGATAGGATAAAAGGGGTGGAAGACAAAGGTGATGTCACAGTAGGTGTCCACTATACCTAACCAGTAAGAAGAGGTGGATGAGGCTTTTTTAAAACAACTATCAAAATCATCCAAAACACAGGACGTGGTGGTAATGGGGTGGTAATGGGGGCAGGGCTGGCTCCAGGCACCAGCGGAGCAAGCAGGTGCCCGGAGCGGCAAAAAGCAGGGGGTGGCGTGCCAGGCGCTGTCGGGGCGGCACTCAGGTGGCCTTCGGCGGCACGCCTGCAGCAGCTCAAGGATCTTCCGTCTTCCATGGAGCTGCCGTAGAAGTGCCGCCGAAAGCCGCTCTTCCATCTTTGGCTGTGCTCCGGCGGCAGGTCCACAGTCTTCCCTCCTCGGCGGTGCTGCTGCTGGTGTGTCACTGAAGGCCGCCTGAGCGCCGCCCTCTTGAGCTGCTTGGGGAAGCACAGACCATAGACTCGGCCCCGAATGGGGGACTTCAACTACCTAGACATCTCTTGGGGAAATAATGCAGTAGGGCACAGACTATCCAAGAAGTTCTTGGAGTGCATTGGAGACAACTTTTTATTACAGAAGGTGGTGAAAGCAACTAGGGTAGAGGATATTCTGGATTTGATTCTGACAAATGGAGGAACTAGTTAAGAATCTGAAGGTGGAAAGCAGCTTTGGTGAAAGTGATCATGAAGACAAGAGCTCATGATTCAAAGGAAGGTAGGAGAGAAAACAGCAGAATGAAGACAATGAACTTCAAGAAGTCAGACTTCAGCAAACTCAGAGAATTGGTAGGTAAGATCCCATGGGAAGCAAGTCTAAGGGAAAAAAGAGTTCAAGAGAGTTGCAGGTGTACTTTTTTAAAGAGACATTATTAAGGGCACAAGAGAAAACTATGCCAATGTATCAGAAAGATAGAAAAATGGTAAGAGACCACTCTGGCTTAACCAGGAGACCTTCAGTGACCCAAAACTCAAGAAAGAGTGCTATAAAACGTGGAAACTAGGTCAAATTAATGGAAGAATATTAAAAAAAAAACCCAACACAAGCATGCAGGGACAAAATTAGAAAAGCCAGGGCACAAAATGAGATAAAACTAGCTTTTGGTATAAAGGTGTAATGCTGTCTGACTGAATATGACCATTTATATCATTGTCACTACCACTGTTATACAATTGCATCAAATCTTGTACAAAGTATGTCCTGTAAGCTGTCAATGGAAAACTTATGATTTGCTAAGTATGATATTCCTGGCTATATGCATGTATCATCTTTGTATCTGAAGATAGGACTCTGGTGTCTGGGTGGTGAGAAAAGGGCTGGGATCCCAAAGGATAGTGCCTTTTTATCTCCTTGCTAACCAGTGTGGTGAGACAGAAGTTTATTTTAGTTACTGTCCTGGTATAATCTAATGAGAGAATAACCACCAGTTTGGAGGGAGTCTGCCCTATTTCTGAGCAGTTTGTCCTGAATTTGGCATCCTAACTTGTCACACACTGAGGCACAGTGACAAAAGAGTAACAAGAAGCATTTTACAAATACATAATAAAGACCAACGAAAGGTTAGGCCCATTATTCAATGAGGAGGGAGAGACAATAACAGAAAATGTAGCAATGGCTAAGGAGTTAAATGCCTTTTTTGTTTCAGTTCCCCCCCCCCCACAGAAGGTAGTTGTGATTAGATGGCGAACACAGTGAACATCAATGTAAATGGGGTAGGATCTGAGGCTAAAATTGGAAAATAATGAGTTAAGAATTAGTCTATGGCTACACTAGAGAGCTTACAGCGGTGCAACTGTGTAGCCACTCTAAGCCAACATGAGAGAGCTCTCCTGTCGACTTAATAATCAGAAACATGGATATTCAATGGGCTAATAAAGGCAAGGGAGCAGTAGTGATGAAGGAGACATAGGATTAATAGTGAAGAGCATATCTGACTGGAGTTTGCAACATGACAAAAGCAAAACAGGCCAATAAAATTTCAGGCTGGAGCTGCAGAAGCGTGTCATAGACTAGGGAAGGAGTAAGGAGGCAGCTGTGGCTGCTGTATAGCATACTGACCAGTATTGTTTCATTGTTTCCTTATGTTCTCCCCATCTACTGGTTGCATCCACTTCTTGTCTCTGATCTTGTATTTAGACTGTAAACTCTTCAAGGCCGGGACTGTCTTTTTGTTCTGTGTTTGTACAGTGCCTAGCACAATGGGGCTCTGGTCCATGACTAGAACCCCAAGGCAATGCCTTGCCATACAACTTTGGTATGAGTGTACTCAGAACTTGGCATTTATTTCTGATGACGTTACCAGAAGATATTTGTAAGCAGGAGGGAGTTCAGAGGAAAGCATGAAAAATGATCAGGGAGGGGAAGGACTGATTTATAGGGAAAGTTTGAAAGAGCCAAATACGTGGCACTTGAGCCATGAAGAGATGAAACAATATGGATATGATGATAATCTGCAAACATGGGGCTAGGTTCCGCCTTCCTTGTACTTGCACTCCATTAGACTATTTGGGACTACTCATGAAGTAAAGTACTACTTGGCATGAACAAGTATGGCAGCGGCTGGCTGAAATTTATTTATTTAGCTTGCAGTAGCACTCAAAATGTGCTAGATGTTTTTTTAACACAAAGGCAGACATAATAGTTTCCCTGAAGAGCAAACAATCTAAAATTATTGATGGATGTAAATTTCCAAGGATTCAAAGGAATGACTTGGGGAACCATGGGAGAATGGGAACAATGGGATAAAATTAAGAGAGGGAAGATGTGGTCTGCATTAAGCACTAGGAATATTTTACAGCCTTCAAGACATAGAATAGTCTGTCTAGGAGGTGGTGCAAACCCTCATTGATTAGGATATCATTGTAAATAATCAGTAAATAATCCTGCATTGAAAAGTAATTTTTCACTTCTATGTTCCATGACTCACACAATTTGGGTAGGGCAGCTAGGAAATAGGTAAGAATTGTTTGTTCCAGTGCTAAATGGGGAGTCTGGGTATGTTAGAAAACAATTGGAGACAATGGAGGTGCACCAGGGATACATCTGGCCCAATGTAATGTATTTATTAAACTAAATTCAAGATTTAATTCTGGCTGCTCTGTTGAGGCAAATGCAGGGAGAGGGTGCAGACAGCCTCTTCGCCTCGAGCATGCTTATGCAGGACCCAGCCCTAATGTCGACACTAGCACTTCCTGTATTCTGGGGAGGTCAGATAGCTTGATTGGAGGTGCTCCAATGGCCCCAAAAGCTTGTAGCCAGCTAAACGGATTATGTCATTCTTTTGAATCCTGCCCTCCTTCAGACCTTCTGTGATAAGCAAGGGAGAATGCTCAAGCTGTATCTTTCCCAAGGGTTGTGATGGATTTTCCATCACTTGCAAATCTTAACTCAATATTGGATTTTTCCCCCCTAAGAGATATACTCTAAGGGTATGGTTACACTTACAAAATTATAGCGCTATTGCTTATAGCGCTCGCCTTATACAGCAATAATAATAGCGCTATTGTATGTCCACACTGAGATGCTCCAGCGCTATAGCATGGCCACATTTGCGGCACTTAATACGGCATTAAGAGCAGCGCATTAGGGCATGTATCCCACAGTACACCTCTTCCTGATCTGGCGCAATGGCTTGTGGTAGGGGGGGCGTCACTTGCGGGGCATTCTATATCCTGTTTGAACTACCCATGATGCTTTTTGGCATATCCCAGCAATCCCTGTGTTTCCTTCCACCTCCGGCGCCATCTTTCAAGGGTTTCAGCAAGGCACGCTCCGTCTTCCATTGTCGAGTGCTGCAATGAATCCAGAACTGCTGAGGGACATGCTGACGACTGTCGCCAGCACATCTCTGTGTGCAGTGGAGTTATTCCTTGACATGCAGGATGACAGTGATGATTCTGAAGACGAGATCGAAGCGGTGAATGCATTCGACACAAAGCTTCTTGTCTCATTAACGGACATGCTCACGGCTGTTGAACGCCGCTTCTGGGCACGGGAAACGAGCACAGAGTGGTGGGATCGCATCGTCATGCAAGTCTGGGACGACGAGCAGTGGCTGCAAAACTTTCGAATGAGAAAAGCCACTTTCATGGAACTGTGTGCTGAACTCGCCCCTGCCCTGCGGCGCAAGGACACCAGACTGAGAGCTGCCCTCCCGGTGGAGAAGCGGGTGGCTATCGCGATCTGGAAGCTGGCTACCCCAGACAGCTACCGATCGGTGGCCAACCAGTTTGGGGTTGGAAAGTCGATCGTTGGAGTTGTGCTGATGCAAGTGTGCAGGGCCATTAATCGCATCCTGCTACGAAAAATCATGACTCTGGATAACGTGCGTGACATCGTGGCTGGCTTTGAAGAAATGGGTTTCCCTAACTGTGGTGGGGCGATAGATGGGACCCATATACCCATTCTGGCGCCCGCCCACCTAGCTGAGGAGTACGTTAACCGAAAGGGGTACTTCTCCATGGTTCTCCAGGCGCTTGTGGATCACCGTGGGCGTTTTACTGACATTAACGCTGGCTGGTCTGGAAAGGTGCATGACGCACGCATCTTCCGCAACACCGGCCTGTTCATGAAGCTGCAAGCCGGGACTTTTTTCCCAGACCAGAGGATCCCCGTGGGGGAAGTGGAAATGCCCATAGTGATTCTTGGTGACCCTGCTTACCCTTTAATGCCCTGGCTCATGAAACCGTACACAGGGAGCCTGGACAGCAGTCAGGAAAGGTTCAACTACAGGCTTAGCCGTTGTCGAATGACTGTGGAGTGTGCTTTTGGGCGTCTCAAGGCGCGCTGGCGCTGTCTTTATGGGAGGCTAGACTTGGCTGAGGGTAGTATCTCCACGGTTATTTCCGCATGCTGTGCCCTACATAATCTTTGTGAGCGGAAGGGCGAAGGCTTCACTCAGGCATGGTCCTCAGAGGTTCAATGCCTGGAGGCCACATATGCCCAGCCAGAGAGCAGGGTTCATGGAGGGGACCAGCGCGAGGCTGTTAGGATCAGGGAAGCCTTGAGGGAGCATTTTGAGGCTGAAAGCCAGTTCTAAAGTGAGGTGCAGATGGAGGGAGGGAGGGAGGGAGGGAGCATTCTTTTAACAGGAACAGGCATTTGCTTTTCTGTAGCCTGTAATAATGTATGTACACTTAATAAAGAAACCAATTTATTAAGAAGACAATTCATGTATTGAACAGGTACTTCGGTTGCTGAAAGAAAATATTGTGATGCATGTGAAGGGGAAGGCAGGGGAGGTGCAATGGGGGTGTCGTGGGGTCAGTCAGAGATCGGAGTATGTCCGGGTCTCTGAGTCTCCAGTGCCCTCACAGTGGCCATGTCCCCCGAACCCCATTTGCGGAGGGCAGTAAGGCATGTTATTAGGGGTAGACTGCAGTGGATAATGGTCTGGGGTCTGGGGGTTGTTCGGTGAAGACAGAGGGGTTGGAGGCAGCTGTGGATGGTGATAACCATTTGGCTGATGATAGTGGCCTGGAGGGTACAGAGGCAAAGAAGGGGAAGGGAGTTGGGGCAAACGATAATTGGGGTGGTGGGTGCGGAGCTTCTCCTCCTGAAGGGTGACAAGCCGCTGCATAGTCTGCAATTGAAGCTGCAGTAATGAGAGCAGCTTGTCGGTGCTTTTCCGGCGGTGAATCGCGTTCTCCTTCCGTGCCTTCTCCCTCAACTTGCTCTCATTCTCCCTCCACCTCTGTGCAACTCGATTCTCCGTTACAGCCTGTTGCATTACTTGCTGTACAAGATCCTCTTTGCTCCTTCGTGGCCGCTTCCTCAGTCGCCTGAGCCTCTCAGCTGTTGATAAGAGCGATGGCGAAGGGGTGAAGGACGACCCTTCTAAAATAAAAAGATACATTTAACAGTGGTTCCCTTGTAAAGAGCAGACATGCCTATCATTCCCCCGCATTCCCCGTTTGCCTGTCCCGCAGACAGCACAGATACAGCAACGGAGCCCCTGCCATGGTGAGTGGACTCCAGAGGCAAGGGAAATGATTTTTTCCCTGCCCTGAAAAGCTGTGGCGGGGGAGGGGGTGGGGAGTGCCGGTAAGTGGCAGGAGCCCTACTCTGAACACTGTTCCAACATTCTCCGTAGGTGTTTGTCCTGGAAGATATCTCGTTGCTTCGAGTCACTGAGGAGCAAAGGGAAGGGATTTTATTAAGATGCGGCTTCCGCCCAGGGCCATATGCAGCTTGCCTATGTGCAGCAATGCTCCCCCCACCCATTGTAGCACACTGGCAGGGACTAGTGACCGGGACCGGGACGGGGACCACGCTGGCTCTCCCGGGAAACCTGCGCAGGCGCATTGCAAGTGCTCTTATTGAGACCTTTGAAGAGATTACTGATGATGACTACCGCGAGGTGATAGACTACATCAATGCACTATTCCACATGTAGACAAGCATGCAAGCATCCCCTTCCACCCCAAGCTGCCAGCCTTCCCCATAGAAAAGCAGCTTTACCTCCGCAATGCACTGCTGAGCTGGCCCCTGCAACCGCCGGACGCTGTGGCTGGCCGCCCTCCTCCTGGCTTTAGAGGAGAGCTCCTGGCTGCATGCCCCCCTGCCCTCATCCTGGCTTGAACAGAGCTCCAGGTGGAATGCCCCCCTCATCCCTTTCCACCCCAAGCTGCCAACCTTCCCCATAGAAAAGCAGCTTTACCTCCACAATCCGCTGCTGAGCTGGCCCCTGCAACCGCTGGACGCTGTGGCTGGCTGCCCTCCTGGGTTGAGAAGAGCTCCTGGCTGCATGCGTCCAGGGACTCCTCCGTGCCCTGGATCGCTGCCGCCTCGTCCTCATCCTCCTCCTCTTCTTCATCCTCCTGCTCTTCGTCCTCCTCCTCACCCCCCACTTCACTGGTGGGCTGGGAAGTGTCCGTGGTGGTTGATGGAGTGACAGTGGGATCACCACCAAGTATCGCGTGCAGCTCCTTATAAAATTTGCAAGTCACCGGGGCTGCCCCGGAGCGGCCGTTTGCCTCGCGGGCTTTGCGATATGCATTCCTAAGCTCCTTTACCTTAACACGGCACTGCAGAGTGTCCCGCTCATGGCCTCTTTCTGCCAAGGCCCGTGATATCTGCCCATAGGTGTCAAAATTCCTGCGGCTAGACCGCAGCTGAGACTGAACAGCCTCTTCCCCCCAGCAGCTGATGAGGTCCAGCACCTCACTATTGCTCCATGCTGGGGATCGCCTATTGCGAGGAGGCATGGCACGTGGAGTCATGATGATCAATCAGAATGATCACCTGCAACGCTCCCTGAGACCACGCCACGCAATCAATCAGATCAATGAGAATGATCACCTGCAAGGATTCCCTGAGAGCACGCCACGCTTGGCTGGAGCAAACAGGAAGGGGATTTTCAAATTTCCCTGGAACTTTAAAGGGCGGGTCTGACGTGTGGTCACCTGAGGACAGGACAAAAGAGTTTGCAAGTGATGACCAGAGTGGCTCGAATGGGAATTATGGGACAGGCTGGAGGCCAATTAATACGCAGTGGGTGTCCACATTCTTCCTGTAGCGCTACAGCAGGTGCGCTACAGCCCTTATTCCCCATGAGGAGGTGGATTAATAATAGCGCTATAACTCCGCGGTTATAGCGCTATTAGTGCCTTGCCAGTGTGGACGGGGAGTAGGTTATAGCGCTCCTGGGGGCTTTATAGCGCTATAAAGTGCCAGTGTAACCATGGCCTAATTCAAACAGGAATTATTTTGGGGAAGTTCTATGCTCTGTGTTATATTGGGGGTTGGTCTAACTGATCATAACGGTCTCCATGAAACTTTGAAGAAAGGGCACAATTGGACAAGATGCTGAGTATCTCCTGCAAATTATTGAGCATCCTGTGCTTCCATTGACATCAGTGGGAGTGGACTGATGTCCTAGGGCAGCAACAGATGTCACTGTTAATTGCACCCACAGATTTATTCTGTCTTCATTTGTCCTGCAGAACCTTTGCCCCAATCTCCTCTGCTGAGCTCCTACAGTTCTACCTCTCCTCCTCCCACCAGGAAAGCCAGGATTTGTCAGTTCATATTTTGATTCAGTTTGATAAAAAGCATATTTTAAATATATATTTTCATATGTGTTCTTACCCAAACTAAAGAGGATAATATGATGGTGAATGCTAAATCCATTTTAAAATCCGAACTGGTCTCTGAAAGAGGAACAAAGGTAAAGTAGATCCATGGGTTACCCATATTAATTAACTCAACATACATTTATACATCTACATCCTAATTTTATTCACTTTTCAGACTTGCAATGTAATGAAACACACTGGCCAAGTGGCCAATTTGCTTTAAGACTTGATTGGCAAGGCAGAGTGGTTTTCTTGTTAATCATTCTCCATTAGTGCTCGCCCAGTGGAAAGAGACACCAAATATAACCCCTTACTCTCCAGCACTGATGTTATACATTGACAATAATGAAGAAGATAGTATTTTAATATGGTGCTGTTTACTCATAGTGCAACCAAGACTATACAGGGATTGATAGCAATTTTTTGTTTTTTTCCTGAAAACTTTGTTGCATTATAACTTCATATGCAAAAAAATAAAAACAAAAGAACTTGATAGAATGGATGAATTGCACTTTTTTTTTGGAGCCTAAAAATGTCTCCTGGTTAACACATAGTTCTCTTCTCTTTCCAGCATGTCGATTCTAAACTCATCTTTTTTACTTTTGCTGCTTATATCGTGAGTCAGCACCAGCTTCCTTACCAGAAAGGATGGATTGCACTTGTCACATAATGTAGACTCACTGGTTTGGAAAGGCAGGACATATGCTTAGTCACTCAACCTCAGTCTTGCTGAGTGTGTGGGATAAAGTGAGAAAAAGAAAACTGAGGCTGCCACAGAGCGGCTAGACCTAAGCTTTGTTGAAAAGGAACAGAACCAGTTCTCACTTGAAGGAGAAAGGGGATCTGATTTTGATTGGGTCACTTATCTTTCAAACATATTGAACATAATTTTCAAAGATGTCAGTTGTTTATTGTAAATGCAAATGTCATGTGTTGCATAATATACAGTATTGGCTTACTATGTGAATTAAGAAGGAAAATAAAAAGTGTTTACAACACATTAGCCTGGGATATTCCAAGTTAAGTGTCCAGCTCCTACTGACTACAGCCTTAAGCAATAAAGTTTGTGTTTATTAGATTACAGCTGTTTCTTGTACAGTATTGCATATCATTGCCCGCTATAATTGTACTGTTGACCTTTGACCCCTGATGGTTCCTTGGAGGTCCATTACTATGATCAAACTATAATCTATATGTTAGGAAAAGCTAAAATGCATATAGAAGTGATACTAAAAACAATTAAAACTATAACCCAAGTAGAGGAAAATATGATGCAGAAGTATTTGAAATAAACTTTGCAAAAAGCTTGAGTTCTCACAAGTCCTCATGGTTTATATAAGGCCTGAATAGGGATCCTCACTATTTGACTTAGGTTATAAGATTTACAATGTGTATCTGGTGATGAACACACAAAACAAAATAAACCGACTTTGAATTGGCAGATTTTTAGGGACTTTTTGGTACATGTATCCTTGGAGTTTATGTTCCAAAAACACTGGGAAATATATTGATATAATTAGCTGATGCCAGCAGTCAGAACCCTAATTATGGTCCCCCAGAATAATAAACGTGAGCAAGAGGTTCAGACCTAATCAAATATAGTCCCAGATGTATGGGGACATAAAAAAAAGGGTTATAAAAGATTGTCAGAACAACCCCTAACTGGGATGACAGGACAGTGGAAACCGTACCATCATTCCCATATATGGTGCTTTTCCACTTTCTGTTCTTTCCATTGTCACTTCAGTGATCTCCATAAGTGATGATCATTTTGCTATGCTTACCTTACTTTTCTATAATTGCTATTATATGTGTATGGATTTAAGTACTAAATAAAGTTTTCATATCTCTATATACATGATTCATCAATCTCATTTCCAATAACAAATAATCAAGTAACGACCTGAAGAAAAGAACCTGTTATTAGTGACTTAATCATTTTGCATCCTAAGTTAGTTAAAGGCACAGTGTATCACATCTTATTATTTGTGGATTCTGAATACATAAATGGTCAGATCTGAAAGCTTAAAGTTTGGAAAGATATTTTCTCCAAAAAATAAAATAAGCTTATAAATTTTTACCTACTACATGGTTACTATGAAAATTAATGTATGTATTCATTGAATGAGCAACTCCTCTAAAAACTTGTTTGTATCTTGATTACTAATTTTTAATGTTAACAATTTTTAAAAATGTAATTACGATGCTACATAACCCTAAAATTAGTAAAGTTCATGAACATCCAGGTTTTAGAATGCCACTTTTGCAAAATAAATTGAATGCAATAATATTTATATACCCTTAAATCATGTATAATATCTTATACAAAATAGCTTACAGAATTGGCTGTTATATTCTCTACTAGGCTTAGCTAAGTACATGCAAAGAGAATATTTCTTGTAAATTTTCTGATTTAAGGACTTAAGATGTGACTGACCAGTATATTATCAGTATATTATCAATATATTATCCAAAAATTGTAAGCTTTCTGGGGCACAGACTATAAGCTCTCCTGTGTTGGTTCAGTACCAATCACATTTTAGAGCAACTGGAATAATAATAGCAACAGCAATAATAATTTATCTATACTACAGTATGGCATCTCAATTCAAATCAGGGCCTTATTGTAATAGGCATAGATTTGGATAGATTTAGATTGAACGATAGTCTCTGCTCAAAGATTTTACAATTTAACTATAAGACAACACACAACAAGTTGCTTAAACTAACAAAAGTAAGGATGGGGAAGAGTTTAAGATTAACAATGACAAACTAATGCAGCACCACAGGATAGGCAGGTCAGCCTGATTGTTTCTGAAGAGAGCTGGCTGGCAAACAATTCCATTTTTCAAAACGTGTTGTGGTTTTGAAATGTGTTTTTGTTCCCACTGGAATGAAAACAAGACCTGTCAAAATTCTGTGAAAGTCTGGCAGGGGGAAAGATGAGCAGGTTGAAGCCCCTGTAGTCTGGTGGCTAGTGCCCTAGCCTGGAAAGACCGAGGTCAAATCCCAGCTCTGGCTGATTCAGAGCAGGTTTATATGCCAGATCACTCTAAAGCAGGCCCTCAAACCTCTCTTTCTCTCTCTCTCTCTCATATACCTGAACCCAAGTACCTTAACCACTAGGCTCGAGAGAAAGAGTCTCCCTCTCCAGCTACAGATACCTTTGCAACATTTTTTGTTTGTTTTACACAGGAAGAATTCTGCAAAATATTTCTATTTCAAAGAAACTTTTTTCCATCAAAAACTTTTTGAAGAGCTCTATTTCTGAATCAGTTACATTTTCTTTCCCTTGATAGTCATAGGAACCAAAATCTAGCTGCAGTTTCAGTATTCTTCTGAATACAGACAGTAGATCTAAACATCCTAGAAGACTTTTGTCGAGCGTTGTCTCACATGAGAAAATGGGAACAGTGATTTTTCACTTGCCTGTCTTTCCACATCGAATTTCCATTACCCTTTGTGCTATGATAAAGGTGCGCACTGGCTGCTGCTGGTGGATATGTGGTTACATAAATCCAGATCCAGAGCTGGAGCTGTGTTAATGAAAATGACAGTGCAGTCCAGACACAGGGGCTAAATGTGAGCGGCAAAGGGGCAAAAAAGAATTTGACAATTCATAATCAATCAATAATTTACCAGTTTGTTTCCATAGAAATTACAAAAGCTGCTCTGTGAGACAACTCAGACTACAGACCTTTTTAAGAATCAGATCTGTATAAAGTTACGTAAGGGAAGAAACCTCTTGCTGAAAATAAATCATAATGAGTTTCTAAACAAAGTAAGGTCTAATAAGCCACACAGTATTTTTTTCTAGGGCTGTGATTGATTTAGTGGAAGCTATTTTGACTCAGCTGCTCAGAGGAGGTGGTTGTATTTTATGTGATCTCCCTGAGCCAGTTCAAATAAAATGTTGGGGATCATGGGAGAGGAGAGCCATGTGGTGGTTCTTCTTTTAGTGTGTATGAGAGCGTCAGTACTGACCTCGATGACCAAAAACTGAAGAGGCGATTCCCCACATAGACACCAAAGGGGAAATCCATTAGAGTTCTTTGAAGGGGTCAACAAACATGTGGACAAGGGGGATTCAGTGGACATAGTGTACTTAGATTTCCAGAAAGCCTTTGACAAGGTCCATCACCAAACGCTCTTACGTAAATTAAGTTGCCATGGGATAAGAGGGAAGATCCTTTCATGGACTGAGAACTGGTTAAAAGACAGGGAACAAAGGGTAGGAATAAATGGTAAATTTTCAGAATGGAGAGGGGTAACTAGTGGTGTTCCCCAGGGGTCAGTCCTAGGACTAATCCTATTCAACTTATTCATCAATGATTTGGAGGAAGGGATAAACAGTGAGATGGCAAAGTTTGCAGATGATACTAAACTGCTCAAAATAGTTAAAACCCAAGCAGACTGTGAAAGATCTCACAAAACTAAGTGATTGGGCAACAAAATGGCAAATGAAATTTGATGTGGATAAATATAAAGTAATGCACATTGGAAAAAATAACCCCAACTGTACGTACAATATGATGGGGGCTAATTTAACTACAACTATTCAAGAAAGAGATCTTGGAGTCATCGTGGATAGTTCTCTGAAGATGTCCATGCAGTGTGCAGCGGTAGTCAAAAAAGCAAACAGGATGTTAGGAATCATTAACAAAGGGATAGAAAATAAGATGGAGAATATGTTATTGCTCCTATACAAATCCATGGTGCACCCACATCTTGAATACTGTATACAAATGTGGTCTCCTCATCTCAAAAAGGATATGCTGTCATTAGAAAAGATTCAAAGAAGGGCAACTAAAATGATTAGGGGATTGGAATGGGTCCCATACGAGGAGAGATTAAAGAGGCTAGGACTTTTTAGCTTGGAAAAGAGGAGACTAAGGGGGGATATGATAGAGGTATATAAAATTATGAGTGGCATGGAGAAAGTGAATAAGGAAAAGTCATTTACTTGTTCACATGATAGCAGAACTAGGGGCCACCCATTGAAATTAGTGGGCAGCAGGTTTAAAACAAATAAAAGGAAGTTGTTCTTCACACAGCGCACAGTCAACCTGTGGAACTCCTTGCCTGAGGAGGCTGTGAAGGCTAGGACTATAACAAGGTTTAAAAGAGAACTGGATAAATTCATGGAGACTAAGTCCATTAATGGCTATTAGCCAGGCAGGGTAAGGAATGATGTTCCTAGCCTCTGTTTGTCAGAGGGCGGTGATGGATGGCAGGAGAGAGATCACTTGATGTTTACCTGTTAGGTTCACTCACTCCGGGGCACCTGGCATTGGCCACTGTCGGTAGACAGGATACTGGGCTAGACGGACCTTTGGTCTGACCCAGTATGGCGCTTCTTATGTTCTTATATTCTTAAGAGGCTGGAGAGGGGCACAGGGTTAACTGTTCACCTAGTCCTTCCCCTCAAGCTATGTGTGGAGAGATTCAAAGGGGTGGGAGATCTGTCTCATGAGCTTATATCTAGATAGATTGCTATAAGTAAACTTGATGGATAGGAACTGTATGAGAACAGAGGATCATGTGGCTGCCATAGATTTGCTGAGTGGCTCTGCATGAAAGCTTAGTGACCCCATCAGCACTACCTCTTGGGTGGATTCACAGCAGAGCTGTGCAGGAGTCCACCCACTCCCCACAAACAGAGCACTTGCCCAAAGCTGGGACGTTAGCAGAATCCGAGGGAAGGAACAATGCTGCTGCAAAAGACATGCTCCCTGCTTCTGTGCTTCCTGGGAAGGGTTTCAGTTTCCCCTTCTGCAGCAATGGAGGGGAGGACTTGGGACTGTATTGCTGTTAGTGCTACTATTGTTCCTAGGCAACATCACACAATGTGCTGGAACCCCTGCCACACTAGACACAGTAGGTTGTGATAGAGTGTCACCATTCACCTGACATTTCCTTGATTTTCTTTCTTTACTGTAATGGATGGAGTTTTTGTAAAAAAAAAAAACACCCAAAAACCTGCTCAGTGGAACATACCGTGCAAGGTGCATGACAAGAGTGATTTCTGAAACAGCTGCGTGTGCACAATAGCCACTGTTGCAATTTAAATGCCTTGGCCACTTAGAGCATTTTTATGAGAGCAGCACATTCGAGACCGATTGACTGCTTGCCAAGCCCATTTTTTTTTAAACCAATGTCATTTCTTCCCATGAGAGTGTGTTTGTGTACTTGTGAGAGCGGGTCAGTGGGTGGGCTGGAGGAGGAGAATAGGAGGAATATACTTAGGTATCACAAGAAAGATTTGGGTTGAAAATAGCTCGCTATTTCTCTCGTGAAGCAGATGATGCAGTCGCTTGCCTTCACTAACATTGGCTGCACCTATTAGTGGGTGGGTGTGGGAAAAAAAACATTCTACAGTGATTGGTGAGAGGAAGGCAAGCCGGGGTGACGGATTCTTCCTACTAGTGGGGGAGGGAGCATGAGGCCCCACCCCCTCTGTTGCCCCACCTCTGCACATCCCCTTCCCCTTTTGGGCCCGCCTCCTGGTCAAACTAGAAGCTGGAGTTGGGCCAGGGAGCCCAGGCTTCTCTACCTACCTGGGGTGGGAGGGCTTAAGAGCAGCCCCCAGCCCATGTCCTCACCCATGAGCCACTGCCCATGGCAGGTGGAGGGTTTGCGGCTCCGCACAGCAGCCAGTGTGGCTCTTACCCCAACCCAGCTCCAGCTTCCAGCCTGTCCTGGGGGAGGGGCCTTGGGAGCCGAAGAACTGCTGCCAAGCCATGGTGAAAGAGCCACCCGGGCAACTTTGGCGAAACACAGACCCTTCACTTGCCCTAGGCAGAGGGACCCAGGGGCAAGGACACAGGCTGGGGGCTGTTCTTGGGCACCCCCACACCAGTCAGGTGGAGGGTCTGCAGCTCCACACAGCTGCCCGGACTCCCTGGGCTGCTCTTACCCAGGCTGGGCTCCAGCTTCCAGCCTGGCCAGGGGACAAGGCTTCAAGGGAGAAGGGGAGGGGCAAAGGATGGGTTGTTCACTTTCAAAAGTGGGAGGGCCATGGCCCCTTCCCCCATTCCAATGTCTCTGAGACAAGCTATAACTTAGAGGGCTCAAGCAAGTGCTTTCCTGAACGTGCCTCTGCAAGACTAAAACATGAGTGTTAAAAGAGAGGGGGAAAGCAACTTGGTTAATTCTGTATATTGAGGGATAGTGTTTCATGGGCCTGAATAGGCTCTAGGAATTATTTGGGGGAATTTCTGTGGCCTGTATTACACAGGAAGCCAAAGTAGATGATCACAGCGCTCCCTTCTGGCCTTGGAATCTATGAAATCTATGACTTAATAGGGACAGATGACAACACTTATGTCACTGCCCACCATTGAGGGTTGTACAGAGCTGCATGGGCCCAGGAGGACACCAGAGACATCGTACCATCAGTTCTACCCATGAGGCTGGTGTCCCTGGTGTGCTGGCCCCACTCCAGTACCGCTTCTCCTTCCCACCCCTCTTTGCCCTTGTTCAGAAATACTACTATTGTGAGCAGCCCTTGAACAGTTGTGCAGTGGGGGAAGGTGCAAAGGCCTCTGCCAACATGCCCCTTAGAACTGAAAATCCAGGGGGTGGATCTTTCTCTGTGCTTTGTCCAGTGCAAAGCTCACTACATCCTCCAAGCTGCACTCTATGTTTACAGGTGTGTTCTTTACAACACAGCCTTGTACTACAAGTCTGGTTCTACTTTCATTTACATTGGTTTGGTTTTCTACAGTGTAATCCCATTGATTTTAATGCAGTTACTCCTGATTTACACTAGCACAATGAAAGCGGAACGGTGTGGTTTATGCTGAGAATTTAGGGCAGTCAGTAGTAAAAGAAGATCAGAAATGTGGATATTTAAAGTTGAACCCAGTAACCGCCTCCATTAGCAATGTTTCCATTTGGGTGATTTTTCTTAACATGGGCATGTTATAAAAATGGACGATCAACACATTCCGAAGTGTGTGTACCAAGGAACGCGCTAGACAGGTGGTGATTATGTGGTTCCCAAAAGCTTTGGTTGCATGACAAGACTGCCAGTGATAGAATAAACCGAATATATAATCAGACCCCCTTAAGCACCTGGCCAGAGATTATTCTATGAGGCAGCCCATTTGCAAGGAGGCCATGTCCCTTTCAGATTTGCCATGACGATGATGTAGTCAGAAAGGAGTTCATAGGCTGGTTCTTCATATTCCAGCTCCTGGAATGCTCTACAGTAAATAAATTGTCTCAGTCGTTTCAGAAAATGCCACTTAATATTTGCTGGCTCCTGGGAGTGCTAACCATTGTCACATTCATTGAAAAATACAAAAAAAAAAAGAAAAAAAGTAGACCCCCGGGAATGTCATCAGTATGCCTGCAGTCACAATAGTTTTATTACAGGCTGGGAGAATACAAAGCTGTTAGTATGACATATTGTATTTCTGGGCTGCGGTAGCAGAAAAATGATATAAAAGAGAAATATTAATATATTCCTATCTGATTTAAAACAAATCAATATAAGGCACTGGAACTGCAATGATTGCCACGATTAAGAGCCAGAAAGAAGGAAAGAAAGCTACATATTCTCTACTTTCAGTTTATAATACCTATTGAATCTCAGGAAAGTAATGACCTCCAGTTAAAGGACTAATTCTGCTGTCTTGGACACTATTGTAAACCAGGGGTAATGACAGCATAAAGCTGGCATGACATAAGAATCAGGCCCTCTATATCAAATACAGTAATATACATTTTACTTGGCTTTTTCTTTAGTTTAGCTTTTAGCCAACTCAGTGAAGTGGTCACTCTTTGGCAAACAACAAGATGCTGTTGAATGATTTAGGCACTAAAATTAGTTCAATATTAATACTGTATTAATATTAGTTGATATTCACCCCTTCTTGTCAACTGTTGGGAATGGGCCACATCCCCCTCAGCTGAACTGACCTCATTAGCACTGACCCTCCCTTGACTTGGTAGGGCAACTCGCATCTTTTCATGTGCTGTATATTTCTCCTTGCTTACTGTATTTGCCACTCCATGCATCTGATGAAGTGGGTTATATCCCACAAAAGCTTATGCCCAAATAAATTTGTTAATCTCTTAAGTGCCGCAAGGACTCCTCATTATTTTTACTGATACAGACTAATACGGCTACTACTCTGAAAATTAGTTCAGTTTGCCTATGTTCAAAATCTAATAATTTATAATTTTTATATTTTGTCTCCCCAAAGCACATCAGTATAATATCTGAGTTTCCCAGGTTAATGCAGTCTGCATGGCAAGTTACTTAGTGGACATCATGAATTTTCTGTTCTTCTCCTTTCCCTGTTAGACAAGACTGTTCCTTAGGATATATGTTTATGTTCTTCTGCTTCTCTTCTTCCCAACCTATGCTGGGGTTTGCAAATAGAAACAGTGTAGAGGTCTTATACTGTCTATGCCACATGAGGAACATCTTTACACTTTACATATTCCCCAGATACCAGATCTGCTGTTTGTGGACTGGGGTGCAATGTAAAGGAATTGCATTAGATCAGGGGTCAGCAACCTTTCAGAAGTGGTGTGCCAAGTCTTCATTTATTCACTCTCATTTAAGGTTTCATGTGCCAGTAATACATTTTAACATTAATAGAAGGTCTCGTTCAATAAGTCTTTAATATGTAACTGAACAATTGTTGTATGTAAAGTAAATAAGATTTTAAATGTTTAAGGAACTTCATTTAAAATAAATTACAATGCAGAGCCCCCCAGACTGGTGGCCAGGACCCAAGTAGTGTGAGTGCCGCTGAAAATCAGCTCACGTGCCGCTTTTGGCATCTGTGCCGTAGGTTGCCTACCCCTGCATTAGACTAATGAATAAGGCTTATGGATTTTCTTCTGCAGTTGCTGATGTGTTAATTAGCATGCCAATATCATTATGTATCTTATTGCTATTTATTTTACTATTTCATATTTCTGTATAGCATTATAGGTATGCATAGTTCTTACCTAGCCCATGAGGACACACTGCTTGCCCCAAACACCCTACAATCCAAATCAGTCATGACAGAAACAGAACACTGGAATAGAGGAAGGAATACACAGAACAAGGCCCTTCTGCTGCTTGGGTGGACTTGTAAAAATTAAGCTTGCAATGCTAATGCTGAAGCAGTAATTAAAGCCAGTGATGCCGTGTTATAATGGGGGTGATGAAGATTACATGATATTCATGTCTGTCCATTGGTAAGTGCACTGAGACCACTACATCCGTTTACTTAGCCCTTTGAAAACCGGTCACACGCTTATGACTTTTGCTCCCTATTGACTTGGGCCATATTTAAATCAGTGACCTATAGGTCATTAGTTCTCAAAGTGGGGGTCGTGACCCCTTGGGGGGTCACGACCCGGTTATGTGGGGGTCGCGAGCCCCTGCTGCCTGCAGCCAGCCCCGACCCCTGCCGCTGGTGCAGGCTGCCGGCATCCAGCCCTGATCCTGGGCCTTGCTGCCGCAGGCGGCCTGTGCCTCGGCCGCCACGGCAGGCTGCGGGCATCCCCGGTCCCGGCCTCTGCCGCGGCGGGCTGCTGGTGCCCCCCTGGCCCAGCCCCTGCCCCGGGCTGTCAGTGTCCCCCCGTCGAGCCAGACCCCTGCCCCGGGGACTGCTGGAACCCCCTGCCCCAAGCCTGGCCCCTGCCATGGTGGACTGCAGGCACTCCTCTCCTCCAGCCCGGCCTCTGCCCCGGGGGCTGCCAGCAGCCCCCCAAGCCCAATCCCTAAGGGAGGTCATGCTTAGAGGCCTGGGGTCCGAAAGAGGTCACCAATGCAAAAAGTTTGAGAACCACTGCTATAGGTGAAAGGTACTGTTCTCACTAACAGTCTCCTGAGTCATTCCATTCCATGATACAGTTCATTTAATTTAACCCTGCCGATGAAAGAAAGAAAGAAAAAGAATTTGTAAGGAAGTGGAAAGTTTCCCCTCCATCCTTGTCCCTGCCTATACTTGCAGATAATTTGATGCAATTTGTTTGAGGTCTTCTTCTTATTTCACTGTCCTTCATTAAAATTCATGCAAACTGAATGCATTCCTAGCTATTGCAAAATGCATGGATTACAGCTACATTATATTCAGCTGTGATCTATATTGGAATTTTGCATGACGCTTCTTTCCTTGTGTGAAACTCAAAGGGAATTTGAATCATCCCTTATTCGTTTCCAGTTGATGCAGTCCATTAACACTAAATCAAATAAAATGTAGTCAATATTTAGAATGGACTAGTGTGAAGATTTAAGAATGTATGCATCCATTAAAAGAAAAGAAACAAAGTAATTATCTGATTTGTGTCTACTAGATGGTATCTACTTTTAAAGTATAATTAATTATAAACAACTTGTTTTTATTTATTATTTGTACTACAGTACTCCCCAGAGACCCCAATGAAGACTGGGGATCATTGTGTGAGGTGCTGAACAAACATACAGTTATGGCCTGATCCTGCTATCACTTGTTTTACTTAACTCACATGATAGTTCCATCAATTTTAAATGCAACTGTTTACATGCATAAAATGAAATGTGCAGAAGTCTTTGCAAGATTAGGGCCTAAGGGATTGTCTACACTTACCGGGGATCGACACTGCGACGATCGATGGATCTGGGGGGTCGATTTAGCGAGTATAGCATCTCCCATTGATGCAGCATAGTGTAGACACTGTGGTAAATGGACATAAGCTATGTCGACTCCAGCAACATGAATAACATACCTGGAATTGTGTAACTTAGGTTAACCTACCCCCACAGTGTACATAAGGCCTAAGAGACCATCCTGTTCATGTATATATTCATGTAAGTTAACAATTGGTGCTGATATATAATCTTCTGGGTTTAATTTTGTGTTTGTGTCTGAGTACCTGTGAGTAAGGAAACTGTAACAAAACTAGGAAGCCCCTCATAAAACTGCAATAAATACCTTAAGGAAATTATGTGAACTGAATTTTTCAGAGGTTGTAAAGTAGGGAAAATGAGCAACAGCCTCAGGCCTTTGAGAGGGACACACACTGAGATGTGTGAGTTCAAAGACCACAAACACTCTGAAACATTTCAGGGTGGGACGGAGAAAAGACATTCTGAATAGTTTATAGGTTTGTTTAGTCAGTGTGACTCTTGTCTTATGGCACATGTGTGCCTGAATCAGAAGTGAAGTAGAACGATTATTGTAGTGACTGGTATGAATGGATTAATATAGATCATCCAATATAAGGCTCCGATGCTGCAGAAATATTTACACTTGCTTAACTTTACACAGTGTGAGTAATCCCACAAAAGTCAAAGGATGAAATCCTAGCCCATTGATGAACTTGCACTGGCCTCTATGGGGCCAGGATTTTGCCCAAAGAGACTATTTGGGATGCATAATGTTAAGTACATGTGTAAGTCTTTGCAAGGTGAAGACATACGTATATAACAAGAACTCTGATTTCTTTGTTTTACTTCCTGCTGCTGTTCTTATTTTTAACAGCTTTTTAAAATTTATTTATCTCATCTCCAGTATATAGAAACAATCCATTCTGCCTCTGAAAAGAATGTCTCAGAGCAGTGATACTTAGACTGATGCCCAGGAGCCACAAGGGGCTCTTTAATGTGTCTTCCACCGCTCTTTGCAGCACATGATATTAAACCACTATGTGATTTAATTATTAACCAATCTAAATCATTAACCAAAAGAGAGGCGTTTACTATGTTATTAACCAACTTAGTTGATAAAGTAATAATACTTAGTTCCTTTTGCTGTGAGAATTATATATATATAGTATATAGTACCATGTTAAATGAAACAATGAATTCACAGTTCTGTGGCTGTTTTGGATAATGTTGATCACTAATTTGAGGCCTGAACCACTGAGGTCTGAGTATCACTGCTTTAGACAAAAGGTTTCAGGGGGAGACCTTCAAAAACCATATAGACACATACCTCCTGTTTATATATCTATAGCTGTCCTTCCGGCTTCTCAACTCCTCCATTTGGAACTGACAGAAAAGGGCTGCTCTTGAACATGTTGTAGGATGGTGTTGTACATATATATATATATATAGTTGGCCTTGTCATCATTTAAAGTTAGATCTGCTTCACTTCACAGTACTAACCAGGAGGTCATTAACACTTGCTGTCAGACATTTACAAGCACCCTACCCTTCCAATATTACTAAATGGAATGTGGGTCATGGCTAACCCCAGCTAGATGGGAGCGGAGTCCTGGAGAGGTCTTGGTGTGGAAAAAGGGATCATGATATGTAGTATGTTGAGAACCACTGCTCTTTGTGGATACACAAAGCTCTTTAAATCATGGTTCTTTCCCTGCAGGCCCTCTACCAGCTATGGCTTTGAGTGGCCCCCTGAAGCTGCAGATTTAGCAGCCCAACTCCCAGGCTGTGCAGCAAAGGTGTTTGTGTTATTATCTCTCTTTCATAGTTTTTTTGTAAACATTGATATGAATTTACAACTGCATCGACAATCAGATTTATTCATCATTTTGTGACTCGGGAAGTGACACCTTCCTAATGAGAGAAACCATTCATCCTACTTCAGTGTTGTCCTCAGGTATAACACAGCACACATTTCCAGTAACACACTTCATGCTACACTGCTCTGTGCTTTCATTAAAACCTAAAACCTTACCATGACAACCCACTTCAATCAGGACCTGTTCCAAACACCACAGAAATCAATGGAAAGATTCCTGTTGACTTCCATGGGCTTTAGATTAGGCCCTTAAAGAGCATTTCTTTAAAATAACATTATTCCTACTGTGGGAACATGTACTTTACAAGTCTACATTGTGCAATTGTATATATATTGCACTATCTTCTTAGGATCATAACGTTCATTTTTGGTGACAGGCAAGCTCTTTCTCTTCTTTCTTCCTTTCAGCACTGGAGATCAAATGAAAAATGTGACAGTGGTTAGATCTGGCAGTTTATTTCTGTGCCACTATTTTGATGCAGCAAAATAAATCCATTTGTTTCTTATGTAAGTAGAAGACTTGTGGAGTCTCTAGATCAGGGGTCTTCAAACTTTTCCCCCTGCAATCCCTTTCTGTGGAGGGAAAACTCTGGGGACCGAAATGCCGCTGCAGAAAGCGGAAGTTTTTTCAGTGGGACTAAAATAGCCCAGAGTTTGGCAGTCTCCTGGGCGGGCTCAGCAGTGGTGCTGGGGTCTCGCACACCACATAGGGTGGGCTTGCGCACCCCTGGGGGTATGTGCACTGCAGTTTGAAGACCACTGCTCTAGATGCTGGCTGTGTGCTCAACCTGTGAGGCATGTAGGACTTGAATAGAGACTGGGAGTGGCTGGGTCGTTACACAAATTTAATCTATTTCCCCATTTTAAGTATCCTCACACCTTCTTGTCAACTGTCTGAAATGGGCCATCTTGATTATCACTACAAAAGTTTTCTTCTCCTGCTGATAATAGCTCATCTTAATTAACCTCTCAGAGTTAGTATGTCAACTTCCACCTTTTCATGTTCTCTGTGCGTATATATCTTCCTACTGTATGTTCCATTCTATGCATCTGACGAAGTGGGCTGTAGCCCATGAAAGCTTATCCTTAAATAAATTTATTAGTCACTAAGGTGCCACAAGTACTCCTGTTCTTTTTGCAGATACAGACTAACACCGCTGCTACTCTGAAAACTTTCCCTAAAGTATTCTGGGTCTTCCTTAAGTATGTCTTTTAAAATCTTGTTAGGATTTGCCCTGGGACTGTTAGATGAAAGAAAACGATCAGAGTCTTCTAACTGTGGAAATATTTTCCCTGCCGACTAACATTTTGATTTGAAAGTGGTTTCGGAGAGACCTTAGGTGTTTACTGAAAGTGCTGTCATAGTCTTGGGTCTGGCACTTCTTTAGCCAGCAGAGTGTCCGGGTGGACTACAAGGGTTAGTCCTGGGCTACCAGGGCTCACGTTGTGCGGTACATTAACACTTCCCACTGGTGGGTTTCTTTGCTCTGGTGATGACCGTGGGAGAAGATCCCCGTCTCTGAATGCGGACTGCACCTGTGGGCTCTTTGAGGCTGTAGGGGAATGGTGCCAGAGAAGACATCGCTCAAAATGAGCAGCGGGGGGTGGGACCTATTGTGGAATATGAGGACCAAGCTTTGGGCAGCCACATCCCTCCTCCCTAATAACACTAAATGCAAGAACCCCCCACCCCAGCCTCCAGGCACCTGCCAGCGCGGAACGAGCATTATTACGCGTTAAAGGATGAATAAATGACTCATTGGCAGCCGCCTGCGCGGATCGCTCCTCTGCTGCGCGCCCGCGGGAAGTTCGCCTCGCCCCGGCTGGCAGGTCGAGGAGGGGAGGCGAAGCTGCTCCTGGGCGAGGCCGTGGCTCGCCACTCCCCGTCTGCGCATGAGTCACCCCGGGAGGCTGGGGAGGTTTGACTATTTCAGGGGCTGAGTCCCGGAGTTGCCGAGAAGCCGGCGGGGCTGGCTGGGAGCTGGGCGGGTGCCTCCCCCATCAGGCGCCCGGCTCAGTCGGGCGGAACTTCTGCCGGCGCTTCGAAGCGGGCGGGACCCGGGGAGAGGGTGGGCTCGTTTCAGGACCCTGGACAGCGCCGGAGGGCAGGGCGCGTCCGCTTACCGGCAGCCGGAGCTTCGGATCTGCCCAGAGTCCCCACCAACATGCCTGGGGGGCTCCGCAAGTCCCCCCGGGAGGCATTTGCCATGTCACCCCGCCGCTCCCTCTCTGCAGCCCACCCTGTGCTCACCGCGGGGCGCATGGCGACGTGGTAAGACATGGACTTGGCAGGAGTTCTCTTGGCTTCTCTCCTGGTGCTGGTGCTGGTGATTTCTCTGCTGTCCAACCTGCTGGTGCTGCTATGCTTCGTCTACAGCGCCGAGCTCCGCAAGCAAGTCCCCGGGGTCTTCCTGGTGAACTTGTCCTTCTGCAACCTGCTCCTGACCGTCCTGAACATGCCCTTCACTTTGCTGGGGATCCTGAGGAACCAGCCGCCCATCGGTGACTGCGTCTGCAAAGCGGTGGGCTTCCTGGAAACTTTCCTCGCCTCCAACACCATGCTGAGCATGGCAGCCCTCAGCATCGACAAGTGGATCGCCGTGGTGTTCCCCTTGAGTTACGCCAGCAAGATGCGGTACAAAGACGCCGTGATTCTGATGAGCTATTCCTGGCTCCATTCCTTGACCTTCCCTTTGGTCTCCTTGTTTTTCTCTTGGGTAGACTACAGCAACGTGTACGCCTCTTGCACCTTGCACCTGAGGGAAGAGACGGAGAGGAGGAGGTTTACCGTGTTCACCATCGTGTTTCACGCCACCAGTTTCATGCTCTCCCTGGTGATACTGTGTTTCACCTACTTGAAGGTGTTTAAAGTGGCCAGGTTCCACTGCAAAAGGATAGACATTATTACAATGCAAACGCTGGTTTTGCTGGTAGATATCCACCCCAGGTAATGTGTGTGTGTGTGTGTGTGTGTGTGTGTGTGTGTGTGTGTGTGTTGTTTTAATTCCGATGTGTTCACGGTGTTTTAAATCACCCACTCCCTTACGGACCCCGAAACCACGTCTTGCTTTTCTAAGCACCTTTCGGCGTCTTTATTCATGTCCTGCAATGCTGGTGGCCCCTTCTCCTGCAGCGTTTTTTTCTAACTTCAAAGGCTGTTGTTTCATTAACTCCTCTGTTCATTTAGTGTCAGTAGCCCGTGGCTCTAGGCAGCTTTGTTTCAACGGGAAGCGAAGGTTCCCAGAAAAGCCCGGACACTGAATGGCTCTTGTAGCTGCTAAGCACGGGTGTTTATGTCGCTAACAGTATCCAGAGGGTTGGTGGGTTCTGGGCTTTTGTTCGGTCTCAAGCCCTTCATTTGCCAAGTTCCCGCACCTGAGACAGACACTTGACAGACTTTACTTTTGGCTCCAGAGTCTCCTCGCTTCTTGTCTTAACTCACTGATTGTTATTTTCCCTTTTCAGCGTGAAACAGCGTTGTCTTAACGAGCAGAAAAGGAGGCGGCAGCGGGCTACAAAGAAAATCAGTATTTTTATAGGGTCTTTCGTGATCTGCTTTGCTCCTTACATTATCACCAGGTTAGTACTCCCTGCCTCTTCCGGGAGCCTTTGGGAGCAATGCGTCATCAAGAATAAGCTACCCCAAGATTCCCGGGACAGCAACAACAAGACATTGAGATGATAACAATAAACAAACAAACCTCCCTTTAAGGTCATTAGGGATAATGGGTTGGACCAAGGGTGATAGATTTGGGGAAATATGAACATATAAACATAGGGACACAAATAATGCTAAACCAGATTTATTGGTAAATTGATAAAGTAATATGAGACTTTGTAGTTTGTTTGTTTTTTACAACAAAGTATAGATGCCTCTTCCAGAAAGAGTGGGATTTTAGGGCTGGAACCAGGAGTTCATTAGATCCATTGGGGTTTTTTGGCAGTTTGGCTGATCATCAGCACACCCATTATTATAGTCCAAAGATGCATTCAAGCACTATAAAAATATGCTTTTCAGAGGTATATGGCTAGATCCTCAACTGGTTGAAGCTCATTGACTGAATTGAAGCCACAAAGATTTGCACCAGCTGATGATCTGACCCATAGTTTCTCTGCCCAGAAATATTATTGATGAAATAATCTAGGGTTTGATCCTGTGCCTGCCTGTGGAACTCAGTGGCAAAACTCCTACTAATTTCAGTGATGCAGGATGGTTTTCCAGGAAGTGTCAGTTCCTAAACACTAAGGAATATCCAGTTTAAAGCAGAGGGTAGTTAAAATGTCAGAAGACTATATCTTCAGATGGTGTAAATCAGCAGGGTAGAAGCCAATGGACTCACGCTGATTTACACCAACTGAGAATCCAGCCCATTATTTTTAACATGTATGAAACTGAGTCATGATTTTCAAAAGTGACTATTTTTTGTGGGAGCCTGATTTTTTGGGGTGACCAATTTATGACACCTTGAAGGGGCTTGATTTTCAGAAAGTGTTGAGCATCTATCTTCTTAAAAATCAGGCTCTTGGAAGACACATCAGGTTGGATCCAAAACACTGAGGGACCCAAAACACTACTAACTTTTGAAAATTTTGAGTTTGGTATGCTGATTTTGCATAATTAGGGCCATATTCTACCATCTTTCCTCACCCTGTTCCTACCACACTTGGCTTCAATAGATAGCTGGACCAAGAAGAGCTTTCAAGGACAGAACAGAAATTGTTCTCAATTTTTCCAGCTTTTGCTTATGTATAGTTTAACTTTTGAGATGGTACTTTTTATTATCTCACCTTTTCATTAGTTGAAAGGTTTTTGTCTGATTGACTAGATAGCTGCATTTCCTCTTCTCTTGGGGGAATTGTTACAAATATTAACATGACACCAGAAAGTTAAAAGGTTAATTGATTAATGTTCTGTACCATATGAGTCATTTTCTGTTCATTATTGTGACCATCAAGCTATAACTCTATATCAAGCAAAGGATGGATTCTGCCATCTTCACTGTATTATACCTGGTTCAGCAAATTCCAGCCTCCAGACATTTTTTAATGCTGAAATATTTCCCATAAACTATTGAAACAAAAAGCCATTCCATTCCTCAGATGAGGTGTTTTGTAAATGTCAGCTAATGCGTTTTCTTAATGCATGAAGTGACACTGCATATGTCAACAGAGAGAAAGTTAAAATTCACTTATTAAGGGGTGGCTTCTGTCCTTGCTCTCCTGGCCTCAGAGGGCAGCAGAATGGAAAGGGTTTGGGGAGGGCTACATGGGCATCTAAGAGGGCTTCGTGCACAGTTAAGCTGGAGGAAGGTTGGGGTGAAGCTGGAGTATTTGTTGCCATGCAGGCTTTCTGTTCTTTCCCCACTTGATGGGCTGTGTTGGGTTCACACAGACCATACCCGCCTTTGAGTTAGAATAGTCTTCTTGGGTGCTCTGGAATAGAAGATTCCCCAGCACATAGCCTGGCTACTCAGGCTATGCTCTGAGATCAGAATTTGCCCCTAACTTCAGAAATGTTAATGAGATTATGGAAATGAGCAATAAATTCTGTCTGTCGGGATGAAACCCAATAAAGTTAATCCTTGCTATAACAGCATTGCTAACAATGGGACACTGCCCTTTACCTCACTGAGGTCAAGGGGAGCTTTTCCATTTTCTTTAGATTAATATTGGGACCATAATCTGTTATATAATACACCTACACACTCAAGTATAGCTATATATACATTTCTTCTCTTTGACAGCGTTCTACAAAACCATTCATTTTGTACAGGCCGAGCATATGTACCTTTATGTGGAGAGAAAATCTAAGATAGGATAAACTGAGGAACCATGTACATTGTGATAAATCGCAGATCCACATGATACACTTATTTGTAATGCACTTTTTGACCTCCTTGCTTTCTGTCATTAATCCATCTCCCTGAGACTTGTTCTAACATTCCAAGCCCTGGAGCCGATACAGATACCAGCTACATTCTTTGAATCCACTTGCCAGAGAAGTGTTTTCCCCTCCCCACCCATTGCACACACACAGCTGTGGAATTTGCTGCCATGTTTCACTTATCTGAGGCCCAGGATGGGCAAGATTCAGTCCTGGATGTGTGCCAGGTTTCATAGGAATATAACTTTCAAATCCAATATTCTTCAGCCCTGAAACATGAGAGCTTTGTACTACAAGAAGAGGGAAATTCCAAGCCTCCCAAAGAGACCACGAGCTCATGGCTAGCTCTGGGAATGCCTGGGACATCACACTTTGAAGTCATTACATTTTAATATATAGAAAAGCTAGGTGAGGTCATTCTCAAAGGTATTTCTGGTGACTTCTGAGCTCTGTGCAGTTGACCTCATGGTAGTTAAGGCTTTGTGGGTGAATAGATATGAAAAATAGTACAAATAATTTTGTAAAGAAACCTCTCCACTTTATTAAAAGAGTTTTTCAGTCACAGATGAGACCTATGCAGAATACACGATGTTTATACAGTGCAGTTTATTGCCACCCATTTGAGATGACCTTTTTAACTCAGTTACAGTTTCACCGCTCATGACTAAGGCTACATTTTAGTCATGGATATTTTTAGTAAGAGTCATGGGCACGTCACGGGCAGTAAACAAAAATTCACAGCCTGTGACCTGTCCATGACTTGTACTATATACCCCTGACTAAAACTTGGGTGCTCTGGGGTAAGGGGTGGCCAAGAGGTGCTGCAGATGCTCTGGAAGGGGGTGGCCCGGGGCACTGCGGGTACTCTGGAGGGGCAGCCTGTGACTCCTGCTTCTGCTGAGGGGAAGAGGAGTGCGGGCAAGGCTGGCAGGGAAATGTGGCCAATGGGAGCTGTGGGGACAGTGCCTGCAGGCAGAGGCAGCGCGCAGAGCCACCAGGCCACATCTCCACCTAGGAGCCAAGGGAGGGACACATTGCTGCTTCCAGGGAGCTCCCCCAAACCCTCACCCCCTCCCACACTCAAGCCCAACCTTCAGCACTGACTCCCCTCACACCCCCAAACTCCTGCTGCTGCTGTGGGAGGTGGGGGGAAGGACTCCGTGGCCTGAGACTGCCCCAGCAGAAGTCAGTGCAGCTGGCCCAGGGACTGGCCGAGTTGCTCAGGTGGCCCCTGGGTCAGCCAAGCCGGCCCCTGCAGAAGTCATGGAGATCCTGGAAAGTCACGGAATCCATGACTTCCATGGCAGACTTGCAGCCTTACTCATGATTAATGCACCCATCCCAAACTCATGCTGATAAAGCCTTTATGCCCCAGATTCAAAACCTGTGGCTCAGTGACTACTGGTGGTCTAAAGACAGGTAGCTGGCCACATAACAATGACATCTCTTCCTTGTTTCCATCTGCTAAATAACATTAACAGTTAAAAATGAATAAATACTTTCCTAATTTCACTTTTCCGAGTAGGCAATTACAGTAGTTGCCACACGGATATCTTGTGATTGCAAAAGAAAGGGGAAGTAGTCTGATAGATCGAGAACGAGAGCAAATATCCATGAGACTATGTGTATTATCTTGAGGTGCTTTATATTACACCAATGCATCATATATTCTCTCTTCATACATAACATTTCACAATATTATTAAGTAAGGATATCTTAATATATAGCTCCATATTCTATAGCACGTCTTAAACGTCTTTCTACATGTTGCCTAGGGAGACAGGAAGAGTCAGGAGTCAGACAAAACCTTGTCAGACAGCACTGAGATCTTGAACATATTGCCAATTGCTAGGCCAGTTCACCAAGTAGAATTAGGCAGGTTTTGCAGTAAGTTGCTACACTTCTTTGTATACAAGACATGGGAGTATGTTACTTCAGTGCTTAAATATACAGTTAAAACAATTTTTTCGCCTCATGGCTGTCCTTACTCAGGAAAATCTCCCATAATTTTACCTGTGTAATGACTACAGGATCATCAGGTGCTGCATAGTATAAAAATTAATTCTTAAGATGCTATTATTCCTGAAGATGTAAGTTGAATGGTTTTCTAGTGTGGATGTCACATTCAGCTTTTCCTCTTTGTTAATGTTTAACAGGTTGATAGAACTTCTTCCTTTTGTTACCATAAACTACTACTGGGGGATTGTAAGCAAGTGCCTCACCTACAGTAAGGCTGCATCAGATCCATTTGTTTATTCTCTTTTACGTCAACAGTACAAGAAAGTCATGAGCAACATTGTCAACAGGATACTTAAAAGGGATCTGTATCCTTCATCAGGCTACAACAGCTCTCTAGACACTGAAAATGATTATTGCTTACACAGAACATGCTAACATCATGACAGTCATTAGTCTTCAAGTTAGGCCTGACTTTTGCCACCATAAGGATATCATCACCTGATCTATCACATGTTGACTGGACAATGGTGAAGCATACCTTTTGGATATGAAGCTGGATTCCTGCAATACATTTGATTGTGGGCTTTCAAAACAGGCTCTTCCATTGTCTGCATTTAGTACTGAATGTAGCAGCACAGTCACTGTCAGGGATGGGCAGAGGTGATTCTGCCTAGCCACTGCTTTGCCTTCCGCACTGACTGCTTCTTGGTAAGTGGAGTAAGTTCAAGGTTTGGGGTTTAACTTTTAAAGCCTATAACATTCCAGATGCCATGTCCTGGTATTTTACTGAGGATCCAGCATCCTACTCTCGTAAAGCAAAGATTATGGGACCAGTGGAGACTCGGGCATGAACAGATAGTTGGAGCACCATTTGTACAGTATATTTGCATCTGAAATCCTGGATTTTGTCTTAGTTATAGAATATTTCAAAAGAGTATTTTAATTGACAGCTTGTTGTATTGATGCCTAGAATGGATACTGTGGATGGGCACTTTGAAAATGAGATTATTATTATTTATTGTAAGGCAACATGATTGTAACATAGACTTTAAAAGTGATATGTGTATTCAAATGCCAGTATTTTATGAGGCATAACCAAAGGCTATGTATCTGATTTAATAATCTTTAGCACTTTTGTGATACCACATAATTACAATAATCGCAGTGACAGCAACAAGGACATAATCAGAGTTTAGTTATCTAGCATTGTAATTTATGTCACTGAGCCAGGTCCACTCAACACACCTTTCATTAGGAGGAAATCAGGTCAATTAGTCATAGAAGTGACACTATATTTAAGATATTTTTTGTTCAAGAGCTATCCAATAACATATACCAGGATAAAATAGAGTAATTATTTTTAAAGAAAATATAATGGGGAAAACATCTTTCATACATCAGGTAAATCTGGTGAATAGCAGCAATATGGTGTGAGCTTTTGCCTTTGATTTAATTTAATTCCCTATTTAATTATGTTATTACTTATTATTATTCATCTAGAAAGTTTTTTGGGAAATGCTGGAACAAATTATGAACACTAGTCCATCAATTATATGTTATAATGGATACGAATTAACAGTGTTTTGTGGAGCTCAATAAACTAATGCTCTGTAGGCAAACAAAAGCAATTTTAAAATGTATTTTTGAGAGGAATATCTATAAGACAAAGTATAAAGATTGTCTTTATTTTTTAGGGTATATTAGCATTAAAATTAGGGATAGAATATTGGCCTTGATGCTGCAACAAGCTGAGAATTCTGATCTTGATTCAGCAAAGCACTTACGCATGCGATTTATTTTAAGCACTGAGGTAAGTCCTATTGAAGTCAATGGAACTATGCACATGATTAAAGTTAAGCACCGGTTTAAGCACTTTGCAGGACTAGGGTCAGGTGTGCAGCTGCTTCAAGGACTGAGCCCATTATCTGCAGTCTGAGAGGATTATAGGGCCCTATTGAAATCTCACTGAAATCGATGAAAAGGCTCATAGTGCATAACAAATACAAGGTCATCATGTTATCCTCTACTTTCAGAAGTTGAGGCCTTTCTAATGCTCTATTGCCATGCAAGTAAATTAGGCCTCGGTGTTCTGCATCTATAGCTGGCTCGTGTTAAAGCTGAATGTGCTATCATGTTTTGTCTACTTAGTAAAGTATTTGTACTCTCTTGAATTTTGTGTAAATACAATATTTCAGAAAAGGTATTTGTGTATGACATGTTCCATTTTCTTTTCTTCCTTCTCTTTCCCTCCCTTTATTCCCTATAATAATGAAACCTGGAGTTTAAATCTTTTATAGAAACTGCATCAGCAGTGTAAGAATTAGACATCTCTCCTGGATGAATGTTTATTTGTTTTAGAGTCAAGCATTTTTTGTGCCAAAAGGTTTTGATGTGCTCTGACATCTGTCACTACGACACTGATCTGTAAACTTTAGTATGTTTAATGATAGCTGCAATGTTTAGCTGGGCTATAGATTTTTTTAAAAAAATGCTGCTCCCTTTGAGTATTACATTTCATACTTAGCTGAATGTATTGCCAACTGTGACCTCCAAAAAATATGGAAATGAATAAAAATATTATTTGTGTTTACATTTTCTAGTGTTCAATTAATATGAGAAGAGAAACATAAGATATTATGATAATACAGTATCTGAAATCATGACAGTGCTCTTTTAAAAATCCTAAGCCAGAACCTGGTGAAGCCTGGTGCTCCTTTTTTGAAGTCAAGCGAACCCACGCTGATTCATACCAGCTGAGGACAGAGCGTCATGCATATATTTTGTAACAGAAGCTCAATGCGGCAAGATGCTGAATACCTACCAGAGGTGCTTAGTGCCTTCAGTTCCCATGAACTTCAATCTCAGAAGTTGCTAAGCACCATTCAGGATGGAGCCCTAAGAGCAGATAATTCAGATGTATAAATTAGCACTTGATGTACCTTTGTGAATAATCATCATCACAGAATAATTCCTGAATATGGAATGATTCCCACCCTTGTCTGACTAACAGAGAGAGCTTTTTAGCTTCACTTTGACAGCCATATGCAGCATTCTTCTGTTGCAGGCTTTCTATATGAAAACTACAGTGGAATCAGAATTCTTTAAGCATCATTTGTAACCCACATGTTACAGTGCATTTAAGTTCGGTGAGTGGGGGTTAAACTTAAAGTTGCTTGAAAAAAATAGCAGCTTTGAGTCTTAATGTGTTAAAATTATCCTTAGAAATGCAGTTCATCATTTTGTGAGATACTTAATCCTCAACTAGACAAAGCCCCTGAAAAGCTACTGTAGAGAAAGAAGCTGTAGTAGCAGGGAGATGGGAACTAGATGACACGATGAGATTTTTTTCCCCAAAAAAGTTACATGTGCAGTTGTGCATACAAAAATGCTTGTGCAATTATGTGTACAGTTTCATGGACACTTAGCACGATTCAGGTATTTGTATCTGTAAGTGTCCTGGTATATTTGTAATTAATGTGGATAGCCAGTGTGTGTATCTTGTCATGGTAACTACACGAACAGGCTTGGTGCATAGCTGTGCATCCGATTTTTTGCAAAGCAGGTCCAAGTAAATCTCTGGATCAGATTCTGTGCTGTACATTGACAAAGCACAGAAGGCCGAGACAAGGGATTAAACCACCTTTGTGTCCTCCCAGTATTGGCAAAATGGCAACTGACATAATTTTTGCAGCCCAGGGGATGCTCTAAGTTACAGCAGGCTTTCCTCACTGCCTATGGCAGTGACATAGGTCAGAATAGCAGCAATATAGAGTACTATGATTTGTCCCACTGCCATCTTTCCCAGTCTTCCTCTCACCATTGTTATTCCCCTTCTCCCCAGGCATGCAGGGAGGTCTTCATGAGAGCGGGTTCTGGTGACTTTTATGAGTATGCAATAAAACTTCAGTGGCTCTTAACCAGAATCGTGCTCACTCACTGTCAATAAAGTACTTAGGATTTTTGGTGTGTATAAATGGGAACAAAACCATGTTTGAACAGAGGAAACCATCACTTATTTCAGTCCACTCCTGACTTCTCCTTTTTAAGCAGGTGTATTTAGAAATGTTATTGATTACTGAAAAAGTACTCATCCTAGATTTCAGTCCATTAGCACTAATGGCCCCCATTAGGTTGCTAGGAGTCCTATTATGTATGTTAAAGACCCTCTGGGTGAAAATGTCATTTCTAATATCCAACCTAAACTTTTCTTTCTGCACCCTGTGTCCATTCCTCTTGTTGCCTGTTTTTTTCTTTGGCGGGGGGAGGAGAAGGGTTAAAATGGGCTACACCCTGAATCTTGTCCTTTTCACATAGCACAAACGGATTCTTATTCGAGCCTTTGTGGCATCAAGTCAGGTGTTTGTAAACTTTAATTTAGGTATGCAACTGAGCTTTCTTACTCTTTCTAGGATAAATGTGTTCAATTCTTGAAACCTTTACTAAGAAGACATTCTCCCCATCCTCTAAATTAGCTTTTCTTCACTTCTCTAGATGTATTTTTCTAACATTCAAATGTCTTTTTTTAAAGTATTAGGCTCAACCTTTAATACTGCTACAATATTCCAAATGAGGCCTTATGAGACCCTTATACAGCAGCTTCATTACCACCTTCACTTTACTTTATAATTCCCCTTTTTATACACCCAATCACCCTGTTTTCTTTCTTTGCAGCAGCCACATGCTGCAATTCATTTTCAGACTGTTTTGTTCACACACAGTAAATAGCTGTTTGGTCAGGTATTTCAACAATACTACTGATTTTTTTTTGTACTCCATTGACTTCATACATTAGACTTGTACTTCATAGGTAAAAGACGTTAATTGGCTATCCATGACTTTTGTGCAATGGAACTAACATACATCCCTCCTTTCATTTGCACAGTTCAGATTGGAATTCAGCTTTGATTCTGTCTTGCAGGTTAAACAAACACTGCCTCTTTATTCATTGTTGATGAAGGCTGTTCCAAACAAGTGATGGGAAAATCAACTGATCAGAGGGATCAGGAGAGAGATCCCTAAATTTGGCCAAGGGATTGCTGAAGCAGTGATGGTATCCAGTGTGTTAATGCTGCTGTACAAATGGCAAAAGGAAAACTTAAAGGAGACCAGTAAAGACATTTTTTTTCTTGGCAATAACAGATATGTCAATCTATTTTCAGTACTGATTTGGGAAATAAGTCTTGAGTGCTATATCTGATTATTCAAACCATCAGACTCTGACATAGAGCATTGAGCTGACCTCGGTCCAACGAGACATGGAACATGCTGGTCCCCTGCCCTCAGAGCTGTGTAACGGGCTTGATGCAGGACTCAGGGCTTGTCTGCTTGATGCTTTCAAAATGTGTTAGAGTGATTTGTAAAGCATGCTGATGTGTTGCACTCTAACTGCCTATGTAGATTATGCTGGTGCACTCTGAAAGGTACCCAGTTTGCATAAACATGCCCCTGTATACACTGGTAAATAGGAGCTTGAATTGTGTTTATTGTTTGATTGTAATTTTTGGGATCTGCAAGGGAAAGTATAATCTATGATTTTGGATTATACTGCATGTTATTTTAAAATATAAAAACCATTACAGGAGTAAGTTTGAGGCTCTGAAGGGGGCTATGAATTTGGCATTATGAAATCTGGGTCTTATTTCTGGATCCGTAATTGACACTGTATGTCTTCTCTGCACTGTGCCTCAGTTTCCTTACCAGTAAAATGGGCATAATATTGTTTACTCAACTTTATAAAGCATCTTGAGAGCCAGAGATGAAGAGCACTTGACTATGTGGTAGGTATTAAATACAGCTAGAAAGTCTCGTCTTGTACCTTTTACACCCTGTGCAGCATCTGTCTAGCTGCATTGACAAAGACCCTTCCCCACACCCTAATCACAAATAACTAAAGAATAAGGGGCAACATCTTGACCTGGCTTAAAAACTGGTAAAGCAACAGGAAACTGAGTTGGAGGGCCTCATCCTGTGTCATTCAAGTCAATAGGAGCTTTGGCATTGATTTAAAGGGGAGTAGGAGCAGATCCAAAGTGACTGGGCTCCAAATCCATAAGCGGATGTGGCACCTAACTCTCACTTTGGGTGCCTAATTCCAAAAGTTAAGAGCCACTGAGATCCTCAACACCCTGATCAGCTGCTGCCGAACCCTGGAAGTACTAAAGCCCTTTGCACCTAAATTTCTGACGTTAAAGTCCTCGAGCTGCCTAAATTTCTGCCTCTGGGCACACACGCTACTGCCTCAGTCCTGAGGCTGGAGCCTATCTCACACCCAAGCCCCAGGAGGATCCTCAAACTGGGTGGAATAGGCATGGCCTATCCTGTCTCTCCTGCAGGGGCCAATCTGGTAGGTGTACTCAGATAAATCCTAACTCCACACAAAACACATGGGCAAAGGAGAAGTCCCTTGTAACCTTTAGACCAGTGGTTTGGGAACTCACCCAGGATACAGGAGACATGTGGTCAACTCTCCCCTCTGCCTGATGCAGAGCAGGGATTTGTACTTGGGTTCCCCTACGCCCAGCTGAGTGACCTGTGGACGGGAGTGCTGGAAATTACATTGGGGTGAAGGGAGACCGTTTTGACATACAGACATTTTGCCTCCCCACAGGAGAGAACAACTTGACTCTGAGGCTGGGCTGACACCACCCCTTCAGAGGTAACATATGGGTCCGACTCTGAGAGAGGGAGTTACTCAGCCCGGAGACTCTGTTCTCCACAAAGGGACACTGGAGGGATCACTATCCCTTGGGACCCAGCAGCAATAATATAGCAGCAGGGCCGCTATAGTCTGGGACACCGCCTTGAGGCTCAGCCTCAGAGCAGCTCTGCAGCTATTCCCCAGGAGGCAATGAGGTATCCTCCCCTCTCAGGATGTGAACAGTGCTCCAGAGGTGTGCGGGGAAGCAGTGATTTGGCCCCCTGGTAGGACCCAACTGAAGTCATCAGAATTCTGAAGGGCACAGTGAGGCACTTAGTGTTCCTCGTTCTTCCCTTTCCCCTACGGAAAGATCAACAATGGATAAGCCACAGAAACGAATGGCTGAGAAATTTAGAACAAGCAACAGCATACGGGGTCATCCTGCAGAAGCGGTTGGCATGGTAGGTCATGGAGTTAAAAAGTATGGCTAGATATTGAAAAGGGGTGGATCATGTGAAGATTACTGATGACAGTTGTAGCTGTGCCCATCATGGGCCTTTTCCTGAAATCTTTAATTAGCAAAAAGCTCCTATCATATTGAGTTGTGTAGGGGCATTATTTGGAATATGTCATCTTCTTCCAAACACCATCCGTGAGGGCCAGATCCTCAGATGGTACAAAGTGGTGTAGCTCCATTGATATAAAGGATTTATACCTGCTGAGGATCGGGCCCAGAATACTGGCCACTGCCAGAAGCAGGAGGATTGACTTGACTGACCAGTGGGAGATATATACATGTAACTAAGAGGAAACTAAGAGCCAAAGGTCAGTGCTGATATTGCAGATCCTGTTTTCCTATGAAAAATATCTTGCTGTTCAATTTCATTTTCTTTTCACTCATTTTAATCCAATGAGTCCCACTAACACTGTCTTGGTCCAGCCTTAACCATTCTTTACTTCCACAGTTTCGTACATACATCCAATACTTGTAAATGGTTCTTGCATCTGCCCCTAATCATTATTTGGCTGAAGAAAACATATACACTGAAGTTCATATACTACTTCTGATGAGTCAGCCCTTTTGTAATTTTTGTTGCTCCTCTACAAATTTCTTTCCATTTGTGACATTTCTGATACTGAAATATCTGTGCTTTCAATGTTTTAGTGGCAAGATGGGAATAAGGGAGGGATGCACAATGGTGCTGATAAGTCCGAACTTTGTTTTCCAGGCTAAGCCACATAACAGGATCCATCGAGTCCACTGGATACTGTTACAACCAATATATTTTTTCTCTTTTCAGGTGCAGGATCTAATGATCTTCTGGGTAATACTCAGACCAGAATCATTGCACCTGGAGCTCACTGTAGACATGATTTCTTTGGAGAGAAGAGCTGCTATATATAGGTTTGGCCCAATGCCCACTGAAGCCAATCAAAAAACTGTCATTGATTAGGATAGGTAAGCCTACCTTTGTGATAGATAGTCCCCTACACCAAACATCACAGCAGTATTCAGTATCCAATCCCAAAGGACCAGTCACTTACCCCAGGTCAATTGCATATTAGATTTCACCAAAGACAATGCTTGTAGCCAGTCCTATAATAAACTATCTAAAGATTTATTAAGTGGGAAAAAGAAATAAGAGTTATTTACAAGGTTAAAGCAGCTAAACATATAAATTCAAATGAGTTGCAGTTTTAAGTTTCAAAAGATAATAGAAGCTTCTATAATAAGCAAGCAGTTTGTGTCCTTTATTGACGCTAATGCTTAGTAATCCTTGCCCCTCAGAGTCAAAGAAGAATAAAATATACAGTTTCTTCTTGTTATGCCCTTTTATTTCTTCTCCATTATGCTTCAAATTGCAAGTTCAGCTTTTGGGAGGAATTCAGTTGCATGTGTTCTCTTCACAGGGATGGAGTGGAGGGGAAACAATCAACAAAGTCTTTGTGTCCTCTGATGTTCCACAATGCTTTGTCTGGTGCTGATGGGCTCTCTTTTGTTAGATAGGAGATGACACCCCAGGACAGACTAGTATTTCACACTTGTTAGTGCTTCTTTCCTGACTGGTGATTTGCAATTATAGAGCAAACACTTAAATATTACCTTAACATTGTAAGTCAGATTAATGCATGCAGCAACTTACAAGAATTCCATAAAGTCTAAACACTAAGATCTTTTTAAAAATATATAATTCTAATACCTATTTTAATAGTATAAACACACAGGTGAGCCAGACTGGTTCCTGCTCGGTATTGGTCAATGTTCAGCTGAGAACTGAAGGCCTTGGCATACGCTGGCCTCTGGTTTCCCAGTGTCACAGCATTATCTCAAGCTAGCCCCGGAGAATGTTCTTAGATCTTTTGACTATAAAGCTTTCTGAGCTGAAAAAGAGAGAGCAATTGAACTGAGCCTCAAAATAGGACTGTTAAGTTCTTTTCTGGTAGAGCTTATATTAATTTTTAATATTTTAGCTGTGAACAGAAGAAGAGAAAGACCTTTGATTCGCAGCACAAATCTTTTCAGCATACTTATTTCCGCTTGTTCTGTTCTGTGGTGCTCAGACTTATTCAGATTTTTGGTCTTATTTTAAGGAAGATAGAGATTCGTCACTCATGTATCTCATCTCTCCTGACAACCCATACTGGATGTCCACAACTTCCCTTAGCAATGTTCATGCAAGCACAGTAGGCATCTAAAAAGCAACGCAGTAACATTAAGGGGACTAGGTAAAAATAAATGCCCTTTGAGAGGCGGCTTGGCTTTGCAGTTGAAATGCTGGACTGGGACTCGGAGGTTCTGGGTTGAATTGCCAGCTCTGCCACAGACTTTTTATGTGACCTTGTGCAAATCACTTTCTCCCTCTCTCTCCCACTGGACCTCAGTTCCCCATCAGTAAATAATACTGGTTCCTTTCCTCCACCCTTCATCTGGTTTGTTTTTTTTTCAATTAAATTGTAAGCTGCACAGGGCAGGGACTGTTTCATGCTATGGGTACAATGCCTAGCTGAATGGGGCCCTGACTGGAGTTGCAGCCTCTAAGTATTGCTATAATCCACATAATAACACATGTTGCTCAGTTGCTTGAAACCCACCACCTGCCATGCAGCTATGGATGCCTTAAATGCTATGCTACTGTCTCTCACATCCTGGACATCAACAGCCAGTGAACACGCATGAAGCTCACTCCCTGGCTTCCACCACCCAGTAACTTTTTGCAGCATGACTCCAACACTCTCCCAATCCCAAATTTTCTCCAAACTGTCAGTGATATAGTGTCCAGCCTTCTCTTGCAACACTCACAGAAGTTATCAAGTTTGCTGCTCCTTTAAAGAGACAGTAAACTGCATCTCATTAGTTTAAGTGGAGTTTGACTAACATCACTTCTTTCAATCACAGAACTGTGTTGATTTACGTTAAATGATATGTTAGAAGTAAAGCAAATGTATTAATTAAAAAGGCATAGATTTAGGTGATATCACACATAAGGAATTAGAATAGAAAGGTTACATATAAACAAGAGTAAAAATACATTTCTAAGACTAAAATGTAATTTCAGCCTAAGAAGATTTCTCATCTAAACTCAGTTCCCAGAGACTTCAGCTCCCTTGGCTGGAGGAGCCAATGTTCTTTGATTTCAAGAGTTCTGGCCTCTTTACTCCCCCAAGTGATGGATGCAAAAATGCCCTTTTCTCTCTCCTTATATCCTCCCAATGTCCACTGACCCTGTTTCAAGAAGCAGGAATGCCTGTTGAGGCAGTGCAGTCTCCATCCCCCATAAAGATTGTTAAATAGTTATCCTTCCTAATTGCGTTCCTGATGGCTTTGATCACCTTGCATGTAAATGTGCTTTTCTTTGTCTTTGTCTTTGCTCACAACTTGTCTAATTTATATAGGAGACACATTCAAGAAAGTGGAACCAAATTCCTTGCTCTGCAACAGGCATGGCTTAGGCACTGCTTGCCAAAATTGTTTTAAGAACATGTTTCCAGCACATGTCTGTCAAGTCCTCTGTGGGGTTACTGTGCAGACATCATAAAGAGTATGAATGATTAGTGAGTTATTAGTTTTCCAATGCCACCTTTTCGGTATATATTTTGACACCAGTGTGGCAACTGGCATCTTAAGGTCATAGTGACGTTCTCCCATTTTGTATCTCTGTTGCTTATTTCATCTCTCTGGGCATAAGACATTATATGTATTAATACTTAATGTCTCTTCACTGTCATTTAAAGCCCATCCGGCATCACTTTGCAGCATGGTTCTATCCTCTTGTGTTTGTTCCTCTTCCAGTTTTGGTGGCATCCATAAATTTGATTGCAGTTGAATTTCACCACAGCATAGAGGATTTTCACCGGACAAAGAAAAAGACCTTTTAAGAGACTTCATTTCTTATGCATCAGCCCAGATAAGCAGACAAGTAAAAGGGAACTTTGGCTGACATATGCACAATTGAATATTTCTATGATGATAAGACAGTTTTCTGTTTTAATAGCATGCTTCAGCACTATAACAGAATCATCCCTGTTGACCACCTGGAAGTGGATATGGAGACTTTATTTTGAGGGTCATTGATTTTGTTAATGTGTGACCATCTGGGAAGACAATGCAAAATAAAATATAATCTATCATGGTAGATGTTTTTACTGAATTTAAATGAGATGGAGTTTTTTAAGGATTTATTTTATTTTGGTAAATTTATTTTTTGTTATTACACATATCCAGAAAGAGCCAAAAATTTTCTGATACTAGCATAAAATGTGTCCATAATTTAGTAGTAGCAGTCGTAGTATTTATTTTATTTTGGTTTCTTTTCTAATATATGAGAGAATTCAGGGAAAGAGAAATAGTGGGGAAAACAGTAAACAAATTAAATGGTGTCTAGTATCAGAGGGGTAGCCGTGTTAGTCTGGATCTGCAAAAGTGACAAAGAGTCTTGTAGCACCTTATAGACTAACAGATTTTAGGAATCATGAGCTTTCATGAGCTAAGACCCACTTCATCAGATGAATGTTGTGGATATCTCCAAAGGCAGGTATAAATAGCAGGCAAGAAAGCAAGGTAAATTCAATCGGGGGGAGGAGGTGAAGCCCACTTCCACATCAGGTCTGGACTCAATATTAACTGTGAATAGCTCGCCAATTACAAAAGCAGTTTCTCCTCTCTGGGTGTTCACACCTCCAGATCACCTGCTGGAAGTGGGCTTCACCCCCCCCCCCCCAATTGAATTTACCTTACTTTCTTGCCTGCTATTTATACCTGCCTCTGGAGATTTCACAACATTCATCTGATGAAGTGGGTCTTAGCCCACGAAAGCTCATGATCCCTAAAATCTGTTAGTCTATAAAGTGCTGCAAGACTCTTTGTCGCTTCTGCAAATTAAATGGTTAAAGCCATATTTTAAACTCACTACAGAAAATCTAATTTTTAAATTGCTCTGAGGATTTCTGACAGAACACTTATCCTTTTGCTATTAGTGAACTAGTTCAAATATGGACTCAGGTCGATAATGATAAAAATAATTACTAGTTGACAGAGATTCAGAGTCGTAATTCAGACGAGTAGAAGATTTTAGCCCATGATCCATTAGAGGTAAAAATCCTAGGGTGAAATTTAGGAAAAGCATATTCTTCCACTCCCCTTTTTTTAATACCCTCCTATTTTAATCCATAAATTAAATTTCATTTTTTTCCACTGCTACAGGTGCTCATATGCTGTAACTTCTGGGCATGGCTACACTTGCAGATGTACAGCACTGGGAGTTAAACCAGCCTTCAGAGACCACAGCAGGGAAAACGCTGCCATATATTTACACTGTCAACTGGAAGCACACTGGCATGGCCACATTAGCAGCTCTTGCAGCACCACAAAGAGCAGTGCATTGTGATAGCTATCGCAGTGTGCAAGTGGCTGCAATGTGATTTTCAAATGGGGGGTAGTGGAATGTGACAGGGAGCGTGTTGTGTATATGTGTGGGGAGATACAATGTGGTTTGTTTTGGGGGGTGGGGGGGCTGAGAGTGTGTTAGCATGCTGTCTTGTAAGTTCAGACAGCAGCAGATCCTCTTCTTTCCCCAACACATACACACGCACAACAGCAGCATCCTACACTAATGGTTTGCTTTGTCTTGGAGCAGATAAGCACGCTGGATGTCAGAAACTGAGCTTTGAAAGGGGATATCTTCATGCTTGCAGTCAAGTTCAAAACAATGAGAAGAGTGGCCACTTGACTTCAGGGGATTATGGGATGTTTCCAGACACCAATCACAGCGCAGTAATGCAACACCTCGTCCACGCTGATGCCCAGCACAGCAAATTTTATGCTTCTCCTGGAGGTGGATTACCAGGAGCACTGCAGAGTCCAGCTGCAGAGTCCGGCGCTCTACGTGCCTTGCCATTTGGACACCTCAGGAGTTAGGGTGCTCGGGGCTGCTTTACTGCACTCTAGGTCACAAATAGAGCCAAGCCCTAAGACTGATACAGTGGCATGGATCATAAAGGAGGATAAACAGAACGTTGAGATAAATGTTGCTCACGGCCATATTTGCAGAAAAATTCCAACTTTGTTAAATATTGTGAAAATTGTCATAGAAGGCAGAGATCTGTGGGGCGGAGGGGAACTGATCAAAACACCCACTGCCTCTCTCTTAGCAAGTGCAGGATATTTGTCTAGTCCTTTGGCTGGTCTAAATTCTAATTTCTCCTGTGTTTTTTGGTGTTGTAGAACAAACGGGTCCAGATTCTGGTGTCCTTAATCATGTTAAATAATAAATTGAAATAGTAGCTAAATCTTTCATGGGGTGTTAGCTGCTTTTAATACAATTTAGTAGCTGGAAGCAGAGAGGGGAGCCAGGGCCATGTGACTAGCCAATCCTGCTCAGACCACTTGTAGTCCATAAACCACAACTGAGGAAACAGTAATCTAGACTGCTTGTTTTTGGCAAATTTTCCTCCCCTAATGGTCACACGTGATTTTTTGAGCACAAGTAGCCTATACAAGTTTTGCAGACAGTCATATAGGAGAAAATATTCTGGACCCGCTTCTTATTGAATCATAATGATGTACATCTGGAAGGGATGTTGAGAGGTCATCTAATCCAGTCCATTCTGCCGAGGCAGAACCAAGTAAATCTAGACCATCCCTGATAGGTGTTTCTTCAACTGGTTCTTAAAAATCTCCAGTCATGGGGATTCCACAACTTCCCTTGGAAGCCTATTCTAGTGCTTAACTATCCTTATAGTTAGAAAGTGTTTCCTGATATCTAACCTAAATCTCCCTTGCTGAGATTAAGTCCATTACTTCCTGTCCAACCTTCACTGGACATGGAGAACACTTGATCCCAGTTGTCTTTATAACAGCCCTTAACATATCTGAAGACTGATATCAAGTCACTCTTCAGTCTTCTTTTCTCAAGACTAAATCTGCCCAATCTTTTTAACCTTTCTTCATAGGTCAGGTTTTCTAAACCTTTTATCATTTTTGCTGCTCTCCTCTTGACTCTCTCCAGTTGCTCCCATCTTTCATAAAGTGTGGTGCCCAGAATTGGACACAGTATCCAACTGAGTATTTATACAATGTCTTTCTGGCAGTCTAAAGGGGTCTTAAAGTGGGAATAAATTAGAATGAAGGCCCCCTTGCACTACCAGAGGAGTGTAAAACTGCCTCACTGTCAATAAGAATCAGGCCTTTTTGAGGGCTGCAGTGTTGTGAAGTACGGAGCAGCAGAGAAATCTTGATGTGATTTTCAGGTGGCATTTAATTGTGGTCACAGCCCATTGGCTCCAGTCAGAGGGAAAGGAATAGATTTGGCATAGGTGACAGAGGGCAGTAATAAGCATTAGTAACACTGTCTCCTGGCATGTTTGCAATAACCTGCAGGTGACTCTGCTCAAGTCAGCCCTTGCTGCAAGTTATTCTGCTGCATCCAACCAGAGCCAATCCATTCATTTAAGACTCTCTTGACTGCTGCTGGGAAATATGTTGGCAATACAATTAAACTGAAGACAGAGCCAGATATCAATTAATTTCCCTGCATGGAAGGTTTAACAGTCGCCAGAGGGGCGAATGGACACCATTGTTTTAGTACAAATACTTTTAGGTCCTTGTAGCAGAGCAGCAACTCACCCTGTGGCGCCTCCCACTGGTCATCCAGGGAATTAGCTCACTCCAGAGTCCAGAGCGCCCTCTGCCGGCCGTAGTCCCACTTGCTCTGGTCCCTCCCTGGACCTCGTGCCCTCTTCCCTGGGGTGCTGCACCCCTGCAGTAACCCCACAGTCGAGGTCTGGGTCCCCCCTCCTTGGTGAACCCTCACCCACTAGCCCCACCTTGCCTCAGTCTAGGCAACTGCCAGTCACCACTTGCCCCCATTCTCTGGGGCAGACTGGAGTATCATTGTCATTCATCATTAGCAAGGAGGGTTTGGCCTGCTGCTTCTGATTGTAGAGCCATGCGCTGCCCCCTGCAACTCCAGTACCCTTTGTTGGGCCATCCCCTAGGCCCTGCAGCCTGGGGTTTCCAGGCTGGAGCTCCCCCAGCTCCTCTTGCCTTGCCCCAGCCCTGCTCTCCTCTAGGCACCTTGTCAAGCTCCCGAGGAGCCAGGCCTGTCTACCTCCACAGACAGAGGAGACACTATCTCTACTCCTGGCTTCCCTGCCTTTATATAGCCAGCTGGGTCTGCTTGGGGCATGGCCCCCAGCTGAGCCTGCCTCCCAATCAGCCCAGCTCCACTCTGCTCAGTCTGGGAGCAGCTTGCCCCCAGCCACAGCCCTTCCCAGGGCTGTTTTAACCCTTTTTCTGCAAAAGTGGGGCAGATGCCCCACTACAGTCTGAAACCTGCAAACACTTGTGTGCATGTGTAACCCTTCCGCCAGGTGGAGTCGGCAGCAACATGGCTGGGTTCAATGGCCGGGGGTTCCTCTTAACAATACAAAACAGAACTGGCTTGAGCCACCAGTTAATAAGTGGGGAAAACTTAACACCACTTCTGGGTGCATCTACAAGGCAATACATCCCCCCGCTCTCAAGCACTGAGTTTGTGCATAACAAGAGAACTTTTATTAGGAGGGAAAGGGAACCTGGCATTAATTTGGGAAAACACCTCAACTACTTGCAAAAGCATGTGACCATAAGCAAACCCAACCCCAGCATGGACCGGGCATTCTCCTTTGCCTCAGTCCAACAAATGAATGTCCATTTAAAACATCACTCTCTCCTCTCTCTTGCAGCACCCCACTCACAGTTAGTGGTCCTTGGTCAGTCAAGACTCAGAGTTCAGGAGGAGAGTTCGGCTCTCTGCGGCCATTAGCCACTGCTGCCTGCTCCTCCCACAATAGCACTTTCTGAGGTTCTACCATTTAACTCAGCTCTTGGTGATTTCAGTGAGTAGTGAGGAACCTCATGGCTAGGACAGTCTCTATGCTGTCTTTCACTATCCCCATACAAGGCCTAAGCCTCAGCAGTGATGTCACCTCTGAGAATCACCAACTGAAACATGGACTTTCAACTGAGTCCAATCAACTGTATCATTAAATTATGGAAAGATGCCAATCAAATAGCATCAAAGAGTCCTTGTGCAGTCTATGTACCAGATAAGAACAGATACCCAGATCAGTATATAATTCAAATCTTAGCCAATAATCATGCTGTTGCCAATGCTTTAATATCTAATATCTTGTAAAAGAAAATAATAAGGACAGAGTTAAAATGGTCAAAGAAATCACATACACATAATCATTGCAAAGTTCTTGGATCAAGTTCGTAGCAGTAATGTTACAGACACTTGGCTTGAAAAGTCTCTGATAACTTCCAAAAGATTGGAAGGGCCTCTGTACATTGGTTGTAATGTTCCTGTTAGTGTAAGTCCATAGTCCAGAGATCAGAGCAGGAAAGAGACAAAAAGAAGATGCTTTCAGGGCTTTTTATACTTTCTTGCATGTGAAGGAAATGCTTGAGTCTTAGTTTGTGGAAAATTACAGGCACAAGATGGAGTCCAGGATCACATGAGCAAGTCATATGCTCTTGCCTGCTTTGATGAGTCATAGGAGCAGCCATTACCCATATTCCAGCTAAAACGTCCACAGGAAGGCCCATCAGGTAGGGACAGGCTTCTTCTATAGTCTATTGTCCTAGCTGTGTCCTTTAATGGGTCATCAAATTGAATAGTCCATTCACAATGTGCTGGCCAGACTGGATGTAAATTACCATGTGGGTGTTACCGCTGGAGCAAACACATTTGAAATACTGATGCATAGTCAATGTTCATAACTTTAGATACAAAGATGATACATGCATACAAACAGGATAATCATATCTGATCAGTTGTAACTTTTCCATTGATACCTTACATGACATACTTTGTACAAGATTTGTTGCAATTGTATAACAGTGGCAATATTAATGATATAACCGGTCATTTTTCAATCATACAGTGTCACATATGGATAATAAATAATGGCTTATTAGATTAGGATTAATACTGAATGACTAGAAAAGTAAGTGACTAGACTGGTAATGATTCCGGGTCATCCATCTCAGATGATGAGGATGACGATTTCTATATCTGTAGCACGTAGGAGCCCTAGATATGGAGCAGGACCTCCCTGCCCCAAATGGTACAGGAATGAAATAAATAATCCTATAGAAAGATATTGGGTCTGGATTATAAAGACTAAGATTGTTTACCTTAGAAAGGAGACAAATAAGAGGCATCCTGATAAAAGTATATAAAATAATGAATGGCCTAGAGAAGGGACACGGGAATCTTGTGCTCTCCCAGTCTCCCAAAAAAAAGAACAAGAGGAAAGGTGGCAAATTAAAAATAGAAATAAGGAAATACTTCTACACAATGCATAGACTGTGGAAAGCATTCCCACAGACGGTTGTTGAGGACAAGGATTTAGCAAGATTCCCAGAGGGATTGGTCATTTGTACGGTAACAAAAATAGTCCAATTTATAATGGTTAATGCTAAGAAAAATTTGGAAGGAATATTAAATCTTATGCATGAGGGTTTAAGACAGTCTCTCAGTGTTATGGGTTAAGATGAGACTTCATGGGAGTAGATTAATCTCATTATTGCTTATTGTGGGGTTTCTTGCTTCTTCCTCAGAAGCATCCAGTACTGGCCACTGTTTGAGACAGGATATGGACTAGATGGGCCTTTGATCTGATCCAGTGTGACAGTTCATGTGTACCTCTGACTAAGTGTGTGGGAATGAAGGGGGTAAATCAGAGTGAGTCAAAGCAGTGAGTGAAAGGTGAGGCGGTGTAGTGTAGGGGTGGGGTGTGTGAGAAACATATAGGAAGTGTGTTTTCGTGATGTGGGGAGTGTGCATGTTTGTGTGTGGTAGTCAAGGTGCGGGCATGCATCCACACATAAGAAAGTCCAGAATGCATATGTGGGTGTGTAATGCATGAGAGTGACACAAGGGTGTGAGTGAGTGAGAAACAGAGAGAGTCCTCTCAGAGGTGTGCAGGAGGTGGGGGTGCCTGGATTTGAGGAAGGGAGACACCTGTATTTATGATGGAGTTGTAGGGGGGGGTGGGGCTAACATATTTACCAGAGCTAATTTGTTTTCTTGCCAACTTTTCAATGCTGATGAAATAGCAATAAAACTGTAGGAGCTTCCTGCAAACTGACAAAATCCACCAGAGCTGAGTATAATTGTCCCTGGGACTATCTGCAATTGACTCTCTCAACTGTACATTCCTACAATCCAGTCTCTTTGGGGGGAAAGTGGGTATTTATTTATTTATTTAAGAGATTTTAGAGTTTAATTCTGACAACTGAATCCCCTCCTTATACTTAGGTCCCACCCACACTGTGGGAAGTGCAATGCTTGGGTTATAAGGTTTTCTACTTGCCTTGAATGTAATTTGAGCCATCCTGCAATGTGCCTTCAAGGGCAGACCAGGCCAGATGAATGTATATAAATGAGGGCAGAATTTGGTCCATTGAGCTTATTTCCCTTAAATAAGAGGAAAGTGAATGAACTGTCTCACACTACATGTGTAGTATAGTGCTTAGAGACCCCAACTGCTGCTGTAAGACAGAGTGCTGGCTCCATAACTTTCTGAGTATCAGATGCTCACAAGGCAAAGACAGTCAAACCAGGTACAGCATTTCTGGTGTAAATGGCAAGAACTCTGTTGAAGAGTTGCCCCTTTATTGTCTTTTGTTTGATACTGCTAAACAGGATCTCATTCACTGCACATGACAGCTTGTCTTCTGGGACAGGCAAATAAACTGCATACAACATACAATACAATTTTAAATGCATAAAATCTTTCTTCAGAAAGAAAGCCGATGTAATGTTGTGGCTCCCCAGAATACTTCCTCCAGAGAAATAATTGATAGCTGTGGTTATTTCCAAAATAATCTAAATAAATATTCCCAGAATGAGGCAATTGATACTTTATTTTATTAGTATTTGACATTAGGGTCAAGTTGTTATAAAAACAATAGCTGAGCTAATGCAGCTGCTGAAAGCTGGATACGGTGGTTTACAGAATGATTTGGCAGATCCTAATAAACTGGGCTTCTGTTTGCTGATCTGCTTAGTTGCCAAAAATGCCAATTACAGAATCTGTGGTATATAAATAAGTCTAGAGAACCTGAAAAATTGTATTGTGGAGAGGAAAAAGGAATCCAGCGAAGAATTTTTTTTAATTAATTGCTTATGACCTTTGTTGTAGTTATCACACATGTGACATCTATGGTGCACTTCACCATAGCGTCTTGGTACCCATCATGGGTCTCACATTCCTCAGATCTGGAAGGAAGTAGTGGAGCAGCAGAGAGGCAGGAAGTGCTCATATAAATGTTTCCTGCCTCTGTGCATCTGGGGAGCAAAAGGGGTTCCTATTCTGCTGATCCTCAGAACCTACCTGATTGCCTCACCCTTTCCAAATTCCAAGAGGAATCAAATGTTTCAGCAGATGCTAGTGGTATTTTCCTGTCCTGTTGGCCCCACCTGTGGGCTTCTCTGTGGGAGGGGTAGTTACCCTTTGTCACATTACCATACAGTGCAAAATTTTACTTACAATTATATCTGATAGTAGACTGACTCACACTGATGACTATGATTAGAGGGCTTGATTCTCTGTTAGGCCAGGATCCACTCAGCACTGCAGGGCTGTTCTAAACTCTGCGAGCAGGTTATTGTCCCCAACACACCATATGCTAGCTGGCAATGGCTGGTGAGCAACACACCCTGGCCACACCCCTCCCATGCTCCTGTTGTGATCATTCCTATCATCAAAATTCAAGATTCAAAATTCTTAATGTGACCCTGTCACTATACAACACTAAACAGTTGTATAGTGATAGGGCTTAGGATTTCAAGTACACAGACCTCGGCCTGCTTAGTACCATGGCAAGCACACAATTAAACATCATTTAAACCTTTTATTAAAGATACAAAAAAAGAAGAAAAAACAGTTAAAGTACTTGAATGTGAAGTATTAGGTAAAGGCTTTTGTTTTAGCAATACTCCTTATTCTCTTTCCCTTTAGCTGTAGAGAGATTCTATAAGGAAAACACCACTGTTTTGGAGGAAAAAGGAAAAGTAAGCTGAGATGGACTGGAGCTATTACTGCTGTTGTTATTGTCAAAGTCCAGTCCACTTTAAGAAGACAAAACAAGACCAACACACACAAAAGTGGAAAGAGAAGAACAACGAAGAGAGAAACACAGATTCCATCTCCGGTGCTGGCTCTCACTTGCAGCCTCACTGCTGGAGAAACATTGACATAGTCATAGTGTATGGTCTAAGCCACTATGAAACCCAGTGGGGTCTAGCAGATGAATGAATTTAAGTATCCAGGCTCATCTTTTGAAAATGTTGTGCAGGTTCTCTTTGAGGATGAGGACTAATAGGTCAGATATCATATCATCCACGTTTTCTCTCTCATATGCTAGCTCTGATTCAACTACAACTACACTGCATGTTAGCCACCTTAGAGACATTTATGAAGTTACAGTCCTTGCCCAATAGACTTTACAAGCTGAAAGACAAAAAGGGAGGGAATAGCATGTTGCATGTGGACAACTTGATTGGGGTGCTCACAAAATCATTAGTCCCACATTGTTTTTGTTTCTTTTTTTTATTTTGGACGTATATTCTAACTGCAACTGTCATAAGTGTGAAGTAGCCTAGAATTAGTGTTTACCTGTAAGGGGTTAAGCTAAAGGTAACCTGAGAGGTGGACAACTGACCAATGAGAAATTCCTCAGGAGACAAAGGATTTTAAGTTTCAGTTTCTCTCTGGGTCTCTCTCTGTTCACCTCGGCTATGGGATGAACACAGCTATGTCTTTCACTATAACTATAAGATTCTATCAAGTACTGTAGTTAGGAAGTTTACCTTTTTTTTTTAATCACTTGGAGGGTTCTCAGTGGTGAGTGTTGGCTGGGTGCTTCTTGATATTGTAAGCTTCAGCAGAGATATCAACTGTGGGAGAAAATTGTCTCGGGGGAGAGGTTTGGTTTCTGAATCCTTTTGTTGATTATGGTAGATGCTGTTCTACTGATGGTTATAAGGGATTTATTCCTTTCTTTTTTCTTTTATTAAAATCTTTCTTTTAAGAAGCTGACTGCTTGTTTTTCATTGTGTAAGATCCTGGTTTTGGATCGGGCACGTCTCGCAGGATCAGGCGAGGTTTGGTTTTTTTTTTCTCTCAAGCTTCCCAGGGAAGGAAGAAGTTTGGGGGGTTAGTGGAAAGGGAAAGAAGGGTCTCAAACTACCCTAGACCTAGTTTGGTGGTGGCAGCGTACCAAGTCCAAATACAAAAGAATTTGTGTTCTGGGGAAAAACATTTTAACCCAAGCTGGTAAAATAAGCTTGTGGGGGTTATTTCTTTTTTCATGCAGGTCCCCACATCTGTACCCTAGAGTTCAGAGTGGGGAGGCAATCCTGACAGCAACTACCTACCCATAATTAATTAGTCAGCCATAAAACTGACTATAATTATCCATATCATATAGCTGACTGTAACTAGCCATTTTTATACTGCCTCAGGTCATAGAATCATAGAATATTAGGGTTGGAAGGGACCTCATGAGGTCACCTAGTCCAATCCCTTGCTCAAAGCAGGACCAGTCCCCAACTAAATGTCCAAGGGTTCACTCATTAAGATACAGATAAATGTATCATTTAATTTTGAGCAGATGATTAACTTGTCTTCCTTTTATCATAGCACCAGCAAAGTTACTTTAGACCAGTGGCTCTCTCTTTCCAGGCTACTGACCCCCGTTCAGGAGGCTGATTTCTCTTGTGTGCTCCCTCACTTACACTGCACTTAAAAACCGCTTGTTTACAAAGTCAGACAGAAAAATACAAAAGTGTCACAGCACCCTCTAACTAAAAAATCGTGGACTTTCTCATTTTTTTTACCATGTAATTAAAAAATACATCAATTGGAGTATAAATATTGTACTTACATTTCAGTGTATAATATAGAGAGCAGTTTAAACAAGTCACTTTATGAAATTTTAGTTTGCATTTTGACTTTGCTAGAGCTTTTTATGTAGCCTGTTGCAAAACTAGGCAAATATTTAGATTAATTGATGTATCCTCTGGAAGACCTATGTATAGCCCCAGGGCATGCGTACCCGTGGTTGAGAACCACTGTTTTAGATGTTATAGATTATTAGCTTCTAAGGCCAGAAGGGACCATTATGATCAGCTAGACTGACCTTCTGCAGAAAATAGGCCATAGAACTGTTTTGATAATTGGGCCGACAAATTAACCCTAACTGTAAGATCAACTGTAAAAAGTATGTAAAAGTTCATAAAATGTCACAATAACATATAATAGTAAATGTTAATGGGAAAAGGTACATAAAGCGGACAGAAAAAGTGAACTATTCTAAACAAAAAGGCCTGCTAATATAGCTAAAGGACTGTGTTAAAATCATGGTTGGTAAAATCAGAAGACATGGAACTGGAAATTAATGAACCAAAATTGGTATGTTGAAAATTAGACCTAAATGGTGGGCTAAATAACCAGGGAATTGGCTAGTCCACCCACCAATCTCCTGGTAGGTCCTTAATTGGAAAAACAGACCAATGCTACTGGAACGAGCTTCACCATCATGGCTGCCACCCCCACTGGCTCCTGGGACACTGGACCTTCTTTGTCCTAAGCCTGATGGATATCCTGACCAGACTGGGCCTAAGAGAGGGATACAGAAAACATCACCACGCCTACACACTCAGGCTAAATCCCAAACACACCTGGGATGAAACAGGCTCGGACTTTAACAACAACAACAACAACAACAACAACTCCAGCCCATCTCAACTCATTTCTTCTCTTTTACCCAAAAGAACAGTTATTACCATCTTTAAAACCATCTCTGAGACTGGATTTTTCCTGCTAAAACTCTCTCCCCTTAAGGGAAATGGAATAAGGGATGTCGTTAAAGTTCAAGATTTACTGAATACTTTATATTTCAAATGCTTTCATTGTTTTTCTTTATTTTTTGCAGCTTTAATAAAAGGTCAGAGGGATTTTTAATGGTGTATTTGCCATGGAATTAAGCAGCCAAGGTCTCTGTATACCAGACCCAGGACTTTGTTTACCAAGGTTTAATGTTGAACAGTGACTGGGTTATGTTAACCCTTGAGCCCATGTAGCCCATCTAACTAAATTGAACTGGCCTTCATCCAATACTTTCTCCATCAAACTCATAACTTCCATTTGAGCTATGGGCTGTTATAAATTGGAGGTGGTCCATTCCACTTTAATGACACTACACTACTTTTCACTAGCTGAGAATATGGCCCCGCATATTTTTCTAATGTAAACTTTTTAAGATGGGAACATAGGGCCAAAGGCCAGGAAGGGCCTTCCTGGGTCACTGAGTCCAGTCGCCTGCTATCAAAGGCAACTCCATCCTATAATCCTGTTCATAAACATATCAAATTCCATTTTAGGTTGTTTGACTCCTGTCACGTTACTAAAATTATCTGGAATCATATAGATCATTGGTGCAACTAAGGTCCTGTAGGGGCACCAAATCTTAAGTAAAGGGGGTCATATAAGGTGTGTACGACCAGGTTATGGTCTGCTGATTATGATTATGCTATCTGTATGTGTGTATCAATTTTGTAGAGGAAGTTATGAATATTGGCTTTATAGTGTCTGTCTTTCCAAATATTGTGCTAGGCTGTTGGGGACATTTTCAGAATCCTTGGTGTTAGCTGGGCTTACCATGCTTGATGGCCCATTAAGGACTATCACCTACACAATGAACTTTGTAGATGCCCGTCCACACCTGAGTTTCCCCAGGAATGTGGCCTAGCTGGTCAGGAACTGAATCTTGGAGAGTCATGTGACTGGACCACATGGCTCTGAGTCCATTTTACAACTGGACCCTGCATAGCAAGAAGGAGGCGGTCTCCACCCACAAGTGGAAGTCTATATAAACTTGGGAGAGGGGCCCCCATTTTGTCTTCAATCTCCAGTTTCCAGCCTTGCTCCTACTTCTGGATGGGACTTTAACTGTAGGTTCACATCAAAGTCTCTGGAATACATTCCCTGGTGGAATGGGTCATCAATTCTTTGGCCAGAGCGCCCATTTGCATCATTCTACAACTGATGCAAGCCATTACTGCATGTATTTGATTTCCTTTAACCATTCCTAACCCTCACCTAGATCTTTTTCCTTGTATAACAAACCTTTAGATTTTAGATTCTAAAGGATTGGGTACAGCGTGATTTGTGGGCAAGATATGATTTGTATATTGACCTGGGTCTGGGGCCGGATTCTTTGGAATTGGGAAGAACTGTTTTCTTTTATTGGGGTATTGGTTTTCATAACCATTTGTCCCCAGGACAGGTGGCTGCTGGTGGTGATACTGGAAAGCTGGAGTGTCTAAGGGAATTGCTTGTGTGACTTGTGGCTAGCCAGTGGGGTGAAACCAAAGTCTTTTCTGTTTGGCTGGTTTGATTTGCCTTTAGGGTGCAGAAACACCAGCTTTGGGCTGTAATTGCCCCTTTTGAAGCAATTTGTCCTGATCTGGCACTCTCAGTGGGTCACGCCAGGAACAGCACCGTCACAACTCCACTCCTGCTATGGGAAGGATGTGCCATAACCTCACTCCAGTGATGGTTAGTTCTTCTAGTTCCCAGCTTACATTTACTCATGGTCAGTGTAAAATACGTAATGTATATTCTCAATTTTAAAATAAAATTGTACTCAAAATAATTTAAAAGGGAAATTAATACAGATCTACACAGCAATTAAAATATATTTTTTTTCTAGATTTTTTCCAGCTTCTGGAAAAAACAGTCATGAAATATTCCTATTAAACATCCATCGACTTTTAAAAAATATATAAATTGGCCTTTATATTAAGCTAAACAGTATATGCATGAGGTACCTGTGCAGAAAGAAGTTGGTCACTATTTTATAGCTTTGCATTCTAGCTGCACTGAAGAAATAGCATGAAGAAAGTGAATAAGAAAGTGTTTTTACCCCGTCGTATAACAGAAGAACCAGCGTCACTCAATGAAATTAATAAGGAACAGGTTTAAAACAAATAGAAAGAAACACTTCTTCAGACAACACACAGTCAACATGTGGAACACATTGTTAGGGGATGTTGTGAGGGCCAAAATTATAAGTGGGCTCAAAAAAGAATTAGATTAAATTCATTGAGGATAGGCCCATCAAAGGCTATTAGGCAAGATAGCCACAGACACAACTGTCTGCTCTGGGTGTCCCTAAACTTCTGATTTCCAGCACCTGGGAGTAAGTCACAGGGGATGGATCACTATATAATCGTCCTGTTCTGTTCATTCTCTCTGGCACTAGCTGCTGTTGGAAGACAGGATACTGGTAGGATGGTCATATGTCCTGTTCTGACCAGCACAGTCCCATTTAAAAGCCCTGTTCTGGTTGTCCCAACCTTTTTGGCAAAAGTGGACATTTGTCCCATTTGCTCTTGCTAACTGATCATCAGTTGGCAAGAGCAAATGGGACAAATGCCTAGTCCCCCTCCCCCCCAAAAAGCAGGGTGCAGAGGAACTTGCAGGGATGGCAGGAGGAAATGCCAGCACCATCTCGGGGGTGGGGAGCATCTGGGGCCGGCCCTGCATCGGGGTGCGTGTCCGGCCAAGCACTGACACCAGCCCCATGCGGGGGTGATGCCGGACTTGGACTAGCCCTGCCCTGAGGATTGGGGGTGGTGGGAAGGGAGCCCTTGGGCTAGCCCCAGGTACTGTCCCATTTTCCTTTTTGGGAAATATGGTCACCCTAGATACTGGGCTAGTTGGACCATTGGTCTGATTTATTATGGCTGTTCTTATAGGTAACCACGTCAAGGCTCTGCATTGTTTAATGTGCATTCTGTTTTCAACGTGTCATTAGTCCAGCACATGAAATATCATTTGTGGGAAGATCTTTACAGGAGAGTTGTGTTTCCTCTCTGGGCCTTCCCAGGCAGTTACAGTCTGTTAGTTTCAGCAGCTCTAGTGTCACACACAAGGGGAGGAAGTTCTCAGTTCCCCCGGGATCTCTGCTGTACAAAGAGCAAAGTCGCTGGAGGGGCCCTCGACTCCAGGAGCAAGCGGCTGGATTCTTGTGGGACAAAATCAAACGCCAACCTTCCGGGGGGGGGGGGGGGGGGTTCTGCCTCCTGTCTTCAAACCCTTGGCTTTCAAAACACTACTAAGGCCAACTGTAATATGAGTCCTGGGCCGTATATCCTGTAAGACGTGGGCATGCACTTGCATTGCACCAATTTCCTTTGCAGCTTGGAGAGAGAGCGCGCGAGACAGAGCGGCGTGGAGGCTCAAAGTGGAGAAACTCCTCCAGCAGCCAGTGCCACATCACTAGTCCGACTGCACAGAAAGGCGCTCCGGTATGCTCCCCAGGCTCCTGCTGTGTCTTGGTGCCCTGGTTAGGGTCATTGAGCCTGCCCCACGCTGTGAACCCGGCCAGGAAACCTTAGGTAAGGCTAAGAACTAACAAGCACCCCTTCCCCCTTCATTCCTTTCCCTCTGCTCTGCTTCTGGAGGTAAACAGAAAGGGAGCAAACTTCAGGCTGAGGGAGGGGGAGAAATGAACAATATCCCCCCCCCCCCCAGATGTGGAGATCAGATCCACAAACCTCTAATGCTAGTAACGTGTTTATGTTCCAGGCATGAATGAGAAGGAAGCCAACTGTGTGGCTTTGTAAGAGAGGAACAAATACCTGATGTAAAATGTGTCCCCATCAGCGTTTTATAGAGCATGTGTGGTTGTGTCTCTTTGTTGAAGTACTTGTCAAGTTCCAATCCATAGGACTAGGGTGACCAGATAGCAAATGTGAGAAATCAGGACACCTTTTTTTCCGGCAGGGTGGTATAGACAAAGCCCGCAATGTTGGGATAGTCTGGTCACCCTCTAACTCCTGCTTTGGGAAACACAGAAGATTCTCCCTAAGAAAGTGAGTCTCAGATTGTTGGAAGATGAACCTTTGACCTGGTGTGTGTTTTTGTGCATATGAAAATCTTCACACATTTACTTTCTGGTTACTTATTAAGTCCAAAGGAACTTTTATTTAGTCCAAATGAATTTTATTAGGAGCTTAGTGTGCTGGATAGCTGTAGATTTTAGCATGTTATAACCTATAGAAAGTTTGGATAGATTGATTTGATTGACACTTTTACACACACTAGAATAAAGGCTAGATTTATATAGGAGCACCTGGTTAAAATGAATTGAAAACTTTTATTTCAGTAACTAAAGGAAATTAACCTGAAATTGACCTAAATGTTATCCACAGAATTTCAGCTATAATTTGAGTTTTTAAATATAACCCATAGATTCTGTTTGGAGGCTGAAATGGCAGACAGTACAATTCATAGGCAATGCTGCATACAATCTGTCAGTGCGGCTTTCACAAACCTCAAAGCGAGGTCTACCATAGACTGAAGGTTTTATTTTTGTATCATGTTGCTCAAAGATAAGTATCACAGAATATTCAGAGCTAATTATGGGAAAAGACTATATAGGGTGCTGTGTACAGTTTTTTTGTAGGATCTGATTATGTTTCTTGGAGTTTTGCCATTGACTTCAGTGTGGGCAATCACAATACATAAAGGTAAAATTCAACTGGCAGCACGGGCCTACAAAATACCTTCATTGCAACAGAACTGCCACCTTTCCAAGTAGAAGGGGGAGGTAGTTGTGGTCAGGCTAGCAGATTACGTACACCCTGCATGTGGAGATGTAGGCTATACACTAGCCCTGGATAAGGAAATGCAGATGGGTGTTAGAGATGGAAAAGGAACTGGCCAAAGGGTCCAAAATAAGATGGTTTCAGGTCCTCATGAAAGGGAATGTGAGGGATTTGCATCTGTCACTAGCAAAGGACTGGAACATTACCCTGGAGTTCTAGAGACCTGGGTTCCATCCCTGGCTCTGCCCTTGGTATTTTGTACAAGCTTGGGCAAGTCACTTTGACTCCCTGTGCCCCCATCTGTAAACTGGGGATAATGATACGGATGTACATAAGAGTATTATTATTGTAATCCAGACCAAGAACATGACAAGGAGTTGAGATGATGGGATTCCATTCTGGCACACAGCCTATTTCCTAGAGGGTCGTGGCTAACACCCTAACTAAATGGTATATTTCACTGGTAACTGGAATAATCAGTAGTGTCAGCAAAAATAAAAACAAAACAGAGGCAGTCTGCAATCCACATGGCTTAAAATACTAAAAGCGGATGATTTCCTCTTAGATTGGCCAGCTCTTCTATTGAGACACTATAGGAAATACAGCTTTAGGGAGAAAATTAATGAAGATAATATGTTTACTAAGAATGTTCTCAGCATTGTCCTAACTCTGCTCCCAGTGAAGTAAATGGGAGCTTTAAAAGCTCCTTCAGTGGGAACAGAGTTAGGGCAATGCTGAACACTTCTGAAGAGCCCATCCTAAATGTTTTTTTATGGATGTAGATAAGCTGAGAGCGGCATACATTTTTAAATTTGCCTATAGCAAATTACATCGCTCATCCAAATATCTGTAAAATATTTAGGTGGATAGGAAGGAGTCTTTATTTATGTGTATTTGAAGAAAATGTAGCTGCTATCTTCACAGCTATCTCTGGTGCCACCTAGTGGCTAAAGGGCAGAATTGTGTTAGATATCACTATTTCTGATATAAAATACCTAAAGGTGTTAGGCATCTAAGTAGGAGATTTCCAAAGGCATAAAGGACACTTAGGCATCCAGATCCCACTGACTTTCAATGAAAACCCCCTTCACAAATCCATATTCAGGTATCTCACTATTAACAATATGCCAGATACATTCTACAGATCACCTTGTCCAGCAGGACTAGGTGGAACGTGATTGCCTGTGCCAGTCACACTCCAGAAAGCTTAGAGTTAAATAATAAACTTGGACAGCTATGACCAATTTGACTTTGTCCCTGAGATAAATAAAAACTCCTACCCACACCTGATGACCCTTTCTAGGCCAGAGAAGGCAGGTAACACCAAATATTTTTTGGATTATATTTTATCTGTATAAAAATGTTTTCAAAACATATTTCTCTATGGACCTAACCAAAGCCCATGAAAATCATTGCCTTCCATAGGCTTTGTGTGTGAATGAGTGTATGTATAATACATGTGAATAGTGATTTATCTGCCTTAGGTATTTCTAAAACTACTTTTCCCTTGATGTCTATATCTATACATACACACTTAGATGAAATCATACCAAAACAAATGCTAATGCAACACTAAAGTTATGAACTCAAAGATACTTAAGTTAATGGGCCAAATTCTGGTCTTGGTCACACATGTTCAAATTTGGAGTTTTTTCATTGATTCATTTGAGTTATGCTGGATTTATACCACTATAACTCAGAGGAGAATTTGGCCCAATAGTTCTACATCAATATTAACCCAGCTACAGTGGACATCCCATACAATGGATGGCATAGATTAAATAATATAAATAGTAATATATTATAGTTTACATTTCACAAGGAAAGTAGGAATAGAAACTACTCACTATACGGGGAAGTTGCCTTACGGTGAAATCTTAATTCAGATCCTTTTCTGCTGAACTTTTTCAAGTATGATTTCAGCCCAATGACAACGTTTTCCTCTGAGTGTTTATACAAAGTTGGGTCATGCATTTTTGAATTATGCATTGTGACCGAGTACAAGGGCACTCTTTAGACTAGATCCTACAGGGTTCAGGCAGCAGCCAGTTAACCATGACCTATTAGGGGAAGCAGATGAAATATAAAGGGCTGCCTGGGAGACAGCAAGGGGGGAAAATAGCTGGGTGTGAGCTTCACTCATGCCCATGGGTTTGTAGGGCTGGGGGGACTGCCAAATACTGAGTGTGGCTGTTGCCTTGGTTTGCTACTATTGTGTTGATTTAAACTTTCTATAAGGTCCCATAAATGGGCCGCTGGCCATCTGACTGTTTATTGGGCTGGGAAAACATGACACCAGATCACATGTGGTAGAGACGTGGGCAGCTGATCTGGCCTGAAACTGAACACTAGCGCTGCCAAGATGGAACAGGAATCCCATCTCCAGTGGGCTGTGAAGCAGCATCAGCAACTCCAGTTCTAGCGATTTATGGCCCAACTGCAGCAGATCCTCCTCTGTCCTGTGAACCAGGGATCCCTCGGAGTCCAAGGAGCAGAGGTAGAGGCATAGTCCCTATAGACCTGAGTGGGGAAGAGGCCCTGGCCAAGATGGGGCCCGAAAATGATTAGGAAGGATACTTGGAGACATTTTAGTGGCTGGCCCTGGCACACCAGTGGCCCCAGAGGCAGTGATCCATCCAGTTGGCCTCTTGTCTAACAGGAGGCTCAGGAAGCAGATAGGGCCTAAGACTGCACTATGGTCAGGGATTATAGAGCCCTTAGGTCACTATTTTGAACCATCTGGGTCTCATTGTGGAGGGTTGCGACCAACAGTTCCAGGCTGAAGCCTTCACCCTTGGCTCTCGCCCCTGGGCCGCAGCACAATGTGTCCTAGACTTTTGCTGCTGGTGGCTAAGGCCAGAATGCGAGTTCCCTAGGGAAATCATCAAGCAGGTAGTACTCAAACTGCTCTGTCATATTGTGCCATTGGGACTCTGGGAGTGGATTTACTGGCATAGGGCAGCCAAACTGGAGACCGCAGTGTGTTTGGTTGAGAACTTCTTGGAGGCTGAACTAGATTGTGGGTCACCTGCCTGACCTGAATCAGGAGAAGTGAGTTCCTTGGCTCCCCCCTGCAAGGTTTTGGTGTCATGAAAGAGGAGACAATGCAGGGACTTGAGAGCGTCGTGGGAAGGCTGTTCCATGGGCTGGGACAATCCCCCCACTGGAGACTCCTCCTCCTTTGGGGTAATGGTCCTCAAAGGGTAAATTGAGTGGGGATTAAAGGGACCTGTGAGAGAAGGAGACAGACAGGAGCTGCAGAAGCTGCTTCCTTGCTGATGACCAATAGGGCTTGTCTTCACTAGCGCGGGGAGAGATCGATCTTACGGCGATCGATTTATCGCGTCTCGTCAAGACGCAATAAATCAATTGCCAGCAGCGCCCCCGTCGACTCCGTAACTCCAGCTCGCCAAAAGGCGCAAGCTGAAGTCGACGGGGGAGCACGCCGCTGACCGCCGCCTCCGTGAGGATGGCAGGTAAGTCAGCTGTAGATACACCGATTTCAGCTACGTTATTAACGTAGCTGAAATTACGTATCTACAGTTGATCCCCCGCCCTAGTGAGGACCAGCCCATACTGACCAGAGGAGTACTGGTACAACCCTAGGGACAGTAAGGAACCCAGATCTGCTTCAGCTGTGCGCAGGAAGGCCATGGTTATGGCTTCTGCATCATTATGGAATGTGACTATGTCGTAGCCTGCTCCCCGAAGACCTCAGCACACCTCAGGGAGCTCAGTGCTCTAGTTATCCCCATTGCAGTCAATGGGGTTGGTTGACTCCAGATCTGGCCATACATTTTTCCATGAGCAGCTACTGGGACCCAATTTCCCAAGTGGGCTAGAACCTTCTTCATCAGATGCATAGAGAGATGATGAAGTGGGTTTTAGCCCACAAAGCTTATGCCCAAATAAATTGGTTAGTCTCTAAGGTGTCACAATTACTTCTCATTTTTTTTGTGGATAAAGACTAACATGACTACTACTCTGAAACCAATTTCCAAGTGTTACTGATAGGTTGTATTTATGGGGATTTCCAACCCTACCCCACTATCCAACTTAAGCTGCCCATAAATAGGAGAGCTGCGAAGTTGGTGGTGGCTGGGGCAAAATAATTGTCTTATACAGTGGTACTGGGTCAGACCTGGGGACCAGTAATGGGTCTGCTACAGGAGGCAAACCAATCCTGCCTGGATCCCAGTCCACAGAAGGAGGCTGATGTACTGCTTGGGAAGAGCTTCCTCTTTGCTGATCCTGACTTACTATCCCAATGCAGAAACCACATATGGATCGTTGTCTTGCCCAGAAGCGAACTCTACTACCACATAAGATCTGAGGATGTGGCCCCTAAATCCACTGCCACCCACTCTAGTTTGAATCCCCTGTGGTTGATGGAGAGGGTACTGCAGCCCCACCGGCAGTACTCTGAGGCCTATCTCAATTACACTGTTGTCTATTGTAGCACCAGGGAACATCGCCTCAAGTGGATCACCACTGCCCTGCCATCTCAAAGAGAGGCAGGCCAAACAGCTAGCTCTGCAAAGTGCAAGGTAGGTTGTGCTGAAACAAAATACTTAAGATGTGCCCTGCGGAATGGACCAATCTGAACCTTAACTAGCAAGGGAACAGCCCTATTAGAGTGTCCAATTCCCTACCACCAAAAGGCAGGTGAAATCATTCTTGGGGTTAACAAGATACTATATGTCTCCTGTCCCTGGGTTTCCCACTGTATTGCCCCCCCCCACCCACCCGCATGGACCTCCTGAAGGAAAATGCTCCCCCCGTACCCCAAAGGTCCAGTTGACTTCAGACTACGTAGATGCCTTTGGCACACTCAGGCACATCTTCTGCAGCAAACTGGTGCTGCGGAGCCTGGATTTTACCAAAGACTTCATACTACAAACTCATGCCTCCAAGGTGGGACTTGGAGTGGTTCCCTGCAGATGGTGGAAGATGGAGAACACCCCATGTGTATCTCAGTAGAAAGCTTCTCCCTCAGGAGAAGAAGTATTCAGGGTTAGAAAAAGTGTTGCTGCTAAGTGGCCAGTGGAGTTGTTGTGATACTACCTCTGGGGGTGTCCTTCATCCTGGTCATGGGCCATGCACCCCTCAAATGGCTACAGGCTATGAACAATTACAATGCCAGACTTACACATTGGTATCTGGCCCTGCTGCCATTGTCTTTTGTGGTGAACCTTAGGCCTGTGACAGCCCATGACACAGATTTTTTCTGTACTCTTGGAGTATATGTATATGTGTGGGAGAGAGACAGGGTTAAAGGACACTTCTTAGCCCAGACCCTAAGGGGTTAAGGAAGTAGTCAATTAACCCTGACCTATTAGAGGGAGCGGGGAAAATATAAAGGGCTGCCTGGAAGGTGGCAAGGGGGAAAAACAGCTGGGTGTGAGCTGAAGCCTGGCCCACAGGTATGGAGAGCTGGGTGGGGAGGGGATGGCTGAAGGTAGCTGCTGCCTTTGCTACTACTGTTTTTGGTTTGTATTAGGCTTTCTATGAGTTCCTACAAAGGGGTTCCTGAGGAGAAGGGACCATGACTGACTGACTACTTATCTGGGCTGGGAAGAGAGGGCACTGGTTTACAAGCAGGTGTAGAAAAAATACACTTTTACCATAAGTTCCAAGTGGTGTATTAGCAATAGGCTCGCTGGCTCAAGAATACTCAATTTTTATCTGGATGAAGAGTTTAGAAACTATCTTTCCCTTCACAAAATTCTGGATAATTGGAATTTGGGGATTTATAATAATTTTGCTCATTATAGAGATTGGGATCTTGATTCTTAAGCCATTTGTAGACTTGTGCAGCTCCATTGATTTACATGAGACTTGTGCAGCTCCGTTGATTTACATGAGACTACTTCTCATGTACATGGGTGTGAGAGGGAGAATCAGGCCTGTGAAAGAGATGTACGGATCAGAACCGGATCCAGATTTGGATTTTTTCTAATCATCGCCACCAAAGTTTTAGGCTGTTTGGATCCAGGGCCTCAGCTGAGATCCTGGCTATGAAAATATGAATAGATTATCAGATTTGACTGATATTTCTTGTAGATGTCTGTGGTCCCAACGATAACTAGTGAGCTACATTACCTTCTTTCTGATTTCCACAAACTAGCGAAAAGGGGAAATATTTTTAATATAGCTAGACAGTGTTTATTTTAATTTTTTTTTGTGTTAACAGTAACACCTGGAAGACCTAACCAACCATTTTTGCCAAGCACTGTACAGAGAGCCCCTGCCCTGAAAAGCTTAGCTTTTTCAGAGCAGAGGCAGTCTGTACAGTGCCTGTGCCTAAAGGCTCAGAGAGAGTAACACAAGCTGAAGAGTGGGAAATAAGAACATAAGAATGACCATACTGGGCCAGACTAAAGGTCCATCAAGCCCAGTATCCTGTCCTTTGACAGTGGCCAATGGCAGGTGCCCCAAAGGGAATGAACAGACAGGTTATCAAGTGATCCATGCCCTGTCACCAAATCCCAGCTTCTGGCAAACAGAGGTTAGGGACACCATTCCTGCTCATCTTGGCTAATAGCAATTGATGGACCTATCTTCCATTAATCTGTCTAGCTCCCTTCTGAACCCTGTTATAGTATTGGCCTTCACAACACCCTCTGGCAAGGAGTTCCAGAGGCTGACAGGGCATTTCATTAAAAAAAAAATACTTTTTTGTGTTTGTTTTAACTCTGCTACCTATTAATTTCATTTGGTGGTCCCTTGTTCTTATGTTATGAGAAGGAGTAAGTAACAATTCCTTATTTATTTTCTCTATACCACTCATGATTTTATGGACCTCTATCATATCCACCCTTAGTCACCTCTTTTCCAAGCTGAAAAGTCCCAGTCTTATTAATCTCTCCTCATACGGAAGCCATTCTATACCCCTAATCATTTTTGTTGCCCCTTTCTGAACCTTTTCCAATTTCAGTATATGTTTTTTGAGATGGGGCAACCACATCTGCACACAGTTTTCAAGGCGTGAGTATACCATGGATTTATATGGAGGCAATATGATATTTTCTGTCTTATTATCTATCCCTTTCCTAATAATTCCTAACATTCTGTTCGCTTTTTTGACTGCCGCTGCACATTGAGTGAATGATTTCAGCGAATTATCCACAATGATTCTAAGGTCTCTTTCTTGAGTGGTAACAGCTAATTTAGACCTCATCATGTGTATATATAGTTAGGATTATGTTTTCTGATGTGCATTACTTTCATTTATCAACATTAAATTTCATCTGCCATTTTGTTGCCCAGTCACCCAGTTTTGTGAGATCCTTTTGTAGCTCTTCGCAGTCTGCCTGGGACTTAACTGTCTTGAGTAGTTTTATATCATCTGCAAATTTTGCCACCTCACTGTTTACCCCCTTTTCTAGATTGTTTATGAATATGTCAAATAGGACTGGGCCCAGTACAGATCCCTGAGGGGACACCACTAAAGGGACACCAATAAGGCGCAAAGAGGTTAAGTGACTTGCCCATGGTCACACAGTGGCAGAGCCAAGGACTCAGTTCACATCTCCTGAGTTCCAGTCCGATGCCGGAGCCACAAGACCATCCCTCCTCTTCAGTAACACCATGTTATTTAGATCCCTGTCTAAACTGTTGGGGTTTGAATGCCTCCTCACCTCATCTCACCTGTTATTTTAATCTGTTTCACTCGCAGCTGAGCTGGTTTAACTTTATGAAAGAAGCATTAAAAGAGAAGATCTGCAAGCCTCTACATTAGCATTGTTCATGGAAAATGCACATTAAAAAGCAGCCTGGCCACATGCATCATTCTCAAAAGCTCCAGCCAATCTGGCAGTCCCTGTTTTTAAACTGGTAATTGCCTAAGCACAGATTTCAAAAGCACCTTAGCTGAGGCCAAAAGGCATTTATTTTGCTGTCATTTTCCGTTTAAAAGATTCAGCTGGAAGAGTTCTTTGTAGAGTGACTTTAAGAACCAGTCACACATGGAAGACAGCATCCAAGGACCTGTTTCTGGAGGCATTGAGACTGCAGAGGAGAGAGGCAAATGTCTCTGGTGGTGGTTTGGGGGAGAGGGCAACTGCAACACTGTTAAATCATGTGGGTGATCACTTTGGCCTCAAGGAGGACAGAGGCTATGCCCATGTCTCCAATCCACAATGTCTTTGGTCTTTTATCTTCTAGGCTTCCGGAGGGTCCTAAAATGAGTGGTAATAAAATGAAAGGATAAGGGGAAAATTTCCACATATGAAAGAGAGATAATTACTTCTTCCTCTTGTACTGCTATGAATTATTTTTCAAAGCAAAGGGAGTTTAGGCATTAATCTATAGCTCAGGTTCTCAAACTTCTCCATACTGTGAAAAAGGTCTTGAGAGGACATTATCTCACGGATTGCATGCCTGCCATTCATGATCTTACCTACCCCTTCTTATTTGCAATCACATAACTTCCCTATGACATCCGCTCCACTCTGTTCCTCTCTTGCCCTATTTTCCAAGAAATATGTATCTGCTTCTTGGTGTTTTTCTCTTCCTCTGTCCTTGCACATGCTATCTTGCCATTTGGTTCCCTTCTGCCCTGGACACACTGCTGGGCCACCTACTCCTTTTCTCCCTGGACATACTGTCCAGCTGCCTCATTCCCTTGTCTCTTGGAAATTCCTCTCCCTTTGGCATTTGTCTCCTCCATTCTCACTGGTGGTTCTGGTCCCTGAAAGTGGCTCCTATCTCTTCAGTTCCCTCTATTGATATCAGTGGCCATGTGGAGCAGCTAGGCAGGTTTCCACTTATTGTTTCCAGCTGCTGTTCTGTGCTCTCGTTTGCAAAGCAGAATTACCCAACTGTATTTGTTCTTTAGTGTATTATTGCTTAATAGCAGTTTTTGTCTAGATAATGTTTCAAGGAAAATATTCATTGTGAAAACTGAGTTGGTTAATCATATAGTCTGGCAAAAAAACCCCAAAACAAAGCTAATAGCCATGGAATATGAAACACTTTGTGTATATTCTGAAAAACAGATGTTTTGTCTATAAACTCTTCTAGAAAAGGAATTAATATTTCCAACAAAAGAAGTCCAGGCTTTTCGTCTCATACAGACAGAAAAACTCAGTGAACCAAGAAGAGGATCTGTCAGTCATGATGACACAAATGATCTAACCCAGCTCATTCTATAAACCATAAAGACACCATTGCATTGTCACGCTGAGGTACTTCTATGGGTTTAGATTCATTAACAACTCTGGGACTGAACCTGCAACCCCTCTTCACACAAGATGGCCATTGGCTTCACTACTGACTGCATTAAAATCCACTATAAACTAAACCATGATACTAGAAATATCTAAAGAGTCACCTCCTATCTGGAAATATCTAGAGTCAGTCCTGCCTGACTGGCAAAAAGGTAATATTTTACCACTTTGGCAAAGTAAAGGCCGCAAAATGAGACTTTTGTAATTATTTAGACATAACTCTTCTGTCCTTCCTTCTCTCTTGTTGGTCTGAGCTGATGGTATCTTAAGGAGTTAAAAAAAGACCAGAACAAGCTCGCTTCACTCCTGGCCATTCCATGACAGAGCAGATCTTCACAGTGCGCTAGCTTATCAAGAAGACCTGAGAATTCAAGGACCCATTCACATTTCATTTGTGGATATCAAGGCTTTGAAAGACTCCAACGAGAAACTGCTGAACTGGAATTAATTTTCAAACTGGATACCATTAGATTAGGCTTGAATAAAGACTGGGAGTGGTTGGGTCATTACACAAATTGAATCTGTTTCCCCATGTTTGCAATCAATTTCCCCATGTTAAGTATCCCCCTACTATTACTCACACCTTCTTGCCAATTGCTTGAAATGGGGCATCCTGATTTTCACTACAAAAGTTTTTTTTCTCCTGATGATAATAGCTCACTTTAATTGATGAAGCCACTTAAAGTTGGGATGACAACCTCCACCTTTTTATGTTCTCTGTATATATCTATCTATATCTTCCTACTGTATACATCTGATGAAGTGGGTTCTAGCCCACGAAAGCTTATGCCCAAATAAATTGGTTAGTGTCTAAGGTGCCACAAGTACTCCTCATTCTTTTTGTGGATACAGACTAACATGGCTACTACTCTGAAATCTGTTGACAGGGTATCGCTCTGGCTGATCTTGAAATTTGTAGGCCTCCCTGGCAAGCTTTGCGGAATACTCTGTCTTCTATATGATAATTCCTCAAGCTGCGTTCTTGTAAGTGGGAAAAGAAATGCCATCTTCTGAATTAGGTCAGGTGTTTGACATTGCTGCCCCAGATCTCTTCAATGCTGTCACAGATTACATACTAGACCACACACTAAGTAAATGCAGTTTAGGCATTCCCCTTGATGGCAGAAATCTCACTGACACTGGTTTTGTTGTCGGTATAGTATGTAGAACACTGAATATTTGCTAGCTGCCTTATAGTTTGGACTTGGACTTCTTTTCTTCCCCTGAAACTTCACATACCGTCTAGAGTTGGTCAGAAAACAAATTGTCTGCCCTGTCAACAATGTTGAGACTTTTTGGGAAAAGCATCACACATCGGGATCTTGACTGGGTGGTCACCCATTAAGAGACTAGTACCTACAGTGTGTTCAAAATACCTATCTGGAAGAATTTTGGTTTGATTCCAATTAATTTTGAGGCTGACTTTTGCCACTGACCTTCCCAGGGCTTTAATTGCTGCAGTGAATTAAACCAAGGCTGGAATCTAGGACAAGGTTCAAAGCCTGACAAAGCACATAGGTGACTTTAAATTTCTGGTCTCAATTGTGGGTTGGCATGATATCCTGTTCCAAGTAAATGTTGTTGGCAAGGTGTTACAAAATCAGTCAATGGACATTGCAACTGCTACTACTTTGATGAGATGCTGCCTTGATTTTGTTGTGGCCTACAGAAATAACGAATTCAAAGATGTCATCTCTGCTGCCAAAGAAATGGTGGAAAACTTAGGAGTTGAGCCTGTCTTCAAGGAAACTCGTATTCATCGGAAGAAGAGACAGTTTGGTTACAAGGGCAGGGATGGGTTGATGGGAAGTTCGGAAGAAAAATTCAATAGGGAGTTTTTTTGCTCATGTGTTGACACTGCTCAAGTGTGCATCAAAGACAGGTTTGGATAAGTGAAGTCCCACAAAAAGACCAGGGGTTTTTGGTATGAACGTAACAAGCTGCTGGCAGACTGGATAATACTCTTGAACAATTGTACTGAGTTTCACCGGATGTTGATACATGGGGAATGTTTGGATATCATAAATAAAAACCTCTATGTCGAATTGGACAACATCTATCACACTTTGCTGCATGAGAAGTATTCTCCACTCCAAGTTCTATAATTCATTCATGATGCAGAGCTGAAGAACACTTTTCCTAATGTGTGGAAAGCTTTGAGGATTCTGCTCACGCTGCCGGTCACATTTGTGAGTGGTTAGCACAACTTTTCACAGCTCAGGCTCATTAATATATATCTTTGATCAATGATGGATGACGAGAGACTGACATCACTTGCTAGTTTATTGCCATTGGCCAGTCTTTGGATCTCTCTGATGCTGTGTCTCAGTTCTCAAGGGCAAAGGTGAGAAAAGTGATCTTTTGAACTAAAGGACTAGGATTAACATTTTAAGGCTATCATCTACTGTAAAACCTATGGTAACACTACAGTATTTAATACGGGTCCACCCAATGTTGGTGCACAGTTCAATTTCTTGATTTTAGTACATTTCAGTTATTCTTAAAATTTGAAAGTTTCTATAAGCTTAGAAGAAATGAATTTTTTATTTGCTTATCTGTAGCATGAATAAATACAGATTTACAGATCCCAGTGTGCAAATTTATCTTCTTATATGCCAAGGATAAATCTGCATGCAAATCGCGCATCCAAGCCATGAAATGGGCTACAGATGCAATAAAAATGGGGAGAGAGAGAGAGAGCTGAAGATGCTGCTTGCCTGAGGTGCCATTTGGTCTAAGGCCAGCCTCGGCCTCCAGGAGGGGGCCACGAAGGGACATATATACCTGTCCCAGGGGATTTGTGATTATGGACCAAGACCAATGAAGAGCATGGACTTGGGCAAGTCACAGAAGCCCTATTTACACTCACCAGTGGTTGTCAGTAGCAGTTCCCTCTGCACTGCTACTGAACATGATTGACCTCCTTGAGTGAACAGGGAACAATCATTTTCTGTAAATGATTTTTGTCTCATCCATCCTAACAGGTAGCCCATGAAACAAAGGGACCCATTGCTAATAATCACTATGAGAAATGGGTCCATTCTGCAAGTGCAAAGAGGAGGCTCTTAAGGCCTGCTTTTGAAAAATGTCCTCTGATTATACAAGCAGAAGTAACTGCTGGTGCATTTCCCAATATGAAATATCTGACCACCTGGTTTTCTTTCCATCCTAAATGCTACAAAATGTACCCACAGTTACCTCCAGTCATAACATTGTGGATGCAAGAGGCAGATTTGAGGGTCTCAAAACAAAAACTAGGAAATTGATCTCTCTGTCCCTTAGCTTCTTCATCTGTAACTAGAGTTAATAATAACTACCTCACAGGGAGATTTTGAGGTTGAGTTAATGAATGCATGCTTAAATCCTATGATGGAAGACACTATATAGATGCACTAAGTATTTTTTAATTGTTATTACCATTATCTACCAAGCCAGGACAAACAGTCTATATGAATAGTATATATTCAAAAAGTTACCACAAGATTATTGGTTAGCACTAATTGCTGGTGTCAAAAATTAAATATTTATAATTGCATAGAGCCGCAGAAATGCTTTGCAGAGTAATGTTAATTGATGATAATTCAGGATATATAACCAGACTCATTTCCCATTAAATTACCGATCATCAAGATCAAATTCCAGGGCTAATTTTGTTTTCATGTTAATGATTTTGCTTTGGTTTCCAGAGAGTGAAAATGTATTTGGTTTCCAGGGAGTAATTAACAGAGTGAATTAAGATAATAACTGTTAAATAGGATGGGAGTAGAAATTCACACTTTTCTTAGTGGACATAATACATTTGGTTTTATAAGAACAAACATGAGGAGCTAACTGCCAGTCTCCCACTTACTATAGCTACATGGCTAGATCCTCAATATACTCCAATATACATCACTGGTGTATATTGGCACCCTTTATTATGGCAACCCTTTGATGGTTATGAGGGTTGTACATAATTGTTACGTCCCATGAGGCCCTGAGTCTTATTTTAGTAGCATCATTTTGCCGTAGTTTCCAAAGTTAGAAAAGATAAGAAGGTCGAAGAGGTGATGGAAGATTTGAAATAAATATGGTCTAATTGCTTTAGAGAGAAAGGGACATAGATCATGTGTGGGCCTGTATATTGTGGTGTTGTTAGATTTGTTAGGAGCTCAGTTACTACAGTGATGAGCATGATATAAATGCTTTAGATTAGATTAGATTAGATTAGATCAGGGGTTTTCAAATTTGATTGCACCACAACCCCCTTCAGACAACAAAAATTACTATATAACCCCAGGAGAGGGGACTGGAGCCTGAGCCCATCCCAGTCCCACCACCCAGGGGGGCAAAGCCAAAGCGTGAGCCCCACTGCCCGGGTGGGGAAGGGGTCAAAGCCGAAACCTAAGGGCTTCAGACCCAGCCAAGGGGCCTGTAACCTGGGCCCTGCTACCCAGAGTTGAATCCCTCGGACTTTGGCTTGGGCCCTGAGTCCCAGCAAGTCTAAGCCAGCCCTGATGACCCCATTAAAATGGGATCATGATCCATTTTGGGATCCCAACCCACAGGGAGAGAACCGCTGGATTAGATTGATACTCCTGACAATAATGGCCGTATTCTTCCTGGCTGAAATGTCAGCGGGACACAGGAGAGCTGAGGTTTTGACATCACACTAAACTTTTCCTTTCCTTCCCTACAGGCCACAGTGATAGTGCATCATGTTTCCCTTGTGTATTCAAGGCCACTAACTGATTGCCACATATCTTTGTTTGCATCTGTAAAAAGTCTCTTAACTAGGCATGTTTAACTCTGAGTTCAAACATTTGAGATGCAGCAAGAACTATGGTACTAGACAGGTATTGCATCAGCCCTTCTCTCCTGTTCATGATGCTAATCTCTATTTATCTTCTCTTTATTTGCAGGACAATGCCAAACAGGAGAAAAAGGTATGGCATGCTTCTCTTTCTCTCCCCGCCCACCCTTCCCAGGGCTCTCAGCACCCTGAGTATTTCATAGTTATTTCCTTGATGGTCTTTCCTTCAGCTGAATGTAGCTGCCCCTAGACCCTGGCAATACTGCTCCATGTATTGGCCCTAGTCAGTTAGTAGAGAGCAATGGGAAATGTTCTCTCTCTCCCAGAGCAAGAGTTTGCTGCCATTCCTGTGATATTATCTTGTACCAGCCTGGGACCTCAGCACAGTGTATAAGACTCATACTTGGGCATGCAAGTTGCCCATTGTCGTAGTATCCAATAACTCTACCATACATGATAAATACCAGTTTACTCTTTTGTTTCTTTAACTACTTAATGTTGCAAAAACCTTTCTACTTGCTAGAATTTTTTTAATGAATCTGCTTTAGCCCATATCCTCCAGTACAAATGTATGGTAGAAGGCAGAGGTCAGCCACTTTTTGAGCTCCAGCATGCTGAGGATGATCTGCCCAAGCTCTTGTCCATAGTGCGATATAGAGCACTCTTGAGATTACTCTAATTTACCCCAGTTGTCCATCTCAACTGTTTTCTCTGGTCATACTACCTATTCTTGCCCCATGGGGATTCCACATGACAGGGGAGACCGCAGGCATGCAGACTCCCAAAGCACCCAGCGTAGTGGCCACAATCCATCCATTTAACTATTTTGAAGTTGCAAATACACCAGAAATCTGATTTTCTGTTAGAGTTAGATTCAGCCAATCAGAGAATAGAAATATTACCATGTGTCCAACAAAAATTGAAAATCTAATTGAAATGTTGAATACTGGCTATTTGCAATGGACTGCTCCCAAATGAGCCACAGACTAAGAATCATTTGGCAAATAGTTTCAAACAATAAATATATCTGAGAATATTGTGATCTATTGCCAGACAATCTGTGAACAGCAAATAGATTAAAGGAACTGAACCTATTATTTAACACTTATTATTTGAGCAGACGTATGGGATTCAGTATAATTAATGAGCAAGGTATTTTTCACATGTTCATCTTATCGTTTCTTGCAGCAAAATGCGTGGACATCACCTTAGGCTCTTGTGGTGATGTTCCCTACACCAAAACAATGTATCCTAATTTGCTGGATCAGAAGTCCAGAGAAGTGGTTGAAGTCAGCTCTGAATATATTCTCATGAGTGTCCTACACAACTTGCTTCAGGGAGAATGTAATCCTGACCTGAGACTCTTGAGCTGCTCAATACTGGCCCCACAGTGTGAAAAAGACAAAATGATAAAGCCCTGCAGGCATGTCTGCGAAAACCTGAGAAAAAATTGCCTGCCTGCATTTGACACAATAGACATGGCTTGGCCTTACTTCTTAGACTGTGATCGCTTCTTTGCTGGTGAAGAAGAAGGTTGTTTTGATCCACTGGCAAAGCTACGGGGTAAGAACTGAAGCTATACAGGCACATCAAAATAAACTGTCCATGATTGCTATAATATACCTACAGATTTTGTATTATACCTTAAAGTCTTACCTGAAATTTTAGAACATCAGAAATGCACAATACTAACTAGTTCATGGAAGGTTTGTGAATGTTATTTTTTTTTTCATTTAGAGGTATATAGTGCAGGTGACTGAAGTCAGTTGAGTTACACCAAGGATGAATTTGATCCAATAGATTTAAAGGGCCAATCTCTATGCTGAAGGCTGAAGTTTACTAGTGTACTACAGGCCAGTTTTTAGTTGGTGAAGCTCACAGCAAATATGGCTGTACATCTTAAAATATCTGCCATTTTGCAAGTGCAGTAGCTGGTTTTGGGGACTTGGACTAACGTACCTCACACAGAAGAGCAAGCGGAGAGGTTCTTGTTCCTCTCTAAAGTTTTGATTCAGGCTCATTTCTAATTTCCATATTTCTATTCTTGGAAATGTATGTTTTATGAACAGAAGGGCAGGTGTTTGTTCACTGTAACTTGATAACCCCACTCGGGCACAAACTTTTAGTTGCAGTTATAATTTTTCTCTTCAGGGGAGCCAGAATTAACCGAGGAAGATTTACTTGTGCATGTGCCTACAACTTTAATTCAGTTCACCCATCATTCGTATTCCAAAATGGTCAGCATTTTGAAGAAGACTGCTTCTAGGTGCTCCCACATTGCAAGAACTTACAGCATTGGCCGTAGCTTTGAAGGGAGAGACCTTTTCGTGATTGAGTTTTCAACCAATCCCGGACACCATGACCTGAGTAAGTAATAATGTTCCCAGCTGCAGTATAATCATAATTCTGACAACCAGCTTCTTAGGGTGAGATACGGTGCACTTCTATCATGTTCCCTATACATAGGTTTTAAGGCCAGAAGTACAATGTTAATCATTTAGTCTGACCTTCTGAATAGGACTTCCCTAGATTAATTCCGGTTTCAAGTCCAATAGCCGTCGTTGCTGATTTTAAAACTTTCCAGTGATGGAGAATACACCACCACTCTTGGCAAGTTGATTCCATGGTTAATTACCCCCACTTCAATATTTGTACCCTATTTCTAGTTTGAATTTGTCTAGCTTCAACTTCCAGCCACTGAATCTTGTTATACCCTTCTCCAATAGAATGAAGAGCCCTCTGTTATCAAAGGTCACACAGGATGTCTGTAGCAGAGTAGGGATCTGAATCTCTCAAGTCCCACATTAGAAGCCTAACCACTAGGCCATCCTTCACCTCCAGTTAAAGGAACAGTGGTAGCACTGTCCTTAATAATATAATGTTTCATCAACCAGTGGAGTGGTTAAGTAGCCCACAAACCAGTAAATAACCATGGTTTCAAATAAAACCATAATTCAACATGTTTTAGCTGAAAAATAATACTTTAGCAAGCAATTACACCACTTTGAACAGCATAACAGGGCTTTAAAGGGACAAAAATAACTTGCAAAGCAGGAGGCCTTCATAACCTGTGTAAAGCTCCATCCCTCCTCCCTGCTTCAGGTATACAGAGTTCGTTATGGTTAGAGAGAAGGATGAAGATGCAGACTGGGAAGAGGGGAGGGACATGGCTGGGATGCACTGCATTATAGCTCTGCTCTAGTTCCATGACCCATAGCGAACCAAGGGATGCAGAGCATAATATAGGGGTGTTTTGAGTCTACTCTAACTTACACCAGTGGCCTAATACGCACCTGACTGCCCCAGAATATAATTTAAAGACACCTTTGCAGCCTAACCTGATTCCTGCTCCAAACACAGGGGTGGCCTAACAGAGAATCAAGGTCATAATACTATATATATGCTGTTGCTGTATACTTGTTTTCAGAATCTATGGTGATGTGTACATGTCGCAGGCAAGGTTGCTCTGTAGCGCCTCCTTCAGCGCCACACCGTGTATTGCACCCACTCCCCAAACATTGGTTTTCAAAGTTTGGCCACCTCCTTGAGGAAGGGTAAACTGTGCCGTAAGCTGGGCATCAGACTCCAAAAGAGAAAAAAAAAATAGCAGCTCAAGATTTGGCTGTCTGTCACTTTAAACAAAGAGGAGAAAATCCTTCAGAATGCAAGCGCTTACTTGCTGGGCTTAGAGTAAGGTCCTGGCCTGGGCTCTAGGTTAGTACTTAGGTGCTCCTTCTGTATCCCAGTCTCACCTAGTTCTGCCTTCGAGGAAAAGCAGGCCAAACCTCCTAACTGGCCTGCTGATTCTTGATAGGTCAGTATTTCTTCCTGGCCCTTCTAGGCCTCTGGAGGACTGCCTTGTTGGTCACCCAGTCTAGATGGATTTTCCTTGGGCAAGGAGAGTCAGGGCGCTCATGCCTCCAGCAGAGGGTATACAAGGCCTGACCGATCCCATCACAGTGTAGTCTCGCTGATGTCTTAGCCAATTCTTCTTTTCCTAGATTTTTTTTGTTTTCAGTCCTCTGAAAATACTCTGATTTGCAGTTAGTTTTAGCTGTTCCCATCATTAACTGCAATGATTGCCTCATAACATTTGCGAATCCTTAACAAATAGTTCACTTTATTGTATAAAGAAAATCTATTTAATTTGTTAACTGACTTGAAGTTGATGCAAATGGATTTGGAATTGACATGATGTTTACAGGAATATGCATGTTAAATTACAGTAAATAAAACTCACTGACTCATCTGTTAGCTATCTGTGTTGCACTGCTTTGGGAAGGCATCCAAATGTTCTCAGAATTACAACAAATCATCTCATTATTCCATCTTTTCACAGTGAAGCCAGAATTTAAGTATATTGGAAACATGCATGGAAATGAAGTTGTTGGGAAAGAATTGTTAATATACCTTGCACAATACTTGTGCTCTGAATATCTCTTTGGGAACCCCAGGATCCAGACTTTGATAAACAACACTAGAATTCACCTTCTGCCTTCACTGAACCCAGATGGGTATGAACTTGCTGCAGAAGAGGTAAAAGACTTTTTGCAATGAAGTGAATATGTTATAAAATTCTCTGAAGAAGAGAAAGGAAAATCTGAGGTTTGGAGGATTTGGGTTTTGACAATAGCTGACTAACAGATTTTATTCCCATCTGATTTGATGGGTGGCTGCTCTATAGTGCCCAGATTAACAAAACTAACAGGTAATTTGGACCAGATTTTCCATTGTTCCTGCTTGCACACTGGAGGTTTGATATAGATGAAAGTCTTTTTTGCACATTCAGTAGTCTGCTCTATCAATATTTGAGCAAAATGCCCAGTGAGCCAATGTTGATGATTGAAGTTGATCCTTTTATTTTATACAAACTTGTTGTTTAATATATTTTCTTCCTCAGCTGGAAGATCAGCTGTAATTAAATATTAATATTTATTATGCTGAACCCTGATTTAAACCCTGTTTAACAGCTGCTGTGTTCCACCTTAGAGTCACATCAGTGGTGCTCATAAGTGCTTTTGAGGTCTTTTGGGATAAACGGTGTTCTATAAATAAATATATTGTTTCCACTCTCGGACACTTTTAACAAATCTCTGGTGCCTTTTTGGTATTTAAAACTTCTACTTGGTCAGTAGCAAATAACATTTTTAAAACCCCAAACATTATGAGACATGCAGGATTAGATCTATTTAATTGGCTTCTTTCTTTACTGTAAATTAGGGAGCTGGTTATAATGGATGGATTAATGGACGTCAAACTGCTCAGAACCTTGATCTTAACAGAAACTTCCCTGACTTGACATCTGAAGTTTACAACAGAGCTGGGCTCCGATGGCCCCGCCTAGACCATATTCCCATTCCACAATCCTATTGGGAGGGTAAGGTATGAATTCCAGACGTTTTATCAAATATATTGTGTAGAGGCTCGGATAATTATTAATATTAAAAAAGTCAGTACAAAGTTATCCTTGATGCTTGTTTTAGCTTAATGCTATTCTTCCTATAAAGAGGACTAGCTAGATGTGCATAGGGTTTATATGATAAGTCATGGACTGGTCATGGCAGAAAAAGCAAACGTCTCAAATGAATAGCAAACAAAAATGTCATAAACCATAGGTTTCCATATTTAATTAAACTATACACTATTGTGCAATAGAAACAATTTGGGAGGGTCTGATTTTTAGACGTGCCGAGCACCCTCAACTCATATTGACTTGATTATTAATTAATTATTATTATTAAATGTATTATTTGTATTGTGGCAGCGCGTATTAGCTCCAGTCACAGCTCAGTGCTGAACAGAGAGAACACCAAGCCAGTCCCTGCCCTATGGAGCTCACAGTGACCTTATTGGGAGTTATGTATCTTCAGCATTTCTTGGAAATGACCAAGCTGACATTGTAACAAACAGCTCAAGTCATTGAAGCTGTTATCTCAATGCCTACTAGTTCATGCTCCCCCCAAATCCACAGCACTGATGGAAGGTGGGTGACAGAAAACAACTGTTTCCTCTCTTCCATGGTAGTGGGATCAGCAGAAACAGCACTGGGCCTGAAGTTAATCATCAGCAAGTTAAGTAAGGCATGTGCTTGCTTAGTAAGAGTGTGATACTCATAGGGTGACCAGATGTCCCAATTTTATAAGAACGGTTTCAATTTTTGGGTCTTTTTCTTATACCAGCTCCTATTATCCCCTCACCACCTGTTCCGGTTTTTTGCACTTGCCGTCTGGAGTGTTTTAGTTTCTAGCCCCAATCATAGGACAGGTGTTCCCAAGGCTATACCCCTGTCATATGGCAGGGAGCGGTTTCCCACAGCTCCAGTGGCTACAGTTGCAATTTATCACCCTACAAACAAAGGAAACACAGAATCTATCAGCTACTGAAGTGTGAGGCAAAACACTGTCCCTGAGTCTGGAAGCTCATGCTCGCTCTTCAGTTCCCCATTCAAACCTGGTTTTCATCTGGGTAGGTTTTCAGTGAAATTGGTTCCATTGTTGGTCAGCATGCAATCCCAAATGTTCAATATCCTGGAGAGGATGGATGATCCAGAAATTAGGATGCTAGCAGGGGACACTGGGGAGTCCCTGCTTCTCCACAAATCTTCCTATGTGACCATGGGCAAGTTATTTAGTCTCTCTGTGCCTCAGTTCCCCATCTGTACAATGCAAATAATAGCACTGCCCTCCCTTACAGGGGTGTTGTGAGAATCAATACATTACAAAGTGTGTGTTGCGCAGATACCACCATAATGGGTGGTAGAATGGGCCATAGAAACCCACAACTTCAGTGATAGCTATAGTAAAAGTGCTGGTTATGCGCTGACACTGCAAGCTACCCCATGTAGCTGGAGCCCTGAGCCCAGCTGACTTCTCTGGAGGCTCCACATAGGCATAGACACCTCCTGTGTGGAGCAGCTGGTAGGATCAGGGCCTTACTGATTTTCAGCTTTCAAATGAACTAATAAAGAGAGTCTGTGGATGGCAAATAGGAGGCTTGTGAAACACAGCACACAGCGAGCCCAGAGCACAGATGGCGGAGCCTCAGAAGAGAAGAAATAGCCTTGATAGAACTAGGTAAAATTTCTTTGATGAATAGTTTATTCCCATCCCCCTCCCAAACAAAAGGCAATTTCAGATAGACTGAAACTGACCATGAATTTGGGTCAAACGTGGCAAATAGTGAAATGTTTTAATTTTCACTTAGAACTGATGTTTTGATTAGAAAAGTAGTTAGATTTAATTTAAAATAATAATAAATTCCCCAAAGGCAGAAAAATGCCCCAAAATAAAACAGAACATTTCATTCAACTTGAAATCAAATTTGCAGGTTTGTGTTTTGGTGAGAAACTGAAAAACTGGTGTTTTGGGGTGACCCAAAATGACTTTTTCCCCCAGAGATTTGCCACCGAACCAAAACAATTATTTGCTCAGCTCCAGTATTAGAGCATTTGAAGCAGAGTTGGAGGCCTAGTAAAGAGGTTCCAAGAGACAAATAGGAGAGATCCTAAGAGAGAAAGAGAGAGCGAGAGATTCCAAACAAAGCAGAACTCTGCTGCCCTGATTGCTGGGCACCTTTTTCCCCTCTGTTAATCCCAATAGTGCAGTCACTGACATTTTAAATCATGCATTGTTATTGCATTGAGTAATGTCTGTGAAGGACTAGGAAGGGCCTGAGAAGTGGGCTTGGGCCCTGACCATGCAAATAACTCAATGTGGGCAAGACCCTGCATCCAGTACAGAGCCTTGTTATTTTGAATGGGGCTCTAAGCAGGTGCAGGGGGCTGCCTATGCAGAGACCTTTGCAGGATCAAAGCCTTGGTGAGCTAACTGCTGGTGCTATTTGGCTGGGGAACTCTGCATTGCACTCTGTTGCCTCCAGAGCCGTGTGCTGTGTAACAGGACATACATGTGTCAACCATACTTGGGAAAAGGCAGGGAAGAATTGTCACCAGTTTTACCTGGACCTCTTTGGAAGATTTCCCTTTGCTGTACTACTGCACTGGGCTGCATGCCTCTGCATTAAGATTATATTGGAAGTCTTCCAAGGCAGGAACCGGGACATCTTTCCTGCCTTGTCTACACTTCCAGGAGCTGCAGAGCTGAAGTCTGAGCCCACAAAGCCCTGGTTTAAACTGAGGGCGGAGGGGATCGACCTAAGATACACAATTTCAGCTACAGAAATAGCATAGCTGAAGTCGACATACAGCGTCTTCATGGCACTGAGATGACCGCTGCTGCTCCCCAGTCAACTCCCCTTGAGCCTCTCGCAGCGGTGGAATACTGGAGTCAATGGGAGAGCACTCGGGGACCAATTTATCGCGTCTAGACTAGACACGATAAATTGACTCCCGAAAGATCGATCGCTACCCGCCGACCCAGACGTGAGGACAGCCATCAGCATACGCTGCAGCAGCCCCTGGCCACTCTGACTTAGCCCATCCCAGGCAGCCTATGGACTGTAGCCCAGCCCAGAATCCCTCTAACACTATGCACTGCATAGTGTTTCTATTCTTGCCCCTTGTCTTTTCCCGATTGCCCCCTATCATGTGTGTGGCATGCCCCTTATACACGTCGTTATGGTGGGGAGCAGTGTAGGGCCCCTTACAGAGGCTCTGTACTAGTCAGAGTCTCCCCCGGACTCCTGTTGTGCCTTTACAGCCCCTGCATGCCATCACAGCAGCATACAGAAGCCTGGGTGGGTGACAGAATTTGTCCCTAGGATTTTTTCCCAAATTTCCCATGGTTGCCACCACAAGTTCTGCTCCCCAGTGACAGAGAACGTGAGTGCTCCAGTGCAGAAGAGGCATAGGCACATTCCACCCCACACCTCGCAATTGAAAAGCACATTGCAGCCACTTGAATGCTGGGATAGCTGCCCATAATGCATCGCTCCCAGTGCAACTGCAAGTGCCGCAAATGGGGGCTACCCCAGTGTGCTTGCAGCTTGCAGTGTAGACAGACTGCAGCACTTTCCCAACTGTGCTCTTCGAAGGTTGGTTTAACCCAAAGCGCCATCTGCAAGTGTAGCCAAGCCCTGAGGGAACCTGTCATCCTGTGATCTTGATGGGATACGCAAAACTTCCTTGACAACTACAGTTTCATTTAGTGAAGAGATGGAACTGCATGAATCTTCTCTCAGTACAGAGTTAACCTACTCTTACAGCAGTGGGCACAGAAGAGCCAGATTCTTTGCTGATGTAATGATCATCAATTTTGGTAGGGATATGAACCATTTCCCTCGGTGAGGGGATGCTGTTATGGAACTCAGCGCTGTGCATGTAAAAGCATTAGTATGTCTGCTTCAAAGCCAGCCTTTCAACTGTCATTTACTTAATAGTATTTATTATCTGGCTTATTAAAGTCATTATGCAGGTATTCCAAAGTACCACATGGAGGCTGGAAAATTGAAAGCAAGCTCTTCAGCTCTTTGCCAGTCTCATAAACTCAGAAAAAAACCCTTCCCTTTCCATAAACCTTGCCCTTACAACAAGCTTTGTTCTCTGTTATTACCAATTATTGTAATAAATGGTCAGAGTTGAAATTGAGAAACATTATCAGAAATTAAATAAATTAAATTGCCTTGATTCATACGGGATTTGCAGGCTTATAGTGGAGGTTGGCAGAAACTGTAGGAAATCTAGTCCAGTTGTTTCTAAAAGAAAAAAGAAAAAATCTTCACAGACCATGGAGATAGTGGCTAAATATGACATAATTGACAGAAATGGGAATCAGGTTTAAAAGGGGCAATGGCCATTCACTATTTATGGCCAAATTATCTAGCTACTTTCAAATTGTATCTTAAATTACTCTTGCAAAATGGATAATTTAAGAATGATTGTCTGTGACTGAAAGGCAAAGGACTTTTGGTGAATTAATAAACCACATTAAAGAAAAAAATCTCTGAATAGTCAAAGGGCAGAGTCTGATACCATGGATGGAGCTGAACCAGACAGATGTAGATTTAAAAATATAGTTTCTTTAAAGCTAAATTGCTAGATGGAAAACCTAATTGGTTTCCACAAAATTTGCAGCAATAAAATAATAATGGTGTCACGTTGTCCTGCAGTAACTGAAGAGCTTGAGTTCTAACCTCAGGGCAGGCAGCAGGGCACACACCCCAAATTAGTTGTGCTTTCTGTACTTAGATTTCACCAAACCAATTATCAAGTGAAAACTCATCAGTACTATAGCAGCCTAACCATGATGTCACAGACAGTCTCCTTGGATACTCCAATCTGTCTTGCCACACAGGTGAGCCTACCTTTGTGATAAACCATGATGTCTGTTGCAGGGTACTCGGTGTCCCGTAGGATCGAAGCACACACACAGCTGTTGAATAGAAGTAGTGAGTTTATTGAAGGCAAAAGTGGCACACCCGCAACGGGGGCTCCCTTCGTTGCTGCCACTGAGACGGGGAAAGCCCGACGCAATGCTCAGAGCAATGCTCGGGATGAAGCCCACTGCGCATGGGCACACAGGCAGAGAAATAACAGGAACAGTTGCATCTCATGCATACCTCATGAATAACTAATACCTTGTTTCTGTCTTATTAGTATTACATAATACAAGCAGGTGTCTCATTAGTTTTGCACAAGGCAAGCAGGCAGTGAGAACCATTGAACTCTGGCATGTGAAATATGCGATAACAGGGCAGGGACTGATAACAATGGCCGAAAGTACCCTTTCCTTCCCAGGAGTGGGGTGGGGGGGGGGGAAAATGAGCACCTTTTCCCTCCCAGGAGTGTGGGGGGGAATAAGCACCTCCTCAGGAGTGGGTGGGGGGGGAATGAGCACTCTCTCCTTCCCTGGAGTCAAGGGTGAGAGCGCCCCTAGCACTCTACCCTAACAATGTCTTGCGCACCCTTACAATGTCACAGACAGTCTCCTTGGATACTCCAGTCTGTCTTGCCACACAGGTGAGCCTATACCAAGGATCACAGCAACATTCAGGTTACTGTCTGTCTCAAAGGCCCAGTCACTTACCCCAGGTCAGTTGCACTTTAGATTTTTCACCAAAGACAATGCTTGTAGCCAATCCTATCATGAACTATCTAAAGATTAATAAACAGGGAAAAGGAAATAGAATTATTTATAAGACGAAAGCAGGTAAACACACTCACACAAGTCACAATTTTACATTTCAAAAGGTAATAGAAGTTTCTATAGTAAGCAAGCTGTATATGTCCTATAGGGCTAATCCAGCCTAAGTAGCAGGAGATCCCTTGCTTATGCTTAGAAACTGTCTCCCCTAGAGTCCAGGTGTTATAGAGATACAGATCCTTCTTGTTAGGGTTTTTTATTCCCTTCCCCCCATGTGCTCTAAGCTGTGAACTCAGCTGATGGGTGGAATCAACTTGCCGAACTCCTCTTCGTGGGCGAGAGAGCAGAGAAACAAAGTCTTTTCTTCTCTTCAAGGTCCCACAATAGTCCTTACGGTGCTGATGGGCCTTCCTTGTTGACCAGTATGTAAGAACTTTGGAGGTCAGCACTTCACCCACCAGTTAATGTCTCCCTTGTGTCTAGTGATTTAGAATGTCACAGAGGCTTACAATACAAACGCTTAAATATTACCTTACTATAGAGGATGCAGGTGCTGTAAGTGAGATTAATGCACACAGCAACTCACCTAGCAGTCAAGAAAGTCTTAATGCTAAACACAATCTTGTAATTGCAATACCTGTTTTAATAATATTAACACAGAAGTAAGCCACACTGATTCCAGCTAGGTATTTGTTTGTATTCAGTTGAGACATGGGGACCATGGAGTGGGCTGGTAGCTGGTCTGCCAGCATCACAAATGGGCTCATCAACTTGCAGAGTATGTAGGTGTCTAATAAGGAAAGAGACTCTCTCCCTAAAACTAACAAATCTCTGGCCGCTGTATTTCGAGGGTTATCCTAAATGGCCATCTGGTGTCACTGTTGCATTTAAGGAGTAGCTAATTATAATGTAGTGCTGAATGAAATTATTTCTCAGTAACTACTGAGGCCAGCCAAGTCCCTCACTGCTTCAGCAGGAAACTGTTCACTTCATAGCATGAAATGGCAACATGAAGAATCCTATGGCTTAGATTCAACACACTAAACTCTTTTGCATGGCTATACCAGTGCATAACATGGATATGGAGACGCTTCTCCATCTATTATCAGATGTACAGATCAGAGGATCTTTAAAGTTAAGATTTGGTCACAGTTATTTTTAGAGAAGTCATAGGCAAGAAACAAAAATTCACAGGAACCCATGACCAGTCTGTGACTTTTCCTAAAAATAACCAGGAGGGAGGGCTGGCAGGGAACGAATTACAGCTGGAGCCCCCTGGAGCAGGGACTAGCAGCCCAAGCCTCCCTGCCAGGAGGAAAGGGGGACACAACACCAGCCCCATCCCAAGCCACAGGGCATGGGTGAACAGAACCAGCCCCTGCTGAAGCCAAAGGACGGGGTGCACAGCCCGGTTCCAGCCTCAGCTCCAGTCCCGGCCGCAGCCACTGACAGCTGAAACCAAAGAAGTCAAGAAGGTCCAGAAAAGTCATGGAATGCGTGACTTCTGTGGTGAAATCGTATCCTTAATTATCTTACAAGAGTCAAAGTAAAGTTGTTTTCTACTTTTTCTTTCAACAAGTGGTGAACACTAGGATTTTGCAGTTGAGTCCCAGCTTGTTCAGGGAAAATTTTGAAAGCAACATGTTACTTTTTCATTAAAATGTGACCACTATTATGGCCCTTAATCTTGTTGTGATCTGAATTTTAGTTCAAATCACATCTTATTATTATTTATTTGTATTACTGTAGTGCCTGGGAGTCCCAGTCATGGGCCAGGCCTCTGTTGTGGTAGGTGCTGTGTAAACAGAGAACAGAATCGTCCTTATCAGTCTTTTCTCCATGTTGTGATGCTTTTTCCAAAAATGGCAATTGACTCTGGGGTCTGGGAATCCTGAGTCTGACTCTTCATTTTGTTGTAACAATTTTTCTGGTCTTGGAGGAAGGGAAAATCCCTGGATTTTAGGGTCCAAACTCCATGCTTGTTACATGGGACAAACAACCACCTCCCATCCCCTAATGGGAAATCTGGGGAATCACACATAGTTTTCTTCCCCCCTCTCACTCCCGTGTGCTGGTGTTTCTATGAGAAGGGTCATGCTAGCCCCCCCAAAATTTTAAGTGAATCATTCTAAACAGAATGTTCACCCATGTGATTTTTCTTTCTATTCTTCAGGTAGCACCGGAGACAAAAGCAATTATGAAGTGGATTAGGGCTATACCATTTGTATTGTCTGCCAGTCTCCATGGAGGTGAATTAGTTGTTACCTATCCTTATGACTTCTCAAGGCATCCACTGGAAGAGAAAATGTTCTCCCCTACACCTGATGAGAAGGTAATACTTCTTTCAGATGGCAAGATAAACTAGTACAGCTCCAGATATGAAACTATTTGGAACCAGTCCTTTAATTCTGAGTTGATGTGAATGCCCGACTTGAATGGCCGACTTGCAACAATATCTCCAAATATACCATGAAAGAGTCAATGTAATTCTGCATTCATTACACTCCGGAGTGGCAATTGCAAAAGCACTCAGTGTTTGTCTAATGTCACTCTCAGGCCTGGTTACACTTAAAATTTTGGTAAATCTACTCACATTGCCTGGGCATGAAAAATTCATTCCCCTGAATGCCAGAGTTATGGCGACCTAGATGTGGTTTGATTGATGGAAGAATTCTTCCATTGACCTAGCTACCGCTGGTTGGGGAGGTGGATTACCTCAACTGAAGGAAAAACTCCTTCCATCGATATATAGGGTCTAATGTCTATATTACAGTACTACAGCACCAGAGCTGTTGCTGTAGGACCCATAGTGTAAACATGGCCCTTGTGAAATCAACAGGAGCACTGGTGTCTAAGGGACCAGAGTTGTGCTAATGCTGAGTGCTCCTATTGTCAGACTCAGGGGGAATAAAGAATAAGACTTGGAAAGTTAAACTATTTACAGATTTACCCACAGAAAAGTTTACTTCCCATAGCCAAACCAATAAATGTAACATTTCAGTGATAACACATGAGGGCCCGACTGTCCACTGTCCTGCACCTTCTAGAGTCACTTACATATCTACAGTTCAGATGTGGTGGCATTTTACACCCACTTTGCATTGGTATAAATAACTCCACAAGGTGTAGGGGAACAGTGAATCTGCCCCTTAATATTTAAGGAGTTAAGGGCGCAATCTAACTCCCACTGGCTTCACAAGGAGCAGGTCCCGAACATATAATCTTCATTTAAATCAAAGGAAATAAAGGAAGCCAGAAGGGGGCAATATTGTAATAGTTATTCCAGGTTAAGATAACTTAATGAATATTTGTCTTTCCAGTCCCTGATCTGGAGTATTCTTCATTTTTGGAGCTTTAAATACTGTATGTTGCACAATTTTCTGTCCTCTTCTCTACTTCTTTTTGATTTTCTAAAACTAGTCCTTAACACAAGTAATGAGAAGTTTGAGCTTTTATGACATGTCAGAAATGCCTGGCAGTCTTAAAAAACACCATTTTCTTTAGCAAACAAATGCTGCAAAGAAACCACTTTGCCTTAGTGTGATGCACAGATCCTTGTGTTGAGGAGTTCTGGCCTGGGCTGCTTCCTTATGCAGGCTGGGCACCAGAGAGCTGCATTTAGGAAACGTATTAAATGCCTTGTTTTGAGCTGCATAAAGTCTGTTGTTTGGATACTCAGTGATATACTTAGCAGGGGAAGCCACACAAGGTAGGGATGCTGAACAGTGAGAAGCACATAGCATGTCACAAACAGGTTTACTGAATGGTAACGCAAACTACCGGACGTTATGCAGAAGAGGGGAAAATCCATTCTTTATCTGGTAAGGAGCAGATGCTTTACAGTCAGTGAACATAGGGGATTTGATTGGCTTTTTCTCTGTGTGAAATCACTGATCTGTGGTAAAAGTTCCTAATTTAGCACCCAGCTGCATGGTCTGCAAATCACTTTCAATCAAGGGTGAGCGTAGCTGGCCTCAGAAAAGTCACTGGAGAACAGAAGAGAGCTGAGGTCTTAGTGACTGGAATTGTAAAATCACCGCTCAGATCGTTAGTCCCCTGCCTTGCTTTGTCAGTGAGGGGCTGCTTTGTGGTGTAAGGTACCATTCCACTTGAACAGTGGTGTCACAGCCCTTTAAAAACACTCAGGTGCTGAATGCCTCCTGCCCAGGAACTGTTTTTTTCAACTTCCAGTGACCTCATGGGCCTCTGTCTACACAGCAGCTAGACACCCAGGGCTGGCCTGTGCCAGATGACTCAGGCGCGCACTGTTTCACTGCTGTGTAGACGTCTGGAATCAAGCTGAAATCCAGGCTCCAGGACCCTGCATGGTGGGAGGGTTCCAGAGCTTGGACTCTGGCCTAAGCCCGGAAGCCTACAGAGCAATGAACTAGCCCCACAGCCTGAGCCCTGCGAGTCCAAGTCAGCTGGCACCTGCCAGCCGGGGTTTTTTTCCTTGCTGTGCAGACATACCCTCAGCCCTTTGTAGGCTCAGGGCTACGTCAAGATTACTCTAATATCCCTCTTTTGCAACCGGCTTCCAAAGGAGCAGCAGCAGGCCCCTATTGATCAGTACTTGCTGTAGTGAAATGTTTTAACACCCCAAAAAATAAAGTCACCTGTGACTTGATGGTTGTGAGCTTCCTTCTCCTCACATACCAGCTCTCCAGCTATGGGACTCCACCGGAGATACTCCTGACTCACACTCGGGTGATGGAGAGGAGAACCGGACCCCTGAATCTTACAGTGCCCTTTCTCTGTGAAGGACTGTGCACCTGGAACCTCGTTTAAATCTGGAGCACCAAAGCTGTGTTTGCTAAATCCACCAATGCTACAAGCACTGGAAAAGTTACAAGGTTAAAAGAGATGGGGATGAGAGGCGGGAAGAGTACACGTTGCTCTCCCTCTGATTAAAATATTTTTTAAGCCAATTTGAGAGCAATGTTAGCAGTATCCCTTTAAATGTCAGAGTTATAAAACCACACCTGTGAAGTGACCTGCATTTAACTAATCTCCTCTGCAGCTGCTGTTGTCTGAGGACCTGCATCCTGAAATACTGTTGCTCTGTTTTAACTGTTGTTCTGTTAGCTGTAACCTCCGTTCTGATGGCTGCCCCAGTGGAATTCACCAGGGCAAAGAGGAAGAGGATAAATTTGCATCCTCGGTTGCAGCAAAAAGTAAAGCACCACATGAAGCTAAACTTGAAGGCTCAGGTTCTCCAGCCTGTTGAGTCGTTTTTGAGCTGATATGGCAAAGTGTACTTAAAACAGACTTAAATAGCCAGTGATACTCCCTTCTATATTCTCTGGTAGCATTTTGGCCCCTATGTTATCCCTTCCTGGTTCCACTGGTGCTGGGGATGTGGGACGTTGCTGTATCTGGTTTATCCCTACCTGCCAGATTAGCTCATTACTCCTGAGTGCATTCTGCGCCAAAACATTAAAAATTCTGCACCCAGAAAAAAAAATCAAATTTTTACACCCAATATTTTAGAATTCTGCAAAATTTTGCAAATGTCATTTGTCAGATCAATGTGGACCAATAGTCCATGGAGCTCAGTATTCTGTTTTCCGACAGTGGCCCATGTCAGGTGCTGTAGAGGGAATGAACAGAACAGGAAATCAAGGGATCCATCCCCTGTTGCCCATTTCCTGCCTCTGGCAAACAGAAGGTAAGGACAGGCTTCTGCAGCCTGTATTTCACCTGATTTGACCATTGTTTATTCCATTAAGGATGAGGATCCAAGGGCTATATTCACAAAGGGACTTTAACCATTGTAACGCCTGACTCCATGGCACTCTGCTACCTAGTGGAATTCTCAGACTCACGTTAGGTGGTCGGAGCACACCTAATGGATTGGTCCCCACAGGCAAGGCAGGCTTGAGACTCCTAATGGGATTCAGCTTGTGTTAGGGATCCCAGCAGCTCGTTAGCTGTGGGGGAACAGCTGGACTTCTGTGGCGTTGTACCTGTCTACTGGCCGGAACCTGCGGAGTTAGGCTGCACCTCAGCAGCCATTGTGACAATGTCAGTGGTGCCTAAATGTTAGACTTATGCACCTAAAGAGTCAGTTAGGCACCTCAGTACCTTTGTGAATCAAGTTCTCACCCACAGGGCCAATTGACTCCCCCTCACTTAGCATGAAAGTTCACAGAAAACATCCCCTGTAAGCTGCAGGCTAACCTCTTTGCTGGCTGCAGCCTGTCCTCTCCTTGCAGTCTCCCTCCAAGCTGCAGACTGGCTCTTGACTCAGAAGTCACATATACTCAGAGACTTGCTGTCTCCACTTCTTAATCACTATGGCACATATGCTCTTTATGGGCCTATAGCATTGGCTGAGTTCCCTCAAGCAGACTCTTCACCATCAGAATCTTCTACCTGGTCACATGCACTGCTAAGTGTCTCTCGGTAACACTTTTCAGTCTCTGTTAGAGGCATACATGCAACCTAGTATTAATGACACTAAGCTAGAGGGGTTAGAAACAGTTTTAGTTTGTGCTGGGAGAAATAAGGCGGCCTGTAACTTGCATTAGTTACCTCAAGTTATAGGTGTTGTGAAAAAACTGTTTGGACTTCAAAGCACGTGGTGCCTTTGATAAAGTGGAAGATGAGTAGAGACTAGGGTAAAAGTGACTCCATTATTTAGAATCCTTTGTAATTGCATTGCAGAACACGGATTTTTTTGAAAGCCCTTAGGTGACTTTGAAGCCTAGGTGTCAGAATTTAGATGTCTAGGTGACTCAGGAACTGTTGTAAATTTTAATCTACAAGGGTTATCCTTGTACAGTAAATCCTCACTTAAAGTCATCCCGATTAATGTTGTGTCTTTGTTACATTGCTGATCAATTAGGAAACATGATTAAAGTTGCACGATGCTCCCTTATAACATTGTTTGGCAGCCACCTGCTTTGTCCACTGCTTGCAGAAAGAGCAGCCCATTGCAGCTAGCTGGTGAGGGTTTGGAACCAGGGTGGACTGGCAGCCCCCCCTCCATCAGCTTCCCGCTCCCTTAAATTCCCTGTGCGGCAGCAGCCCAGCAGGATATCAATTGCTGGAAGTTTAGATGTCCCTCCTCCCACTGCCATGTGCTGCTCCTAGCCTCTGCCTTGGAGTTGCTCCTGGGAGCCTCCTGCTTGCCGGGGAGGTGGAGGAAGGGAGGCTAATGTCAGGGTGTCCCCCTGTTACTGCCCCCCACCTATCCCTTCTCCATATAGAGCATGGTGGGGACATGGAGAGAGCTTGCTGGCCACACCTGCTGTCTCAACTTGCTGATATACTTTAAAAGGCAGTGTACTTAGAGTGGGGTTAGTGTACTTAAAGGGACAATGCACCTCTGTCTCTCTCTCCCACGCACAGGGTGTGTGCCTCTATCTCTGTCTGCCATCCTGTCCCTCCCCTCTCCATTCCTGCTGCCTTGTAGAGTGTGAGGCTACATTAACAACGTGTTAACACTGGACGGCTCAGCTGAATGCTAGCTCATCATTTAGCAGTAAGACTTTCCCTGGGAAATATCCCACCCTCTTCCATGCTCTGACTTCACCACCTCAACCAAGCTTTAGAGTTATCATTGCTGTGTACAGTATTGAATTATTTGTTTAAAACTTATAGAGTGTGTGTGTGTGTATCTATATATAGTTTTTTGTCTGGTAAAAAAATTTTTCCTTGAACCCCCTTTATTTACATTAATTCTTATGAGGAAATTGGATTCACTTAACACAGTTTCGCTTAAAGTCACATTTTTCAGGAACATAACGTGAAGAGTTACTATACAGAGATTCCCTCTGTGCACATACATCTAGACCAGTGGTTCTCAAACCGGGGGTCACGACCTCCTGGGGGTCGCCGAGTGCTCCCAGGGGGGTCGCGAGCTTCCGCCGCCGCTGAAAAGCCACCGAATTGATTATTTCCGCATTTGACAGCTTTTCGGCGGACATGCCGAGCTATTTCAGGAGCGCTCGGCATGTCCACCAAAGGCCACCGAATGCGGAAGTAATCAATTTGGCGGCTTTTCGGCAGACATACAAGGGTCTGCCGTGCCACTCCCAAATGCAAAAAAGGGTCGCGGCTCTCAAAAGTTTGAGGACCGCTGGTCTAGACGACACCATCTGGGAAGCAAGAAGAGATAGTGCTGGAGTGGATCTCAGTGATGTGAAGATAAGTGGAAGCAGTGCTTACAGTGCACAGAAGAAGTAACTATATTTCAAAATCCTTCGTTTCAGATGTTCAGATTGCTGGCTAAATCATATGCAGATACACATCCAATCATCTCAGACAAATCAGAAGGCCGTTGCGGTGGAAACTTCGTAAAACGTGGAGGCATTATAAATGGTGCTCAGTGGTACAGCTTTACTGGAGGTAAATCTCTTTGCCATTATGGCATGTGAAGCAAAACCTGAGTTAGACCCTTAAGAGCGAAAAATAAGGGCCTGATCGAAGGCCAACTGAACTCAGGGGAAAGACTCATTAATTCCAGTGGGCTTTGGATCAGACCCTGTCCCCAGTGCACAAAAATGTCTTTAGAGGATTTAAGTGGCAAAGTCTATCTTCAAATAGAGCAGGCCAAAATCATCCCTGATGTAACTCTGTTGAAATCAATGGAGTTATGTATGGGATGAATTTGGCCTTGTGTATTTGAAATCTGAAATTTTCTAGCAGATAGGAATGAAACATTAATGTCTCAACAGCAGCATGAATTTGGACTTCAGATCCATAATGCAGAATTTTATATATTCTACATTATGGATTTGAAATGTGCTAGTGTTTTAATTTGTACAGGCGAGTCGCATCTTAGGCACATTTAACATGCACTATTTCAGCTTTATACGGTCAGCAAAAAATATTTTAAAAGAGAAAAATAACAATTTAAAAACTGTGTCTGTAGGGCAGGCGATTCTGCCTGCCATTAAACTCAACGAGTTTTGACTATACGCGGTTTTCACTTTAGGCGCTGACCATGGAAAGTAACCCCCGTGTAAGATGCGACTCCCCTGTATTGACTAAACTATAATTGATTAGTAGTAGTAGTTATGATAAGCAAAAATGTCACAACTAACATTCAATTCATTGGTTTTCAAGTTTCCAATGCTATTTTATCATTAGAGTTATTTGGTTTTTCAGTCTTGTTCAATTTTTGATATTTTGGTAAAATCTTCAAAAACACCTACATCCTATTTTCAAAAGTGACTTACACTCCTAGGTGATTAATAACTTTTGAAAATTGTACCTGTTATCTACGAATAACATTTTAGTACAGGGGTCAGCAACCTTTGAGAAGTGGTGTGCCGAGTCTTCATTAATTTAAGGTTTCATGTGCCATTAATACATTTTACATTTATAGGGGCCAGCGGAGGGAACCCCAGACTGACAACGCGGAGGGCAGGTGGGAGGTGGTAGAAGGAGTTGGGATGCTGATGGAGCAGAGGCAAATGGTTGAGGGGGAGGGGGCAAACATGATGCTGGTATAAGGGAGTGGGGGAGGCAGTGTGAGGAGCCAACAGGAAGCGGGGGCGGGTAAAAGGGAGAGAATGTGAGGGAAGATGGAAAGGGGCAAGGTAGTGCAGGAGGCAGAGGGGCAGATGGGAGGGGAGACAGTGAGATGTAGAAGGGAATGAGGGAGGCAGTGGGGCAGACAGGAAGAGGGAGTTGAAGGGAGAGGGTGTCCGGGGCAGATGAGGCAGGGTGGGCCGCAGATGGGAATGGAAGATGGGGAAGGCAGTGGCGCAGACAGGAAGGGGATGTAAGGGAGGCAGTATAGGGGGTAGATGGGAAGGGAGTGGGATGGTGGTGTGGGGGTAGACAGAAAGGGGTAAGGGAGTGGGGGAGTAGATGGGAAGGGGGAAGGGAGTGGGGAGAGGCAGGCAGGGGGGCTGCAAGGATTCAGGGGAGAGTGAGTGGTGGGTTTTCGGGGTTGGGACACTGCTCCTCTCGTGTACAGGATGACCTGGGAGTGCAGCTGAGGAGCAAGGGAAGCAGGTTTCCCTGGTCCCGAAGGGCTGGTCCTGAAGTGGGGCTGAAAGGACAGGCATTCCAGCAGGCCCTCCCCCCTATCTTGGCAGCAGCGGAGGGGGTGAATTGCTGCTTTCCCTGCACACGGCTCTGCGCCGCTGTAACTCTGCACGCCCCCCTCTCCCCCCACACACACTGTCCCCGGACACCACACCGATGCCCACCTATAGGGGCGGCGGGCGGAGTGAGCAGGTACGGAACCCAGTGGCAACCCCCTCCACTGTGCTCCCCCCCCGTGGCATGGGGGCATCGCTTAGCGGTGCCCGGCCTCTGGTCACCGCATGGTCCTCTGCCCGGGTAGCTTGGTGGAGGGCATGGGCGGTGGCTGCAGTCTGCAAAGAGCTGCTCGCCCCGCTGCACACATACCCCTTCCTGTGCAGGAGGCGGCGGACAGTGCCAGTTCTGTCCTCCCATGGTGCTAGCTCCCTACATCACCCTGCACCCGCTCCTGGCCCGAGGTGGAGGTGCCCCAGGACTTGATCTGGCCGGCAGGGAATTGGCTCCTGGTGGATATGCAGGGTCAGTGTCGCGCTCACCAGGATAGAAGAGGGTGAGCCGCTGCTGGTCTGGGGTTCCCAATGCTGGCTCCTGCCAGTCAGGGTCCTGGCCACTAGCCCCGCTCAGCCTGCTGCCCACCTGGGGTTCCGTCCATCCAAGCACGCAGCGTGCCACTGAAAAGCAGCTCACGTGCCACCTTTGGGCACATGTGCTGCAGGTTGCCGATCCCGGTTTTAATACATAATAATGTCATGACCTTCCCTGTGGAGGCACAGGCTTCTCATGATGTTAGCTTCTCTTAGAGGTTTGCTGCCACCAAAGAAACTACTGACAGGGTACAGTACCTTTGCTGGATGGTGTAATAAAATGAAAAAGATACCATAAGACAGCAAAGACCAGTCCACGAACAAGTGTCATTCTCTGACCACAGACCCGGAAGTCCAGCTCTGACCTTGATTTCCCTGTGACTTTGGGCAGTACCTTATGGTATAAAGCTGATCATGCATAACTCCCATCCCTCTGCCTTAGCTTCTAGAAATGTAAATGAGTTTTACTATTAATAGTGCTTACCCATCTCAAAGAGGTGTTGTGAGCATTAATTAGTTAACTGATGATTAAAATAATACTTGTAAAGCTCTAAAGTTACTGAATACAGTGCATATAGTAGATGCATTCATTCTACACAACATATACATCCTTGTCCACGGGGCTGCATTTGGTAATCAACTAACTGCAGCAGCATAGTTCTAATTAAATGTGACATGGATTGTTCATAATCTTCCCTTTTCCCTTTCTATTAATTTAGGTATGGCAGATTTTAATTACCTTCACACAAACTGTTTTGAAATCACTGTGGAGCTGGGATGTGAAAAGTTTCCTTTGGAGGAAGAACTCTATTCAGCCTGGCATGAAAACAAAGAATCCCTTCTGACTTTTATGGAAATGGTAGAGTTCTACTTTTATATACATTCCTTTAGTGCTTGTGGCTTTTCATCTCCATTCTTTGGTGGAATTCCATTGTTAATTTTTTCCCCGTTGAGGATGTTCATGACAGTATTTGATCTTCAGATACTCCCATACCAGTCTCTGTCCCACCAGTTGGCTGTCTAAGAATGTGGATATTATTTCCTTACCACACATGTGGGTGTGTTGCGGGTTGAGATGTGCTTTTAAGTACAACACAAAATAGAGCTGTAGAAATGTCTATAGATAGGTCAGATGGGTTTATGAATCAAACACTTCAAAATCCAATACTTGAGACAGATCAACTCATTCAGAAAAATAAGATTCAATCTCTCTCTCAATGAACTAAAGAATACTTAATTTAAATTTCCATAAAGTTTAGGTAATTTTTCATTTTTACATGCTTTTCCAATTCCATGTCTTTGGTCTAAACTTCCACTATTCTATAACAGAGAGCTTTTCAGTCTTGTTTTTGACCCAGCTGGAACTAGGAAATACTGAAACATTCATTGGAAATCCTGTTTCTATATTTCAGCTCAGTTTTTGATCAAAAGCTGTTAGGATAAATGTCTGGCCCCTGAACTTGTGGAGGAGCAACCAAACCAAATTTATGTAGGTTCACTCAGCAATAACAAATGCCTCACTGATCACAGAGACCCAAGGCAGACATCTTTCTCTCAGCCATTAGCAGATCAGCTTTCTGTCATGCCTTATATTGATAGACTATGTAGTAATTTAAAGTTGTTAGGAGTGTGTTAGCTTTTTTTTTTATGGCCTTTTTAAGCAACCTCTTGCTACTTGTGGTAAGTATCATCATTCGATAAAGACTACAATCCAGACCACCAAACTCATTTCATTTTACAGCTGTCTGATGAAAATGAGTTTTAGTGAGTCCAAATGGAACTGGATTAAATCCATATATATTGCGCTTGAAGCCTTCAAGATCTAAAGATTTTTATAGTGCGAGATACTGTAGAAGTCTATGCTAGAAAAGCCTTTTGAGCAAATGCAGAACAGTAAGTGAAAACTCTCTAGATAAGATTGACTGAATTACTCCTGATAAGGGTTAAGTCTGCCATAACCAATTCAAACTTTTCTCATTCTGATATTTAACAGATTATTTGGTGTGGGCATAAATCTACTTGGTTTAACTAGCAAAAGTTAAACATATATTTATATGCTCTAATCCTTCTCCTATTGAAAGCAGTTACAAAACTCCCCTTGACTATAATGATACATGATCAGGGCTGTATTCATGGAATCAAAATAAACGCAATAGCAATGAAGTAATTAAGGGCCCAATTATGTCACTCTTACCTGCACTGCCTAGTAATTATTGAAGTCATGTCAGAAAAAGATGTCAGAAATGGGACTTAAAGCAGAATCTGACCTAAATCCAGCAAAGCAACATTGAAATAGAATTGCTGCATTATGGGGCAGGTTCTCTTTTTCCTTATACCCTATATAGAGAATTTACAGCTCCTCAGAGAGTGAAATTCTGTCCTTCTGATTTGGAAGTGTTTTCCATTCACTTTGCACAAGGGTTAATAATGAGGGTGCAAATTAGTGGAGAGGAAGGCCCATGATTTTTAACACCTCATGGTGGTTTAAGATTTTCCGTACTTTAATGCTGCAGGATAACTGGAAAGAAAACTGAACCAATCTGCTATAATAATTCTTAAGGGACAGATTCTGGTTCCTTCTGTTCAGTAGTACCTCATACCTTGAGTAATCCCATTCAAATCAATTAAACTCTGCAAAGGGTAAGGTAGTGCTTCACGTGAGTAGGAGCAGCAGAATCTGGTCCTAAATAAGTAAGTGTTGTAAATAGAACAGGTCAATATTTTTAGATTAAAAACCTTGTCATCCAAAAAATGGCCTTTTAAAAAAAATGGTTATGTTCATGTTTTTTTTTTTTAAAAAAAATCCATCTTTTAATTCCATTGGGGGGAAAAATAATCTTTTTTTCATTTTTTACTGGTTTTTCTGCTTTTCTGGGTTCTCCTGGGGGAAATGAGGGTAGGAAAAAAAGAAGAGAAAAGGAGAAACAATGAAGGGGAAAGGGAAAAGAAAAAAAAAGGAGGGGAAAAGAGGAAACCTACAAAACCTGCAGAACAAAAATGACTAAAATTCTAAAAAAATGATTCCCCCCACCCACACTTTTTGACCAGCTCAGATTATTATGAAATGGCAATTTTGCATCTGCACCTTTTTCCCCTTGTGTATGGAATTCAAACTGTTAGGCTGTGTGTCACCAGCTTTGTCTTGCTAACAGTTAGGGGTATTTCTCTTTAGCTCAAGCAGTAGGATCCTGTGCTTTTAGAGGTGGAGAATTAGGGCAGATCTCCGCTACCGGGGAAAGTCGATCTAAACTACACAATTTGAGTTACGTAGTAGCGTAACTCAAGTCAATGTAGTTTAGATCTACTTACCACAGGGTCCCCACTGTGCTATGTTAACATGAAATGCTCTTCTATCCATTCCCCTTACTCTTCTTGTTCTGGCGGAGTAACAGAGTCGACAGGAGAGCGATCTGCGATTGATTTAGAGGGTCTTCACTAAATCAATCACTGCAGTGTCAACCCACCAGTAAGTGGAGACAAGCTCTCAGAGTCCTATACCTACCATTTCCTTGACATTCTGAGTAGCCATGTTGGGCAGCGCAATGACAACCCTGAAGTCAAAATTTGCTGCTTTAGTCTATCTCTCTCTCTCTTTCTCTCTCTGTGCTCTCATTATAAAGGAGAATGTGCTTGTCTGACAGCAGAGGTGGGTGAACTGTTCAGTTATTATAGCCTTTTTTCTGTTTGTTGGTTGGCTGCAAACATGCTAAGATTTTTATTAATTGAACTTAAATTTATGCATTGGCTTAACTTCAGCATCTTAAATAAGATATGTTCAGATTCAGATACTGTAGTGTACATTCTTAAATAGAAATCCTGTAATTGTTCTATTTTTGTAAATACTGACCATATATCAAATCCTGAGATTTGGAATTTTTAAAAAAGATTCAGGAGTTTTAAAAAAGGTACTACACTGACGTTCAATAGCATACTATATTACTTTTTGTTTTTTTACTATACTTTTGTATCATTGTATGAAAAGGTTTCAGTGATGCTGCCCTCGGGCCAAAGTACTAGTCCCCATGTGGCCCTCGTGGTGATGTGAGTTTGAGATCACTGCTCTAAGTTCTTGCCCTAGCAGGCAACCCACCCTTCTCAATGAGAAGGATGACTCATTTTGAGGAGAATCTCATGAGGATTGCTTCGTGTCACAACCAGGACATGAGCAGTCAGATCTCATGGTCAGAGCAGGAGTCAGGCCAAATCAAGTATGAGAAGGCCAGAGTCCAAGACAGGCTAGATGGCAAACCAAGAGTCAGACATCAGGAGACAGGCAGAATCAGAAGTCAGAATCTGGGGATCTCTTGTACACAAGGTCTGAAGCAGAGACAGGTAGTAGGCAGACAATCTGTGTTGTTGCTCAGACAGCTTCCTGTCATGGCTTCCTGGCTTAAGTACTGGTGCCAGCCAATCAGTGGGCTGTGAGGAGCTGTCACTCAGGTCCTGCTGGGCAATACTTCCTCTTGGGCCTAGCCTCACAAGGTCCTCCTGCAAAAGCCTAGCTACTCCTTTGTGTTTATGTGGAGGTGGCAGCAACTCAGTTCCTCCTACAGATTCTTACACTTCCTCTTCCTATAGGTAAAAGATGAGCAGGCACAAAAATATTACCATTTGGTGTAACTTGTCCTTTCTTTGTTAGGTACATCGTGGGATAAAGGGAATTGTGTCTGATAAATTTGGTAACCCAATAAAAAATGCCCGAATTTCAGTCAGAGGGATCCGACATGATGTTATTACAGGTAATGTTATTTTGATTGGATCTTTCTCACATGGTGGTATACACTATGAGCGAAAAACTGTAGTTCTCACTAAGTTTTATTACATTCAATGGACATTTTGCCTGAAGAGAATTGCAGGATTTGGCTATGTGAGTTTACTTCTAGAATTATGTGAAAAAACATAGGTCAAAATCTACCATCACTCCCCACACCACTATTTTTAAAAGAGTGGAACACCCAGTGTGCTTAGCTCTTTTCAAAATCTGCCCTTACATGTCCAATGCTTATCTGTGTATAGATGTGTGTATGTATGTATGCCACTGGACAAAGGACTGAGATACCTGTTTTCTTTAGCTGCGGATGGAGACTACTGGAGACTCCTGCCTCCAGGAACATACATAATCAGTGCTCATGCTCTCGGATACAGCAAGGTGATGAAGAGGGTCACTCTGCCTGCCAAGATGAAGAGAGCTGGGAGGGTAGATTTTATCCTTCGATCTCTAGTTACAAGGCCTAAAAATTTTCTCCAGGGGCCGATGGAAGACACATATGAGCAATATGACCCATTGGAACATTTTGATCCTCATGCCCAACATGCACAGTCTGAACCAAGAGAAGAAAGAGGGCAGGCTACACGGCACAATGAGAAGCCTTGGTGGTGGTCTTATTTCAGCTCTCTAGGCCAACATAAACCACTGTGGCTGCTCAAACAGCGTTAAGTCATATCATTGTTTTACTTACCTTATTATGACACTGTTCCATCAAAATCCTAATACCCTGATTGCTAGTGGCAATATTTAAATCTGTTTAATTTGGAAATACAGTGTTAACTCAATATCACTTTCTGTAATTCTTTTTTTTTTCCCTCTTTTCACAGAATTGACTATATTCAAGTACTTTTATATATTAAAAAAATAGTATGCATTTGTTCAAAGGCCAGGTTCTAGTCAGTCTCCTAGTAATGTGCTTTCCTTATGCCCATGCAGTTAATCATCAGATTTATTATTTATTGGATTCTAAAGTACCTGCAGAGGAATCTTTCTGATCTTTTAATGCATTTTCATACATGTCATATCACATTAATTATTGCAAACTGAAAACAACCTTTAGGAAAATTTGGAAAAGCCTTTTCTTCTTTATACATTATTTCTGCATATTAAGTTTAGTACACTAAATCTTCCAAAATTGATTAAAACAGTTTTAGAGAAAAAAAACCCTTTCATTTGATCTCAGCATTAATTTACAGGAAAGACTCACTAGAAATAAGTAATATGGAAACTGTGTTTCTGAATTAGGAACATTTACAGTAGGATAAGCTACTTGTGAAAGAGTCAGTTCTTAATAAAGAAGCATATTGAACAAAGTCACATTTTCCCAAATTCTATTTGAGAAATTCTCCTTCAGTTTCCATCTGGTAATGCTTGAAAAGGACCTATACAATTTTATAAAATAAGGGTAAAAGTGATAAAGTCCAGAGTGTGGTATCCTCCCCTGTGTTGCATAGTGCCTTACATCATGAGTAGACCACTGAAGTAAATGGGAATACTGTACTTAGAGAGTATGTCTAGTATCAGAGGGGTAGCCGTGTTAGTCTGGATCTACAAAAGCAACAAAGAGTCTTGTAGCACCTTATAGACTAACAGATCTTAGGGATCATGAGCTTTCGTGGGCTAAGACCCACTTCATCAGATGAATGTTGTGAAATCTCCAGAGGCAGGTATAAATATTCAGGCAAGAAAGCTTTATGCCTGCCTCTGGAGATTTCCACAACACTCATCTGATGAAGTGGGTCTTAGCCTACGAAAGCTCATGATCCCTAAGATCTGTTAGTCTATAAGGTGCTACAAGACTCTTAGAGAGTATGGTACTATTCATGGGAGTAAGAGTATTTGACTGTACTAGAGTTTTAATACTAAAGATATACTTGTTTTTCTGAAACTAAAAAGTACTAGGAGGTGAAGAATAAATGGCCTAATTCATGAGGGAACTAAGTTAAAATGTGACATATGCCATACCAGGCTAATCAATGGCTTAATTGTAGAAGTGCATCTGGATTCAACATATTTGTTAATGAAACTTAGTAAACATCAAAGAAATCTACAAGATCATCTCATAAAACTTCTGTTCGAGAGAGTCACAATAAAAGCAGGGTGAATACTGGACTTGTGGGATCTAATAGGTTATAAGGCATGATGATGTAACAATCTTATTTGGAATTAAGAAAAATATCTTTAACTTGAATGAAACAAGGAGGTCCAGACCTTCAGCGGGCATGAAATGGTGTCAGGGGAACTGCACGAATTCGGACCATGTGCAGATCTAGCCCAAGATTATGGTTTCTGAAAAAGCTGATTGCTTGGAGTTGACATACTTTATGCAGCTACTGTTCTATTAACTGGACTCTAGATCACTCTTCCATCTCTAAAGCCTGTTTCCTCATTTCTGTCAAAGCTTCCTAGGCTGTATGTTTCATGATGGATGGTATGTGCACACACATCTCATGCCTTGGTTACCTAAGAGAGACATAGAGAGATGCTTTCATAGCCCCAATCCTGCATACCTTTACTCACCAGAGTAATCCAGTTGACATTACTGAGTCATTTGTTCACATGTGTAAAGTTACTCATGTGCTTAAGTGTTCACAGGATCAGAGTCTAAGGTAGAAGAAAATAACACAACTTTATAGTGTTAACAACAAACATTTTGACTTGTGTACAGGCTGAACTTTGTAGCATACTGCAGTCCGTATAAATCTCTGTTATTTGCTCATGATTAGCTAAGAGATAGAGAAGATGAATCATTGAAATATAAATTTAACAACACTAAGCAATCAAAAGATTCTGTCTCCATACTAAAAATGCTCTATTGTCTCCCCATAGTAGACAAAAAATTGTCTCCCATTACAGCTGAGTATTTACTATAATAGAGTTTTCAAAGCCACCATCCTATTGAGTGGTAGAACTGACAAAGTCAGAACTGATACAGAACTACTTACTGCTAGCTGCTCACTTTCTCTATGGCAGTCTCCATCATTTGCTTTTTTAATATTATCCAAAAAATCTCACAGGGCTAATTGGACCTTTTGCAAGCTATCAAAGAAAACCTGAAAGCAGCATGGCCATGTCAGAAAATCCACTTCTTTCCCTAAGCCCTCTCCTGAAATGGCAAACAGCAGCAAACAATGTAACTAGATCATTTGACTGGAAATATTGCACAGAAGCTTTTCTTGTGAGTGAGATTTCAAGTATTTCCTAATTTGAACTAGGTATGAAATAGAGCGAGGATAACCTCCCTCATGCTATGTCTGCCCAGGCCACAATCAGGAGTTTTAAGTTGGATGGAAGTTCTGATGGGTTTCATGAACGGTAAACCAGATACAGGGGTTGGGTTATGGCACATAAGCAGGAAACAACAAGTAGAATCTTGGGAGAAGGAACCTCAGCCTACCTGAATTGCTGAGTTATTTCACTCTCCGGAAGAGACACAATTCATTTTTCAGTTGCAACAATTTTCACGGGGGAGGGGGAATAATTTTCAATGTTTCTTAAAGTAATTTTTTAATATCAAGAAGAATAGACATGCCTTGTTGAGAATGCAATAGCTTCCACATTAAATAAGCAAGCTCAAAAAGATTTTCTTTTAGGACCACAAATAAAGAGAATATTCAATAACCCTAAAATCCGTGAAGGGCTATTTTTTTCCTGACAATTACGAGTGGACATGTTGTAAGTAGCAGGCTTAAATGTAGTAGTGAGGGGCTGTCAAACTCACTTATTGAGCAAGCCAAGGACTTGGTTCAGAGCATTACCAGTTAGATGTTAAAAATGATTGTAGTTCCTAGAATTGGGACCTTAATCTGATCTATAAAGTGGGAATAATGTTATTTACCACCCTGGATCTGTCTTATTTATTTAGCATGTAAATTCTATGGGGCAGGGACTGTCTCTTATTATGACTATGTGTACACAGTGAGCTGAGGTAAGATTCTCAAGTACCACAGCCATGCTTCTGCTGCCACAACCCAAGCTACTGTGGCTATGCTATGCTGCTAATTATACTTGTCCTTGATGAGAGTTTTGAAAGTATGTGTAAACAAGCAGGGGAATCACATCCCTAGCTTGTAGTGTAGACCTGGCCTCTATGTATGTAGTGCTCAGCATTTGGGGTGTCTCTAGGCATGCTAAAATAAATGCATGAGAAGGGACACTCTGAAAAACAACCTCATGCCCTGATTCAGGAAAGCCCTTGTAGGTGTGTTTAACTTTAAACACATGCTAAATTCCCAGTGGAATGGGAAGTAAAGTTAAGTACATGCTTATCTGAACAGGAATGGATTTATGCATGTGTTTAAGTGCCTTGATTAATTGGGGCCTCATGCAGCACTAAGGTTTAGGAACACAGAAAAGAAAGTAAGAGCAATTAAAGTTACCTGACAGCCTCCCTTTAAACTTGGCTAGTCTCCTTTTCAGAATGTCCAAACTACTTTGCAGTGCAACATGTCCCTCAGAGGGACCATAATATCAGTGTAAATGCCACACCCAGAGATAGCTCATCTATGTGAATTACAGCACATGCTAGTGAGATTCCCTCTCCTTCTAAAGTCAAAGCCCATGTTATTTTCAATTACTTTCCAACCACATATTGAACATTATTGACCTATGTTTTTGTAGCATCCTCCTTAATAATTAATTTGCCAGTCTCCATTTTTACCTTTGTTCATTTCAAGCAGGATGCCACGCACAAAGCTTTTTTCATTAACAGGCATCTGGAACTGCTAAAAGTCTAGGGAACACTCTTCAGAGAGCTTCATCATTATTATTCCAGTGCAGAAACTCCTCAATGGATACACAGTATACCAATGTAATTAACAGCCTTTAAGAAGGTGAAGAAAAGGGAGGAGTGGTTGCTAATGTTGTATTTGAAGTTTCTCTTTTAATTGTACAGTAGAGATAAGTTAGAATAATCAAAAATGCCAAGGGAAAAGAAAAGTTAATTTACACTTCACAAGAATTGTGAAAACTATTATTCTAAAGAAACTCCGGGTCAGGTTATATTTGTCCCTTGCACAAATGTGACGGGGGAAGGCAGGCAGAAATACCTTCTTTTGTCCCCCCTGTGCAGAAGATGGCTACAGTTATTGTCCCTGCAGTCCTTGAAGGATTTTCTTGCTTTTCGAAAGAGGAGAAAATGTCTGAAGCTGGGCATCCAAAAATGGAGGCACCCAAAATCATTAGCCACTTTTGATAGGCCATTTCTCTTTGAATATCATATATAATGTTTATATTTGCATAGCTCTCCTAATTTTCACACCTATATACTATGCTTCCATCACACACAGGTGAATTAGACTACTTTCAAATGACATCTCCGTTTACATGCTGATAAAGTCCTGTGAAGTAACTCTTGAAGTGTGCAGGTTTTTAGCAGCTCAGCAAGCCAGTCCCTTTTCCTAGAAGCAATCATTTGGTAGGATCTTAGTTTGATTTTTTTTTATTGCTTTAAATGGCAGTGAAGACAGCCTTCAAAATAAGAATGTAAACTTATCCAATGATGGCTGCAAACAAACTGAAATAGTATCTCTGAAAGGTGGAATATTTTCCTTATTCATCTCAGTGAGTTAACCCCAGAACCTGGTGATGCCTCTCTAAATGTCACCATTAACTCTTTCATTGTTGCATACATGCAAGAATGATCATATTATTAAGATCTGCACAGTATGCCATGAATTGGTGTCACATTTTGATGTTATGAGTGAGCCAAATTGGTTTGTTCGCAGAGCTTGGGAGAATATCACCACTTTCTCCTCCAATTCTGACTTTTTCTCAAACTTTTAGTAGTACAAAAGGCCAGTTATTAGAAATGTATGCAAAACTATTTGAATAGGGAAAGAACATTTTGAAATACAGAAAATTTGTTACATTATAGATATTACTTATGGGATCTTATCACTGCAGTACGTGACTGAAACCATGAATTATTGAAAGAGATATAACTATAGTATATATTTGAAAAGCAACTGTAATTATGTATATGGGCCTTACCTTCTTTTGAAGTTAAGTCTTAATCAACACACAGGTATTTGATATATGTATTTGATATATGTATTTAACACATCCTGCAAAGTTACTCAAAAGCATGAATACCTGCTTCAAGACATACTGCTAGGAACCAGGGCACACACCCCAAGTTGGTTGCAAGTTCTATACTTAGATTTCACCAAATGAATTACCAAGTGGAAATGCCTCAGGTACTGTAACAGTCTTCACATGGAGCCACAAACAGTCCCCTTGGGTACTCTGCTCTAGCTTACCCCTCAGGTAAGTGCACTTTTGTGATAGATGGTCCGTTACACCAAGACGCATTGCAATATTCAGTTACTGCCAGTCCCAAAGGACCACTCATATACCCCAGGTCAATTTGTACCTTAGATTCTATACCAAAGACAACACTAAAAAAAAAAAAAGAATGAGTTATTTACAAGGTTAAAGCAGGTAAAAAACACACACACACACAAACACAAATGATTTTCAGTCTTACATTTCAAGAAGTAACAGAAGCTTCTATAATAAGCAAGCTCTATATGTCTTTTAGGGGACTAACCCAGGCGAGGCAGCTGGGGATGTCTCTCTTATGCCTAGAAACACTATGATCTCCCAAAGTCCAAGCAGCAGAGATAATCAGTTCCTTCTTGTTAGGGGGTTTTATTCTTCTCCTGCCTCGTGCTCACAACTGCAAGCTCAGGTGATGGGACGAGTCCACTTGCATGACTCACCTTCACAGGGAGGAGGGCAGAATAAAAAAAGGCTTTTGTCCTCTTGTTGACAGTATGTAGGACATTCCAGTTGTAACATCCCACAGTAGTCCAGCTGGCATTGATGGACATTTCCTTTTGGGAAGGGCATAAAACTTTCTTTTGAAGAACAGCTCTTCACACTAATTCATGTCTCTCTCCTGTCTGGTGATTTACACAGTCACCGAGGTTTACAATACAACTGCTCAAATATTACCTTGCAATTTGGAATACAGATATTATATAAGAGAGATGACTGCATGCAGGAACTCATGCACATTCAATCAAGTTTAAACAGTAAACACGTTCTTCTAATTCTAATACCTATTTAACACTACTAACACACAGGTGAGCTAGAGTAATTCCAGCTATGTAGTTATCAGTTTTCATTTGAGACATGGGGACCTCAATACTGAGCAGGCGGCTGGCCTGCCAGTGTCACATGGGAATCCATCCAATGAGTTGTCCAGTGACAAATTTAAAAGACTTGTTTGAAGCCATATATAGTAAGCAAGTGTTAGAGCCTGATTAGAATTTGGGAGCTTCTGCATTCTCTTACCATGTTCAGTCCACTATATGAAGTCTGAGTTTCTATTCTAACTTACTGGATGAAATCCTTGCCCCATTGAAGTAAATGGTGATATGCCCGGGATTTCATCCATTACGTATGTCCATCAATGATTTTGTCTAATCAGTGATTGGGGATCCCTTGATTCGAGGATGATCTCTACCACGGATTTACATATGATACCTGAGACGATTCAGGAGCCTGATCCTGGAACCACAAATCCGCCTGCAGTGGGTACGGACATTTTGTGGCAGGCCAGCGGCTTGTTGGGAGAAAGTTATTTCTTTTTCCTTCCTCTTCTCTCTCTCTTTTCAGCTTTGAGGGCAAGGCACTTCTCCTCAAAGTGGGCTGTTGCCTGATGGAGGGTATGGTGCCATTGGGGTCGGTTGGTGGCTTGCTCTTCTCTGCTTCCGATGTCCAAATCCGTTTTCTGAACATACGCTTTCAATGTGTCTTTGTAGCATTTCCACTGACCACCACAGGATCTCTGACCATGGGTGAGCTGAGAGTGGGGGACTTGTTTTCGGAGGAAAGAGTCTGGCATCCATACACAATGCCCAGCCCTGTGAAATCTGTGCAGAAGGATCATTGCGTCAATGTCTAATCAGTAACCAACTGGTAACTGATTTATTAGCTAAAACAGTTCCATAGTTACTCTTCTGCTTATCTCCATTCTGCTTCATAGAGAAAAGATGTAATTAGCCAGGTGCAACCAATTCTTACCACAGACTGATGCCCAAATGTTCTAAACAATATTACATTTATGTCCAATAACAGTAATTACATTTAAGACCATGTAAAAATGAAGATTTATATTCCAACTAAACATATAACAGTGACTGCAGATGATACCAATAATATATGGTTAATGAGGACGTGACTGATAAAATCTACATAAGATAGAGTAATAAAAAAATGACTTCAGTACTCACTGTTTGCTTTATTCATCTTTAACTGGAAATAAAGATAACTTTTGTCAGCAGAAGATAAAACCGCACAGATAAAAATCACAATCAAATTTGCACAGTAAATAGCAAAACTCAAGTACCACTGGCTAAAACAAAGACCATGCACTATAGCTGTTATAAGGTAGTGCTAATGACATTACATCAAAATGTTTGTTTAATTTTAAAGTGTCCGGTATTCAAATGAATGTTCTTAAGTCACATTCTGGTTGGCTCAATCATCTCTTGCCTCACACATTCAAAACCCAGTTGACAAATAATCCATAAAATATGACTGTAAAAGGTGAAACCTTCAATCTATTGTAGGAGTAAATTGCTAATAAATAGAATTGAACACACACAAAGAAAGAAACGCAGGTGGCACCATACAGTATATGAATGTAATGGAGAAAAAAATCTTTTTAAAATCATAAGTTAATTATTAAAGGACTAGATCATGCAGCCATTGCTCACCCTGGAGAACACTTACACTCTCAAGTAGTCCAAGGTGAGTAAAAGATACCCAATCTGGCCCTAAATAAATTGTACCATACTGGAGAACTGAAGATACTGTGACTGAGGTCTTGTCTATACTAGAATTTTTTGCCACTTTAACTGTACCAGTATAATTAAAGCCATACAAGCCCCCTTGTCTGGAGGTAGTTCTATCAATGCAAAGTCACTTTATACCAGTATAGCTATTCCCATGCCAGAAGAGGACTAACATTCCAGTATAAGTCATCTTTGTACTGAGGGCTTATCTACACTTCCTGCTAAATCAGCACTGCTGCAATTGATGCAGAAGTGTCGATTAGTGCGTTTGGTGAAGACAAACTAAGTAGATGGCAGAGCACTCTCTGGTTGATGTCTGTACTCCACCACCCTGAGAGGTGGAAACGCAGTGTAGACACTGCTATAAGTCGACCTAAGTTATGTCGACTTCTGTTACGTAACTGAAGTAGCATAACTTAGGCTAAATTGGCTTGTTAGTGCTGAACCCCTACTTGGTAAGGCAACTCCCATCTTTTCCATGTCCTGCCTATTGTATTTTCCACTCCATGCATCTGATGAAGTGGGTTTTAGGCCACGAAAGTTTATGCCCAAATACATTTGTTAGTCTCTAAGGTGCCACAAGGACTCCTCGTTGTTTTTGCTGATAGACTAACATGGCTACCACTCTGAGACCTTTGAACATATGTCCTCAGAGGCAAGGTTATGGAAGGGTTCACAACGGGGATATATACATCGATAGCACTGCCCATTTCATTGAAACCATCTCTTATTTCTTGCACATTGCCCACAGTCAACATCCTGTGCAGTAGATGCTTCATGGCCTTGCACACTTGGATGACAACAGCCCCACCATAGATTTTTCCAATAGCAAACTGACTGCCCACTCCAGTATTGTAAGCTTCCAGAGAGCGATTGCTCCCATTTATTCACTGTCACAGCAGCTTTCCTTTTGGTGTCTCTGCCCTGAATCTCTAAGAATATAGGCTCCCCCCTCCGAAAATTCTGCAGAGATTACTGGTCACCCCAGGTTTTCATCACAATCCAGTCCTACCACTCAGTGCTTGTTTCATGGGCCCAGAACCATTGTTCCACCATCTACAGCTGGTCAGTTTCATTCACTGTCTTTATCATCCACTCCTCCTCAGTAGCCCAGCTGTGTGACTGGCCGCTGTACTAGTTGCTATGGTTCTGAAAATAAAAGACATTTGGCGGAGCCTTAAAATAGACGAGAGTGCTCCTCTGATCTGGGCAGCATCCATATCTTTGGCAGAAAACAGAAAAAAAAGTGGATTATGGGAAGGAACTGTGGGAATTTTTTAAAAACAGTGCAAGCAGAGGGAATTGTAGGAATTTTGACTCCAGTCTACAGCAGTTCCCTGAGAGAAGTGACGCTATCCCACAATACACTGCAAACATTTCCCAAGAGGTAGTGCACCAGATGGTGCATGGGGACACTGTGATGCCTGCCCACACTGTCAAACATCTTTTGCTGATCCAACCTGATGCTTTGAGAAAGTACACACTGCATAGTCAAGGGCAGCCAAATGTGAAATAGCCATGTCGACAGCAGTATGCCAGCAGAACTTTTGTGGGTAAAACTATCGTGTGTAGACAAGCTCTTAGAAACAACACTGTCTTGTCATGACTACAACAGGAGTATTAGAAGTAACAACAGTTACCACTACCTGCCATGCTTAGGGTCTAGGTCACCTGTAGGGATTTCTCTTGTAGTTGTTATTTTCTCTTCCTGTAACTTTGCAACAACAAGACACCAGAGCATTCAGGAAAAAATTCCAACACAGCAGTACCATCAGAGTGAATCCTGCTGCTGCAGAAAGTTGTGACACTGTAAAAATGAGTTTGCAATGCAAATAACTCAGATGCAGACCATTGGAATGAGCTGGCACCCCTCTTCTGTGGGCAGGGCTTGTTGCTGGAAGTTCACATGTCTTTTCTCTGGAAATTGTGAAGCTATTTTTTTTAAATTGTTTGCCCGTTATAAAAATTTAAGCTGAAATGAGCTCTTTTCCTTTGCTGGCAATGACAAATACAGTAGAAGCCACTTAATTAGTCCATGATAAATGGCACACCCAATTAATTATGATGAGTGCCTAGGGTAAAAGCCAATGTGAGGGAAACCAATGACTCTAAACAATGGAAAAGTCTGCTTAAATTTCATTCCTGGAGTTGTCTATAGTCTACCCTCAATAGTTAAAGAGCCATTAATTGATGTTTTCTATCACTAACTTTGTAATTGTATGGCCTCTTGTTCATTTTATGCTGGTAAATGAGTCAAAATTACCTTAGTAAAGTGTTTCCCCAGAAATGTTTTTTTTAAAAAAAACTCCATAACATAAATATGAATTTGAAATAAGCACAGTGGTCTTCATTATCCTTTCACTCTCACTGGCGTAAATCAGGAGTAACTACAGTACACTAAAGTTAATAGAGCTATGCTGATGTTCAACTGCTGTAAATCAGTGGATAATCAGGCCCAGCGTATTCTTAGGAGAGTTTGATAAGCAGGACAATCACCAAGCAGAGGCCTAGCTGTTTAAATGAAGGTGCCGTTTTAAACTGATTTAGTTAAGCCAGTGACACAGACAAAGCCCAGGTTTAAAGCAGTATATGATTACATATACTAATGTAGTTCCTAATGTACCATCTGCAAGTTTGTGGTTTATTCACTTTATACATATCTGAGTTTAAAAGCAGACATCTTTTGGTTCCTTTACATCCGACGTGGGCAAACTACGGCCTGCGGGCCACATGTGGCCCGCCAGCCATTTTTATCTGGCCCGCGAGCTTGGGCCAAGGGGTGGGGCAATGGCCTCACCCTCCCGGCCCCAGGCCAAGCGCGGCAAGCTGCGCGGCCCCGCAATCCAGGTTGGGGGGCTGGGCCGAGCGCGTCTTGCCACAGGGCCCCGCGCCCCGAGCCAGGGGCTGGGCTTAGTGGGTCTTGCTGCAGGGCCCCACACTCCGGGCCCGGGTGCCAGGCTGACTGCAGCAAGATGCACAGCCGGTCGGAGCACTGCGAGCCGCGATGCCCCGCGCCCGGCTGAGCAGGTAAGCCAGTTGCGGCGGGGGTGAGGGGGTGGTGGTTAGGGTGTTGGGGGTCTTGGAAGGGGGCAGTCAGGGAACAGATAGCAGAGGGGCTAGATAGGGGGTGGGGTCCTGGGGGGCAATTAGAGTGTGTGTGGGGTCTCTGGAGAGGGCGATCAGGGGACAAGGAAGGGGGAAGTCGGATGGGTCGGGGTTCTGAGACAGGTAGTCAGGGGGCGGGAAGTGGGTGGGGTTTGGATAGGGGGCGAGGCATTCCCTACCCAGTCCTCTGCACAATTTTGAAGCTCAATGTGGCCCTCGGGCCAAAAAGTTTGCCCACTCCTGCTTTACATAATGTGTCAGGTTACTCGTGATGACCACCATTCAATTCATGCTTCTCAGCTGATTTGAATAGTGGAAGATGGATAAAAAATGCCTAATAATTTAATATATGACCATTAATTCTTTAAAGAGCCCAGAACAGTTCAGAATTAATTCCAGTACATTTTAAAATATAATTAAAACCTATATCTATCTACATTTAGTATTATCAATTTACAACCATAATAAGGTCAGTGAATGGACACTCCTGGAATTAGGGACTAGAGGAAATGAATTACTTTTGGCTGCTTGCTCTTGTATGCTAGTTACCAATTTCTAATAAACTCCTATTGGCTTAATTGTTATCATGTAAATAAGGGGTAAGTATATAGTATATAGTATATAATATATCATATATTTAGCTATATTATATATTATTATATTATATAACTATATTATAAAGGTTTATAGCAATATTGTATGTCATTTAGGGAATGATTCGAAATAGGATGTTCATTAATATTTTGTATTTCTATAGGATTTTCCATTTCAGTAGCTGAAAGTACTATAAGCCAAACATTAAGAGCCAAGTTCTCTTGTAATTTATTTGCAGTGTTATTGTAGCTATGTTGGTCCCCGTATATATGAGAAACAAGATAGGTGAGGAAATATCTTTTATAAGTTGGTCCAGTAAAAGGTATTACATCACCTACTTCGTTTCTCTTGTAAATTATATCAGTCTAAATCCAGAGCAGCTCTACCGACTTCAGTGGAATTATGCTCAATTCACATTGATGTATGCGAGAACAAAATGTGTTGCTAATTAATTGGCCCGAAATAAGACCACACAGAGCAAAGTAGGTGAGTGTTAATTATTATTATACCTGTATTATTGTATCCATTTTCCAGAGTGAACTGCCTAAGGTCACACCAAGAGTCAGTGACAGAGTCTGTAATAGAAGCCAGGCCCTGGTTTCCATTCCCATGGAAGTCTGTCTAGAAGTCCTGGCTCCCAAGGTCATTCTCTAACCACTAGATCACACTACCTCCAGTAAAAGAGGAAACAGTAAAAAAAAAAATACTGGTACTTTATTTTTCACTTTAATTACATAGCTGGTTAATGATGCTTACAGAGACACTTTTTTTAAAAAAAGCACTGATGGTTAAAGAAAGCTGCACCCAAATATTCGGTTTTAAGTACCAAAGAGAAGGCTTTGCTATAACTCTGATTTGAGTAGTCCTTACACAGAGGAGAAGTGTCAGAGTAGATAGCAGAGACTGCTGCTGTTATAAGGGACTGGGTCTGTATACTGTGAAGAACAGAAAGGAGATGGTGTTTGCATTTTTTCTTTTCTGAAATACATTTTTAAGCCACTGTCCCTTTAACGTTCTCTTCTAATTAACTAATGTCAGAGAGGACCCTACAAGCCATATGTTTTCCTCTACCCCTCCATTTGGTGTTGATTAGAAGTAAATAGACCCCCACAGCTGATATCAGGAAGTGACCTGGTCATGCAGCCAGAAATGAGTTCACCTCCACCAATTGAAATCTGAGTGGTGGAGCTAAAGACTTCATGCTGGAAACTGGAGTGCCCTGAGAACCCTGCAGTGGTGCTTCTCAGCAATCAAAGATAGGTTATAAGGCCAAAATGTTCAGATCCAGGTCCAGAAATTTAGATACCTAAACCCATATTTGTGCACCTATATCAGTCAAGGTTAGGTACTATTATATGTAGCCCATGGATTGTATTTATACAAGGTTGAGTGTGGTCTTTAATAACATTCACTCTCCATGTAGATTCTTCATTTCCAGCTACAGTTTTCTTTGCTTTTACTAAACTTCTACCAAATAAAGCCTCAGATTTGGGACTTAATGTATCCAGATTAGTTGAATGGGGTAGTATCTTTATGCCTGGTCAAATATTGCAAAATTAAGCAGGGATAAAAATCCTGAGGATCTCTACTAGAAATAAGAGTCTTGATTATTATTATTTTTTTTGAGAGAGAGGGGTCATTTTTTGAGAGATGCCCAGAATACTCTTCTAAAGCTGGAAGCTCAGAGTCCCTGGAGTGAATGGAATTCAATGTACTATGGATAATTTGTTTGCTTTGAAATTATTTTCCATCAGCGGAGACAAATTGATTCGTACAATAAAATTGACGGTCACTCCAAGGCAGCTGCCTTTCTAAACTATGAAAGGATTTGACTAGTTTAAGTGAGTTTTACATTTTTGAAGTCCTGGAGTTTCATATTTACTGGTCAAATCAGGATGATAGCATTTGTGCTCAACCGGAGCAGTATGTGACATAGGAGGATGAAGACCACCAGTGATTGCCTATGTGAAATTCACCATTGTGTAACAACAGAAATGATTATTAACAACATTGCAAGAAGTACCCTTTGTAAATTTATTATTGGCCTGCTTCCAGAGCTATTTATAAAAAGGAGGAAAAAGTAAATTATGGCAGACCAGATAAATATCATTTCTCCTAATGGTATATAGCAAATATAAATAGCTGCCTTCAAAATGTCTGCTCAGTTATTAAAGAAAAGTAGTTATTTAACATGAGTCAAAGCAGAGGATTCTGTGTGATGAGAGGGTGTGCATTAGAAAACCACAGAGCAAAAGCTTATTTTAAACGCAGATACATGAGCAGAGGTTAAATCATATCTACACAAAGTATTCCAACCTAGCACTTACCAACAAGTCAGGTGGGAAGCTGGAAAGGAAGAGATGCCACACTTTCTTGCATCACTTCTAGATATTTTGGATGGGATTTGCAAAGGAGACTAAAGGCACCCAGAGCCTTTGGAACTGGATAGGAGTTGAGCACTTCATTTCCCTTGGCTTTTTTCAAAACCTTGGAATAAGTCTACATTGCTACTGGGAACTTGCTTCCCATTCAAGGGAGACAAATATTAACTAGCTCTGCTTGAGTTAGCACACTGGTTGCAGCAGCATGGGTGGCAGCTTGGGCCAGCCACAGAGTATAAACCCATCTGAGCTGTGGGTTTGTACTCGGGCAGTTAACCTGAGCAGCTGACAGTGGCCACACTGCTATTTTTAGTGCTAACTGGAACAGAGCTAGTGCATGTCTGTCTACCTTTGCTGGGAAGCATGCTCCCAGATACAGTGTAGAAGTACGCTTTGTATTCTCCTTTAAAATCCCAAGGCCTGCTCCTGCTTTCATTGTTGTCAGTTGCAAAATTTCAGTGGGAGCAGGTTTTTATGCTGTGTACTAAGTAATGCTGGTCAATTAGACAACAACTCTGCTTTCATGGAACTAGTACATGATTGATACATTCTGCCATATGCCATCTGGAGGTGGAATATGCTAAGCAAAACACTGTACCTAATCTGTTTCCCAAATCTGAGCAATCCTTTCTTCACTGGTACCCAAAGTTCAGTGAATCACTTCAGTTAAATTACATTCGGATGTTCCAAGTGTTAAAGTTGCACATGCCAACATCAGGATTATATTAGTAACACTGTCAGTTTTGCACATCGCCGAGATCAGTGCTAAACAAGATAGAAGTTTGCAAAGAGAAACTAGCCTGATCTTAGCACAAACTTAAAGGGCCAGGGAAAAACTGATACTGTACAGTTCAGGCACATTTGACTGAGCTAATATGCAAGGTAAACAAAGGACTCCAAGCAGTGATCAAAGTGCAGTATCAGGGGCCAGAGGCATGATCTCTAGGTGTGAGAAAGAAAGTTTTGAGGAAGAGGGTCACATGTTTGAAGGTTCAAACAATCAGGCTTCGGCTTGACCTGTCTGCTTAACTGGGAGTAGTTCTCCCCAGCTACTCATGTGAGATGAGGTCAGAGGTTACCAATTACTTAGGGAGGCTGAGAAAGTTGTATGAAGCTGCTCTCAGCTGCCATATCACATTAGTATCAGGCCACTTGCAGGTAGGCCATAGGGGTTAATGGTTCATTTGATTTCATTGATTGTGTTCAGTTTGCTATTTCAGAGGCAGCAATGTACCATGTATTTGCTGCGTCAAGCAGCTTTTTGCATCTAAGATACAATAGGGTACCATAGAACTTTACTCAGGAAGCTTGTTATCCCAAACAGAGCATTCATATGTAACATATTGCCATTTGCATAACATAGGTGTTATTTTAATTGCTTAACTGTTGGTCCTGTAACACTGTTTTTCTTTTCATGATTCTAATCAACGTGTCTAATACTGATTGCATGCTGCAAAATGGGCAACTGCAATTTGTTAAACATTGTATATATAACTAGTCAGTTCTGCTAACTAAGGGTTAGGATTTTCATCAAGTTACTTAAGCTAAATGTGAACTATTTTGTGAGTGCTATATGTCTTTTCCTTGATCTGCGGGGTTTTTTGGTGCATTCTCTGAAAGTAATAACTAGAGTTAGAAGCAATTTTTAAAAATGGTTTCACAGAACTTTGCATGAAAAAGTCACACCCTTTTCCAACTTTTTGTTGTAAATTATTATTATTTCCCTAGTCATGGATGAAGACCCCTTGTGCTAGGTGCTGCACAAAACCAAAACAAAAAGACAGTCTCTGCCCCACAGAGCTTACAATGTAAGGATAAGACAAGAGAGACAATAAATGGATGCAGACAGATGGGGCAATACAAGGAAACAATGAGACAACACTGGTCAGCATAATAACGACGGGTCTCTGTTTAAATATTACAGAAATACATATATATATACACACATAATGTTTTCCTTTTGTTTCATCTAAATCTAAGTAAGGGTGTCCCTATACCTATATAATTATATCAAAAGGATACAATTTTACATCATTTCATCCATAATTTTGAAGAGCATCCAGAGATAATTAAAGTCAACAAAAATTGTGAAAGGGATATCCCACCTTGTGTTTCAGGGCTTACATCATCTCTAACTACCAGAGATCAGGACAAGACTTATGTGAGGGGCAGATTATCCCACATCTGCCTAGGGTGGGTTCTTACACCTTTCTCTGAAGTATCTAGTGCTAGCCACTGTCAGAGAGGACACTTGACTAGATGGACTTGGGATCTGAGCCATCCTGGCCATTCCTATCTTCTTAAATACTTCTTTTTATTTTTATTTTTTGGCCTCAATTTTGTTTTCAAAACTAGAAATGTTCAGAGTTCTTTAGTTCAAGAGAAAAAAATATTCTAAAAATGGCCAATGCTCAGAAATAGTCATTTTTTTGACTACACACCATCATATTTTCACTGGAAGGTGAGCTCAGTTTTATATGAAATATTCATGTATCTTAGCAAAATTTTCTAGAAAAAGCAAAGTCCACTCTGAGTTTATAATGAAATGCAAAAATACCTTGAACTTAGATTTTGAGTTCATTATTAGTTTGTCACACATCCCTATTATAACTTACAATTTTCATTCAAAATGTTCCCAGAGACCTTTATTGACTTACATAATTTTGACACAAAATGGAAAGATATGCAAGGAATCATTTTAGCCATACCTGAAACTTCATTACCTCTTACCATTTAATCCACCTTTTAGGGTGGAAGTTAACAAATGTTAACCAGTGCACTATTCCACTAAACATGTGTTTCCCAGTACCATATGATGTAAGTTTTTCTATATCCACTCATGGTTACTGTAAATCATTTTTTCATCAAAGAACAAAGGCAAGAATGTCTATGACATCATGAAGATGGAGTCACAGTATACTGGGCTCACAGCATGCGACACTGCACAGATTTTGACACTATTTTCAGGAACAACTGTAACACATTAACTTCTTCCAAAATATTGTCTTCTCTTTTTTTTCCTTTAAAATAAACCTTTCATCTCTACCCTGCTCCCCGCTTCCTTCCTTCCTTGTTAGATTTCTCCTTTTTCCTTTATCTTCTTATCTTTTCCCTTCTTTTGACATTATGCCAGACAATTGACTATGGTTTAGTCATATACCAGTAAGATGGCATTTCTGTGACTTGAGAAGTGACACATGTGTAACCCACACACCTGCTGGGTATGGTGTCCCTGTACCATCTAGCAGCACCCGGGGGGGGGGGAGAGAGAGATGGGGGAGGGGGGAAAGAGTCTGCTCTACTATCTTTGCTAACAGCCAGTTGGTTTCTACCTCATGTTCTAAACTCCAGAGGTCCCTGGTTTGATCCCGCCTACCAATGACTGGGGTCTGTCAGCACTACACATAGACACAGTTTTAGCTATTATTGCTGAATTGGGTATTATGTGGATTCTTCATTATCACATATTTTCTGGATAGGCTCAAATGGGCAAGAAAAATCTAAAATAAACGTGAATGAATGAAAAGTGTAGTGATCGCAGCTGGAACTTCATGACAATCTTGTCTTTCAGTTTATAAACAGGCAAAGACAAAAGCAATCTTATAGACTGATCCCATTCCCATTGAATTCAATGGGAGGTTTAGCCTTGATTTCTGTGGGAGCAGAATCAGTCTCTTCATTTGTTTGTAAAGCAAAAAGAAGCTGGGAAACTTGTGAAAGATGATTTCATACCACAAAATTAATATCACGATTTGGGTTTTAAACATACCAAATTTTGGATTCGGTTAGAACCATCGTTCAGTTCTGACTCCTATAAACACAGACATCATATGTAAAATCAGATACATTTCAAATGCCAAAGATTTCAAACATCTCATAACATATGGTTTCTTTGGTTCTGGGATTTTTGTGCAGATCCACTTCTAGATCTTGAATGAGAGGACAGATGCTTTTTATTTAAGTTTTAAAGGAATACCCTGAAGGCTAGTAGGGTCTTCTAATGACCTCCTTATTTTTCAGTTTTATCCAGCATTTTGTTTCTGTGAGAAACACACACACACACACACAAAAATAATTTTGTGTCAACCTGTATTCCCTCCATCCGCATTTTTCAGTTTAACTACCAAACAGAAAATCAATTTGTCCTGCTCTAGTCAAGAATCTAGTAAGTTGGATTCCCTCTTTTGTGCTATAACAGAGTACGTGTCCTTTCCCTAAAATTGCCCTCAATAACACCTCTGCTTTCACTTCCTCCTATGCCTCCACATTCTTCCTAATCCTCTCCCCTCACTGACCCTTTCATATCCTTCTCTCATTCTCAGGTTTGGACCTTCAAATAATCCCCTCCCTGTGTCTGCATGCTTGTAACTAGCTCCCTGTTCTTAACTCTAACCAAGAACAGCTCTCCTAAAAAAAACCCTCCTTCAAACCCTGTTCTTCCAGGAATCTTTGCAATGTTGCTCCCCTCACTAATATTCCGTATACACTCACTTTCCTGAACAGTTATTCTATGCCTTGTCTTACCTTTGTTTCTCAGGTCTGACCCTGCAAACACTTGTGCATGGAAGTAACCTGTTCATCTAAATCAAGTGGTCTATTAACTTCAAAAGGAAGGCTCATGTAAATAAAGTTATTCACATGATTACAACAACTTTGAGACAAGATTTTGCTGTGCATTGGAGAGTTCTACAGAGCATGGACAAAACAAGGAAGTCACCTCCCCTCCAAGCTACAGGTCTTATTGAAAATCTCCATTCAAATGCCTTTGGATGGTTCATAAACATTGTAAATAAGACGAGGAAGACTTTGTAGCACCTTAGGGTATGGTTACACTTACAAGATTATAGCGCTATAGGTTATAGCGGTCCCCTTATACAGTAATATGTATAGCGCTATTGTATGTCCACACTCAGATGCTCCTGCGGTATAGCATGGCCACATTTGGGGCACTTAATGCGGCATTAAGAGCAGCGCATTAGGGCAGGTATCCCAGCATTCAGCTGGGTGCAACGTGCTTTTTAAACGAGGGGGGTGAGGGGGGACGCCTTGTGTGTATGCAGAGGGAGAGAGACAGTGGTTTTTCCGTTTTTCTGAAAGCCTGTCAGCGAGCCTCCGTTCACAGAGGGGTTTGTTTTCACACAGGCTCCCTCCTTAAACATTTGCATTGCTTATCTGCCGAGTTAAGAAAGAAACTCTAAAGAGGTACTTCCGCATTCCTCCAGCCGAGTTCAAAAGAAAGGGAAGAGACGTCAATTGCCTTAAATGGCTCTAGGCATCTCCAGAGATTACTTGTAGCGCAATGGGTGTCCACATTCTTGCTGTAGCGCTACAGCAGCTGCGCTACAGCCCTTATTCCCCATGAGGAGGTGGATTTATAATAGCGCTATAACTCAGCAGTTATAGCGCTATTAGTGCCTTGCCAGTGTGGACGGGGAGTAGGTTATAGCGCTCGTGGGGGCTTTATAGCGCTATAAAGTGCCAGTGTAACCATGGCCTTAGAGACTAACCAGTTTATTTCAGCATAAGCTTTCATGGGCTGTAGCCCACTTCATCGGATGCATAGAATGGAACAGATGTAAGATGCATTTAGAAAGAAAGAAAGAAAGAAAGAAAGAAAGAAAGAAAGAAAGAAAGA
>ML677326.1:16032340-16236117 GCA_007922305.1 Dermatemys mawii | reverse complement strand
AAGAAAGAAAGAAAGAAAGAAAGAAAGAAAGAAAGAAAGAAAGAAAGGATTGTACATTACCATACCAATTCTAAGAAGCTGTTTAATTTGGATGGGCCATTATCAGCAGGAGAAAAAAGTACCTTTTGAAATGGATATCTGTGTCTGACAGGAGAGATACAACTATAGAAGGTAAATTAACTAGGGAAACAATTAACCAATGACTAAATAGAATTTGCAAATGGTTCGCTCATTACACTAATTGATTGCATTTCCCTAGTTAATTTACCTTCTATAGTTGTATCTCTCCTGTCAGACACAGATACCCATTTCAAAAGGTACTTTTTTCTCCTGCTGATAATGGCCCATCCAAATTAAACAGCCTCTTAGAATTGGTATGCTAACGTACAACGTTTTTTTTCCTTTCTGTGTGTATAAATGCATCTTACTTCTGTTCCATTCTATGCATCCGATGAAGTGGGCTACAGCCCACGAAAGCTTATGCTGAAATAAACTGGTTAGTCTCTAAGGTGCTACAAAAGTCTTCCTCATCTTATTTACGGATACAGACTAACACGGCTGCTAATCTTAAACCATAAACACTGTGTGTACAGCAACATCATAGTTCAATTAATAAAAAATAACCTCTGTTCATTTAAATGTGCATTGATCACATAGCACAAGAACTAATTTATGGAGGAGCATTGGCCAGCTAACTTGTTCCTTCTACCTCAATTCTATTGATACTCAAACTTTCTTCACTGAATTATAGAGACAAGGTGGGTGGGCTCATATCTTTTATTGGACTAACTTCTGTTGGTGAGAGCTCTTGCTCAGGTCTGTGTAGCTTAAAAACGTGTCTCTCTCACCAATAGAAACTGATCCAAAAGAGATAATATCTCAACCACTGTATCTCTTTAATATCCTGGAACCAACAAAGCTACAACTCCTCCACTGAAATATGTCTTTAAAACATCACTGAACATTGATATAAAAAATCTTTTCAATTTTGACTTTAAATCATTCAAATCAAGATTTCCCCCCCATCACTAGAGAAAGAGCTAGTGCATACAGCAACTGGGTTAAACATTTCACATATAATCTTTCATATTTTTCAAAAAATGTTAACCAGACATGAAAAGCAACTTTTATCAATAAAATCTCTCTCACACACTCTCTCTTAATAAGAACAAAACTTAAGCGTAACAGCAAAAAGATTGAGCTCACTGCAATGTATTTTTATGGACTGAATCCAGAGCCATGTGGTCAGTAGCATTCAACTGAACAGGACGAGTTTTCAAGAAGGAACTTGCAGGCACCAAAACCCCCCCAGAAAGAAACTGTGTAAATGTGACATACTGGGCTGTGATCCAGCACGTAGCTCCCAACCTGGATCACTCACAAACAGCTACCAGCATGCAGGTGCTTCTGAGTGTGTGAGTAAAAATTAGAAACTTTGCATTTTTTCACTCACAGTATGCTGTGACATTTGTATTTTTATGTCTGATTTTGTGAGCAAGTAGTTTTTAAGTGACATGAAACTTGGGATACACAAGACAAATCCGCCTCCTAAAAGGGATACAGTAGTCTGGAAAGGTTGAGAGTCACTGGTCTACTCCACACACTCTGCTGCAGCCCAATTCACTGCATGCCTCAGCAGCTCCACCTGTAGTTAGCTTCCCTGCTTTGCTCCCAGTTTGCCACCTGGCCACTGCCCTCCCTACAGATAAAGATTATTTCCTGTGTCAACATCTTTTATAGTTTCTCTCTAATGGCCAGGGATGTGCCTCTGTGTCCACCCTGGAGGGTGATAGGTCCGCAATGAGGGTGTTCGTGGGAATAATAATTTCCTGCTTAGCAGATCCCTCACACTTGCATTCTAGCTTTGGTTTGGTTGCATAAGTAACAAAAGTTAACAGAAGTGCTATTACAGTTAAATGTATTCACTAGTGGGACACTTGAACTTTACATAAAATGGCATCCCAGTAGGCCTGTGTTTTCATACCATATAGTGGCAGGAATGGCAAGGATTTTAAAAACATGTAATTTCATTAGGGTAGCAAGACTGCCATTTGAGCAGTCTTTTTATGACCTGTTAATGGTTCTGCCATATGGATGGCTTGTAAAAACAACAACAACAACAAAAGTGAAAGGCTAGATGAGGTAAAGAACACATACATCTGGCAGGAGATACCCATTATACTGCAAGTGCTTACGGCTTAATAATAGTTCTGAGCAGCGTGTGCTTATGAAGAGATGTAATTTAAGGCTGCGTTCATTTTCGTCCACCTTTGCAGCTTTCAGAATTAATTTCACTTGATGGGGTAGGCCTTGGGATATTGCTTCACTGATTTGTTCCACGGGGGAAATGATGATGGTGTAAACTAGGCAATGTAATCTGCAACTATTATTATTATTATAACTATTGTTATCATTTAACATTTATGTTGCAGCAGTTCCTAGAGGTCCCAGTGAGGCCAGAGAGCGATGAATGCTATACAAGTCTATGGTAAGAGTCAGTCCTTGCACCAAGAAGCTTACAGTCTATAGATAATACAGAACAGGAAGAGGAAAGTCTAAACTTGTAGACGATCAAGGTGGTGGGATTTTCTCCAGAGGTGCTCAGTGGCTCAAGGGAAAGGGTGGAAGAGACAGATGTGGAAACAGCCAACAGTCCCAGCAGATGAGGGCTGAAGGGACAGAATTTGCAGAGGAAAGAAAGAGTCAAAAAAGCAGAGGGTGGAGGAGTGAGGAATGAAGGGATTCTACCACAGCATGCATAGAAGAGAGCAGTGAGGATGATGTACTAAGGACATGTCTACACATACAATGCTGCAGTGGCGCAGCTGTACCGATGCAGCTTTGCTGCTTCCATGCATCTAGTGAAGACACTCTATGCAGACAGGAGGGAGCTCGCCCATCAGCATAAGAAAACCACTTTCATGAATTACAGAAGCTCTCCCGCCGACTCAGTGCTGTGCACATGAGCGCTTATGCTGGTGTAACTAATGTCACTCAGGGAGTGGTTTATTCACTCCCCTGAGTGACGTAAGTTATGCAGACATAAACTGTAGCATAGACATCGCCTTACTTAATTGACTTATGTACCTCTGTTCCATGTGGATCCTAGAGTCTTCACCTCTGCCTTCCACCTTTGGCTGTATCTTGCTGCAAAGGTGAGCAATAGCATGGTTTCTGGTATGTCTTTGCTTTTCTTAAGGAGGATGGGGAGAGCTAAAAAACATCAAAGAAGTCACAGACATTGACAGACTGGAATATTCAGAAGGGCTCAGTAGTAGGCGGTCAAGAGGCAATGTTGAAATGAAGTGGCCATTAAAAAGAAGGAACTTAAGGTGATTTACTGTGAAGTGGGGAATAATATTTCTGAATTCATTGTGGAATCCAGTAAAGCAATTCTGTTTTCAGTTCCCTTGAGGTATAATTGCCACTCTTTGCACTTTTTTACTGGGTGAATTCAGGGCTCATTAAAAAGAAAGACTAATAGCACAGGCTTGAGCAATACAAAGTGTGAGCAGATGTTCTGCCACCTCTCATCTGTAATTCTGACAATGTATCTGGCTTGTCAATTGTGACCTGTAGTAACACCTCTGAACTTTCACTTGTGTATTTCCATTGATTTTGCATATTCTAAAATATACACAAAACCTGTGACACGAAGCTGTCTTCAAATGACACTGTGTCCCTCTCCACAGATGGAAAACATTCAGCAATGCTAGACTAGTCATTGAAAAGGTTATCAAAACCATGCTATTCATTTCCAACCCATCACCCATATAGCTCAGGTTAAAAGCTCCAGATTTAACAAGATTTTGCTTCTAGATATAACGTAGTTGGCATTGTCTGAGACCACTGCCCAGCAAATGGAATTATGAACTTATTCATGCATATTCTTAATATGTTTTAAAATGAACTTGTTTCTAAACACTGTTCTAACCTGCTAAAAGCTGTTAATAAAGCTATTCTGGCCTCAGAATCTGTTGAAGAAAAGTTTAGACCCCTATTAAACTATATGAATGGATCTTCACTAAAAGGACAGTATTCGGTAGGAAACAATTTGCCTCAAAACACAGCACCATAATGACAACCAGTAAAGCAATGGGAAAGCAGTATGGAATATGTCAGGAATGAGCACATGCATTTCTGAAGAGAGTTTGGGGAGTAATGGATGGAGGTTTCCTATATAACAGGAATAAGGAAAACCTGTGATATGCAACAGCGTATAATTCGATCACTTAATATAACTTAATATTTCTGACTTCAAGCAGGGTTTGAACAGCGTGCAGTAAATAAGGCAGGGACCACACATTGAACACATTTTTTCATAGCTTCTAAGGTCAGAAAGGACCACTGCGATCATATAGATCTAACTTCCTGTACTATGCAGGTCATAGGATTTCCCTGAATTAATTCCTGTTTCAATTAGAATATATTTTTTAGAAAAACACAGAATCTTGATTTTAAAATTGCCAGTGATGGAGAATCCACCACATGCCTTGGTAAACTGTTAAACACGTGTGCCTTATTTCTAGCCAAGCACCTTTAAAATCCTATCTCTTCTGAGCTTAAACCCCACAGACTTTCAATGAGACTTAGGTGCCTCAGTCATTTCTGAAAATAGGACTTGGGTACATTTATACACCAAAAAAATCCAGCCGAACAAAAAGACCACCCGAATCTGCAGCAGTGAGTCTTGGAGTCTTCATCAACTGACATGGGCTTGTGAGGCTCATACTATGGGGCTAAAAATAGCAGTATAGACATTTGGGCTTGGGCTGAAGCCCAGCCTCTGACATCTAGAGAGCAGGGAGGGTTTCACAGCCTTGGCTCCTGTCACAGCAGGAAAACTTCTACTACCTGTCTCTGGATACTTCCACTGCATGCATCTGACGAAGTGGGTATTAGCCCACGAAAGCTTATGCTTTAATACTTTTGTTAGTCTTTAAGGTGCCACAGGACTCTGTCACATCTGCAAACCCAGACTAACACCACTAACTCTCTGACAGTAGGAAAAGCTACTCTGCTATTTTTAGCCCTGTCATGTGAGCCTGCTCAGTTACCCAGGCTCTGGGACTCTATTGCAGAATTTATTTTGCAGTGTAGACATACCCCAAACATTTTTGAAAATTCTACCCATAGTTCACAGTATCTCAAATCCAACAGTTTCCAATTTCTAACATGCTAAGTCACCTGGAAAGTGTAATTTGAAAGCCACTGTTAACAGAGATAGCATAGCTTGCCATTCTAAAGTATCTTTCTTGCTATCAGGCATTATTCAGAATGGAAGATGGTTATTGGGCTGCCAGGGAATTAAGTACAGAAGAAGCACAAGATATTTATGAATGCTTACAATATATTTGTGTTTGAGTTGGGGTTGCTAGTCATTTTACTTTGTGGGTTGTTTCCTTCTGTACTATTGTGTTATGTGCTGCCCTTGGTTCTCCTTTCAGTAAAATATAGCTAATCAGCTATATGGAGCTTGTAATGAGATTTCCCTATTTCATAAGCAAAAAAAGGAAGTAAAGAGAGTTAAGTTTCTTTAATAAATCACATAGAGGGCAAAGCGTAGAGGCTAGACAAGGATAATAAAAGTGTATGATTGACAGCTGACAGAATGCCAGTGAAATTCTCTCTCTCCCTTAGGATATTGTTTTTGCACAATTTGCCTATTTTATACTTTATAGAACTAGAGCTTTTTCTTTTGTTCTGTATTAATTTTTGAACTTGTCAATTGTTCTTGAAAATAGGGTGGATGGACCCAGCAATGAAATGTAAACAACAGCTCCAGGTTTATTTTTCTCTTTGTGGTGTTTTGGGGATGTTTTTGCCCATGAAGGTTAACAAAGTACAATAGCAGCCTCAATCACTTCTTAAAGGACATAGGGCCAAATTCTGCTCTCTCATGCAACAGTGTAACCCCCCTGATTTCAGCTTTATTACCTGGATTTGTATGTGATATTCGGTTACATTTAAAACACAGTTATACTCTGAAAAGTCACCATAAAATGGTAGAATGTTCCCTGCTTATTGGGTATAATCATGACCCCATATCAAATTTGCTCAGATATATTTTTTCTAATTATTAGTCCTACGAACTGATCAATGGGCTCTGAGAGTCAAGTTAATCTACTTCAGCCTTATTCAGCATCACTGGCTAGTGAAGTTTCTCAATAATACCTGTGCAGTTTGCAACTTCATTGTCATTACAGATCAACGTGTATGAGGGAGGGCAGAATTTGACTCCACAACTGGAATTTAGTCACACTGTGTATGATCAGTGGTGAGCCAGAATAACCTGTTCTCCCATAGCTATGTTGGGCCTGCAATACTGAAAAAAGTCAAAAGAAGTCAAAACAAACTTTTTGTCACTAAAGTAAGCAGATATGACCATGTACTTTGAAGGGGCAGATCCACTGATTTAGTAGATGCTATTTGTACACAGCCACTTTTCTGAATATAATTCTGTTTTTAAACCTCACTTTTCCACTCTGTGTCCAATGACCCGATATTAAATTTGCTCAGTTTGGAAGCAAAATTTACCACCAGTCCTGCAAACTAAACCAACAATCCAAGTGTTAAATGGATACATTATGTTTTGCATACAGTAGATCCTCAGTTAAGAACTCCTGGGGAATGGTGACTGTTTATAAATGAAATGTTCATAACTCTGAACAAAAGATTATGGTTGTTCTTTCAAAAGTTTACAACTGAACATTGACTTAATACAGCTTTGAAACTTTACTATGCAGAAGAAGAATGTTGTTTTTCTTTTTTTTTAGTAGTTTGTGACTCTGGTATTCATAACTCTTAACACACCACCATAAACAAAGGTTCTTTAGGCTAAATTCAGCCCACAGTTACACCTGTGCAACCCTACTGACTTCAGATAACCTCAGTGATATTGGTGCAACTCCATTGCCTTCAGTGGGTTTGCACAGATGTAACTGATTGGAACTTAGTACCAATTCTAATGATGATGCTTATAAAGAGACAGAATTGAGCTCTCTCTCTAGATCTTCAGCTGAGAAATGCTCTTTACTGCTGGGGAGGATTAAGGTGATTTTAATCCACCTCTACAGCTCCCCAATTCTCCTGGGTTCTGTCTTGGTCTCAGTTTAACTTAGAGCAAGGTCAGGTTAGAGTCCATCTCTACTTTTCTCTACTTGAGACTGCAGGGGGCTATAGTGATGAAACCAAATTCTACTCTCAGTTATAGCCACTGTGCCTCATTAATATCAGAGTGGTTGCATGGGTGAAAATAAAACCTGGATTTGGTAATTAGCTGTTTTCAAACTGTTCATAGCAGTGGAGAATCATTTTAATTAGCTAGGTAGTGAAAATTTTCATTACTGTGATTGCATTTACATAGACCTTCAAGTCAAGGGTGTTAGCTCAATGTCTTAACCATTCAATAATTGAGGGAAAAGCATTGTGCAAGTCCATAAAGGAGCCAGGCACCTCTTGCAGATGGATGTAGCCTGTGAGTGTGATCTCCGTCTTCTAGCTGGCCACAGCAGAAAAAGGGAGACTTACAAAGGCCCAACTTATAGTCATTTGCAGCACATCTGATCATTGTATATTCAAAGTGATTGAGCTTTGCCCGTGGATGATGTGGAAGGTTGCTGGACTGTTGGATGTATTGCAAAGTAGGCATTGGCTATGTTTGAAGTTTGTTCTTGCCTTTTAGGAGACCATCTAAAGATGACATTGAAGTTCTTTAAAGGAATTGTCCATATGGGAGTCTTGCGTTAATATGGTATATTGGTGGATTAGACACTCTGTAAAGAGGGGTAGATGTGATATGCCTTGCACCTTAGGAAGCAGATTCTGCAAGATGACTTGCTGCCTGATGTCAGAAGGGGCTACGTAGGACAGTACTGGCAGCCAGGCCAAGTGATTTGGACTCATGCTACCAATTATTTTATATATCGCTTCATTCAACTGAGTGTCTACTAGTTCTCTGTGAGAGGAACTAAGTCACACTGGGGAGCAATACTCTGCTACAGAATAATGGAAGGCAAGCCCAGAGCTTCGTAGGGTCAGTACATTGGCTCCCCCAGTTTGAAACATCTAGTTTGCTGATCAGGTTGGGTTTTTTACTTTATTTTCAGCCAGGACTTGGTAAGGTGTTCCTTGAACGTTATGGTACCACATCTAAATACACAAGCTTTGGGTCATAATACAGCCTGTAGCCATTCAGGAAAATGGGCTGTTTGTTGGCTTTTGTTTGAGATGGAAACCACACTAACCTACGATGAGAATGACCTTGGGAAGAATAACAGATGAGGTGTAGTACCTTGCTTTGGTATGGGAGTTGTATGGTGTGCCATGCAAAGAATGGATTTTTGAATATATTCATGTCTTTATTGAGATGATCCTTAGAAGAAAGGGACGAGGTGGGTATGCTGAATCACATGATATTGTGCATGACAGAGAGAAACCGAGCATCCTGGAGCAACTCCTACTGTGTTCTAGAGAGGACTTGGAAGAGATGAGGCTAAATAGATTTGGCCCAAGGGATCAAGGAAGAGGTGGTGACATCCAGAGGATGGTAGCAGCTGGGAAGGCCTCAGAGTTGGGACTTCTATTGCTGGCCCCAGGGACTAATACTAGTCTTGACCACAGGGAGTGACTGCTGAGAGTGGTGGGGACAGGGAAGTAGGAGGTAGCAAGCCCCTGTTCCCTTGAGCCCTGGTAATGTGTTTGAAGAAGAATGTAGTGTCCCTGAAAGAAGTTACTTCTCTCTGTCTGAAGTCACATTAAAAATAACTGTCTTTGGGCCCTTGGGACTTGTACTATAATGAAATTAAAGGGATAAATGCTGTTAAATGTCTGAATGCTACTAACACAGCTCGTCTTCCTGATCATTTTGTTATACACAGTCATTTCACTGTTAGTACTTACTGCAGGAAAGAAGAATATAAAGAATATGAAATATCAGTTGATTTTAGGATTATGTGTTTTCTATTGAAAACATCTGGACCATTTATTCTCAGATAAGCTTGGCAATGGGTTTTGGAAGCATCGCATATGTTATCATTGAAAGACAGCACAAAGCTGCTTAGAATGATACACGTACATCTGTACAGTATGTATCATATTATCAACTCAATATCTGTCCAGCAATAATTTTATTGAGTCCCATAATTCCACAGCTGGGTAGCCTGAATAGCCTGTTAAACATGTCAGCCACGACTAGCAATCCAGCTGGGCTAGAGAGTTAGCAGAGTGGTCTATTTTTTATTTTAGCTAAGCTATAATAGGAAGCTGGGAGGGCCAGAAAGCCTAGGGGTCAGTACACCCAACTTCAGCCCTCCACCTCTCTGTCAGGATATTAGGGGTACCTGTTACTGACTGTAAATCAGGGTTTTTGGGTTTCCACCCACATCTTGGAAGTAATAGCGGCAGAGTCCTCCCTGCAGTGAGTCTAAGCTGCTTCCCTCAGCTACTTCTCACCTATCAATCCCTCCAGTTTGGGGCATGCCCCTTATAGTTTAAATAGTCAATCGCCTTACAACAAAAAGTTCAGAGCAGCATGGCCCTGCAAGTTCTCAAAGGGGGTAGGTTAGAGAAGGCTCTGCATATGGGTGTTAACCATTTTGTGGTCCCATTTCAGACTCACTCTTCTGCCTGGCTTCCTGGAGAAGCACTCCTATCTCCTGCAGGTTGTCCACCACCCTTTGCCTGGGCTCTCTTAACCAGCTCTTCCAGTTGGACCATTCTCTGGTCTGAATATGACCCCTTACCTTTAATTTCCAGTCCATTGTACTGATTCAGGTAAGCAAAAAAAACCCAGCACACTGAATAAATAGCTATTACAGTCTGGAAGAAGATTGGTTTATTAAGGATACTTGAATCCCCTACAGAGATTAGCTGCCCAAGTCAAGCCCATGTTTAATCAACTCAGAGAAATAGTAGGCAAAGTCCCATGGAAAGACCAATTAGGAAGAAAAGGAGTCAAAAGGGCCAGGCAGTTCTTAAAAGGTATAATACTAGAAGCTCAACATCAAGCTATTCCCATGCAGAGGAAAGATAAGAAGAGCCACAGGACCAGAGGCCAAAGTGGCTGCAGAAGAAGCTTTTTAGTTATCTAAAACCCCAAAGGGTTACATACAGGTAATGGAAGGAGGGGCATGTCACCAAGGAAGTATACATCGGAATAACATGAGCATGTAGGGACAAAAATCAGGAAAGCCAAGGCAAAAGAAGAGATACACCTGCAAGGAATGTTAGAGACAACAAGAAGGGTCCTTCAAAAATATTAGACAAAAAAAAAAAAAAATCAAGGAGGATGTGGTCTGCTACTCAAAGGTGAAGGTGAGCTGGTAATGGAAGATGATAGGTAGGCAAAGTTGCTCAGTGACTTCTTTGCTTCAGTCTTCTCACAAAACATAACATGTGACTGGATGACCAGCGAAGTTACTATAGACAGTAAAGGGGAAGGAATGCAGATTGGGATAGGCAAGGAATATGTCAGAGACCTTCAGGCCAATTTGAATTAATTCTGATCAGTGGGACCTGATTCTATTCATCTGAGGGTACTGAAAGAATTAGCTAAAGAAATCTTGAAGCTACTGGCAATATTTACAAACTCATGGATAACAGAAGAGGTCCTGGAAGACTGGAGACAGGCTAACATAGTGCCCATCTTTAAAAAGGGGGAAAAGGAGAAACCAGGGAATTATAGGCTGGTCAGCCTGACTTCTATACCAGGGAAACTACTAGAGCAATGTATAAAACGTTCAATCTGTGAGTACCTGGAGACGAAGGGGTAATCACTAGCAGCCAGCCAGGATTTACCAAGAACAAACCATGCCAAACCAGCCTGATTTCCCTTTTTGACAGCACAACTGGTTTGGTGGATAGGTGAAATATGGTGGGCATAATTTAAGTGGACTTCAGCCAAGCTTTTGACACAGTCCCACATGACATTCTGAAAAGTAAGCTGGAGAAATGTGGGCTTGGTGGAATGACCATTAAGTGAATACACAATTGGTTAAACAACTGCAAACAAAGAGTAACTATTAGTGGAATGATGTCAGATTGGAGGGATCTGTTCGGGATCTGATGTTTAACATCTTTATGAATGATCATCCAGGTCCTTAGTGATCAAATTTGCTGGTGACACAAAGCTAGGGGGGCTGCCAACACTTTGGAGAATAGTGCTAAAATTCAGAGGGCTATTGATAAATTAGAGAAATAGGCTATAGATAATAAAATGAAATTCAACAAAGACAAAGGTGCTACACTTAGGGAAGAAAAAACACATGCACAAATACAGAATGTGGGATAATAGCCTTGGCAGCAACAGTACTGAGAAGGATTTGAGATTTGTGGTGGATCACAACCTCAACATGCGTCAGCAATGCAATGCTGTTGCAAAAAAAGTAAATGTAATTTTAGGTTGCAGTAACAGAAGCATAATATGCAAGTCACTGGAGGTGATAGTACTGCTCTACTCAGCATTGCTAGATAGCTTCAGCTGGAGTACTGTGTCCAATTATGGTCGCCAATGTACAGAAAAGATATAGAGAAACTGAAAAGAATGCAGAGGTGAGTGACAAAGATGACCAAAGGGATGGGATGCATGCTATATGAGCAAAGGCTAAAGGAATAGGTATGTTTCGTTTGGAAAAGAGAAGATTGATGCGGGACATCATAGCTGTCTTCAAATACTTGGAACACTTCATAAAAAAATGGAGAAATGTTGCTGTCTCTTGTCACAGAGGACAGGACAAGACACAATGGGTTCAAACTACAGCATAGCAGATTTAAATTAAATCTCAGGAAAAACTTCCTAACTGCAAGTACAGTAGGACAATGGAACAGACTGCCTCAGGAGGTTGTGGTAGCTCCTTCCCTGAAGGTTTTCAAAAGAAGGCTGGATAGCCATCTGCCTTGGATGGGTTAGGCACAACAAATCCTGTATCTTGGCAAGGGGGTCGATTAGAAGATCCTTGTGGTCCCTTCTAACCCTATGATTCTGTGAGTCAGCATGAGGGAAAGAACTGATTATCTCAATAGCCCTCACCATTTAGGGATTGAGCAGGAAGCTCTAGTTTTCTCTAAGCTTCGCCAGGAAGGGAGACCCTAAAGAAATAAATATAGAATGTCTGGTAAAATCAAACAAAGCAAATGCCTTGCACTGTAGAACTTTGCTAAATTTAGACCTATACGCTTCCAGATTTTGTTCCCAGTATAAAAAAGTTGAGGAAGATATATCATTACTGTATATGACAGCAAAACTAATGTTGCCACTATGCTCCATTATCATTCTGTACAAAATCAATATCAAAACATCCCAAGTCTAGACACATAAATGTCAAACTATTTAACAAGAAGCAGTTAGTGCAGAAAAAAACACTTAAATGGCAATTGAGGTAGTCTGATGGGTCTTAAAGTAGCTTACCAGGATTTATGTAAGATAAAAACAGTTTAACTAAGCATGTAGAACAAAGCCTGAGGGCTTCTGGCTAAGAACAATATCAGAGGAACATCTAAGCTCTTTAGCTACCTGTCAGGTTGCAGTATTTGACTATTTTGTCAAAGGTGGAGGGCCGCCTTAATCTTACAAATTTTCTCTTTTTTTTTTTTTTTGGTTACCTAATACAATTACCAGACAACTGCCTACAGAAGACAGGGTACTCAACTTGATGAAATAGAGTTTTGGCTACTCCCACTACTTGCGTCAAACCTATATTTTTTTGGAGTGCTTGACAAGTATCTTTGTATCATATTCCAATACAAAGTACTGTTAGGTAAAAGGAAAGAGGAAAGGAAAGATGTTGACAAAGTACAGGTAGGAGCTGAAGAGAAAGAGTTGAATGAAAAAGAACCCCATTGAATTACATCACATGAGGGCTGACAACTACATATTGACAAATTTCATAAATGCTTGTATACAAAATCTACAAGTCTAACTATGAAGATGGGTGAACTTGAGTGCTTGGAATTAAATTAGGACATTTCTGTAACAGGCATCACAGAGACTTGGTGAAATGATGATAATCAATGGAAAACAGTAATATCAGGGTATAAAATACATATGGTCAGTTTTCAGAATGGAGAGAGGTAAGTAGCTGTGTCTGCCATGCATCTATATTGGAACCAGTGCTGTTAACATATTCATAAAGGATATGGAAAAAGGGGTAAACAGTGAGGTTGCAAAGTTTGCAGATAATACACAAATACTCAAAATAGTTAAGTCCAAAGCAGACTGTAAAATTACAAAAATGAGTGACTGGGCAACAAAATGGCCAATGAAATCAAATTTTCATAAATTCAAAGTAATGCACATTGGAAAACAAAATATTAACTATACGTACGAAATGAGGGGATCTAAATTAACTGCTACCACTCAAGAAAGAGATCTTGGTATCCTGGATCATTCTCTAAAAATAGCTGCTCAATATGCAGCAATAGTCAAAAAAAGCTAACAATGTTAGGAACTATTAGGAAATGGATAGATAATAAAACAGTAAATATCATAATGCCATTCATATCAATGCATGATATGCCCACACCTTAAATTCTGTGTGCAGTTCCGGTTGCTCCATTTCAAAAAAAGATACCCTTCTCTATACCTTTTGCAATTCTAATGTAACAAAAATGATGAAATTAATAGGCAGCAGGTTTAAAACAAGCATAAAGACAATAAAGGACAAGTTGACATCTCAGCCAGAGCTCATCAAAGCTAATGGGCCATCACCTATCTAGTGGACACGCTATAGCAAGGAAAGAAACAGCAAAAAACCTCCTGCCTCCACCAGACCCCATGTCTCCTTGCTCTCAGCTGGAAAGAACATTATCTAGAAGTCACTGTCAGGAAACTTCATTTCAAAGGGTGACTGAACTATAAAGGTGAGGGGCAAAAACACCCCAAGCTATTTCTTCCTATCCATCTCTCTTTACAAAAGAATCCAGCTCTTTGAATTTGGGGAGGGATCCTGACCTGAAGATTGGTTAGTAATGCTGTTGGAAGCCCATGGGACCAATTTTTCCTTGAACCTAGCCTAGTCTGTAAACTTTTTAGTACTAGGAAGTGTTTTCTCTTTATTTTTCTTGCAAGCATTCTGACTTTAATGCCTCAATACTTGTACTCACTTAAAGTCTTATCTCCTTCTGTTAAATACACTTTTTTGATTCTTTAAACAAAATTAATCCAGTGTTGTGGTTAAACTGAACTGTGTGGGTAACTCCATTTAAGGTGGCAAGTTGTTGTATATTGTTCCCTTTGAGGGACAACAGACATAAAATATCTAAACTGTCCAGGAGGGGGCTGGACAGTTCAGAACACACGTTTTTTGGAGGGAAAGTTGGGGCTGGGAGTGTGTTGGGGCCACCATGCAAGTAATAACCAAGGGTGGTGGGAGCCAGAGTGTGGCTAGTGTTTGTCCCTAAGCCTTTGATTGCCAGAAGATGGGACTAGAGGGCAGGGGATGGATTACTCAATAATTGCTCTGTTCTGTTCATTCCCTCTGGGGCAGCTGGCACTGGCCACTGTCAATAGACAGGATTCTGGGCTAGATGGAGCTTTGGTCTGACCCTACATGGCCATTCTTATGTCCTTGGGCATTATAGTGCTGAACAGCCAAAACGATAACACCTTTGGTACAGATAAAGCTAAAAAGAGTTCTTTTTACTGCCAAAAGACCTCTGAAATTCACATTCTTCACATTTCTTAACTAGCTCTTAATAGGCCTGCTTCACTGAATCTAGTAGGACTTTTGCCATCCATTTCAATGGATGCAGGATTGAGTCTGTTATTGGGGAATGAAACATTTGACAATTGAACAAACATGTCCCTGAACAGATATACAAAACAACTTTAAAATATATATCACATGATCTTATTTAAGTAAAACATTGCACATCTTTTAAGGTACTGAAGTATAAATTTAAAATTGAGGTATTGGGGAAATCAAATTGTATAGTCATTTGAGCAGGTTCATGATCTGTCTAAGAGGACTACACTTTAACGTTAGAAACCTCCACAAGGAATTTTTTTTTCAACCTTTTTCTAGGTCTATGAAAGCCAAACACTTGTCAGATACATGCAAATAAAATATAGTACTACTAAGGTGTTGTACATTAGAAAAACCACACACACACTTCTTCCTTCCACCCCCAGAGAAAAGCAAAACAGATAATGGTAGGGCCTATTTTAGGCCCTGATCAGGACGATATTTAAAAGCATGTGCTTAACTAACTACGGAAGTAGTCCCAGTAAGTCAATGGGATAGGTGCATGATTAAAGTTAGACGCATATTTAACCACTGTGCTCAGTCAGAGCTTTAATCATCATCCAGTGGCCTGTAATTTGCCATACAATATGAGGTTGAAAAAAATTAGGACAACTCTCTTTGATTGCTTCAGGAACTAAACCAGTAACGCGCGCGCACACAAGTACACGTTACGTACATTTAACTTTCTCTTACTAGTTAGCAAATAACTCAGCATCTGGTATGGTAATATCAATCATCTTTACCCACCAGGTCTGTATTTGTGGTTTAGCATTCACTGCATGATCCTCCACACTGAGTCAAGTTTTTGCCTGTTGATGTGCAGTTTACAAACCATGATCAATGCCAGAACCATCAATCTTCTCTTATGATAGGTAACTTCATCAATTGTAATGTTACTTTATAAGGGAAAAAATAACTCACTTAAAAATGAGATCATAGAACTAGAAGGGACCTCGAGAGGTCATCTAGTCCAGTCCCCTGCACTCAAAGCAGGACTATGTATTATCTAGACCATCCCTGACAAGTGTTTGTCCACTTGCTCTTAAAAATCCCCAATGATGGAGATTCCACAACCTCCCTGGGTAATTTATTCCAATGCTTAACCACCCTGATACTTAGGAAGTTTTTCCTAATGTTCAACCAAAACCACCCTTGCTGCAATTTAAGCCCATTGCTTCTTGTCCTATCCTCAGTGGTTAAGAATAATTTTTCTCGCTCTTCCTTGTAATAACGTTTTATGTACTTGAAAATTGTTATGTCCCCTCTCAGTCTTCTCTTCTCCAGACTAAACAAACCCAATTTTTTCAATCTTTCCTCATAGGTCATATTTTGTAGACTTGTAATCATTGTTGTTGATTTTCTCTGGACTTTCTCCAATTTGTCCACATCTTTCCTGAAAAGTGGCACCTAGTACTGGACAGAATAGTCCAGTTGAGGCCTAATCAATGCAGAGGAGAGTGGAAGAATAACTTCTCATGTCTTGCTTACAATACTCCTGCTAATACATCGAAAAATGATGTTTGCTTTTTTTGCAACAGTGTTGACTCATATTTAGCTTGTGATCCACTATGACTCCCAGACTCCTTTCCGCAGTACTCCTTCCTAGGCAGTCATTTCCCATTTTGCATGTGTGCAACTGATTGTTCCTTCTAAGTAGAGTACTTTGCATTTGTCCATATTGAATTTTATCCTATTTACTTCAGACCATTTCTCCAGTTTGTCCAGATCATTTTAAATTTTAATCCTATCCTCCAAAGCAGTTGCAACCCCTCCCAGCTTGTTATCATCCCAACTTTTATAAGTGTACTCTCTATGTCAGTATCTAAATCACTGATGAAGATATTGAACAGAACTGCACCCAGAACTGATCCCTGCAGGACCCCACTCGTTATGCCCTTCCAGCATGACTGTGAACCACTGATAACTACTCCTTGGGAACGATTTTCCAACCAGTTATGCACCCACCTCATAGTAGCTACATTTAGGTTGTATTTCCCTAGTTTGTTCATGAGAAGGTCATGTGAGACAGTATCAAAAGCCTTACTAAAGTCAAGATATACCACATTTACCACTTCCCCCCATCTACGAGGCTTGTTATCCTGTCAAAGAAATCCATCAGGTTGATTTGACATGATTTGTTCTTGACAAATCCATGCTGTTATTTATCATCTATTATCTTCTAGGTGTTTGAAAATCTTAATTTAATCTTAAATTCTTAATTATTTGCTCCATTATCTTTCTGGGTACAGAAGTTAAGCTGACTGGTCTGTAATTTTCTGGGTTGTCCTTATTTCCCTTTTTATAGATAGGGACTATATTTGCTCTTTTCTAATCTTCTGGAATGTCTTCCACCTTCCATAACTTTTCAAAGATAAGATGTACTAATCTGGAGAAAATCATACTCAAACATGGGCTTCTTGAGTAGTGCACTTATATAGTTTGAGGAAAAACATGAAACTACTTGAACTAAAATTTCAGTGCCCCTTATAAAAAACACTTCATTACTCAATACCTAATTAGGGTTGGTAGACCCCTATATGAAAAGTAATTTTCACCCCCTCCCACCACCCCCAGGGATGATGTGCATCACTAGAGAACAATAAATCTGAATTTCATGCTGCTACTTCCTGCACAGAAGAGTTTATGTGTATGGGACCAGGAATTCTGACTTTTGGGGATGACCCACTCTTCTCCTTAGCTCCACTGAAGTCCTTCTATTAGGGGTTCATTGGATTCTAGTATCACAGAGTTGGAGGGGACATGAATGGGGCTACCTAGGCATGGGAAGATAGGGAAACTAACTTCACTTGTCTAGATTCACCTACTCCCCAACCCAGGGGGATCAACAGTATAGGCTGTATTAACTTCAAGTGCTTCCTCCTGTACTCTATACCCTCCACTATTTATAAGGGCTCCAAGAGTATGGCTCATATTGAAAATCATAGATTCATGAGGTAAAGTCCCCATCTCCTTCCATAGGACAGAACACATTTCAACATCTGGACTTATGTGGATCATTCCTGAATGGGAGTTGAGGGGTGCAAGAGAGAGAGAAATGGGTATTAACACTTTGCCATAGGAGTTCTAAAAAAGTAAATGATAAAATGACCACTCTTTATCTACCCATATTTAGGCTGAATTTTAAAAATCTGCCTTAGGGAATCTGGACTTCCAGTTCCCATTACTGTTATCTGAAAGTCTCAGTTTTGGCCTGAACATAGTATTATCTGGCTTTCAATATTTGTTCTTTTCAATCCCATCCTTTGAGTGATAAAGACTAGAACAATCAATAAAAGTTTAGCTAATGTTTAGTATCTTGATTGTGTATGTTACTGGCCACTGAGCACATGTCTACACTGCAATGAAACATGCACAGCTAGCATGTCAGCTGACTCAGGCTTGTGGGGCTCATGTTATGGGGCTATAAAATTACAGTGTAATTGGGCTTGGGCTGGAGCCTGATTTTGGGACCACCCCCAGTTGTGGGATCCCAGAGCCTGGGCTCCAGCCAGAGCCTGGATGTCTACACTGCAATTTTATAGCCCTGCAGCGCAAGCCCTCTGAGCAGAGCCAGCTGACATAGGCTAGCTGTGGGTGTTTTCTTGCAGTGTAGACATATCCTGAGGTCCCAGGTTGTAGTAACCTGCATGTCATGCCTCTGCTGTTCTGTTACTGGGACTCTGCGCCATTTCAAACAAAAAATCCATAATAAAAGCAGAGAGAACAATTGGCCATAGCAAGTCATGGTATTACAACATTTAAATATTTAATGCTCCCCTTGAAAAGCAGCGAACCCAAAGGTACAAGTTTAGAATTGGAACTAAAAATAATGTTTATCAGTTTTTTTCTGAATGAAAGCAATGCACCTTGAAACAAGAGCATATAATATTACACTGGCCATTAGCAAGCCTCACAAAATTACACAGCATTAGGAATAGCACAAGGGTTTCTTTTCTTTCTTTTAAAATGAAAAACTTCTGGTAAAATGGCATCTCATATGCACCTTAATCTGGTAAGGCACTTAAGCACATGTTTAACTTAAAGCATACGAGTCGTTACATTGACTTCAGTGGTAGGGCAAAGTGTTATAGGGCTGGTCTTCACTAGGCAGGGGGATCGACTGCAGATATGCAACTTCAGCTACGTGAATAACGTAGCTGAAGTTGGCGTATCTGCAGCTGACTTACCTGCCGTCCTCACGTCGGCAGCGGTCGGCAGTGCGCTCCCCCGTCAACTCCAGCTTGCGCCTTTTGGCGAGCTGGAGTTACGGAGTCGACGGGGGTGCCACTGGCGATCGATTTATCGCGTCCTGACGAGACGGGATAAATTGATCACCAAAAGATTGATTGCTACCGCGCGTAGTGAAGACAAGCCCATAGTATGAAGCTGTGAAAGACAAGAAAAGTTTTTTAATATTGATTATAGGAATGACTCAGCCATGTGCAGTCTCTATTCAAGCCCTTTCTCTATGCAAAAGAATGAATGGACACAAATTGGATTGGGCTTGAATAGAGACTGGGAGTGGCTGGGTCATTATACAAATTGAATCTATTTCCCCATGTTAAGTATCCTCACACCTTCTTGTGAACTGTCTGATATGGGCCATCTTGATTATAACTACAAAAGTTTGGTATTTTTTCTCCTACTGATAATAGCTCATCTTAATTAATTAGCCTCTTAGAGTTGATATGGCAACTTCCACCTTTTCACATTCTCTCTCTTTCTCTCTCTCTCTCTCTCTAGTCCTACTATATGTTCCATTCTATGAATCTGATGAAGTGGGCTGTAGCCCACAAAAGCTTATGCTGAAATAAATTTGTTAGTCTCTAAGGCGCCACAAGTATTCCTATTCTTTTTGTGGATACAAACTAACACAGCTGCTACTCTGAAACCTGTAACCAAATCTGTTATGTTGTTTCTGGGATGGCACAGTATCCTGAACTGGCTGGCACTGGCCATCGCTTGCAGTAACTCTTAGTTGGTGAGGACTCCAGTCCAGTCTGCTCTTTCTACTTTTAGTAGTCTGGAAGCTGCCTCTACCTAGAAATGCTGTATATTTCTCATGGAAAAATTCAAATGAATGAAAAATTTTCATTTTCTTGGAAACTTTGGCAGAATTTTTGGTTTTTAGACAAAATGAAAAGTGGAAAAAATAGGTTTTTGGTTTTACAGATTTTTCACAAAGAGAAAAAAGTGTACAGTAATTCCTTACTTAACGTTGTAATTATGTTCCTGAAAAATGTGACTTTTAAGTGAAACAACGTTAAGCGAATCCAGTTTCCCCATAAGAATGAATGTAAATGAGAGGGTTAGATTCCAGGGATATTTTTGTCACCAGAAAAAAAAACTGTATTAAGTTTTAAACAAACAATTTAATACTGTTACACAGCAATGATGATTATGAAGCTTGGTTGAGGTGGTGAAGTCAGAGGGTGAGAGATTTCCCAGGGAATGCCTTATTGCTAAATGATGAACTAGCAATTGGCTGAGCCCTCAAGGGTTAACACATTGTTGTTAATGCAGCCTAACACTCTACAAGGCAGCAGGAATGGAGGGAAGGGAGACATCATGGCAGACCAAGAGAGAGACACATACCGTGTGTGTTGGAGAGAGAGAGATGCTCATTTCCCCTTTAAGTATGCTGACCGACTCTTAAGGACACTGCCTTGTTAATTAGATTAGCAAGATGAGACCAACCACAGATGCTGTCTGGAAGCTCCCTCCATCTTGAGCCTTGTCGTGCATCTCCCCTGCTCTATGGAAGATGGAGTAAGCAGGGTGCAGGAGCAAGGGGGGGGGAAGAGAACACCTGACATTAGCCTCACTTTTCCCCTTCTCACTCCCCCACCACTCCCGCACAGCAAGCAGGAGAGCAGCTTCAAGGCAGAGGGCAGGAGCAGCACATGGCAGTGAGGGGAGGGACCGTTGAACTACCGGCAATTGATAGCATTCTGGGCAGCGGCTGCCCAGGGAACTTAGGAGAGCAATGATGTGAAGAATGATGGACTCACTTGGGTTTCAGAGTTGTGTAAGAAAGAGAACATTGCATCTGACTACCCTGTTGTGAACCTTATTGTCCTCAAATATTGTCACAGAGCATCATTTTTCTATCTGTCAGACTCATATGTCAGTGCGTTTTACCATTAACCTGTGACAGCTGAACATACAAGTCAGGACCATGGCTAGTAGAAACTGAGCCTTGATTCAAGAATTACTGCAAAGAAGATTTTTTAAAAAAAAATTGCATGTCATCGGTGCTGTGGAGACAAAGAAAAAGCCCTTTTCTTCCACTATTGTAACAATATAACTAGATGACATCATCATATGCCCTGTCTGACTCTGCGCAGACACAGAATAAGATCCTTTTCACTGAAAGGTATTTTTACCTTTATTGCAAGAAAGATCAATCAGTTTCAGGCTGTGTTAGCTGTGTTTGTAGTGGCATAATGTGGGGGGACAGAGGAAGAGTAATTCACTGAATTTTCTGGTTGAGTTTGGGCCAGTTTCACTTGCTTGTTTTACATACTAAAAGTTTCATCCAAAGTTTGGAAGGCTTCCAAGTTTTGGAACCTTGCCTTCAGGTTTAGATAGATTTAGCAGAAAGATATCAAGGCCATTGTTAACTAAGATTTTTAATGCCTACTTAAGGGACCGCAGGACACCATCTGACTTAAAATGTGGTTGTTAGGCCTTTGCTCAAGAATCCAGTTCTTTATACTGATGATCTCACCCATACTGCCCTATTTCTTCCTTTTTTAAGAGAAACATTATTGTAAACATTGCGCTGAGGCAACTTTTGGCTCACTTGCAGATCTTAGGTTTTTCTGATCCCTTTTAAACTGGTTTACACCTGGGTAGGCTATTAAGTCTATATTCCTTTTACTGATGTTCTCTTAGCCATGGATATTGGTTAAGCAGGAAATAAAGGAGTGGAGTGGGTGAAGACTGGTGCCACACACATTCCCCCAGTGTGCTAGCCAGTGCAGCTGCCCTAACATGGGAGATTTTGTAATTTACTGTTGTAATTATGCCAGCCACAATTTGCTAACACTCCCTGGTGCAAGGCGAGAGCAGAAAATGGAATTGTGCTTAGAGAAGTGTGTCTGTAGCCTCCCAGGGCTACAGCTGGGGTGATGCAAATAAATTCTCTTTAGTCATGATGTTTGCCACTTTTAATGCAAAATTCTTGTCAGCAAGTTCCACAGAGCAGTTCTTGGGATCCCAAGACTGGCCTCCCTAACACCACTGTGAATCCAGAGTAACTCTACTTATTCCTGGATACTGGCTCCAAACTCACACTGTTGGAAATAAATCTGAATTAGAGCTGGATGAAATAAATAAAATATATAAAATATATTACATATACATAAAAATATATATTAAAAAAATTATGATTACTAATTGAAAAACTTTGTTTTGTGTTCTTTTTTGGGGAGACAAATTTAACTCTGATACTTTTTAGTCCTACATCCCTTTCCCTCTTTGGAAAAAGTGGGGAGAGGGGGGAAGAAGAAAGAAACTATATATGTGAGAAAAATCAGAAGGAAAATATTATCTGTTTTTAAATTGTCCCATTTTCCTTTTTTGTAGGATAAGAATAAAAAGGGGGGATTAAAAATAAAAGGAGGGTAGAAACACTTTCAGTTTTTCTCTCCTCTCCCTTGCGGGGGGGAAAAAAAGTGGTACTTTGCATTACTTTCTATCACTTAAAGTGACAGAAAATTAAAAGGTGAGACAGTGTGCCACTTATTTTCTCTCTGAAAGTAACATGTTCAACATTTAAAAGTGTTAACGACTAAAAGTGGGAATGCTAAAAGTGTATGTATTTTGAATTTTAAGTTTTACATTTTCAAAAGTAGCACTTAAATGTGAAAGTTTCTCTGAAAATACTATTTTTTACTTTTTTTAAAGCGTTATTTTCTTTTTTAAAAAAGTTGTCCCCACTTTTCTAGTGCCAGGATATTAAAAACTAACAAACCAAACCAAATACAAACAAAGCAATCAAAGAAGTTGGGCATTTCCCCATAATTTGAAAATTTCCAGAAAATGTAGTTGTTTTCTGAAATTTTAATTTCATTTTTTTAAAACTAATTTTCACACGCTCAGTTTTGTGGTGAAAAAAATCATTTTTGATGAAAACCCATTTTGGGGCAACATGTTCTTATAGAAAAAAAAAAATTCTGCCAGCTCAGTTCTGAATGCAGGAGAAAATTGTGACCTGCTTTGTGGACTATTTATGAATAGAAAAGGAGGTGAAATTTGTGGAGTAAATAATTTCTTATGAATTATTTATCTAGCTAATTTTCTTCCATAGCTGACTATTTATGTGCTGCTAATTTCTTAACGTTATTTAATTAGTTAACTTGTGTTGTTAAAAATAATTTTCAAATGCTCATGAACATGGATTTTGAAAACGTTGTGTGTGGATTTAGGGTTGGTTAAAGGTATTGACAGCCACCCTCTACCACCTCCAGGCATTGGAAACATCTGTGGAAGATGCAGGGTCTCATTCTTTGTTTCCCTTGAAGGGAAGGCAGGGCAGGGGGACAGTGGCCTATGAGAAGCCAGAGGTAGCTTGGTAGCAGTAATCAGAGGAGCTGGGAGGAGGAGGTATTTCTTCATCAGCTCATGTACCTTCCTGTTAGCCCCCATCCCTATCTTGTGTCCACTTTTAGCACCTCTCATTCCATACTGTTGTCCCTGAATAGCTTCTGTATCCCCCTTTCCTTCAGGAAGACCTTGACCTCATTTTCACTTTCCCCCCAATTGTTCTAGTTCCTTCCTGCGATAGTGCCTGGTTCCCACCTCCCAGATAGCTCCCAGTTCACCACTTTCCACTCCCATACTAGAGCATCACCTCCCATGTTGGGACATTGGCACCATCTTCTTGCTGGAATCCACATGATTGGGAATATCATGGGAAGTAAACAGCAGGTGGGGGGGAAGCAGAGGGGCTGTCTAGTTGCCCATTTAGCAGGTATCAGAGTGTGCAGAGATGGTATTAAGGTCGAACTGTAGTTGATGTACCCCAACGCCTCTTAGTAGCCCTGGTGTGTAACATAAGTGTTCTGTATGTTGAAAAATAAAAAGTGTGCTTTTAACTTGGGTTAATAAAGCAGTGAAGACACAGCAACTTGGCTTTTAATTTAAGTTAGCAACATGAATTAAAGCCTATAGGGCAACCTGAGGTGAACTCATCCAGCTAAGTTCAGTTAAAAGCCAAGTTGCTGTGTGTACATTGCTATTTTAACCTGAGTTAACTAAGGTTACTAGTTACTAACTTAAGGTTAGCTAACGTGCATTAAAAGCACACTTTGTTGTGTTTGCTTTTTTCAGTGTAGACATTCCCTTAGTATAGGCTGGGGGATGCATGAGAGTGCCTGCACATATGAATATCATGCAAGATGAGTGACACTCCGCAGATCTGCTACTTCAACTTATATCCATGTATCATATTAAATATTCCATGTCCGCCTTGAAGCATACTTCTCACATATTTGTAATGGCCAGTTAACCCAGAACAAAATGTCTAGGTCACAAACAACAAGAATTTACATGCAAATCACGATATTTTTGGTACCATCAGACAGCTCTGCTAAGAACTACCACCCCTGCCATGTCTAGGAATAAATCAGCAGGCAAGTACATCCCAGCCTCTCTAACTCACACAATGGGAACATTGCTATAAAAACATGAGAAAAAAATGTCAGCTATCTAGAGAAGCAAGGAGACCATCACCACCCTGATTGCTTTACTCTCATTTCTGAATTATTTTTTAATAGCAAAGTAACATAAAATTAAATAAACCACTTGACGGTCACAGGATTTGAAGCAGACCTTTCTGTGTATCCACAGTGTATATATCTTTGTAGTACCTACAGGTACGTGCACAGATATTTTGTTTCTAAAACCACCAGCACAAAGGAGGAGACAAGCTGGGGCAGGGCCATAGGATCAAAGATAATACAGACTCATTGACCCTTGCGTGGGGCCAGATCCTCAGTGGATCTGATGGACAATTTACATCAGCCCCATGATGCGTAATTGCTCCTCTGTCAGTATACCACATTGGTGCCCAAACTTTAACAACCTGTGAACCCCTTTCACTAAAATGTGAAGTCTCACAAACCCCCTCCTAAAAATGAATATTTCCAAGGATTTTCTCCTTTACCAGAGTACACATTATAAAAGCAGTGATCTTGGAAATATAAAATTTGCTTTTTGACATGCTTATTACACTATTTATTATTAATCATTACAGTATTTTTATTACATTATGAAAACGGTAACACTCTTCCCAGATCTCACTTTCGTAGCCTGTATCACTTTGAATAAGCCTGTTATAAAACAAGGCTCCTATGTTCCATGAAGGAGTATCAGATGTGAAACAGTCTGAAGGTACTTAAGCAGCAAACTCAACGAGTTCCTCCTACACAAGCAGCAGTGCAGGCAAACAACTCACATTACAACAAAGCTTAAACTTGTTCTTCATAATCATTTTAAAAACAATACAAGCTGCCTATTTAATTTTATGAACCGCAGTTTGGGAACCACTGGTATACAGCTATAACCCTGCATTATAGCTCTGGTCTACAGCAGGTGTTCTCAACCTTTTCATTTCAGACCCACCTCACCGCCACAACATGCTATAAAAACCTCCATGGCCCACCTGTGTCACAATAATGGGTCTTTTGCATATAAAAGCCCAGGCCTGCCTTAACGGGTAGCAAGCAGGGCAATTGCCTGGGGCCTCATGCCACAGCTACACTGCTCAGGCTTCAGCCTTGGGAGATGGGGCTCAGGGCCCAGGCTTCAATCCCATGTGGCAGGGCTTCGGCTTTCTGCCCTGGACCCCAGTGAGTCTAATGCTGGCCCTGCTCGTGGTCCCCCAGGGGTCCTCAGACCCTTGGTTGAGAACTTTTGAGCTAGAGCAGATGTGTGAAGAACCACTGGTCTATAGGGTGGATTCTACCCATGACTAAAGCCAATATCAGCTTTCTATCCACCTTTTAGTCCATGACTATTAGTGACTTTATTCTCACAAAACCTCTGAGAGGAAGGAAGTGTTATCTCCTTTTTACAGCTGAGAAACTGAGGCACAGAGCTAACTGAATTGTTCGAGGTCACACAGGAAGTCAGCAACAAAACTGAGAATTTGGCACAGAATTCCTGAGCCCTATCCAGTGATTTAACAACAACTGAAGAGTGTCCTGTGGACCTGTCAGTACCAGAGTAGATGATTTCTAGTAGCTCTCCCCAGCACTGGCAGAAGCTGTAAATCTTCAGGGGAGTCTCTGAGGAGAAAACTTGTTATAATCAGTTTCCTCCCACAATCTTTCTTCTTCTGCTGGTGCCATCAGTTATATTATATTCAATCATTGCTCCCTCACACCCTGCTCCCATGATACTCTCAATCTTTCTCTCTTTCCAGCAAACTCTTGCTTAAGGGCAGAGAACTTTTTCATGTTTTGTTGGTTCAATGAGCAGATTGCAAGGAGTCACAAGTCAGAAGGGAATATTTCTTTTGAGCTAAGGCCTCTCTGGGCCCAGCAGGAACTTAACAGATGATCAGAGGCCTAGATCTGGATTTTGTAAAGAGATATTTAGAGATACATGTTTACAGTTCCGCTTCCCATACAAACATTCCTAATACTTCAAGTTGGCTATACAATGAAATAGTAATTTTCCATTCATGAGTATGCATATTTTTCATATAATCATCTGCCTACAGTAGAATACTTCATTACTAAGAGAAAACTATAGCTGCTGCTACAGTGTTCCAAGATTATAGCGCTATTATTTTATACTTTTAATCATATGAATCATGGAGACGTTCGGAAGATTTTAAGCAATGGTTAGTGGATGTATGTAGTTTGGGGATAAAAGAAGGGAATGTGTTTTTCATTCCACCCATTCAGTAAATTGAGCTTATATGATAACTTTCATAGGATAAATGTTAGTTTAAATTATCTGCATTTGACCTTTAAGCTAGTATTAAGATGTTAAACCAATTTATGCTGTTAAAATGCATTGAACAAATTATATGACAATAACTCTTATACAATGTGAAGCAATTTTGATGATCTTTAAAGATAGTGGATGGTATTTATGATAACAGCTCTAAGCGCCTTTATATCACAGCTGTGGTGAGGCTTAATGTGGCAGGAACTGTCAGACTGGATCAATACATGCTTTTCAGGCTTCTTTTGGTGCCATAATCCAGCCCCTGCAAGAAGTGACCTCATGAGCTGCCTAAGCTCCTGTTGTTCTTGTTCTGTTTTGCTAATTGAAGAATATCTAGGCTTATGAAAATGACAAAGCTGAGCAAAAGCTAATTATGAAAGAAAAACAATAAAACCAGGGTGAGTCTAGGTCAGCTTTCAATGGGAGTTAGAGTCTACTATGTTTTTCTGCCCTCTGTCTATTACAAGTGGTGCTTAAGAGAAGAAACTAACTTTTCCTGCATTGTAAATTAGATAACGAAATCAGAATAACTCTCTCAGCTGCTCCAGAATAGTGACTGAGTCTTTAAAGAGGAAGTCTGAGAGACCTTAACAAATAGGTGCAGGAGCCAAGAGCTGAGTAACATACAAATAAATCAGTAATCTCTTTCATCTGTTCACCTCCACAATTACCTGTAGGCTGATCCCTGAACACCCAAAACTCCCATTGACTTTAATGGCAATGCCAGGTGCATAAGAGGTACAAGACTGGTTCTTTCAGCTGTACGATCCCACCAGCTGATTAAAGTTAACTAACGTTGCTAGGATCACAGAAAGGAAACCTTTCAACATGAAGGGTAAAACATCCTGAGCAATGGTATAAAGCTCAAGGAAAAACATAGCCCTGCTCTAAAAATGAATTTTTACTTTAATTTAAAAGCCTTTTGTATGAAAGCACTAAGGCAGACAGCTTAGCACATTCATCTGCTCAGGATTCAGTTGACTGTAAGCAAATATATGACAGATCCCTAAGACAGCTTTTAAAAGATTATCTAATACCTGCACAATGTCACTTCATTCCATTTACTAATTATTAGCTGCCCCTTTTCTTAAGTGTCTGTATTACGTACAATAGATTGTGTAGCCAAAAAAGCCCACTTGGCATCCTAATCTCCGTACAAACTCTAAGGTCTCAAGTTTAATCATCACATCAATTTTTCTGGTATTGTGCAAGTATCTACCATTCTGAAGCCAGGTGTGCTCCTTGCTGAATAATGACCCTCTTCTCATTTCCTATATAATACTGTGCCAGCTCAGCTGTAGATCATGTATTGGATACAGAACTATTCACATAAAACACAAACAAGGCAAAGAGTGATTTGTGGTAAATCTTAACCTTGAGGAAACTAAAGATGAGATTGAAAAATCTAGCATCAGTATGAAGAAGATGCTTTTCACTTTACCTCTTAACACACTTCACACTGTCGTACCTAGGATGGTCTCTTCTGGAAAAAACAACAACAAAAAAACATGCAGGTTACTAGTGTTTTCATACATGCGTACAAAATAGTGTATATAATGTTTTGTAAGTGTAAAGTACACTATCAAAATTCTAATATCAGACATGAGCCCAGTTTCTACCTACTCCAGGGGTAACCCAGGACAGAATTCCCCCTTAAAATTTGGTCCTTAACATACAATTCACTTGTATCTTTTGATGTGCCACTTAAGGCCCAATACTGCAAGACAGTAAGGGCCAGATCTGAACAGGGATTTAGGCACTGAAAGATGTAAATAGGTGCCTAGTGAGATTTTTAGACACACCTCATTCCCATTGATTTCAATGAGACTAGGATTTCTCCTGCAGAGAGTTTAAGGGACCATTATGATCATCTAATCTCACCACCTGCATAACACAGGCAATAGCATGTCACTCTTATAGAACAAGAGGTGCACAGTTAATAAAATAAGTAGTGTATGTATATTTTACATATATTAGGAAACAGTTTTTGTTTAATTTTGAAGAAACAAAAATCATGAAGAATCTGAATATAAACAAGGAAACAGAAGTTTGTCAACTGGCAAAGCAAATTTATTTTTTAAAAAGTAGTAAATAGCTAATTGCATCAATTAAGGAGGCTCCAGGAAAAAGCAATAAGCGGAAAGTGAAGAACACCAGGAGGGATACAGCAGCATGCTAAAGCATGTAAGGAACTTCGGGGTGAGGGGGGAAGTGTCAAATAAAATATACTTAGCGATGTGAAACTTACAGCCACCCAACATTGCACTGCATTATAAAAACTAGAACTTGGTCAAAGAGAACTTTAAGTAAAATGGAATATATAAAGAACAGAAATTCCTGAAGCCTGAAGAACTAGACTGTGACAAGGAACTCAGTACACACGCACGGATCCCCAATTTGTTGATTTTCTCTAGGAGCTCAGATATATAGTAAAATATAATCCAGCTTTCCCTGTAAAACCCTAGGGCCTGATCCAACTCACATTGAACTTAATAGTAAAACTCGAGCTGGCTTCACTGGGAACAGTATGAGCAAGCATCCCATTCCCAGAATTCCTTTATCCAGAGATGCTACAGTAACCCAAAGCAGTATTGGAATCTATGCTGAAGAATTATAATCATGGCGTCTTACTTTATATAAAATACAGTCAAGACATATTATGCACATCCTATCTCACATACTGCATATATCACAGAATGAAATAAAAAGGACAAAGGGAGAGGAAAATCATGGAGAAGGGGAGTGAATTCATGAATAAAGCAATACAAATGTACCATTTGTTTGGCTAGTGAATCTTGATTCTCCTCTCCATGATGGACCAGATAATCTTTTCAGTTACACCAGTGTAACTCCACTGACTTCAAAGTTATTCCTGATTTACATGAGCACAAGTTGAAAATTAGGCTCAAAAATATCTAGGTCTTTCATAGTCATGTGACTTTTACTTAATGTAGTATAATTAACTTAAAAACACAATACATAATAATTTTCAAGCATTGTATTTCCTCAGCTAGGTGAGTTTCTCCAATAGCCATGTTGTTACTCATTTTGGCCAATCAATCAGCTATTCTGGTGACCCATGTGTATACTGTTCTACTACATTACAGTATAACTAACATATCAGCAATGTATATCTTTTCCCCTCCTTTACATCTCTGACTGGACATACCCAGAATGCCACCTCAAATTTCAGTGGCAAAGATGGTCTTTATTGTTGAATTATCTCTTCTCAACACATTAACTTTTGGAACCTACAAATCATGTCACAATCTTCCCAGCTTTTATTCAAGCAAGTGCCATTTTCCTTTTCTGAGTTTTTCAGCGGAAATAACTTACTTCAAAATAGCCTTCTTAGTATTTAAAAATGAGGCATAACATAACCAGAAATGTTAATTTTATTCATAGACATGTCTAGTTCTTTTTGAAGCAAACTGCCTCCATAAGATCCTGCAGCAGCAAGTTCTATGGGTTAATGTGTCCTGGTTTCTTTTTTAGTTGGTATCTGTGGCTGTAGTAGTAGCCAGGTGTGCTGGAACAATTTGGATAGTTGGGGTGTTAAGAGCCATTGAACCAAACTGTAAATCCTGCATATAATGAAAACCACTTGAAGCCAGGGAGTCTGACAGCAAACCCTGCACCCATAATTAAATAGTACTCTAGATGCTGGAACTATTTACTGCACAGGTTTCTTTGAACTTGGTAGAGAAGAGAGGTAGAACTATGGAGGAAGCTGTGAAAAACATTTCTGTTAATACTTTCATGGAGAATATTAACTAAGGAAGTATTTTCTCCTGAATCATTCTTTGTCCCTCTCTAATGTTCTTTCAGCCTCCCATCCCTCATCCGCTTGAATAAGACATCTCACTATTTCATTGCTACTGGCAAAGGAGAACATGGACATTCCTGGGGCTAAATGCTGCCCTTACTTATACTTGTGCAATCCTGTTGATATCAGTAGAGGTTTGCCTGAGCAAAAGTTACAGGCCTGGGTCCTAAAGGCTTACGTATGTCAGATAATATCCTAAAACAAAAATAAAATAACATTAATGCCTGTGTTTGACTTCAGTGCTTAGAGCCATATTAGAAACAGAACATTGCAACAGAATTATAAACAGCAACAATCAAACACAGAAGAGTAGAGAAAATGATTTATTATTTTCTCTCTCCTTTGCCCCACTCCCTGATGCATAAAAGCTCAACTATTTGCAGGGAGAATGGAGCATTATTCAGAGTTGGTTATTACAAGCTAAACGCTTACAAGTAAAGATGTGCCAAGACAAAATAAATACATTTGTAAACTGCTCATGGGTATGCCATAAATAATGTACTTGCTTCCTACACAAGTAGCCCTTCAGAGTGCATTCGTCCCCAGTGTTTCATACCTTTCCATGATTTTATTATGGGTAGTCTTTGTTAGCCTGTCTCTCTGCATCACTGTGTCACGTTACAACATGCACAAAGCTGCCAGCCTCCTGAGTCACACCTGGCCCCCTGAGCATATCACACCTATATTGCTGTATTGAAATTGGCTTCCTGTCGCATTTTGCCTGGACTTTCCAAATGTTACTTCCAAACTATGAAACCTTACAGAGTCGCCATTTTTGTGCAACAAACTATTTCCACCTTACTGTGCCATTTGCTCCTTAGCATCCAACATAGGCCTTTTAGGGTAAAAACTGTCCAAACCAATACCCAATTGGAACCCCTCTTCCTTGCTAGAACTTTGGAGGCTAAGGAAGGGAAGAGGGGTTCCAAAGTCTAACCTGAAATCCAGATCCAAATTTAGCAAGTTGTCTCTAGCTTTGAGGTAGAACCATATACCCCAAACAAAATACCCTTGTATATTGGATTGTTTCAAGTCCAGACCTGGATTTAGATTTTGCAGTCTAGATTTCATGTCAAATTTCTTACCATATCTAGTTTTAGGGCCAGTTATACAGTTTTTCAAGAAACAAGAACTGACCTATACCTTCTCTTCCAATTCAGCCAAACCAATTATAGGGTTTGAAAGCTTGCTGATGATTATTTCTTTCCTGCAGGATTCAGACAGTCTTCAATGGTCACCTAATTTTCCAAAGTTTCACAGTTTTTTAAATAAAGAGAGGGTAGGAAAAAGTTTGGTGAACTTTTCTGTGTCTGAATCCTGGAGTCCATCATGCAGCTGGTCTGCATACTGGAGTTCTCTGTGGAGATGAAGAGGACATGAATTCTCTTTTCTAAACCAGGAAGTAGCAATGGAGGTGTTCTAAGGGTTCTCCAGCAGTAGTCTCTGTGCCCTTACTCTGTGTACGTGTGGAGAGATAACAGCTAGTAGCAATGTAGTAATGGATCTTCCATCTTCTTCCCTATCCTTCCCCTGTTGTGCTCCTGATTCACACCCATGCATCACATAGGGAGCCTTTGCATCGTGGAATTGTGTGGTTCACTGGAATGTTCAGCGTTCATTCCCTGTCTTCTCTGCTCCATAGCATAGAGGGACTACTAAGCACTAGAAGCACTTTGGAATAGGGGGTCAGGATTTGATCTTTTAAAATTCTTTTTCCTTTGTTTACTGACCTCTGCATGTCCTGTTCCCAGACAGGACCAGAAGAGGATGTGCCAAAGTACAATGAGAAATAACATCCAACTAAAAGCAGAAAGTGGCAGAAATGTCACGAGACTGCATCCTAAATTTGCCAACCTAACAGATCTGAATCAGGTTCAGATACATTGTGGTGATTATTAAACCCTAACCTCCTGACCATTTGAAGGTTTGCCTATGACTACTTTACTCCACTCAACTCCCAAATCTGACATTTCTTGATTTAAATTAGTAAAAAGCACATCAACTCAAAGTCCAAATAGATGTTTTCAGTTCTGAAGGATTTGTAACCAGGTGGGCTTTGTATGAATAATTCTCAACAAATAATTTCTTTGGTAAATTTACCCTATTTTTCTGCTTGCAGAATATCCAGAGGCAGGTTAAAGTTTTCTCCAATGTATTCATTATTTGAATTTCCTTGCTGAATATCTTTTTGAAATTAGAACTAGAGATGTGATAAACAGATTGTTTTGGTGCTCCATGCAATACCAAAGTGCAGCTATGTTGATGAATTACACATATGAACAACCAAAACCAATGGTGGAAATTTTTCAAAGCAGTGCTGGGTAGTTAGCCACACATATTGTATTAATGCAGATGGGAAGTGTGTGGCTAAATCCCTTTGCTACTATAAAAATCTAAATCAGTGGCCTCACACTTAACCTTACTACTAGTAGCAAGATTTGTCAAACTAGCATCATGCTTTTCACCAATAACAACAAAATAAAGGTGCATCTGAACCGAAATCAAACACTTCAGATTTCAAGGAGGTGAGACGGGCCACCAGACATTTTAGTAGACTACCCTGGTCAATGTGGAGCACAAACATGAATCATTGCTCTACTCACTCTTTCTGCTTTGGTCTCACAACAGGGAGATCAAATGGAACCCAAATCAGGCCCCCTGGTTGCTCTGTTGGTTCGAGAACTGGATATGAGGATAAGATCCTTCTGAGGGGGGCATTTGTCACAAGACAAAGACCTGGTTATACAAAGTCTGGGATGTACAAAATATTACTGTATACTATATTACTATCCCTCAAATCCATAGCAACATAGTAAGAGGACCAAAAAAGTGCCACCCTAGCTAAACAACAAAGTAAAAGAAGCAATGAGAGGCAAAAAGGCATCTTTAAAAAAATGGAAGCTAAATCCTATTGAGGAAAATAGAAAGGAGCATAGACTCTGGCACGTGAAATGTAAAAGTATAATTAGGGAGGCCAAAAAAGAATTTGAAGAGCAGCTAGCCAAAAACTCAAAAAGTAACAGCAATTTCTTTAAGTACATCAAAAGCAGGAAGCCTGCTAAACAACCTGGGGCTACTGGACAATCAAAATGCTCCAGGAGCACTCGAGGGGGATAAGACCATTGTGGAGAAACTAAATGAATTTTTTTGGATCGGTCTTCATGCCGGAGGATATGAGGGAGTTTCCCCAACCTGAGCCATTCCTTTTTGGTGACAAATCTGAGGCACTGTCCCAGATTAAGGTGTCATTAGAGGAGGTTTTGGAACAAATTGATAAATTAAACAATAATAATTCACCAGGACCAGATGGTATTCACCTAAGAGTTCTGAAGGAACTCAGATATGAAACTGTAGAACTACTAACTATGGTATGTAATCAGCTTCTGTACCAGATGACTGCAGGATAGCTAATGTGACACCCATTTTTAAAAAAGACTCCAGAGGCAATCCTGGCAATTACAGGCTAGTAAGCCCAATTTTAGTACTGGGCAAATTGATTGAAACTATAGTAAAGAGCAGAATTATCAGAAACATATATAAAAACAATTTGTTAGAAAAGAGTCAACATAGATTTTTGTAAAGAGAAATCATACCTCGCCAATCTACTAGAATTCTTTGAGGGGATCAACAAACATGTGGACTAGGGTGACTCAATGACTATAAAAACAGTGAGATTCTATCCTCCTCTTCCTTGCCTCACAACTTGATGCTATACAAAAATTGAGGTCCAAATACAGAGCAGGCTGACTTGATGTAGTTCCATTGAAGTCAGTGAAGCTATCCTGATTCACAGCAATTGAGGAGCTGACCCTGAGGTTTTTTTCTGATTAGGGCAAAGGCTCTAGCTATGTAACTAAAAACTAAATATGTGTTAGTGAATTAAATAATTAATCAGCCCCAGAAAGGTTAAATTAGTATCATCTGTTAATCCATCTCCATCAATATTTTTATAATACTTAAAGACCAACAAGATGTGCTTAAATACCAACAAGTACAATAAATATGATTGTACTATCATTTGTTTTTGCAGTTTAAACATGTCCCCTAGTTCTGCTCATTTTCCTTTGCTAAAGATGGTATATGGTGCATTAATTCATGCAGTGTGTTCTGCCATTCTGTTCTATTCACAATAGGTGACACCTTGAAATGTGCAAATTGGAAAATCAGCTACTATTACCTCCCACCCCACTTAATTCTTTGATCCTCATTTGTCCCATTTATGCAATGTCCTTTGGAGGAAAGTTTGCCTTTACTACATACCTATATCTGTTTTAGATTTGAGCAAAGTGGCATTTCTTTTACAAATTTTATTTTTCAAGTTCCATAGATCCTCATGACATCTCAGTTTGCTAAGAAAAGGAATATCCCCCTTTGCTGACTCCTAAATAAATTCCCAGTCAAACCATTCTCTCAGTTGTAATTCATTATTGGGGGCTGCAGCACATACTGCATTATCCTAACAGCATGGCCTAATGTGGTTACTGCATGTAAAGTAGTACCCATGAAAGGCCCCTTGCTTCTTACATGGCATGAATTACTATAGAAGAGGTTATAGAAAAAAGAGGGAGCAGTGAAGGGCTGTTTTGATGTTTAAAGGGGCTCTTTGGAAACAGTTTTCTTCAAAGAAAGTGCTTTCCTCAACTGATCTGTGGAGACTAGGGAGCCTGGTGGACCTTGATTTGTTGATCCTGATGTGTGCATTGGTAATCCCTAAGGGCTGACTGCACTACTTAATTCATCCCACAATAAGCTTGCTATCGATTCATGGGTGAAGTAATAATTTTGTCATTCTCTTCCCACTCTGCCTCTCAATGCAGCCAAATGAGAAAATTGCTGTATTTATTGTTGAGCATTAACTGGACCCAGATAAAAAGGGGATACTGCCCATTCATGATGAACTAAAGATATAACGTTTTCACTCAGAGCAGAGCACATTACTGTTTTGTGCTTCGAGGCAGTAAAGTGCATGCATGCATGTAATATGCAGCTGATCATTCCCATGACAGCTGCTGAATGGCGATTGGTGGAAAAGGTGTGCCCACTCTGCCTCCAAGCCCTCATCCCAGATACCTCTTATTTCATATGATTCAAGGAGCAAGTCATGCAGGCGACCATGTATGTAGAGAATTTTTCAGCAGATGAATTGATTTCCATGAGAACGTTCTCTGATGGATTTGTATATTCAAGGCAGCTAGTCATGTGCTTTATTAATCTGAACTGTTACATTTACAGGGCATCAGATCCACGGTGGCGGGCTATTGAAAAACTCATTGCTGTTTCACTCTCTGGAGCATAGGGGAGCTATCATTTAATTTTTAGCTCTTTGTCAGAAAAAATTAGTACATTAGGATAAGCAGCTTGGACGTGATGGGATAATTAAATATCATTTTGCAAGGGTAGAAATGCCAGTGTTAACAACAGTCATAGTGTCCTCAAAAAAAAAATGTGGGGAAAAATGCATTTTGGCTTTTATACAAGAGGCTCATACCTATTTACAAACACCTGCAGGGAAACAATTTATCTTACCTTCTTATGGACAAAAATATTTGCAAGCCCCTAGGTTTCAAAACCACAACATTCACAGGGCCAGAGTCTCTGCATTAGTAAAATAGCCTGTAGAACCCAACATATTCCACCAGTTCCTCTGCTCACCCATACTGCTGCAATTAAGGACGAAAATAGTTTTACCTCTAAAACAGACCTGGGGGAATGTCCTTCAGCTCAGGGACTAACTATGAGGGCTGGAACTCAGTCATTTGGGCCCCATGAACTGGTGCCTGCTAGTGGATTAAGTTGCAGGATCAGTGCTTGGGTCTCCAAAGTTCATTGCATCTAATCAAAGAGGGGAGGCAATTTTATTTATATTTAAAAATATATTTGACATATCACAACATAGGATTCAAAAGGCTCTAACATTTTGCAGCTGATATTTGGGGGGCTAGGGGGAAATATCTATTCTAGGTTTCAAAATATCTAGCTAGCAGATGATATTTACAAGGGAAAACTTTCCCTCTCAGTTGCAACTGCTGCTGCTTGCTGCTACTGGTGGCCAGTTCTCTGACCCATTTCTGTGAAAAAAGGAGTCACAGGGCTTAATAGGATTTCCCTGGGGTAGAGCTACAGATATTCACAACAAAATGCAATAGCTACTCAAAATTGTTGGTTTGGTTCTCTAAGAGTTGTTTCTGGAGCAAAACTGAGAATTGTGCTCAAGCATATACGGGAGAGGAGTTTTCAAGAAAAATGGCAGCATTCATAAACCATGTCACATTCTTTTAATTTCTCAGATTCAATCAAGTCGATCCTAATACGTTCTGTATTGGAAGCAATACGCGTCTGGAAGTCAGGAAATAACTGAAACCTTCCAAATCACAGATTTTTAGCATAAAGCAAACAAAAATAAGCTCCTCCCTCTCTGATCAATATCTGTCTATATACCAGAGAAAAATAGAAACATTCATGCTACCTGGTTCATATCATCTGCCATATTTTTAATCCAAATTATGCTAGTACTGTATTTTGATGTATAAGTTCATGTCACTGCAGCTTTTGGTTTACTATTGGTATGGTGAACAGTCAAGTCAATTGAAAAAAATCTATACAACCCCTACTCTGATAGCTTACAATCAAATTTAAAACAAGATGCATAAAATGCATGTTAAAATTTAGTAGTATCCATTAAAACATTGGCATTTGCTCATATTTACCATATATGAGATACAGATGTTATTTATTCTGATAATAGAAAAATACTGAAGCATATTGAATACTGTGTGGAAAAGTGGGGAAAATACTGACTCTATAAATGGGACTCCTTTAGATATAACATTCTAACCACCGGTCTTTTAGGGTGGGATTTTCAAAATCACTTAGCACTGACCCAACTCTGCTCCCACTGAAGTCAATGGGAATCTTTCCAATGAATTGATTGGGCTTTGGATCAGGTGCCTGTAGCTTGATCCCCACTGTTATTGAAATCAATAGCAAAGCTACCACTGACTTCAGTGGTTCAGGATAAAGCCCTTAATGCGGAGGTTGCCAAATAAAGAGTAGAAACAGAAACTAGAGATCAAAGATCTGTCTCCCAGCGCAGAGGATTCTAGGGGATTCTACTGTACTTTGTTTTAATATGTATGTATATGAAATGCTTAAATATCAGTTCAATGATCTATATTTATAGAATTAAAATGAAAAATGCTCTGACATTGCACTTTAAATTCTGCTATAAAGTGAGTGAGAGAAGAGCATCACTAGCTGATTCTTTGCATGGTTTAGACCACAATCTTATTCAAGGCTTTATCTACAGATAATGTGAGTTGTTGGCTGTGATACTTTGGTTGTAATGCTAGCCGAATTCACTGTAGGCAAAAGCTCATGATGTTAAAGAAAGTAGACAAAAGGCTTTTATGGAGTAATAAAAACAACTGGTCTATTTATGAGTCAAGGTTAAATGTCCTTACTGAAGATATTATTCAATAAATAACTCAGCAGGAAAACCTGTAAAATATAAATATCTAGCAAACTGGAGGGGATGATTGAGAATTATATAAGAGATTAAACTAGTTACCATAGTGAAAACCCACATCTCGCCTCAGTCCAAGCCTAAAGGCCCTTGTGGCATAATTGATTGAAATTCAGTACTAGGAATGGGTGGGCTCGTTTTGCCCAATTCCAAACCTGCTTTGGGTTTGAAAGATCAACTTACATATCACTGGGTTTGTGTTCCTAGGTGAGATTGTGAAGGAAAAAATAAAAGGGGCAGAAGGAAAAATGCAGTGAAGTGGAGAGTGAGAAACAAATATAGGAATACTGGAAAAGAGAAGAGACGGGAGAAAATTTTTCATCAGAATTTTTCTAAGTATAGTAACTGTATAAACAGCCAAGCTTTTAAAGGGGCAGAGAGTGTTTGAAGCTGAATGAAAAGCCTGGCAAAGGGATATGTTTTACTGAATATGGCTAGGCTTAGGGTTAGATACATTTCTGGTGAGAGAGAATTTCGGAAATGAATCCCTCTATCATGAATGTCTTCCCTTCAGCTGCACTGAGCTTTGGCTTTGGAGCATTCAACTTACAAGTTCTGGACTAATGTGCCTGATATGGTAAATTAGAGATCAAGGTGGCCATGGAGGTAACTGATTTTGGGAGAGAATAATCAGGGTCTTGAATTTCACCCAGAACATTTCATCCAGAAAATAACACTCCTGCACCCAAACTGTGGTGCAATGTGCTCTCATTAGCCCACCTAGCTCAGAAGGCAAACAGGTCCCTTCTGGACAACTCAAAATTTCTAAATAGCCTTCATTGCTAGCTCCATGCACAATATGTTGTCGTAAAGCCTGAAGGCCAGGAACAAAAGGATGAGGGCTGAATCAAAGAGGATATAAACAGTCTTTGGGCCAAATCGAGATGAGAAAAGGATATTGGAATACAGTTGTTACTTGGGAGCGCATGAGCAAAGATTAATCTGATAAAATGACTTAGGCTTGATAATTAATTTGACAGTGAGAGGGCAGATGCCTTCAGCTGAAGAAGTGGGCAGAAACTTTGTCAGTTCCGTAAAATACTTTTCTACGTAGCTCACTTTTATTGCCATTTTATTAGGCTTAATACAGCAGAGTTTTCATCCAGGTCCCCATCTCTGCCAGACATCCGGGACTTGATTATCATTCACATGAAGGCCCTTTACACCACGCTGACAATTTTACATCCTCAGTGTTTGTATTACACACACTTAAGGCCCCTTTACTTGGCCAGAGTAAATGAAATCAACCACCAAGAGTAAGGGAATGACTTTCATTTGAACCCACTGAGGAGGAGACAGAACTGACCACCATCAGCAAGCTGGAGTGGTTTTGTGAAAAAATGGAAAGGAGTTTCTGTTTTGTAGGATTCAGAGGGACCCAATTTCATTGTTTGGTCAGTTTTCTGCAGTTTTGTGCCTGGTTCCCAAGCTCCCCAACAGGCCAGCTGCTGAGCCGGCCAAGGAGCCTGAGCTTCCTGGAAGCCCTCCAAATGGACTGCCGAGGAGCTCGGAGAGCACTGGCACTCAGGTTCCTCGCCAGTGAGCTGCCTAGGGTGCCAATGAGCTTTTCAATCCGAGAAAGCTTCAGCAGCCCTCAGGCTGGGTTGCCAAGAATCCATGTGGATGAACTGGCAGAAAACCAAGCAGGTTTTTGCTTAACGTTTCATTGTAATCAACTCATTCCAATGAAACTTTTCAATTTTGACAACTCACCATTTCCTCAGGGAAACATGTTTTGTTGGAAAATTCCAACCAGCTCCAACATTTGGCTTGCAGAGGTACTGTTGAGCATTGGCAATTCCCATTGACTTTGAGTAGGGCTGTGGGTGCTTTTCTCCTCCACAGACCATTCCCTTTGATCTTAGGGGACATTAATTTACCTTTCCTCGGTGTTTTCACATCATCATTCACCTGTATGCAATAATTTTATTGCAGGGTGGGCACCTGGATTCATCTCTCACACACAATGGCTCACCCTCACAAATGGTTTGTGCCTCTATCTACTGAAACTGTATCAAGAAGAATGTTTTTAAACTACTCTGAGCAGCTGGCTAACATCACAGTGTCCAACCCTTGGCGCTCATCGTTGCTCAAAATGGAGCATTAAAAAATAAACTCCAATAAGGTTCATCATATTTATTTTCAGAATTCCATATTGCAGCTGAGCTGATCATTTATCATGATCTGTTACCGTTGTGTCAAACAAATAAGGATACCTTCAAAAATGAGACTGCCAGCTGTCAATGATTTTTCCAAACTGCATGCAAAAGTCCCGGGAGAGCAATTTGGTATGTTAACAAGAGGATCATCACAAGTTAAAATACACTGCTTATTACTTTTCCTCAAGAGAAGCCCAGCTCATCATCTTTGTTGTGTCATTCCGTAGTCTCTTGTTAATTAACCTCATTTGTGTTTTAAATACAGATGCTCACCTGCATAAATAGCTCTACAGCTACAACAGTATGTCATAGGTGTTACACCTCAAGCACAGATGCTAAAGTAAAATGCAATGAGAGAGATACTATCATTAGAACGATGAGTCGATAATGAACCCGATCTTACAAACGCTGAAGCTAGAGCCAAGGCTTTCATGGGAATTGAATTGGGACTACTATGTTTATCCTAAGACAAATAGTGAGGCAGATACATTATTGCAAATCACTATTATTACTTACAATTTTCCTGGAAAGGAAAAAAGGAGAAAATCAAAAATTAGAAAGGGCCTGTAGGGAGGCCGGACTAGAGAATTACGGGGCTTCACTGTGCAAAATAAAAGAAAAAGTATCCATGAATATGTATGCTACTAGATGGAGAGCCATGTTGGAAGCTAGGATATCTGTCTCTGTCATTTATATTAAAGAAGTACTACCCACAGGGATGAGATTTCATTTCTGGATCATCTTCACAAACAATTTCTTAGCAGTGTATGGCACAAGGTCAACTAACCTGCTAGACATACAGTGAGACAGAATGGTAGATTAAAATAATTAACTACAGGCAGCTCCAGGATGCTCTCTGTTTAACGTAGAATGCTAATTGGTATTCTAATACCACACAGTGTGTGTTGAGGAAAGACAGTGTAACTAATATACCTGTATGTTATGTGTAATAATACAGAATGAGATCTTGAGGGTACATCATCTCCTGAGGATTTCATACTGCCAACAGCTGATACCAATAACAACAGGGAAACGTCTTTCTGTGAGAAGTTGAAGTGGTCAGACAACATTGTACATTGCAATTAAATGCACTAATGATACTATAAATAAAATTGAGATATCACTCATTATAAACCCCAACTTTTCAATTGCTTATAACTAGAGAGGGTTTGAATTTTTGAAAGAAACTGTTTTGTGGGGGGTGGGAGGGCAAGAAAAATGTCCTTTTCAAAGTTGGGTGTATTTTTAGGGGGGATGGGTAAATTTTCAATTGAAAACTTTCATTTATCATTTTCTGGTTTTGAAATAAGACCTTTCTGAAAGTTAATTTTTGTAGAATCAGAAGGTTTTTTTTTAAAAAAAATTCCTCATGTAACTAAACTGCCAAAATCATTTTGACAATATTTCTTTATCTCAAAAAGGGCAAATGGCAAACTTAGATTTTTCTTCTGTTTATCAACCAGCACTTATAATTTTAAAAACCAAACCTTCTTTTAGGATTATGCATGTATGACCTCAGTAGAGGAACAATTGTTTTAAAATTCAATTTTTTGGGAGGGAAATGTTTTACCGATTCCTGTTATCAAAACTATAAACTGGGCACTTTATAAAACTAAGGGAAAAAAGGTTTTATTTTGTTTTTATTAATCCAAATTTAGCAAGTAATTAGCCATGCCTAAAATGCTGTGGCTAACAGTCCTTTATAAATAGGATAGATTCAAATTTCTCACAACATCCCATTGATTTCAATGAGGACTACTCATGTAGCAAGGGACTACCCACAGTCAAGAAGGTTGGCAAAATTGGGGCAATGGGTAGATAAATAGGTAGAAAGATAGAAGACTATAGCTTTATATATTTTGAACAAACCTGCTTTTAACACTAACAAAGTTATTATTTATTAAAATGCTGCTCTGAGCATCAGCAAGGGACACATTCCTGGTAAAATGTTTATCTTCATGAAAGATGGAGAATACCACATTGGGAATGGCATTCATCCACAGAGTTGCCTATAGATGTTTATATTGTCCTCTTATAATGTTTCTGATGAAACACCAGAAATGCATTATTTCATCTGTAGGGTTTCTTTTAGCTACTATGGAGGGCAGCCAATCCAGTATTCTCCTTTGATGTTTGGGGGAGAACAAAAGGGAGACATTTCTAAGCGTCGTAAGGAACATTTCTATACACACTGTAGAACAGGTGGGAATAGATTAACTCAGGCTTTCTGATGGATTTCCCCAGTGTAAACTGTAGAGGGTCCACAATAATGGAAAGTTGCTAGAGTACATGGTGGTGGTGGTACAAAGCAGACACAACCTCATGGACATAAGGGACTGGGTTGGATTGGGTTAATTTATTTGGTTCAGTATTAACAGCTACTGTGTGCAGGGATTCTACACAGTCCCAGTGTGAATGGGAGCTTCCACGCAGGACAATGCCCAGGAATGGATGGTGTTACTGGTGCCTGCTCTTTAATGGGCTGACACTTCCCTGGGGTGAAATGAGAGGGGCTTAACTGCCATAATTTAAGCCTCCTGGAGCCAGTTTCACTGAATTTGTCCCTGCAAACTTTTTATGCATCTGCAGTGGAAGGTCACCCTCTAAAGAAGACATCTGAGCACACCCACCAGCAGGGGAAACCCTGATTACATAGGTCCAATGATGCTGAGCTGCCAAAGGGTGAATGAGAGGGGCTAGGTCCTAGACCAGCACAGCGCCTCCATACAGTCTACAGATAGTATTTGCTTCCAGTGGATCCCAGGGGATACATGATGTTTTGTGCTTGGAAGTTTGAGTTCTTAGCCATGTGGTACAACCCACCCCCCCAAAAAAAAATAATTCAGTAGAAACTGCCAGATTCTCAAAGATTTCCTTCCTCTCATCTCAGAATGGAGCAGTTACACTGGGACAGCTCAATTTACTGCAGTGAGTTTGTACTGGCATAATTAGGTTTGGCAGAATATGATTTTTATTTATCTCTTCAGCAGATAATATTGATGTTTATTTTTAAGCTGATTTTATTGACTTGCATTCTCACAGTTGTGAGAATCTATGAGGAAGTGAGCATCAGACAATTATTTTACAGTAAATGTTGAGATTCAAAAAGTTAAAGCTTTATAACCACTAACACAATTTGTCCACATCACATGTCAAAATGTACTGAGTAATATTCTTAAATCAAACTCTAATAAAAGTTCTTAAGCAGAATTTTTCTTACTTTGCCCATCTTGAAAATTAGATTTCTATTGATGGAAATATTCTTTTGCCATGTGTGTCTGATGAAAATGACGTTTATCAACATTTACCACTAAAAACTGAATCATTTCAGGCTAGGTATAACATATCAGAAAGCAGCTAGTATGCCAAATATATAGCAAATGTTTTTATTTTTCTATAAAGTGACTCCTTCCATTGAGAGTTAATTAAGAGAATCATAATGATGAGACTTAGTTACCAATGGAGAATGCCTTGATAAGCAAGACTGTTTAATTTAAAAGTAATATTACTATTTATTAGAGCAGGGTTAGATAGTGGGGCTCTGTAGCCAACGTTTAAAAGAACTTCATAAATCAGTACCATAACATAACAGATATGTCAGCAATTTCTTCTGATCTGACCGCATCAAATATTTAGAACCTGACTTGGTGTGCAGTGAGCTATAACTACTGTGGTGGTAGGGTTTTTTAAACCAAAAAGGAAATTCACTGAGTTGGCCTCCTGAAGTTTAGCAGCATGTGCAATTAATTTCCTCTGATTCTCTTTGAATGGCCCACTCCTTCGTGAAAAGAAAAAATCTCCCTGAATGACTTCAAGGAAGAAAACACTTCACTGTCTCATTTTTTTAAGGGTCCTGTGTTAAAAGGTCTATTGCTGCAAACTTTTTGCATAAGGCATTCACTCAGACTTCAGTGGGAGCTTCTTGCAGAGAGTTTCCAGGACTTGGTTCAAAATTTACAGATACACTTGTACTACCTTGCTAAGAAACAGCAAGACTGTCTTTAATACATCTGTTACCCACTGCTCAGTTGTATATTATGCATCCATCTCTGCACCTGATCCACAGAGGATATGATTGCTACAAATCCCACTAATAGCAGTTCAGCTTTCAGCTAAAGCTGTGATGACTTATTGTGAGCTCTAGAAGTTCCAAGTTCAGTCCCTAGTGATGACCAAGATGACAGAGAAGAAGGATGGTCTAGTGGTTAGGTCACTAGGCAAGGACTTGGAAGACCTGTTCAGCCACAGATTTCCTATCTAACCTTAGGCAAGTCATTTTGCCTCTCTCTGCCTCAGTCTCCCATCTGCAAGACGGAGATAATAGCACCACCCTACCTCCCAGGGATGGTAATGAGAGCCAAATAAGTACCACAGCTATGGTTTACACCAGTCAATGTAAATCTCATAGAATGGTCTCATCTATGTTTATTTCTAAGCCTTTTCAAACATTTTCCGCTTGCATCAATTCTGCACCGGTGAGAAAATGAGAGTGCTGACTGCCAAGCCCTGCATTCTGGGGGGAAACTTAACCACTTTCCCTGCAAAAAATAATGATAGTTTTAAATTTCTTATTCACTAACAAAAACAGTACTATCAGTTTTAGGGCAAGGCCACGATAGCTACCATCTGCCTCCAAAACAACCTCAGAACTACTTATAGCCTTATTCAAACAATAACACAGTGGGGAGGAGTGTAGAGAAAAAAGAAAAAGAAGAAACAAGTAATAAATATTATAAAATACATCAAACATGAGCTGAAAAATGTCATATTTATAAACTCTTTTAATCCATTTATAGCCATTATCCTCTGTGAGATGATCTAATAATAAATGCTATTTACATTCTCTCATTTTGAATTGATCTCCTTGAAAATCCCCCCAAAGAAACATTGTTCATTTCAGAGACCTCATATACGGGCATATTTTCCCTAGCCCCTTTGGCCAGCATCCAGTGGGGTAGGGGGATGGGAAACCTCGAGCAGCATGTCCCTACCTTGGGTGCCCCAGGCACTGGCCAGGAGCACTTGGGGATATGCCTACACCAGGGGTTCCCCAACTTGGTTTGCAGCTTGTTTCAGGGTAAGCCCTTGGTGAGCCACGAGATGCTTTGTTTACCCAGGTATGGCTGCTCGCAGCTCCCAGTAGCCGCGGTTCACTGTTCCCAGCCAATGGGAGCTATGGGAGGTGACGCAGGCCAGGCCACCGCTTCCTGCAGCTCCCATTGGCTGGGAACGGCGAATCACGGCCTTTGGGAGTTGTGAGCCGTACCTGTGGACGCTCAGGTAAACAAAGTGTCTCACAGCCCACCACGGGCTTACTCTGAACAAGCTGTGCACCAAGTTTGGGAACCCCTGGCCTACACTAAAGAGATAACCTAGGCTCTTACCTGGGTTTTAGCTTTAACCCCACTACCATTCACACAGTAAAACCCCAGTCCATTGGTGGTTCACTAGTCTGTGTCAGCAATTTTTATCAGGCTTGACAGACTCACTACGCTTAACACACAGTTGTCAAAACATATCCTCAAAAGGTGGCATTTAAGAGATTACTAGAAAACTAATAGCTCAGTGATCATTAATATTCTTGAGTGATATATGTGTGGCCAATCCACAAAGTACTTGACAGATGGTCTAGAAATATGTGACTAAAATCTGTTTAAAACAATTATGTCAGGCAGAGCTGATAAACAAGTTTTCTCTACACAGAGGAAAGAGGTCTACTCCTCAAACCAAATTCAGAGGAGGAGATCATTTGTATTGTAAAAAGACCATCAGCAGTGGAGAAGATAGAATGGCATCTACAATCACCAGGAAAAGGAATGTTATCTGGAGATACAGGACAGAAGAACACATTTCTAAAGGTTTACTGGATTATAAAGAGAGGGGGAGCAAGCCTCTAAATCGTCCATCACTTCAGGGATTGGAGGGGACCGAGCTTTTGAAATAACAGAACATTGGTCCTACATCTCTGGGGGCTGAAGTCTCTGGGAAGTAAGTTTAGGTAAAAAAAAATGCTTAGGCAAAGTCTGTAATTTGCTGTAACTAAGTTTTAATCTTAGAAGCATATTTTTACTTGTTTGCTTACCATGTTTCTATCTTACTTCCTTATATTTGGTGTCAATTAAACCTATAACTTTTTGTTTAATAAACTTGTTTTAGTTTTACTATAAAACAATCAAGTGCTGTGATTGAAATAAGGGTATTTGTCAAACAGAAGTTCAGTTAAGGCGCTGCAGTGTATTAATCCTTTAAAGGAGCAACAAACTTAATAACTTCTGTGGAGAGGAGAGGGCTGGACACTACAAAGGCAGATGATGTGGAGAAAATTTGGGACCAGGCAGGTGTTGGAATCACTTTGAAAAACTTTAACTTGGTGATGGAAGCCATGGTGTGACCTGCCTTCTTGTATGCTGGCTGTTGGTGTCCAGGCTGTGTGCCGCAGCAGCTTAGCTTTTAAGGCACCCAGAGGTGGTGACATGACCTCTTTATTGGTCTGGCTAGAACCCCAGATTGTCACACCCAGGTTTGGAGGTGCTTTAAACTTGAGTTACCTTACCTAAGACTCAGCCACCAACACCAAGGCAGAACATTCAGGAGCAACAGGGAGAGGCCGCTGCTTTGCCACCCTCCCACTCCCATCACCTCCTAGGAGGTTGCCGTGGCTGCAACAAAAGCTGCCAGTGGCTGCGTTTGAGAAACTGTAGTCTAGAGTAAGGTGGGGTAAGTTGTGCCGCTATGAGGGAGAAGCCTGCTTTGTCTCTGTTTTGGGTTTCTTGTGTGTGATCATTCTGAATTCTATGAAATAGTGTTATGTTGCACTTCTGTAACATAATTAATGCTAGTCCTATCCTAGTTATTTATTTAAAAAAAGAGTAAAACAAAGTTTGTAATTTTCCTCTGAATTTGAATAGCATCTTGCACAATACATGCATTTCAGCCATCATTCACAGCTTTATTCATTTTAGCACCATATACTTCCATGCTTATCTCAAGTCAGTCAATTTCTCCACGAAGTAAAGAAGTCTTTACCTGGAATCTTAAGATATGTTCCTCTTCCTTGAAAGCAAATTGTTTATTCTTTACAGACTTATTAGAGAGGTATGGATGTCAGCGCCAAGAGTTTCACTTATCTTAACTTTTCCATCCCAGTGAGCAGATGAGGGGGAGACATTCGGTGCTCTGCCATGGAGCTCAGTGTAAACAAGAATTAGCCCTTAAACATAACCCAGCAGAATCTAAATTCTTTGATGAAACAAAATGCAGTGTCATGGCTTGGACCTGAAACATTTGCAGAATTTCAACGTAAGAGCAAGAATAGATATGCTTTCAATCACAACATTCAAAAATATCTTTCTTCTGTGGTAAATTGTTGTTGCCAGAACAGATTATATCTAACAGCACAACTTTGCAAATAAAATTAGTAAATCCTAAAGCAGTTTTCTGCATGAGTTTAACAACAATACATTTTTTAATGTGCCAGCAGAGCAACTAGGGGGAAAAGAGGCTTGTCACACATTTAAATGCAATGTTTGATTCCACACTAAACAATTCCATGATAAAAAATATTACTTGACAGTATAAAACCTGCACTCCTGCTGCAACTTTATTTGGACGGGTTTTAAATGTTCAGATAAAGGGGCCTTCCTTCCTGCTGCAATCCCTTCTCAAGCCAAGGAGAATTGTGAGTATCCTGTGCTGGGAGAATCTGGCCCTGAGTATTACACAATGTAAAACAGTGGAGTGGAAACGCAAATTTGAGATATCATCCCACACTGTGCATGACTGTTTGCAAGCTCCCTCAAGTTAACACAGTGCTTATAGGAAGGATGGGAAAAGCTCCAAACAGTCAGCTTTGATGATGACCTAGGCGTAGAGAGGCTTACCTCAATTTTCTAAATTTTGGTGAACTGTAGGACTAGATCCTATGAGCCTTCAGTCCCCAGCCAAAACCCAGATTTGATTCGCACCTAGAAACGTGCTGCCTGGCTTCCCCCTTGCTCCACAGTGGAAGAAAGCTGCATGAGTCCCCTCTCTCCTGCTCAGCTGTGCTAGCAATTGCATGGGAAAGCGGAGCCAAGGCTCCACATAGTCCCCATGTCTGCCCACTTCTTCACCAGCTGCAGCTTGCACTTCACACACTCCCTTAATCCCCTGCTTGGCAATATAGCCATGGTAATGATCAGGCCAGATATTTTCTACCATGTTGTCATGGGTGAGGGCCTATGTTGATAACATATTAGCCCACTGCTGGGCTGGTGGGGGAGGGGAGGAGGCGGAGGCTTGAAATTGACTAATCCCTTTTGTGTTAAGTTCTTCTTTAAAGGGATAGTACTGAATTTAAATATACTGAGCCTGATTCTGAGCAGAGTAAATCAGGAGTAATTCCACTGATGTCAACAGAGTTTGACCAGTCTCAAGCTAAATTAAATTAAAGGACAATCAGGCCTTTTCTGGCCATGCTGAATATCTCTGATCATGGTTCTTTGTTCAAATAATTTATATATTAAATGAGAAGCAACATCTGTCTTTGTTCTTCCTACCTTGAGAGGACTTTACGCAGACAGTTTAATAGAGCAGTGCATTAGACAATAAGCAACTCCTGCCTTTTTTTTTTGGATAGCTAACATTTTTAAACCAGAAATGTATTTGCAATGATCAGCATATTTTTATCTGTTTTCTTCAATAGGAAATGAGATGGAATGGAACCACAGACAATGGAACCATTGAAACTGAAATGGGAACATTACAGACAAATTTCTTATTTCATTTAGATTGTAAATCAGGAGTAAATTCATTGACTTCAGTGAAGTTATTCAGTATTTTCAATGACGTAATTTAGAAGTGAATTTGGGCCTGAATGTGTAAGGAAAGTCAGAGTGGAGGCTTGCAGTAATGTTTTATATCACTGAGTAGGAGGTAATTACAGTTCCTTCAAATCACCACTATATGTCACCTCTCATTACTTAGGTAAAATCTGAATCTGCAGTTAATAATATTCTTTTTTATGTTGCATGATATAATTTTGAAACTTCATTTTAGAAAATCTCCTACGTAGTCAGTATCTCCCTGTATCTCTCCCCCTCTTCCCTCCCTCACCCCATTTCAGTTCACCTCTCTGGCAGTGTTGATAAGTATTTTTCTAGTACTGTCACATTAGCAAACATTCTTTTCAGATACATTACAAAAAACCCAAAGATATATACTACAGCAGTTCCGGTTCTCAAGTATTCTGTATGCAGTTCTGTAGATAAGACTACATATATCCCTACTTGCCTGTTGATTGCTGTTACTGTGTTATGTATCTTAAAAGAAGAAACATTGATACAAAGTTACTCTTCTGTTATGTCACTCTTCATATATCTTCAGTGCAAGTCAGTTTTTTTTAATGTTTTTCACTCCTCATAGTACAAAGATCCTAATCCTGCAATCACATCTCTGTGGGGCTTATACAGAGCTCTGTGAAAAATGCAGAATATTTAGGTGTGTGCAGCACCATGGTTTTGTTAATTCTACTGATGGAGGCCATGATGCTGCAAACTCTTCTGCATATAACTTTAAATAAGTGAATAGTCTCATCAAGATCATGTTTCTCTGCCTTTTCCTGAATTGGTTTCAAGATGAGGTATTTTTATATTAGGGTTTTTTTTCCCTGAATTTCAACTCACCAGAGTTACTCACATCCCCCTAGACTCCATGAAACTACTCACATGTTTAGGTGTTTGTAGAATCAGGACACACTTTGTAGCCTAAAGCAGATTGCAACATCTAAAAGTACACATGATGAGATGGATGATCCTGCAGCTATACTGTGAATTATCCTGGCATTCACTGAATACATAAAGACTGAAGCTCATCTTCTCGTTGTGGGGGCAGAAACTATGCACACAAAATCTGCCCCCTCAAAAATGAATTGCAGTCATGATTCTCTGAACTTGGGTTCCTACCCCGTTGATTTGCATCTACCAAAAGGAAGCTTTCTTGAATTTTGGAGCATTTTAACAAAACCAAAATATGATGTTTCCTTTAGACCTCAGCTTTTAACTAAAGGCGTGATTCAGCCAAAAGTTGCATGTTCAGTATTAACTGTGGGAGTTCATAGAATCTTAGAATATTAGGGTTGGAAGAAACCTCAGGAGGTCATCTAGTTCAATCCCCTGCTCAGAGCAGGACCAACACCAACTAAACCATCCCAGCTAGGGCTTTTTCAAACCAGGTATTTAAAATCTCTAAGGATGGAAATTCCACAACTTCCGTAGGTAACCCATTCCTGTGCTTCACCACCCTCCTAGTGAAATAGTGTTTCCTAATAAAACAATGAAGAGCTCTTGTGTTACTTTAGAGACTAACAAATTTACTTGGGCATATGCTTTTGTGGGCTACAGTTCACTTCATCAGATATATGGAGTGGAACATATCGTAGGGAAGTATAAATATACAGCATATGAAAAGATGGGAGTTGCCTTACCAAGGGGGAGGGGGAGGGCCTCAATGCTAACGTGACAATTCAATTTAAGCTGGACGTAATTCTCAACAGTTGACAAGACGTGGAAGTCACTTTTTTTAATGTTAATGAGGCCAATGTAAGCAAGGTAGCCCATTTCAAATAGTTGACATGAAACTGTGTGTATTTAGCAAGGGGAAATTAGTTTTTGTAAAAACAATGAGGAATACTTGTGGCACCTTAGAGACTACCAAATTGATTTAGTTTCTGTAGTGACCCATCCACTCCCAGTCTCTGTTCAGGCCTAATTTGATGGTGTCTGGTTTGCAAATTAGTTCCAGTTCTGCAGTTTCTCATTGGAGTCTGTTTCTGAAGTTTTTTTGTTGAAGAATTGCCACTTTTAAGTCTGTTATTGAGTGAATAGGGAGATTGAATTGTTCTCCTACCGTTTTTTTTTTTTTGAGTGTTATGATTCCTGTTGTCAGATTTGTGTTCATTTGTTCTTTTGCTAAAGACTGTCCAGTTTGGCCAATGTACATGGCAGAGGGGCATTGTTGGCACATGATGGCATGTAGCACATTGGTAGATGTACAGATGAACAAGCCCCTGATCATGTGGCTGATGTGATTAGGTCCTATGATGGTGTCCCTTGAATAGATATGCAGACATAATTGGTACAGGGGCTTGTTGCAGGGTTTGGTTCCTAATATTCAACCTAGACCTCCCCCATGGCAACCTGAGACCATTACTTCTTGTTCTCTCACCTGCCACCACTGAGAACAGCTGAGCTCTATCCTCTTTGGAACCCCCCTTCAGGTAGCTGAAGGCTGCTATCAATTCTCCCCTCACTCTTCTCTTTCACAGACTAAATAACCCCAGTTCCCTCAGCTGCTCCTCATAAGTCATGTGACACAGCCTCCTTATAATTTTAGTTGCCCTCCACTGAACTGTCTCCAATTTGTCCACATCCAATTTGTCCCCCCTCCCCCCCGCCCCACAACTGGATGTGGACAAATTGGGGACCAAAACTGGATGCAGTACTCCAAGTGTGGCCTCACCAGTACTGATTAGTGGAGAATAATCACTTCCCTAGATCTGCTGGCAATGCTTCTACTAATGCAGCCCAATATGTCCTTGGCCTTCTTGGCAACAAGGGTACACTGATGACTCATATTCAGCTTCTCGTCCACTGTAACTCCTATGTCCTTTTCTGCAGAACTGCTGCTTAGACAGTCAGTCCCCAGTCTGAAGCAGTGCATTTGATTCTAACATCCTAAGTTCAAGACTCTGCACTTGTCCTTATTGAACCTCCTCAGCTTTCTTTTGGCCTAATCGTCCAATTTGTCTCGGTCATGCTGGACCCTATCCCTCCAGCATATTTACCTCTCCCCCCCACTTAGTGTTATCTGTGAATTTGCTGAGGGTGCAATTACTCCCATTATCCAGATCATTAATAATGACGTTGAACAAAACCGACCCAAGGACTGACCCCTGGGGCACTGTGCTTGATACTGGCTGCCAACTAGACATGGAGCCATTGATCACTACCTGTTGAGCCCAACATTCTAGCTAGCTTTCTATCCACCTTATAGTCCATTTATCCAACCCATATTTTTTTAAGTTGTTGGGAGACCATATCAAAAGCTTTGCTAAAGTCAAGATACATCACATCCACTGCTTTCCCCATATCCACAGTGCCAGTTATCTCATCATAGAGGGCAATCAAGTGGGGCAGGCAGCTCTTGCCCTTGGTGAATCCATGTTGCTTGCCTTTTGAGTCCTTTACCATGCAGCCTCCACAGAGGCCAATTCAGTCCCCCACACTCTCACACACACTTTACTGCCTTGTGAATTTTGATAGAAAAATGAGTGTTTCACAACAGAACTTACTAAATATTAGAGACTGGTATGTTACTACTACAAGGTTGCTACTAAAGAAGACACCAATAGAGAACTTCACAGGACTTACTTCATTATATTAAAACATGAATGTTTGTTGACCTTCCTGTGCATTCCTTATTCTGAAGGCAACCAGAATGCTCTAGTTCAAGGTTGGTTTTAGTGGGTTTTATATAAAATTCCATACTGGTCCAATTTTCTTCAGCAACATACTTGTCAAATTATGTTTGAGTGTCAATATGAACAAAGAATGCCTATTGAGGCCCTGATCAAATTCCCACTGAAGTCAGTTGAAAATGTCCCTCTGAGTTCAGTGAAATTTGGTTCAGACTCTCAATGAGGCAGAGGTTTTGCTTAAAAAAAATTGTACGCAATCATGTAATTAAAGCCTGTTATAATAAATACATACAAGTGGGCAGAATTAAGGTTATGCAAGCCACCTGAATGCTGACATTTATGAACTTTTCAATGCTTCATTTTGCAAACCACACTTTCTTTTAATGTTAATTTTCATTATAAGAGCTGCTCAAAATTAATTTTTTTCCAAAAACAGGGTCACATTTTTGCATCAGGTCTAATTATCATTGCAGAGCTATATATGCTTTTCTGCCTTGAGAATCTTTTGGTGTAGGAGAATTTGTCTAACTACAAGTTAATAGGGAATAATCATATACATACTATAAGTAACATTAAAAATGCAACATTTCTCAAAATATACCACACAATTGCAATAATTATTTCCACTTTTATAGTGCAAAATTTTAGCAGCTAAGATTTTAATAGCAAACACTGTATTTTGCAAATAAATTTGGAAATATTCAAACAGATGTTTCCATTTAATTTTGCACCACTCTCTTTTCTGCCTTAAAAAAGTGTTACTTTATCTGATTAATTTACCTAATAATTTGACATGATCAGCTTTTGCCTGCAAATATGGTTATGGGAGCTAAAAGCTATATTTTACACATTCCTTTTTTTGAACCCTTAATTAAGTAGCACTTGTTTTAATAAAAGCAAAATTTTAATAATTGACTGTATTTTCTTTATTCCACTTCTGTAGGTGTGCTGATAATGACAGGTAAAATTAAACACATTTGTTCACAGAAAAGGTATAAATGACACAGCACTGTCTCTTTAAAAATGCAGTTCCATCAATCAGAACTGATTACAAATTCATCACCTTGAATCAATTTTTGTTCACAACTTCAAAAGGAATATGTGCTTGAGGCACTAGAAATATTTATTATACATGTGGATATTATTAAAAGTTTATTGAAATCCTTTACAAATGAAAATTGTTTCTGTTTTGTTTTGGAACACATCTCACATTAATGTTAAAAAGATGGTGACTTTATTGTCTAGAAACTAAATTGACACCTTAACCTTGAATTTGGAGACAATTTATCCTCACTAGAGATATTAACATATTTACATATGTGCTCAAACAATTAAAATGTTACCTTGCCTAATTTAGTAAAAAATGTGTGTCTGTATAGTGTCCTATACAAATTCCCTTATAACAATGATAGTTTTAAAAGAAAAATAGCTTCTGATAGCAACATTTGTACTAACTCACATTCTTTTCCTTGTAACAGAGAAGAGACAGAAAATGGAAACTTAAGTGCATGGAAGTGCTGGTGAAAGACTACATCTGGAATCAATAGTTTTCTTCAGAATCTTGACCACATCTTTCAGAAAAAGTGGTAAGTTCTGCCAAATGGACACATCTTGCTGGCTGCTAAACATAAACCAGAAAACCATGAGTTTATTTAAAAGAAATGAAATGTAACAATACCCTGCTGCAAATAACATTCCACTGTATTTGTAGCCCATTGGGCTAGCTTGCCTTTCACAAATTCACTGCTTTGCATTATATTCTGCTTTTATTATATTCAGCAAATGCAAGAAATCTACAGGCCTGTATGCTGTAAGACATTAGGTTCTACAAGTTAGCTTAAGGCGTGAGGCCTATGAACTTTGAACAGATGAAGTTTTAATAGATATATGGCCTAACAGAAAACCACAGAAATTGGGGAGCTGAAAATAAGAGTGTATAGTTAGAAGCCTATCAAATTTATGGCCGTGAGAAAGGCATTATGGACCATGAAATCTAGTCTCCCCCTGTGAAATCTGGTCTTTTGTGTGCTTTTACCCTACAGTATACAGATTTCACAGGGGAGACCATCATCTTCACACTGGGAGTCCTGACCCAAAAGGGAGTTGCAGGGAAGTCACAAGGTTATTTGGCGGCGGGGGGGGGGGGCGGGCGGTCATAGTATTGTCACCCTTACTTCTGTGCTGACTGCAGGGCTGGGCGGCCACAGAGCAGCAGTTGTTGGCCAGGCGCCCCACTCTGAAGGCAGTGCCTTGCCAGCAGGAGTGCAGAAGTAAGGGTAGAAATACCATACCATCCACTCTTACTTCTGTGCTGCTGCCTTCAGAGCTGGATGGTTGGGGAGTGGCAGTTGCTGACTGATGGCCCAGCTCCGCAGGCAGCAATACAGAAATAAAGGGGGCCATACTGCACCATGCCATCCTTACTTCTGCACTGCCGCTGGCAGCAGCTCTGCCTTCAGAGCTGGGCTCCTGGCCAGCAGCCACTGCTCTCCAGCTGCTCAGCTCTGAAGGTAGCACCACTGCCAGCAACTGTGCACAAGTAATGGTAGCAGTACTGCAAATCTCCTCTACAATAACCTTCCCCCCCCCCCCCCCCCCGCCCCACCAGCTCCTTTTTGGATCATGACTCCAACAATTACACCCAGTGAAATTTCAGATTTAAAAAGCTGAAATCATGAAATTTACAATGTTTTAAATCCTATGACCATGAAATTGACCAAAATGGATCACAAATTTGGTAGGCTCCTACCTATAGTGTGAGTGTTGCAACTGTGCACATCAGGGCTCCCAACTATATAATAATTTGAATAATACTGGGCCTGATCTTGTGACAAGAACCTGTCGACCCTCAAAGTGATAAGTGGGAATTCTTAAGTAATCAATATAATTAATACATAATCTATAGATCAAGCTACAGATTTGTAACAATACCCTGCTACAATAAGATAATTCCACTGTATTTCTAATTACATTTTTATTAGTGGTATTAATGGGAAGTTGATCCACTGATCATCAAGAAAGACATTCTGCCTTCCTTGAAATTGGGTAGTGCATTGTCAGGAGTTCACACGTCTTTGCCTTTCTGCCCAATTTAATGTTGAACTAAATGAATTGAGCGCTTGGAAGGATTTCCACTTTTAGAGGGAGAAGTTTGGAAGGGAGTAGGAGGAGATCAGGTGTTGAAAACAGAACATCCACACCAAGCTGACAATCAAATGTGACTTTTTAATTGGTGAGAAAGCATGACTCACCAATGCTATAGGCATGGATTATGTAAGTTTATCAAAAGGGGAAGGGAACACAGTGTAGTTTTCACTGCTTGCCATGTAACACATATTATAAAAGAGAACATAGCTATCACATGAGTTTACAGAGTGTGTAATCCTCAGAAGTACCTTTAGTTAGGCATGATGTACTACAGTAAAAATGAATGCTAGATGATCACTTCCTTGGATTTGTTTACATGTAGAATTCTAAAATGCCGCCTTTAAATGTGTTTTATTTGAGCTGACTAGCACTGCAGAACACAAATGTATGTTTAATCAATATAATGATGGGAAGTCAACAGCAGTCTTATCTCTGGTCTCTAGAAGTGTCAATATTAAAGAGTTCAAGAATTCTATTTTCTACAGAAAATAAGTTGTCTTTTCAACTCCGAAATACAATCTGCATCACAATGGCTTGTTTCATGCCATCATTTCAAAGAACTTCGAAACAGAAAATCAGATGTGTATATAATTACATTTAATATATGACTTTAAAGGTCTGTTAAGGATGTTTGTGCTGCTCTCATGGCATGAAGCAGTCTTAATCCAGTTTAACTGCCAATGGAGATTTCTTCCTTCTTGGGGAGGCGGGAATTTTTCAGTTATGTAAGGCTACTATATTAGTTTCTACTCTATACCTCGGGAAAATGGGGTATGGGATTGATGCCAATACAACTGATTGATTGCCAGATGCCAGAACAACCCCTAGGGGCCATTAACAGTTGGCTTAACAAAGAACAACCTGTAGGCTGTGCTGTTTTAAGTTGGAAGCTTATGGCACCCAACATCCTTAGGACTGGAAAAATACATAGGTAACTTACTCACCTTTACACCCTTCCTATGAGCTGAGCCAGTCCCAGGATTCTGGGTGTAGAGAATTTAAAGCCTTTTAATCTATTTAAGACCTTTGGGTCTGATTCAAGAAAAAAGTCAGGCCAACCTCTGATGCTGCCTTTGATACACATCCTGGGGTAGGCTTGTGTTGTGGATGCAAACATGTGCTGTTGTTACCCCAAAACTTGCTTTTTGCTATGCAAAATCAGAGCTCAATCCAGCGTTCGTAGATGAACTAGGCAGAGATGAACATCATTGCTGTGCAGTGGGCTAGCACAGCCCTGTTCACTACCAAAAAACCCCCCAAACAACCCCCAGAACAAAACAACAAAACAAAACACAAAAAACCCACACAAGCCTTTCAAATAGGGCCTCAGTAAAATTTAAATGAGGCATGGGGATTTTCACTCTCCAGAGGGCCCGTTCAAAGCCCCGTTTGATTTAATCTCCAAGTTAAAAGCCTAAATCCAAGGCCTGTTATTGTAAAGTGCATTCAGTTCCTGTTGACAGGATTAAGCTCTTGGGAGTTACTCCTATCCATGAATGAAATTCACCCATCTTCACTACTACATAAATGTGTAGGATTTTACTAATAATTGTCAGAGTAGTTGGCCTGTATTGTATGTGACTGAAATGGTATGGTAACTAGTGTTATTGCAGTTGTGTTGGTCCCAGGATATTAGAGAGACAAGTTGGGTGAGGTAATAGCTTTTATTGGACCATCTTCTGGTTGGTGAAAGAAAAACTTTTGAGCTACACAAAGGTCTTCTTCAGTTTATAGTCATGGCATTAATGTCATACATAAGTCACTTTAATTGAAAAAGTAATTTACATGGGCCTTTGCAATCCATCATGCTAATGCTTTCTAGTTATTCACTGAATTATTTGAAAAATATTTCCATTATTTCCCCAATGGTTATTTAACAAATAGTATTCTTCCAGGTATAGAGGCAAATGATTATTGCAAAGTAGTGTTCAAATAAATTATTCAATGAATGACAGCTAAACAAAGGAACCTAAAAATCTGCACCCACAACAAGGCAATTACATACTTTTGTGCATGTAAAAGACCACATTTCCTTACAGAAATGCACAGTGTTACATACACACAAAGTTCACAGATTCATTGGCATAACATTTAGACTGTTTTAGAAAGTGTGACCCTAAATGAAATTTTAAATAAAAATCTTATTATATAAACATCCTAGAAAATACTTGTATGCCCTAAATGGATTTCTAGAATTCACTGTGGTTTTCAATGTCTGGGAACTGAACAATCCACATGTAAAATATAAAAGAGTATAAATAATATACCTACTCACATTTAAAATACATATTTACATATTATATAACAAATTACTCCAGAAGAGATTTTATTCACTTCCCTGGAAAACCACTTAATTTCATTTCTTATTCATGTGTCATTAAAAAAAAACCTGTCTATATAGCAAAAAGTTGAAAAAAATAACTGATTCAGAAAGTATCTTATTTTTATCACCATTGTTTTTGATCCATATGCTTATTTCTGTGCACTCATTCACTGTCATGTAACTAAAGAAACAAACAAAAAAAACCTGCTTTACAGTATAGGTAAGATTGTCATATGCTTACTCAAGTTCAGTATTACCTTATTCTTTGACGAGGCCTATTGAGTTCAACCACTGGAGAGCATGATAATCTATTTATGTATCACTCAGAAGTTTAATGAGATTTTAAGGAAACAAACAAGTGTGAATGAGCATGTGTGCATACACACACATTTATTTAATTAGATTGATCTCTGCATACTATATGGACATACTGTATTGGGATAAATTCCATTTTCTGAATATCAGTGGTTCTATACACATGATTAAGACTAGTAGGGTTTAGGCTTATTAGATAAGGATGCATCAGGAGTGTTTATATTTTATATGTTTTTAAGGAACAGAAAAGGATCAGATCAAAAATTTGTGGGAAAGAATAATAAATGAATCATTCTTATTTCATGTTTCTACTAGCTGTCTTAATTGCTGTCAACTGAGTTCAAAGTATTATAAAGTTCCCACATTTCCTCCTGTGGCATTCTTTTTCTTAGATTTCTCAAGCACACCCTTTTCTGTGAAACTCTGCTTAGTAAATATTAATTTACCCTCAATTACTAATGACAAGTGAAAGAAACCCTTGCATTCATCAGCGCCACAGCCTTAGGACATACGTTTGTCCTTCAAAGCGTTCAACCATTCAACAATTAGAACTAATAGTTACTCCAGGCTATAGACTGTGAAACATTCAATGCTTATTCAATGCTGATTTCTTGGCAGAAACAATCATGGTGGTCTTACAACCTACTGACTTCATCAGAGAAAGTCGGGAAGAGTGATTTTGCAAAGTGGTCAAATTAGACACAGAGTGACTGTTTCAAATGTGAAAGCACTTAAGTATGTGGGGTGGCGGGGGGAGTATAACCACTAGTCAACTATTAGTTCACTAATAACATTAGCTAGCTATGTTAAAGGTTGTTTATTTTATGGCCAGGAACATAGCTTAAAAAACTGGAAATTTTTCAAAATAAAAGCAAAGACTCTGAAATTGCTTAAGAAACATAATGGCTAATATTTACATTTTGGCGTGTGCACTTACAACATTAAGCAATGTTAAATCTGCTGCTGATTATCCATTATGAGTATATGCTTTCCCCATCTTTAAATGGACAAAATTCCTCCACTGAGAGTTGCCTTCTCCATAAACAGCTGCCATTTTGTGTTCAGATGGACCTTGCTACAAAGGACAGGCATTCAGTGTTCTCTGATGGAGATTTGATTTTATACTAAGAACGGAAAAACTAAAGTAAAGCCCCTCGATGTACATGGTAGAAATATAAATATCATGTTTATTTTCCAATTTTAAATGAATGCACATTTTTATTGTAATATGTTTTGGTAAATTTACTGTGTGAAGGACATGGGTGATATCCTGGCTTCAGTTAAATCAGTGGGAATTTTGCAATTAACTTCAGTGGGGCCAGGATTTCACATACACATCACTCATTCACAGAGCTGGCTGAAAGATGTAAACTATTTTCCAGCAAAAGTTTCACTTGAAATTTCATGGCATTTTTTTATTTTCGGTTTGACTGAAAAATTGAACAATTCAGCCCAAATATAATATTTTCAATTTCAGTTTTCCACACCTCTTACTGCCTTCAGTTTTCTGTCCTTTTATACCATTTTTCTATTAGAAATGAGGGGAGCTGGCAATGAAAGTGAGAAAACAAACCCTCAAATTGAAAGTTTAAACATTTTCTGTGAGAATCTTCCATTTGTTTTTCCTCATGAAATTTTCTACACGAATTCTCACTTCAGTCAAAACATCATTTTTCATAGTTTAAAACATTCTAGTTGAATTTTGCTCATGTGCAGAAGGCCCTGCACAAAATAGTTCACTGGCAAAGTCCCACTTAAAGCATAGGTCATAGCAGGGTTGAACATCACCCTATGACATCCCTAGAGTTCACGATTAGTCCCTGCCTCAAAGAACTTACAGTTTAAGTATAAGACAAGAGATAACAGATGGAGTGCAAAAGAACAATACTGGACTATGACTATGCTGGCAGTTGAGATGCAACCTGGGACCTCTAGATCTTACTGATGAGCTTCTACTGCTTCAGCTAGAAGACCCTTTCCCCCTCTCACTTAGCCAGTGCTGCTAACTCTTATGATTTTATCATGAGTCTCATGATAATTATTGTTTTCCCGTAAAGCCCCAGCTCCTGGAGTCAAATGGTTACGTGATGATTTCAGCCTTTATTCTTTAAAGAAAAAGTATGTTTCTAGCCCTCATGGCTCTGAAGAAAGCTTTACAATATGACCCCAATGCACCCTAAAGGCTCAAAAAGAAAAAGGCAAATAAAAAGAACACAAAACATATTATTTTTACATAATCTCATGATTTTTGATGAGCCTAACTCATGATTTTTGAACATTTGGGGCTGGCAATGCTGCTTAGCCAAACCCATAGCAAGCTTATCAATCTCTAGGTGGCCCATCATCCATCAGAGGAAAGACAGATGACTACACCACATGAGCGTGTCTTATACAAGGGACCATCATTTATAACATTCCATGTTACACTTACTAACACAGGAGCAAAAAATGGACATAAAGAGGATTTCAATATGATACCGTAATTTTATAAAATGAGTTAATATCTTTCACACAATTGTAAGAAAATGCTAGAAAGCAAAAAATAATTAGTTTTATCGTCAGCAAATGGAGATACCATACTTACGTAAGAATTTGACTGAGTTTAAACTAGATTTATCCCCAAAAGAGGAATATGGAAGGAAATAAGATAACCAGTATTGGGATTCCCTCTGAGACCTTTTCACTTGGCTTATCCAAAACACGTTGTCCAGTTCTGGGAGAACACTTCATCCAGTTCTCTGGGATCCAAAATACTCAGTTTGACTCTGGATTTCATCACTCAGGTTCTTTTAATTGGCATGCAAGAGTTGATTAGACTGAAGTATAGGGACGGATATAGAGCATACCACACATCCAAAGTTATACAGACAACCTCTTTTTTATATACATTTACACATTGCATTTGCTATACATTAAATCACACCATTTTGGATTGGCTTAGTTACTTTGCAGGACCCAATCCCTGTGTAACATGCTCTGTCCATATGTTGTTCAGGTTGATCCAAGCTGATCTTTACATTCCAGGTTTATCTTGTCCAGAATCTCTAGCATCAAGATGTTGCAAGGACATCCTGACTCCAGCATACTGTTTGTCAAGTCCCTATTTACAACTTAACCTTCCATTCATCTTCCCAGTTGTGCCCACTAAGAAATGAGGCAAGTTACTTATATCAAGCCAGGCCTATAACTAGATCTTTGTTAAAACTTAAATAGGCATGTTATATGCATTCTTTAAGCATGACACTCTAGGGCAATGTGCAGTTAGGATGAAGAAGGGATATAGAGCTAACACATGTCTCCAGAGGACTGGAGGATATGATGTTGAGCCACTATGAGAAGAGAGAAAAATTCACCCTTGTTCAGAAGTCTAGTACAAGCTCTATGCATCACTTAATCCTTATTTTGAAGAAGGAATTGAGACAATTTGTTGGGGGACAGTTTTTGTAAAGGGAAGTCATGCCTCACCAACCTATTAGAATGCCTTGAGGATGTCACCGGACATGTGGATAAGTCAATATAGTGTACTTGGATTTTCAGAAAGCCTTGGACAAGATGCCTCACAAAAGGCCTATAAGGAAATTAAACTGTCATGAGATAAGAGGGAAGGTCCTCTCATGGATCAGTAACTGGCTAAAAGATAGGAAACAAAGGGTAAGAATAAATGGTCAGTTTTCAGTATGGAGAGGTAGAGGGCTGATATATTTAGACAATATTTCTAGTACAATTTTAACATGACTTAACAGTAGAGAGACATAATGGGTAGAATTCAAACATCATGAGATCAAAGTCTCCTGAACTTCAAAAGTATGTTTTATAAAACAAAACAGGTTGAAATTTGCCAAATAATTTTATTCCTGGTTAGCAGCTTTGTTCACAAGGCTATCATAAATCCTAAAGATATCTAAATCCTTATTCCATCATAAATATATAATTCCTAATATGGTCTCATGTTTGCAGTCAGTTGAAAAAAAGACTTAAAATTAGTTTTTCCTCTTCCTGTCCTCCCCCCACCCCCTCCAAAAAACCCTCTAAGAATGACAGTTGGAGCCAAATAAAATCTGGTCTGATTTAATGCTATTTTTTCTGAAACTAGAATAAAGAGAAAAATTAAATACAATTCTTCTGAATTTTTTTTGTTTAATCAAAACAATTGCTCAGAGCACAATCCTTCCTCTTTTAATCATGCTGAATTGTACCTTATTCTTCAAACAGTTCTGTTGGTTTCAACATCATAAAACAAGACACTAAATCACAGCCATCAAGTCAAGAGTTAGAATATATCTGTCTTAGAAAAATATTAAACATGCATGGATGTAATTACAGCCACCATTATTGCTACTATTAATCCAGTAAATTCCACTTTTGCTAATGTAGACAGGCCTTCAAAGATTTCAGCAGGTCTACTTTTGGGTCAATGTGCTATTCAGAGTCAGGCTGGCAGAACCTGGCATTTAGAGGAAAATTAGAGGAACATCTTCAAGAGGTACATAGAGAACATTTTAGAGGAAAATTAGAGGTACATTTTCATAGATTAGTAGAGTTGGGCAGGAAATCGTTTTTCTTTTTCTCCGCAAAAACTGACAAAATAATTTCCTTGAAAAAATACTATGTTTGAAAATATTTCAGGTTCTCTCCACCCCACCCCCCCACCCCAAAATCATTCTTCTAAAATAGACATTTCCCGGGGAAAATTTGTTTTGACCAAAAAGTCATTTTTCATCAGAAGTTTTTGAATGATTTTTTTAACCAGTTCCATATCAATACCTATGCAGTTTTGCATTTGACTGATTTAGGTACACTGTTCCAATACACATATGCAAATCAAATTGCACATTTACATTCACTAGTTGATATACATCAGGGATTGTCATGCTCTTATCAGGAAGGCATAATATATATATAAGTTTAGGCTTGAGTGCCTGAATGTTCAGGCCTCTATCACCATGAAACACATTTGTGTAACCTTTACTCTCATGGGTAGTCATTTGCTTACATGAGGATTCTCAGTGGTGTCAGTGGGACAACTTCTGAGTTAGGGTTGTCCAGTCTAGCCCAAACAGTTTACAACCTCAACAATTTGAGACAGCCAACATCACTCCATTTCTTCAGTCATATTAAATAGATCAGAATATCAGCATGTTCATTCTAAGAGAATCAAGTGTAGAGCTTTATAAAAATGTAAAGAGCTATTGTTCTGTTTCAGAACTACTTGAAGAAACTAACCAAAAGGTTGCCGTCACCGTTCAGGAAATGATTCCAGCCCAAACATCATTACAATACAACATGTGGGTATGTACAGGAATTGTTATTTATGGTCCCCCAAAACGTGCATGGTACTTTACAGAACATGAAGACAGCAAGGTTCCTGCCCCCAAAATTTGTCATTGAATTATAGCCTTAACACAAGAAGAGGATAACAAATAAAAGAATGGAACAAATGGGGACGAACAAGGGTTATACTTCACTGTGCACTTCATCTTGGAAATATAGGGCTGGAAGGAACCTTAAGAGGTCATTTAGCTCATATCCCCTTCCCCTTCACCCATCTTGCTGAGGGACAATCAATGTGTGCTGAATATTTGTGACTTCAACTCAGTTCATCATATACTTTTGCTTCACCTCATGAACCTTAGTAAAAAGCCCAACCTTGTCTAGCAGTTTCCTAGTTACCCTCTGTGACCCTAGGACCAATCCCAGCCACCTCCTTCAAAAACAGTCAGATCTTCTTTGGAAAACACAACTTTACTTAATATTGCAAACCAAACAATAGATAGACTTTTTAAAATAAGCCTGATATGGAACCACCTTGCTTTTCGTCATACAGTCTCATTGCTCTTTTACATTCTCTCCTTAACTTCCCTGACAAGATTTCAGCTCATAGGGCCAAATGGGCAGTACTGATCAATCAGAACAATTCCCAGCCACACACTGGCAGATAATCTCTTCAATGTTCTTGAATGTGCAGCACAAAGAATATCCTCTTTTAATTGACCCAGAAAGAGATTGGGATTCTCTTAAGTACAACTATTTATTTCAAGCACTTGAAACCTTAAAATTTGTCACTTCTTGTCTCAAGTGTGGAGTGTTAATATATGTTATCCCTTTCAGTTCAGTGCATGGCAATTGCTATGTGCTTTCCCGTTTTAAATTGCAGCACACAAGTAGGCACATTGTCCATTTGCCTATTTGTAATCACAGCTGAGACCCTCAAGTCTCTCTCAAACAAGTAAACAAATTAATTTGTTAGTCTCTAAGGTGCCACAAGTATGCCTGTTCTTTTTTCAAGTCTCTCTTGTAATTATTCACGAGAGAAAATTTTTTAAAAAATATTTAGGGAAATACTGTGATGATTCCTTAACTGAAATAAAATTGAGCTCACGCCTCTTAACAAGTTTGGTCAAACTCTCCCTAGAAGCAGTTAAATAATGACCCTAAATAATGAAGTACTGTGTCAGCAGTAAAGAGCAGAGATATATTTGTATTCAATTCTTCTGCCTCAACCTCAGCTTCAGTAAGTTAGTGCTGCTGTTACCACTTAAGGGCCTGATGCTAAGCGAGCTGAACTCAGGTGAGGTATTTCCATTTGCTTCAGTAGGGTTCCTCAGTGGGCTTTGGAATAGGTCCATATTGTGCAATTCTTCCTATTACAGATGGGATTCACCATACAGCTGAGAGAATCGGTTTACTTTTCTATGAAATTGGGACAAATTCTACAGTCATTTACATCAATGTAAATCCACCATAAGTCCAGTATCAGGGGAGCATATAAATGGCATATAGCCACCTTCTTCTCCCTCTTGGGTCCTGTACCAACTGCTACTAGGACTGGTTCATGAATTGGTACCCTCAGCCATATTGCCCCAGTGATGCTGTGGCTGCAACAACAGGGCCTGGCTCCTGATGAGGGTGCTGTACAGAGGATGGGATTCCTACCTGTTAATAAGAAGGAAAAGGAGGGGATCAGTTTGGAGTCCTTTAATGTCCAAAATCAAATTAATTTTTAAGAGACCAAGATTGCCATTTGCTCTCCCTGATCTTTGTTTTTACTAAAAAATGAGAATCAGTAATAATTAGGCCACTCATGGCCAAAGCAAGGAAATGCAGAAGGTTTTTTAAAAGACTATTTTATTTCTGTATTTTCATTTAAATACATTAAAATAAATCTATCCAAATAGTTGACCCTTCTCATGTTTTGAGTTGTGGCTTTGATTCAGGTTGTCAGCAAGGCTTTGGAATGGTTCTTAATGTATTTAAATGTAATGTCTGTCTCTAAAGAGAATAATTAGCATGAGACATTATGGACACACTAGAATGCCAATGGTCTCCTTGTGTCTTCGTTCTGGATCAAATTCTCACTGGCCAACGCACGGAGATGCACGCCATAAAATCAATAGAGAAGAGGGGAGTGAAGGAAGAAGTCTTACACCTTACTCTGACTTCCTGTCCTCAAAGCCTGCAGAAACCATTCTGCAAGAGGCTCCATTTGGGGGCTGTGATCAAATGCACTCCGGTATTCACATCCTATACACCACTGTAATAAACATCGTATAAAATATGCTTTGTGAAGTATCATTTGAAAACTCAATATCATCATGATGAAATGTATGCAGCAACATTATATGTAAAGTTACAAATTTCCCTGAATGATGTTGGTAGCACATGTTCAACCCCATGTATCCCTAATCAAGCATGCCTATCCTGAACAAAAGAATGTGTTTTACCTCAATTTACATATTAGTAATAAACAAGGTCCTTGAGACAGCAAGAGGGAGACCAGACGAATCTGCATTTTAACAAACAGCATGGAACCTCTTTCACCACCACAGTCCTTGTCTCCATCCTCACAGCAGAAATGAACTTTATCTTGTGGTAACCCTCAGGAAAATAAATCGAATGATGTCTGTACTATAAAAGTGAGGAGCAAAAACACCACAGCTGATCTCTCCCTATCCATCTCTCTTTCACCTATGATGATGAAAGAAACAGGCTTAGAGAGCAGGTCCTGGCCTGAGAATTTGGTCAGCATTGTTACTGGGAACACATGGCAAGGGATTTCACTGCGAACCAAGTCTAGTTTGTTAAGTTCTAGCTACTAGAAAGGGTTATTTCTTTATTTCTCTTGTAACCATTTCTGATTTTAATGCCTTAGGTTTTAAGTGAGTACAAGTATATCTCCTTGTATTATATTTTTTTATTCGTTAATCAAAACTAATCTAGTGTGGTGACCTGTGTTGGTATCTCCATTTAGGGTAGCAATTTGTATATAGATCCCCTTAGAAGGTCATTGGCTATAGTATATCTGGACTGTCCAGGACAGGACTAGAGAGTACAGAACACACATTTTGGGGAAAAATCTGGGACTTGAGAGTGTGTTTGGGTCACCCTGCAAGTGGTAACCAAGGCTAGTGAAAGCGCGAGTGAGACTGCTGTGTGACTGCAGGCTGCAGCTATACACAGTCACTCAGGGTGTGACCTGCATGCTGGCAGGCTGGTTGTGGGGGCATAGGTGGGAACTACAGCAGCAAAGCATTATAAGGCACCATAGTTTGCAGGGCTGGGGTGACACAGCCCTTCACCGGTCTGGATTGCGCCTGCAATGTCATAGGGGCATTCCAAGTTGAAATGCACAGGCCACACATTTTTGTTTGTGTATCCCTTGATCTACCAGTGATAACTTTGCCCTCCCCGCACTGTGCAGATTACCCCTGCTTTTGGCAAGAGTAAGCTAAGCAAGGAAGCTCTGCATGGATCTACCATCAACCAAAACAGGGATGCCCGTTAATGCTAGGTGTGCACCTATTTGTGACCAAGTGACATTTCCTGAATTCGGTGCTCTCTCTCTACCCAAACAAAACGTGAAACTATGAAGACTTGCTTGGTAGCTAAGGTAAATTTTGTGTAACTATTTTTTTTGTATTAAATCTTGTCTGAGTTATCAGCTAGATAATATGAGAAGCGTGGGCTTGCTCTGAGGAGCTAGCTGTCAATGGTTATTGTTAATAATCTAATAGATACCAGATACTGCTATTTGGCAATTGAGAATTGATATTTTTCTTATTTAAGATGATTGGAGTGAAGGAAACATAAAACATTCACTCATTTCCCAATAACTGAAAGTACTTTAATACTTAACATTTGTCCAGATTTCAAGCAATTCATGTGTAATACCAGAAAATGTCCATTTTGAGTAGTTACTGAAGCTGGTATTTTAGATCCAATGGATCTAATTTTCTGCTGGGTAACTCCACTGAGGTCCATTGAGGTCAATATCTGGTCCAATTCAATATCAAGGAGAAATGTAGCTGAAAAGGAGGGCCAGATCACCACTTATGTACACTGGAATGTACTTTGAACTCACTGTAGCTCTGCCAGTTTTCACCCACTGAAGATCTGGACCCTACTCTGTAGTTTGCCTTTTTTCAATTGTTATGTTGAAACATAAATTCTAGCTCTTTTGATCAACTCAGAGGTGTTCTGAAACATTTTACTGACATAGGTGCTGATAGAGCAAATCATTTCAAGCACATAAGCAGTCCCATTGACTTCCATTAAATAAAAAGAACAAGCACAGGCCCTTGCTGAAAATTTGACTTAGTGGGACTGCGCACATGGTTAAAGTTAACCACAGGCTTAAGTGCTTTGCTAGATTGTGCTTGTAATCACAAAGGGCTGCATTGTGGCTTTAAGGCATAGGTGTGTTGTTGGCTGTCCAGAATTTCATATTCCATCAGGAGTGATTCTGAATAACTCCTGGGGCTTCCCGGCACACAATGGGAGCATGTTCACTGCCACAGCATTTTATGGGATGCAGTATACCCTCACCCTTTCTCTGTGGACCAGGGTAAAGGAAGTGGACCTCCTTCCTGCCATCTTTGGGGAGCTGACAAAACAATTTTGAAAGCTGATTCAGCCCTGGAGGAAATCAGTCCCCTTGAACGGGTTATGAAGATGGTTTTGTTTGGTGTCTAATACTACCCATGTTTAAAACTGGAGCCACACCACCCAATGTTAAAAACATGCACACATTTTGTACACAATGTAGATCAGAGGAAGTCTAGGGGAGATGTAGGTGTTCAGCACCACTGAAAGCCAGGCTCCCTATTTTTATGCCTAACTTTAGGGAACCAAATTTTTAAAAACTGTCTTAAGTGCCTGCCTTTGGCAGTAGAAGGAGCAAGTGTATGAGCTGGTTTTAGAACACAAAAGGTTTCTAGACTCTAAGCATAGATTTAGACCATGCCTTTCTCTCTTACAGTACACCACAAGGTAAGCTCTTAGTCTAGGAGGGAGCAGCCTAGATGTCAGCTGAATGGAAGTACTTCCTTGGAGCAAAATTATGCCTGGCTGGTCTAGAAGTTTGCAAGGAGGCCCAGCCTCTTGGCATAGTTGCAGTTCTTGTGCTCCCTGGAATACAGAAGTTCCTTCTCAGTGCTCCCTGTAGAGTATGAGAACCCCAGTGGGGCAAAGAGGAGACCAGACCATGGCCTCACTAGCTAAAGAATTAGCCCAGCAGAGCTAATGAGGCAAGATGCTTCAGTCCCAAAAGTGTGTAGCAGTAGGAATGTTCTACCTGCATTCCAGAGAGCTTTAGGATGAATTCTATCTCCCTAAGCCAGAATTCCTTTCAGAGCTTGCCTGGGGCAAAGTGGTTTCCACACATCCCCAGTAACATGTCTGACCCATTGGGGAAGACTTTTTAAGACAACAAGGACCATGATGACATTTAAGAATCATGAATCCTACTCTAAAGAAATCTAGGAATATTGGCACTGATTCTGAACTCACCCCACTGTTAAACAGGAATCTATTGGTCGATATCCCTAGCTGCTGTAAATCAGCATGTGAAGGCGTTCACTCACCAATAGAGTGCTTCTTTGTGACTGGGCACAGCAGTTCTCCCCCTATCTGATACCTCTCATGAACCATTATGCCAATGGTCTCTCTCTCTGTAACTCAGCCCTCTGAACAGGTCACAGTTTAGTCCACACTTTCTGGAGTAACAAAGTTCAACATAAAACAGTCCAATGTCATGTTGTGTGATCACTGGGCCTACCTATGTAGCGTAATTGTGCAGTTGTGTAGGAAGTGAGTAAAAGTTCATAAAGTTTCAGAATTATCTATAACAAATGTTGATGGGGAAAGATACAAAAGACAAAATGACTGAATCAGTCAAACAAAGACTCACTGATATAACTCAAGGGCTGTGATAAAACACAAGAATCATGCCTCATAAATAGGAGGAGTGGTGGACCAGAAACCAGTGAACCCAAAATTGGTATGTCAGAAATTAGGCTTAATTGGTGGACACAATAATGAGGGGATAGGCTGTTCCACCCATCACTCCCTTTTAGGTTTCTTAAAGAAAGAGATTTTGAGGAGAAAAACTGGCTCCTGGAGTCAGCTTCACCATCATGGCTGCCATCCCCACCATTTCCTGGGACCCCTAGCCTTAGTTTTCCTGATCCTGAGTGATACCCTGACCAGACCAGGCCAGAGAGATGGACTGAGATGACATTGCCACCTCTTCAGGCTCTAGCTGAATCCCAACCACCACCTGGGATGTGATACTTTCTTTAAAAAAAAATAAAAAAATAAAGTATCCCTCTTATGCAAGCTTTCCCGTCACTCTTATTTCTTCTTTTTCCTATTGTTTTCTTTTTTTCTTCTGTCTAATCAGAGTCTGATGTTGCTGGCCAAGACTATATTCTGCAACACTGCTGTAAGCTGTGACAAGGAACAGGCATCTAAACCCCATACCCTAAACAGCCTGATAGTGGCACAAGTTTGCCAGTTCTTGGAATAGCTGATAAAGCCATGTGCTGGGCATGTGTTTTCAAGCAGTGACTCTCACTTGTAATCTCAACAACAAAGAGCTGTATTTTCTATCTTTGCTGATCTACTCTGTACCCCTTCGAGGGAGGTTCATCTCATTTTGTCTTAAATGAAACAGGATAGACTAACAACCACAACAGCTCCAGCCCATCTCACTTAACTTCCCTCTTTTCCTTGAAAGGGCAGTTATAACCATCTAAGAGCCTATTAAACAAGGGTGTTTTTTCCCCTTCTATAAACTCTCTCCAGCTAAAGGGAAAGCACCAGGGATGTTGTTAAACTGTAAGGTAGTAAGTAATGCTTTCACTGTTTTCCTTTTCTGTATGTTTAATAAAAGATTAAAAGGCTGTTTAATAAGGTGTTTGCCATGGTCCTAAGCAGTCTGAGTGAGATCTGTATACCAGTTTCATACCCCAAATCTTTACAACTGTTTAATATTGGACATGGGCCATATCATAACAGTTTTGACTCATTGGGCCCATTTATTCCATCTTAATTAATACAACAGTCCTTAAGAAGATCTTCATTCCCAACTCCAGGCCCCATGGTCCTCACACCCTTGCCTCAGACCTTTTCAACCCCCTTATTGACTTAAACTGGGGTGACTCCATGCCATGTTCTCCACTGGCACGTGGGAGAACCCAGGCCCTTCCACCACCAGGTTCTAGCCCAGGGAACTATCGGCAGCAGCTAACCTCTGCTCGTTGCTATTTCCCTCAGCTCCTTCGTATGCAGTCTCTTGGAAGCCTCTTCCCTACAGCATCTCCAGATTCATCCTTTCTTCAGGCCCAGGATTCACAGGATTCTCCCCTGGAACCCCCAATAAAATCAGAGTATAAACATAATCCCATCCTACACTCCCTAGGCTTGACCTTATCTCATCCTTGAGTACATACTGCTCAGGGCTCCTCCAGGGAGGTCCAGTTCCTCCCAGGATCCCCACCAAAGCCTGCTCCACCCTGTGTGCTGCTTTATGTCTCCCTGATCTACTTACTTGCCTTCTCTTACTAAATAAGGATGCCAGAACTTCCACCTCACTATCTAATCTCAGAGAATAACTGCAGCATATCTCCTTACAGCTACAAGTTTCCTCTCTTTATACCAGCCACCCTGTTCCTGCCCAGACGGGCATCATGATCAGTTAAGCCTGGTTCTTCCTCCAGGTGCATCCTGTTACTATAATTAGCCTCTCAGGCCCTCCTGAATCAATTCAGAATCTGTTTGGAGCGCCATTAACTTTGATGTTATGCTGATTTACACCCACCATAGTTAAACCAGGGTAAAGTGAGATCAGAATCAAGTTCAGTACCTCTAATACTGGAGTTGTGGATACTCAGCATCTTGAACTTAAGGATTTGGCCCATATATTCAATATACACAAAGGGCAAGTGTAAATTCCTGGATCTCTGTGTGACCTAGACCTAACATTGCACAATGCTTATATTTGATGATTACACTGTAGAGTTTATTCTCATTAAAAATCTGGCATTCTTTAGATTTGACAGATTAACACATAGAGGGGGAAATGTTGCATATTTATTTTAAACCAGATGTTCTCCATGCAGGACAGCCAAATTCCCCATCATCCCTATAATCATACTGTTTTGTTAACATAATGGACCCATTAAAATTCTACCACATGCTTCTTTCTTGGCAATATTTACAGGTGATTTCCAACTGCATCCTAATTTAAACATATAGGGCCACATCCTCAGGTAATGTAAGTCAGTTTACCTCCATTAGATACAGAATGATATAGACCAGCTGAGGACATGGCCAATCTTAATTAGAACTTGGCCTATTCTTTTTCTCTAGCTGCTGGTACCTGCTTTATCCCAATGTCACCCTAAAATAGCTGTGTGAAAAATAAAGCTGTGTTTTTCCACTGTTCATTTTACTCAGTAAATAACACTTTTAGTCAGATAAATGAGAGTGCTGATAAATAAACCTTTCTAGTGTTAATAACCAGATTGATATATTTATGAAACCTTATTTCAAAACTAATATTTTAGGATTGTCTTTTCTATGTGGTATTTGTTTTTCTATATAAAGATTAAAATTTGGTAATATTTAGTAAGACAATTTGATACTTATTTAGCTTTGAATTTTAAGATCAGGAATCAATTTATTAGAGTTTTAAAGAAAGAATATATTGATTTGTTACATTCTACTGATTAACTGATCTCTGGCAGAAAAAGAAGTCTCAAAATAGAATTCTCAAAATAGCAACAAAAAATTAATAAGCAAAGAAGAAGAAACTGATCAAGAACTCACCCAATGCTCAAAACAGACCTTTTAGATTCAAAGTGACTTCACTCTTCTCAAAGATTTCCAGAGCCACACAGTTTGTCCCCACAACATTGTTGCTGTAGTGCTTAGTGAAGACACTACCTATGCTGACTGTAGAGCTTCTCCCAATGGTGTAGGTACTTCACTTCCCTAAGAGGTGGAAGTTATGGGAGGTGGAAGCTCTCCTATCGACATAGCTCTGTCTACACTGAGGGATGGGATGATATAACTATGTCCACACCCCTGAGTAGTATAGTTATGCCGACATAAGTTTGTCATGTAGACCAGGACTCAGAAAGCAAAGGGAATAGCCTAGAAAAACATACATTTGGCAAGTGCTACTTTAAAAAAAGAAAAGAAAAGAAAAAGAAAGAAGAACTCAGGAATTTTCCTCTGTATTGTGACAATTAGGGGAGTGAAGGAGTGATAAAAATGACACACCTCTTTGCACAATCTTTCCTAAATTATTAAATCACATCATGTCCTAGCTGACTGGTAGATCTTCTGGGGAGTATTGGTATTACTGTGATCTTGAATGTCTCAGTTTAACCCTCATACATCACCCAGGAAGTGGGTGCGCATGACAGTACTGACAACTTCAAAAGATCAAAAATCATGAGTCAGATCCCCCAAAATCACGAGATTGGTCCAACAAATCATGAGATTGTTTTTAAATGAATAATGTGGTTTTTTAGACCAGTCTCTTGATTTTTCAACTCCCTCTGCCCACTCCCAGGGTGTGTGCATGTGGCAATTAGTGTTGCTTGCTCTTCCTCATGTACTGTGTAAGGTGGTTTTTGACCCCTGCTGCAGGAGCTCTCAGACCCACATCAGCCTCTCTCCTGACCAGCAATAATCCTGTCCTCCTGTCACCCATCAGCTCTTTTCCCACCAAAGCCCCCCTCAATTCAGCACCCCCTCAGGTCCGTCCCTCAGGCTCCAACATCACCACCTCATCAGTTCAGCCCCCTCTGCTGTCGACCCCCACCACCTTCAGTTCACCCAGCACTCACCCCATCTGCTCAAAAATGACCATCAATAGAGTCTCCCCATCCCATCAGCCCTTATCCTCCTCACTTCAGACCTGCTGCAGCTCCCAGGCCATTGTTCAACACATCCAGATTCATCTCTGTTCCTATTAGAGTTCTTCATCCTCCCCAGGCCTGGGGGCCTGAATTGAGGTTCCCCTTCTCACTTTCCAGGCTGGCAAGAGAAGCCCAACCACCTGGGGTCTGCACTGGGAGCCCCAGCTCTGGCAGCAAAGAGCCTGGACCACCTGGGGCTGACAGCGGAAGTCTCTGGGGCTGACAGCAGGTCTCCTTGAAGGGAAAGGGTTTGGGTTTTGTTCCACATTGGAATGAAACTAATTTTAAAAATTCAAAAGTCTTCATGAAATTGAATTGCTGGTTCTCCGGCAACTCTAGTAGGCATTGCTAAGGTAGCATGGCACACCCACAGCACTGGAGATGAGGATACAAATGGAGGAAGGTTTCACAGCTTATTTTGAGGATCCATATGGATGGGACCCGTGTTTCAGCGGCTCATGGCCTGCTGTTACATACCACATCCCCTGTCCCTTCTGAGGGGCTGCCATCCCTAGCGTACTGACAGGACAATGAGGTGTCAAGGTAGAGCTGAAAACATTGCAAAAATTTAACAGAAATTTCCCCCACCCCCAACTGTGGGTTTTTCAACTGAAGGGAATAATCTAACCTTGATGAACAAAGGATATGCTTTTCCTGGAGATATATTATGTCTTAATATAAAGCCAGGAAATAACAAAAGAGCAAGAAATCATTCTCAGAGAGACCAAAACTCACTATTGGGCCATATTTGCACCAGCCAAAAAAACAGCATAGCTCCATATACTTCAATAGAACCACATCAATTTATGTGTGCTGAGGATCTGGCTGAAAATCTCAAGAGAAACTTGTACCCATCTACAATGAAAAAGTATTACCAAAGCTTGTTGTTTATCTCACTCCCATGGTCTCTGCAGACAGACATTTTTACTAATAGGTAAACCTCAGGTATAGAACCGTATAGTCATCTTGTGCTACTACTGTAGTTTCTGAGGAATTGTCCAACAAAACAAGATGTCATAAACTTTGACTAGATCAGGCGGTGATGGATGTGGTGTAAAACTGGAGAGAGAGAGAGAGGAGGAGGAGGAGGAAAAGAAGAAGAAGAAGAGGTTACATGGAAAGAAAGACAGGACCTAGCTGGCTTTCCGTCCTGTGTTTGCCTCCCCTCACAAGGACACCTCTTTCTCCATGGCTTTTTGGCAAGTAAGCCCAATACAACTTAGCAGTAGCCAGTTGAAGCAGATGATAAAAGAGATTTTCAAATCAATGGGAATTAGGCCTCTACATACCTTTGAGGATCTGGGCTTAAGTGAACCAGGAGCACAATGTCGACTGAAGGTGAATCCCATTCATGTCCCCTGAAAAGCTTTTGAAAATATACCTTGTGATACGAAGTGTAAAAAAAAAGGAATCAGTGCCAGATCTTCAGCCAGTGTGGACTGGTAATTTACACCAGCTCAGGATCAAGCTTCATTTCCAAGTTAACATGGTTCTGCATGGTCACATGCTTTTAAGAATTATAATGAAAAGCATTTTAATTTCTAATCCTGTGATCCATATGCTTATGATTTCTGGCACTAATTCATGAATCTTACAATAAAGATACCACACAGCTCATACTGAATGCTGCCAGAAACTCATATAGGTGAAGAGTCAAATTGTTCTTTTCAATCTTAAAAATAACCTCAGCACCTTACTAAACCATATCCAGGAGAGCAAACCTTATTATGTCACCATTACACATGAAAGCAAATCTCAAGTCCTGCCAAAGAGTTCAAAATATGCCCTTTTTTGTTATGGGAGACTTTAAATCATCACACAAGGTTTTATCCTCTGGAATACAAGAATTTAACTCAAAAGCTCAAGCTGGGAAGAGCAATTGTTAGAGCTGAAAGTATTTGTTTCAAAGCACTGTGGAAGTAAATGAATGTGTCATTTCGTGCTAATGTGACAGGCAGCTACTCTGCCTTGTCAGAACAAGCAAAGTCCTGTAAGCCTTATCCCATTGCCACAGGCACTTGGGCACCTTTCTGAAAATCAATCACAGATTGGTGTGAAGAAGAGCAGAGCTGAAACAATGGCACCAGAGTAGGGGACTCTTAATGAAAGCCATTTGCTAGTCCACACCTAGGCTGTCTAGACAGCACCTCCTGTGCTTTGATCACTGATAAAACATTCTAAATGTTACCAGTGCCCCTTTTTGTTTACAGGCAATCAGTGGGCCTCTGGCCATGGCCTCTATTTCAAAGCAGCCCTTTTCATCTGACTGCAATCAAGTCAGGAGGAAGAAAGAGATGGCCATTTTGGATACGAGATACTTATTTTCCTGTGATTTATCCAACTCCAAATTAAGAGAGAAAATAAAAAGCAATTGCAAATATACATGTTATAAATCTTCCTAATCAGGGTTGTCCTCTTAATCAATTTGAAAACGAACATAGATGCTGTTTGAACTAGAGCTATGCAAAGTGTATGAGCCAAACAAGTCAAATCAACTTTGGTTTGAGTGCAATCTGCATTATCAAACCAGCAGCACATTTTTCAGTATAACACGGAACAATTATTTTCTATGAATCATCATTTCTTGAAACTCCCCCCCCTCCCACCTTTGCAGACCCACAAACATTTGGGGGTTGTTTTTCATTTGAGTTTGAGCCATGTTTGATGAGATAACTCACATGGCATTTTCTACAAGGGCCACCAATGCCATTTCTGGAAAACCCATGGAAATGTCTATTAAACATGAACTTTGCCCATGGCTTTGCCATAGGATTTGACCACGGGAAAAACAGGCCCTTGAGAACTCAACCTTGGTGAAATGCAGGGGCCAGGTTCACACAGCTGTTGAGCTCAATGCTAGAGTAACTGGATGAAACTCTGTGGATCGTGTTACACAGGGGGTCAGAGTAGATGATCTAATTGTCCCTTCTGGCCTTACTCCTATGAATAAGCTCTAGTTCTGACTCACAGCAGTATTGATAGAGGGAGAGAAAAATAAGGCTCTTATATAAGATTTTAATGAATCACAAATATATTAACACATGATCAAGTAATCAGTGATGGGTGCCTTAGAAATTATACCCTAAATTATACTAAAACAACAGCAATTGGCGTATCCTGACACTTGTTCCCAGAGTCTAACTAGAGCTCAAAGAAACATGCAAAAATGTATTCGCAAATAATTTCTCAAAAATGTTTTCCATTTCCTGACCAGGAGGAGAATCACCTGAGTGCCATATTTTTAAATTTTTAAACTCAGTATTTGCATAGCGGCCACTAGCCCTGGGGACTTACTGCCCTGAACTGACTTAATGACTTGACACTTGATATTTATGGTAAGGCCATATTTTTTTAATCAGGCTTCATTTGGGAGGACAGCTCTGGTCTGCTTTGAAGACTTGATCTTCTGGGATAGAGTGAGTTTATTAATCGAGATATATTATTGAATATCATGGTAAGAAATAACAATGACAGTCAGGCAATTACTCAATAGGTTCTGGTTTTCCTCACTGGAACTTAGCACTGTAGTACATCAGCAGTACGCTGGATACCTCCAGCTTCTGGATTAGTAACTATATCGTTGTTAAGGTTTAGCTCATGTGATCACAGGCATACAGCACCAACAGTCATCCAAGACAATGGAACCAGGAACAGAAACGCTGACATTTATATCAGTTTAGAGTTCGAATTGGCAAATAGTTTCAAAAGTGAAAATTTCAAACTTTGCCAAAAAGCCAGAGGAAAAAAAAAGTCAAATATTTTGCAAAATGGTCCCCATCCTCCCCCACCACCCCCCACCACCATTTTTTTTATGTCCAGCAGTACAAAAATGTAATATGAAAACTTTAAGCTAATTCAAAGATGAGTCTAAGCAATGGTCTACACTTCAATAGGTTGGTATAATTATACCGCTCAAAAGCATGGAAAAGCCTCACCCCTGAGCAACGCAGTTATACTGTCTGAACTCCCAGTGTACACAATGATGTTGATGGGAGGGTTTCTCCCACTGACCTAGCTACTGCTTCTCAGGGAGGTGCAGTACCTATGCTGATGGAAGATGCTCTTCCTTCGGCATAGGTAGCGTCTTCAATAATTCAATAAGTGTTACAGTGACGCAGCTGCACCAGGGCAGCTGCAGCGCTGTAAATGTGGACAAGCCCAGAGTGATTTTAAGAAAATCCAGAGGGTAACGATGTAATTTACAGTTCTTTCTGGTTCCCTGCAGTGTGAACACTATGCCAGTGTAGACAGTGTAAGTCCCTCTAAACTTTAGACTTCCTTAGATTCATACACCAAATTCAGAGGTGATGCTTAAGGTAGATCTGCTTACACAAATAAGTTAGATTTTTGCTATGTTCAACTTCTATAGCATTACACATACCCACTCTACCAATGGCTAAGTGACTATTTGTTACCTGCTCAGAGGCCAGAAATAGGTCCTATCCTACTTTAATCTATACCTTCTCTTGGCTTCTCTGTATGTAAGTTACACTGACTAACATTCCTTTAAACATCAGCAGAGTGAACAGATGTAGCCCAATGGGAATCTAAAGGAGAGAAAGTCAGTTAAATTAGAACAAATGTTTCTAATATCTCCGCTCAATTTGTATATCTTTTTGTTTCTCTTGTAGGAATTCAAGACAATGCTCAGAAGCCAAGAACGTCCTAGCCGTGTCTCCATTCACAAGGTATTTTTGTCCTATATACCCAAGTGCTGTACATTTCCAAGGATGAGGATCATGGCTAACTTTTTTTTTGTCCCATCTGCAACCTATTAAAAACCTCAAGACATTTGCTATTAGGTTTTTTGTTTTTTGCTTCTTTCCAATAAGAGAATAAATCTGTTTAATTTTGGTCGGGCCCTCAAAACTCCCCACTTTAAGTAAGAAACAGATATAATTTATCTCTGTCCACTGCTGAGTTTTTCCAGACCTGAAGGAGAGGTCTGTGTAAGCTTGTCTCTCTCACCAACAGAAGTTGGTCTAATAAAAGATATTACCTCACCCACCTTGTCTCTCCATAATTCTGGGACCAGGACGGCTACAAAAACATTGCATACGGCATTTTATTGTATTCGTGGGTGGCTGTATATTCCCTGGCTTAGAGGATATAAAGTGCTCCAATCTCTTGTCTGGCCCTGGGTAAAGCTACAGCATAGATCTGCCCCCAAAGAACTGCGTTGCACTTCTCTTCCCTGTTATGAAGTCTTTAAACTAGTCAAGATTTACCATATGGTGATAGTAGAAGTAGTAATATTTGCAGCTTAGCAATATATTCATGACAAAGCATTTTTAAAAACCTCCAGAATATCATATGTCTGAGGAAATGGAAAAGTGAAAGAAAAAACATTAAAACAAATCTAACCAACCAAATTGATGAAGAACAGAGAAACTAGATCTCTTTCCAAGGGGTGCAGGACATATAATTTATCCTCCAGGCCAAACCTGGTGCTACTTATCCAAATCCCTTAGGGGTGTGCAGAGGTGAGTTTAAATCCCTGCACAGTATCACTGCTCACAAATGGGAAGGTGTATATGCAGGGCCGTCCCTAGAGGTGTGCGGAGCCCGGGACATAGGCGTTGAGTTTCTAATCTGCTGGGAGGGCGCTCCCTGCCTCCCCAGCTTCGTGCAGGCCCTGCCCTTACTCCACCCCTTCCCACCCTTCCTCTTACCTGCCCAGTTCCACCTCCTCCCCCAAGAGCTCTACACCCTCACGCCTGTCCCCTCCGCCCCAGCCCCTCCTGATTCCATGAAACATCTGATCCGCGGAAAGCGCTAAGAGGGAGTGGGAAGAGCTGATCGGTTGAGGCTGCCGGTGGGCAGGAGGCACTGGGGGGTAGTGGTTCTGGTAGGGGGGGCTCCTCCTTGTCCTCCCCGCCTGCCTGTCCACCTGCCACTTGTCTTCCCGTTTGCCTCCTCACTCCACTCACTTGCCTGCCTGCCTCTCGCCTCACCTCCCTGCCCGAAGCACAGTGCCCCCCAAAGCGCAGGGCTCAGGGCAGTCACCCCAATTTGCCACACCCAAGAGAGAGCTCTGTGTATATATAGAATTTCAAATAAACTCTTCAGTTTTATTTCTTAAGCGGCACATCTCTCCTGATTTATACCAATGGGAATGAAAGGACAATCAGCTTCCAAATTTTGTAAAATGAAGACCTGTGGATGCTTAAGAATGCCAATATTTAAAGCCCTGCTTATTTTTCCAACCTATTCCCAATGAAGTGGATGTTTGAGTGACTGGACAGTATTACAATACTTTTACCCTGAAACAACTCTATTTATTTCAACAATGTTACACTGAGGTAAAACTGGAATAATGCAGTTGAAAAAAGGGCCAATTATATCAATTAAAAATCAGCAATTTTTATGCATGGGCTCTATAATATATGAGTAAATAGTTCCTGATTTGTCTCTTGATTATTTGGGTGTAAATCAGAAGTAACTCCTTTGAAGTCAGCAGAGTTACTCCATTGCACTCTGGTGAGAGGAGAGAGAATGGGACTCAATGGAATTACATCAGTGTAACTAACAGGAAAATCATATTCATAGTGTATTGCTATTTTCACAATTCTGATTATTAGTGAATAAACTAAGAGTCTGTTCCAAAGCATATCAGAATCAATGGAAAAAATCCCACTGACTTCAATTGGCTTTGGAGCAATTTGGATTTCTTTTCAGCTTCTACTGTAGCAATCTTTCTTCTAGCAACAGTTTTACCATCAAATCTGTCAGAGGTCATTTTCAGCTCATTAGGTGGTATTTTGGCAATTTCTGCAGACAGTAGGAGGTATTGAAGAGTTGAAATTGGGAAGGTCAGATAGTAAGAGCAAAGCTATCATCCCTCATCACTTCCAAGGAAAAATTCTTGAATAATTCTTAACTGCCTTGAGCTGCTTTCAATGGACATATTCACTTTTGCCAATTTCCATTAACCCTTCAGGCTCACAACTGGAAGTTGTTTGGATAAGGCTATGTAAAGTATTAGGTCAAGTGGTTATTTCTTTGATTTTTGAAACTAAGCACACATCAAGCTATAATGAGGAAAAAGGCTACATTTGATGGATCAGAATTCTTTCCTAAGGATGCAATACTTGCTCCAATAAAACTCCAAGTTAACATTCATGATCACATATAATTTAATTGTACACATGAATATGCACTCTTTGGGGCTGGGATCATTTTTGTGTTTTGTTTGTACAGTGCTTAGCACAATGAGGCCTTGGCCCATCACTAGGTCTACTACTTACTACAATAATACAAACAAAAATAATAATCATATATAATATTCACATATGCATTTACACAATTTGTCCTGAACAGTGCAACACTTATACATATGCATACACCCACGTGAATAGCTCCATTGGTTTCAACAGGACTTACATGCAGACAGCTAAGCACATTACATAAGCATTTACAGGATCAGGGCCCTTATTGGTACAAACTCTTATAATTGCAAATGTGGTTTAGATACTATGCTGGTGTAAATAAGCATAGTTATGGGACTGTGCCTCTTTATTTAATCTGTCCCAGGGGATTCTGTGGCTTTAACCCCTACACCAGTGATTACAAGGAGGATTTCCAAAAACAGAAAAATGCTCCCAAATTGCGAATCTTTCTTCTAATTTGCTATTTTCTTTTGAAGTTATTTCATGAAGTTCAATGTCTATCTGAGAAAGCTGTATCAGTTCATTGAGAGCACTGCATCTGCCTTTAGGCCTTGTCTAAATGGAGAAATTGACCACAGAGTAAACTATTCTGGAATAGTTATTTCAAACTAGATTGCCACGTGGACACTCTATGCTGGAATAAAAATGACTTTATTCAGAAATAATTATTCTGCTTACAAAGGGCTTGTCTACACTGCGGGCTGGCGGTTGACCTAAGATACACAACTTCAGTTACGTGAATAGCATAGCTGAAGTTGAAGTATCTTAGGTTGACTTAGCTGGCCATCCTAACGGCAATAAGTTGACCACTGCCGCTCCCCCTTCGACTCCTCCTTTTGCGGAGATGGAGTTCCGGAGTCGACAGGGAGAGCGTTCAGGGATTGATTTATCGCACCTAGATGAGACGCAATAAATCAAACCCTGATACGTGGAACACTACCCGCCAATCTGGCGGGTAATATAGACGTACCCAAAGTGGTGTAATCATTCCAGAATAAAATGGACTTTTATTTTGGTATAGGGTATCCACATAGAGAGCTTCAGTATTGCCAACTCTAATGATTTTGGCATGAGTCTCATGATAATTATTGTTTTCCGGAAAGCCCCAGCTCCTGGAGTCAAGTGGCTCTGTGATTCAGCCTTCACTCTTAAAGAAAGTACGTTTCTAGCCATTGTGGCTATGAAGAAAGCTTTAAAATTTGACCCCAGTGCACTCTAAAGGCTCAAAAAGCAGAAGGCAAATAAATCTCATGATTTTTGGTGAGCCTGGCTCATGATTTTTGAATATTTGGGGTTAGCAATAGCAAGTTAATTCTGCCTAGCTATTTCAGTCAATATCCTCATGTAGAGAAGGCCTTAAGCCAATATAGATAAACCAGTGCAACAGTGTGAGTGGACACTCTTATTTTAGATGAATCTGTTCCTAATAAATTTAGGCTAATATGAAATAAGCTACTTTTGTATTGAAATAAATATCCACACAGCCTTTGGCACTAGTTTAACCCTATCAATGTAAATTCACACCTTAAATTATACCTGTGCATTTTTCATGTGTAGGCATGATTTTAGGAGCATAAAAAATCTACCTCTTTGTAAGTCAAAATGATTTCCTACAACTATGTTTTTCTCTTTTGTTTTCATCTGAAGTTTCTCCCTCCTCCCCCCAAAAATATATTTGAAGATGTTTTGAAGATACAAAAAGGTAAATCAAAGGTTAATATTCTTAATAATAACAGATTTTGAGTAAACTCTCAAAATATAGTTTCTTCTTAAACAAAACACACACACACACACTTTTTTATAGACAAACAATCCAGTAAAATGTAGATACAAATAGTGCATATACTCACGTGAGTTATAAAGCCAATTTTCAGGGAGACTATTTTTAATAGTTTAACTTTGACCCATGAATAATGCAGACATTCAGCATTAATGCTGCTAAAACCTTTATACCATGCCATACTGTCTTGTCTTTTATACCTGAATAAAATATACCACAAAGATGAAGGTGCCGTATTGTGGAGCTGTGTACTCCACACATTTTAATAAATAAATGTATCACATACCTTTCATAAGTTCACCTCCCTTTGGTCATGAATCCATCTCTGTGGATTTATTCCAGCATTCTAAACCTCTGAGTAGCTTCCAACAGCTGCCATTTTTAAAACATCAGAGAAATGTTTCCTTTTCCTCCCCAAATATGGAATTTTCCCACAAAAATTACACCTGCTTAAAGTCCAGGCTGAGCAAGATTTAGTCCTACAACAAAAACAGCTTTTCTATTAATAAAAATGTCATGCATTTTGAATCTTTTTGATTTCAAGTCTCTGCTGAGCTAGAAAGGGGAACTGTTTTTTATGCTTTTTACTATTGGTCTCAAGGCAACTAAAGCATCTGGATTAATAGACAGAAAAAAAATGTTTAAACTCTAAAATAATGTTAACCATTTCCCTGTAATGTGGCATTTGCAAAGTCTAGATGATGATGAGTCATGATATAATTATTTTATCAGTACTAGCTTTAGATGATCTGTACAACTCATTCTTGGGGATTTGCTGTTGTCTTCTGTCACTGGCCACTGTCAGAGACAGGACATTGGACCATAACCAAGACTAGAACTTTGGTTCCAAAATCAGACCTCTAATATTTGAGCTAAAGAAGAATTCCTTTGGTTGGCTGTAGTAGCAGGGTTTGGGTTTTTTACCTTCTCTGTCAGCCAGCTGTTAAGAGGCGGCATCATAGCAACAAACACATGCCCGTGTGCACAGACTACACTAGTGCCATTGTGCAAGGTTCAGGATCAAAGTCAACATACATCGCTTATGCATCTAAAAATGTCAAACACAGCAAATTAGTATCTTTTACTCAAAACTTTGTTATCCAGAAGACTTAGTACTAATGAGACCAAATGTAATGGACGATTTTAGAAAAGCATTCTTCTCTTTGATTTTAGTTCCCACTCAAGGCAAAGCATGCCTGAACTAAAACGTGTTGGGTTTTTTTGGTTGCATAATGTAACAAATGCTTTCATTGTTGGAGGAACTTAATTAACATCAGATAAAAATCAAGAAAATATTTCTTGCATTCTTTCAAAATGGAACAAAAATGTGCCTGCAATTGTGGGCTGAAAAGGAGCTGTCTTTCTGTTTGTTAAAGGAGGACTAAAGATGTATTGTGCAGGCTTATCTCTATCTGCCCCTTCGGTCATATAATCCTGTTAAAAACTGGGACACCAATTCAAGTTGAGGTCTTTCCAATAAAACCTCGCTATCTTACACATGATATAGTCAGTAGTTTACCATGGCTCCTTTTTATGGTTTACATAATAGAAGCATACACCAATAAACTGCTGGAGAGATCATTCAGTTTTAGCATGAAAAAATAATGATATCATGCTAGAGGAAGGGGGAAAGAAGACTACAGGAAGATGTGCCCCTTATGACATAGTCACCTGCACAAGAGATGTACCCAGAGGATATTTAGGGAAGATGAAAAAAATGGCAGTATAAATAATGCACCAGAAACCAATTTTCCAAGGTGTTATAAAGCGATGAAGTAGATAGGAAGCTGCATCTCTACTTACCTGTTTCTGCAGAGCTACAGCATAAAGCTTGTAAACGAGCTCAGAAAGAAACTGATATCATGTCTGAAATGACCTGACCATCATGGATTCTGAAGTTACTTGTTTTATATTTTCTACACAATAACTTCTGAGTATTTGATGCAATGAGACATTGCTCCCAACTGTTATACATACGCCCCTGCATTCCAAAGTGTTACAATTCCAGTGCTTAGCCGGAGTAATGGGTTAATAAAGAATTGGCAAATGGTTTATTTGTAACAAGAGGCACACAAGGAAAATGAGGGGGAGGGTATTTAAATAGTGGCATACACAAAACAAATTCTCACTAATGAATTCTGTCTTTGGTGACCGTTTCCCTGGGGATAGTGTAACCTGAACAGGATATCACAATTACAAGGTTGTTTCCCTTTCTAAGCTTGTCAGCATTTGACATGAAGAATTTCTCAAGAAGACATCTCTGTACAGCAAGTCCTTTAGCAGTTCTTCCACAGTTGTTTTATTCTTCAACGCCGTCATCTACATTTACCATAGGCAAGACTGTCTCTTTCCCTGAATGCCTGTGTAGAGGAGTAGGAAGCCATAGGGTCTATCTATCTTAAGTAATTACAAGATCCCCATTACCATAGTATATGAGTGCCTCACAATCTTGAATGTATTTATCCTCAAAACCCCTGTGAGGTAGGGCAGGGCTATTATCCCCATTATAGAGATGGGGAACTGAAGCACAGAGAGGTGAAGGGACTGATGTTTAAACGTACTTAAGAATCAGAGGGGTAGCCGTGTTAGTCTGGAGTTGCAGAAGTGACAAAGAGTCCTGTGGCACCTTAAAGACTAACTAAAATTTTAGAGCATAAGCTTTTGTGGGCTAATACCCACTTCGTCGGATGCATGCAGTGGAAGTATCCAGGGGCAGGTATAAATAGGTAGGCAAGAACCAGGTGGGAGATAACAAGGTTAGTCCAATGAGGCTGAACCAGCTTGTTATCTCTAATCAGGGAGGGTGAGGTGTTCCTCTAGCAGCTGAACTGGAGGTGTGAATAGCGAGAGAAGAGAAGCTGCTTTTGTAGTTAGCTAGCCACTCGTAATCTTTGTTCAATCCTTGATTGATTGTATCAAATTTGCAAATGAATTGCAGCTCTGTAGTCTCTCTTTGCAGTCTGCACTTGAAGTTTTTTTGCTGCAAAATGCTGACCTTTAAATCTTTTATGGTGTGTCCAGTGAGGTTGAAGTGCTCTCCTACAGGTTTTTGAATATTGCCGTTCCTGATATCTGATTTGTGACCATTTATCCTTTTTCGTAGGGACTGTCCAGTTTGGCCAATGTACATAGCAGAGGGACATTGCTGGCACATAATGGCGTATATTACATTGGTAGATGTGCAGGTGAATGAACCAGTGATGTTGTGGCTGATCTGGTTTGGTCCTGTGATGGTGTTGCTGGTGTAGATGTGTGGGCAGAGTTGGCATCGAGGTTTGTTGCGTGGATTGGTTCCTGAGTTAGAGTTATTATGGCACGGTGTGCTGTTGCTGGTGAGAATATGCTTGAGGTTGGCAGGTTGTCTGTAGGCCAGGACTGGCCTGCGTCCCAAGGCCTGTGAAAGTGAGGGGTTGTTGTCCAGGATAGGTTGAAGATCACTGATGATGCGTTGGAGAGGCTTTAACTGAGGACTGTAGGTGATAGCCAGTGGTGGTCTGTTGTTTTCTTTCTTGGTCTTGTCTTGCAGCAGCAGGCTTCTGGGTACACGTCTGGCTCTGTTGATCTGTGTCCTTATTTCCTTGTGCGGGTATTGTAGTTTTGAGAAAGCTTGGTGGAGATCTTGTAGGTGTTGGTCTCTGTCTGAGGGGTTGGAGCAAATACGATTGTACCTCAGTGCTTGGCTCTAGACAATGGATCGTGTGGAAGCTGGTGGCATGAAGGTAGGCGTAGCTGTTGGTAGGTTTTCGGTATAGGGTGGTGTTGATGTGGCCGTCATTAATTTGCACCGTGGTGTCCAGGAAGTGGTGTCCAGGAAGTGGACCCTCCCTGATTAGAGATAACAAGCTGGTTCAGTCTCATTGGACTAACCTTGTTATCTCCCACCTGGTTCTTGCCTGCCTATTTATATCTGCCCCTGGATTCTTCCACTGCATGCATCCGACAAAGTGGGTATTAGCCCACAAAAGCTTACGCTCTAAAATTTTAGTTAGTTTTTAAGGTGCCACAGGACTCTTTGTCACTAAAGGTACTTAGGCACCTAAAGATGCAGCTAGATATCTAAATACCTTTTAAAATTTGGCCCAGACTGACTTGCCCAATGTCACACAGGAAGTTAATAACAAAACAGGGACTTGAACTCAGGTCTGACTTGTCATAGACACATGTTCTAACCACTAGAAAATATTTCCTCCACACTTTAGACCCCTGCAGGGGCTACCTACATTTCTGGTTAGAGCATAGGCTGTATGGGGGTCATTTACTCCCTATCCTGCACAGGTCGTGTAACTGTGCCGTAATGGGTCACAAATGAGAATGCCACATTCAGGACGAACTGCTGAGTAATAGGGCAAACACAACCCAAAACTGGTGGTTATTCTTTTATAAAATATACCAAACCAGACACAAAAGTAAACTCCTGTTTCACCTCACTGGTTAATAAGAAAACATAAAGGCAGTTTCCTCAGGCATTCCAGTGCTTATATCACCACCAAAAACACTGGATTCAGAGATGAGTGGTTCTTTACAACCAGATTACAACATAATCATAAAATAATAGGTTCTTCTGATCCCAAACGACCAGCCACATACCTAGGTCAATATATAACTTAGATCTTCCCCGTAAATCACACTGGTGCCAGTCCTTTAGTATCTAAAATCTAAAAGCTGATTGAAAGAAAGGAAGAAAGAAAGAAAGAAAGAAAGTTAAAATTGGTTAAAGGAATCAGTTACATACAGTAATGGCAAAGTTCTTGGTTCAGGCTTGTAGCAGTGATGGAATAAACTGCTGGCTCAGGTCAAGTCACTGGAATACATCCGCAGCTTGAATGGATCATTCAATCCTTTGTTCAGAGCTTCAGTTTGTAGCAAAGTTCCTCCAGAGGTAAGAAGCAGGATTGAAGATAAAATGGAGATGTTTCCAGGGCCTTTTATAGCTTTTGCCATGTGGAGGGCATCCCATTGTTCTTACTATGGAAAATTACAGCAACAAGATGGAGGTTGGAGTCACATGGACAAGTCACATTTTCATGCCCAATTTCCCTCAGTCACTTCAGGAAGCTATTACCTACACTTTAAACAGCATGTTTACATGACAGTCCACTCAGTGTAGATGGGTGTGTCCCATGGTCCATTGTCAACCAAGTGTTTCTTGATGAGCCAGTTAATTTGAATAGTCCCTCCAAGATGTGCTGGACATTACCTTGTGGGCATTACCCCAGGAGAAAACATTTGAAATCCAAGTACAGAGCCAATACTTGTAACTTCACATACAAAAATGATACATGCATCCAGATAGCATAATCATAACTGGAAAATCACAAACTTTTCATAGACATATCACTCAACAACCTTTGTACAATATTTGCTGCAAATATGTCATTTGGTTGCATAACAGTGGTTGCAACAATGATCTGTGTGGTCATATTTTAATCAGATAACATCACAGGTGGGCAGATAGAGGTAAAGAATGAGTGGCTCTCACCAGCCCCAATATGCTGGCCAGCCGAGATGAGCTGACTTGGAAGAGGAACTAATCCACTAGCAACTTGGAGCAAGGAGGAAGTCAGGAATGAATTGTGACTCAGTCGCTCTTCCCTCCCAGGTCTGCTCCTTAAGCAGTGGAGCTATACTGAGGGGAGATGTAAAAAATAAAATCATATCAATATTAGTGCAGGATGCTTAGATGTGGGGAGACTCTTCTGCTGAGTTGCCCTCCATTGCCCCAGCTAGAATACTGGGGCCTGAGTGCTCAGCAAGGGTGTGGACTGTGAACTCACAAAAAATGTTTGAGAGATAAAGACAGGCCATAAATCAACATGCACCGTGATAAACACATTTCATATCCCTTGTGAAGTACCCTTGGATTTCCCACAAGATTTTGTGATGAGCCATGGCCTCGTAAGTGATGACTCATATGACATAATGATGGCTTGTGAGCATTAGACCAGTGTATAGTGCACCACTCCCCTCACAACATCTGTGGGGAAAATAATGGCGCTGTACAGCATTTCTCTCCCTGCCTCAAAATCAACTCTATCTGTTGAAAGCTGTAATACACTTAATTGCGTGCCCTTGGGCACCATTTTATCATTACGTAAGCACAAGCAAGCAATGCTTTGTGATCTGTTTTGGGCCACCAAGGATACCAATCTGTGCCCAAAGGATATATGGTAGCACTCTGTACACAATTCATTACCTGTGGAAAAGTTGATGTTAGAGTCAGGAAGTTCAATTTCAAAGGAGAGTGCTCCATCATTATGCTAAAGAGGAAGATCTGCTTACATGTGCCATTAAGGCTTTAGTGATACTAACCACAGACTATTTTATATTTGTTATGTAAGTGAATGAATTATCACCCCCCAAGGAACTGGAACTACATTTAAAAAAAGAAAGTATTTCATATTTCTGCTCTGAAATACTATGTTTTCTTTGTAAAAACGAGACGAGATTATCTCAAATCCCATATTATTCTATACAATTTTTATGAAATTATGATTACTTGTGTTTATTTTGGTAGCACCTAGGAACTACAATCATGGATCAAGGCCTCAATGTACTATGTGTTGTATAGACAAATAAAGAATGCAATCCCTGTCTCAGAGAGCCTAGGAGTCAAATATGACATAAGAGATAGTGGCAGATTTTGAGGCCTACCAGGAATCCACTGAGTTCTTACAGCTTCCCTTTAATATAAGTGGGACTTGGTCTTCAATCATTTTAACTGGATGTGGGAGATGTATGGAGATCACTTAACTGAAAACTCATTCTGTATTTCTGCAGAAAGATCCCCTATCAAATGAGAGTCGCTGAACAGATTCCTGTGATGCTAAACAATCTCATCCACTTTTGTTTGAGAGCAAAACAGTTCAATATATATTGTATCTATCTTAGAACTGCATTTGTCACCCATCACTATAGTGTTGGGGTGCCTTCCACACAAAATCACCAGCTAGAGTAAAGTTCCTACTGAGTCTTTGGCACTTCTTCATTTATGGGGCCAGGACTCTGTGTGAAGTAGTGTTTTTGTTTGTTTGTTTGTTTGTTTTCAGGGAGGGAGGCTTTCATGGTGTTCTCAAAGAGGAAGGCTTTTGCAACCTTGCTTAAAGATACCAGACTCGGGATTCATCTGCTCTCTGGAAAACTGGTCACCAGCCATCACCTCTTACGTAAGAGTACTTGTCCTCAGCTTTCATATGCTTTTTCCTGAACTTTGTGATCTGCATTGTCCCAAAGGAATGCAGCTGTTGCAGTGGTAGATAGATCTAAATTCAGTCTTTGACATAGCTAATCTTGATCCATTAATTGATGTGTAGTAGGAGAAAGAGGTGACAACACACCCACTATTATTTCTTTCCACAGAGGTACTGACTAATAGCAATATTCTAGTCTACTGTGGAAATTGCTTTTTAAAAAAGAACAGAAAAAGTCAGAAAATCTCAGATACAAAATATTTTAATGGATACTTCCTCCTGGAAATACTTCAAGTAAAAAATTTCTTCAGACATCCAGGTTTATTTGCTTACAGTTCAAAACAGTGTAAAGCTCCCATTGTGCAATGAGCTGCTATAAGCAAGCCCCTGCATCTGGGTAAGGCCCCTGAAGCCAAAGTAAGCCCGACACACACATACAGTTTTGGGACTCAGTTTCCTTCCTGCTTCCTAAGGTTTAGAGACTGCAAAAAAGATCATGATGTGCAGTGGAAGCTGGTGATATATGAAAAGAGGACATGTGAAGGTCAGTTTTAATTTTTACTGTAGTGACTCAAAATAAGATAGGAAAAACAGACCCTAAATAGCCTCCAAAGCTGATGGCCAAGGAGTAGGTATGAAAGGATGTGTGTGCATATTTCTCAGTTTCTCTCTAATTTCCTGGAGAAGGATGGTGTCCTATGAACATGGGTTCCAGTCACCTTTGTAAGCCTTTTCTGTAGCACACTTTTTCCACTTCTAAAAAATATTTTCCTTACAATAGTTTCGTTCCCTGACACTAGTTCAGACTACAGATAGTGCACTCAACTCTCATCTCAATTTGTCCATTTCTAACTCACATATTATTCTTCACCTGTTGCTCCTGATAAAGAAATTGATTATCAAATTCCCATCCTCTTGCTATGTAGGATTTGATCCTGAAAACCTGTATTTACGGGTATGAAAATTTCAGTTGAAGCCAGTGACACTACTCATGTGAGCAAGGATTTGTGGGATTATGCTCTTAAATTTGCAAATCACAGATGAGACCCCTCTGCCCATCTCCCTCCACCACTGGGTGAAGCAATGAACTTACTACAGTACGATAGCTTTAAAATTCCACCTGTTGTGTAGGAAGAAGTCTCTCTTCTGGGAATGCTATCAATGTTAATCAATGCAATTCACCACATAGGGCAGGATATCCTCTGAAAGTCAGGTGGAATTTTAAATTTCCAGGACTGTGCCTATATAACTATTTGCGTACACGGTTCAACGGGGAGTGAGAGGTTATGGTTAGAGTCAGACTCCTTTGAGGACATAAGTCTCCAAATCACCACAATATATGTAAGAATTTAATACCTAGGGAAGGAACATGGTGATGTTATTGTGGGATAAAGGCTTTATGCTCATGACTTTGGGATGGTTACATTGCTACATCTGTGGTACCTATGTGGGGAGGGGATTTTTCAAAGGCACAAATAATAGTTAAGTGCCTGATTCACATCGACTTTTGATGGGAGTTAGGTGCCTCACTACTATTTTTGCCTTTGAAAATTGCCTACTGTATTCATATGCCATGTCCATCCCAATAGCATCTGGGCACCGAGGCCTAACTGTGAAAGAGTGACTAGAGATTCTAGGTGCCTCAGAATTTTAAGTGCCTCATCTTCAGGAGTCGGTGCCTAGCACTTTCTGAAAAATCAGGTCCCTTTAAGGTCATTCCACAAAAAAAGTGAGTCTCTCAAAATCATGAATCACTTTTGAAAATATAGGACCTACGTTTTAGTACAAAAAAGCTGACTTTAAAGCCTTAAACTTGATTGTACAAGCTTCAGACATAATTTAGAAATATTTCCATATGGATGCATTCATTAAAAGACAGGCGCATCACAACCAATAGCTGTATTTGTTTATCTCTGGTAACTTTAAGGATTCCTTCCAAAATTATGTGATCGTCATATAAAGTTCATGTCCTGCAAAACTTTCTGACCACACTATTCATAATGTTAATGATCAATAATAGTTAGAAGGGGGACAGTTGCAGCTATCAACTTAACCAGAGAGTTTTGTTCAAAGTACAAAAGAAATCAATACAGTTTATGGTGAGTTCATGTCTTAATAGTCAAAGGGCAGCAACTAATATTGTCATTAAAGACATTCTGGCCTTTATTCATTTATGTTTCGCCTCAAAGAAAAATCTTTGTGAGCAATAATCATATGGGAACACCTCTATGCTCATTTGCTTTTCAAATATATCTAAATTATTCAGTTTGTCTAATGAATTTATCTTGTACAAAGATCTTAAATATTGGTCCTTTCCCTGCAGCCTTTACTCAGATACATTCCCTTCGACTTCAATGTCAGTTTAGAGTGAGCGAGAACTTACATTGCCTACAGGCAGACTTCTAAAAGTTAATCTGTATCTTGGTTGGCAAACTAGCTGATGATGAAGTGGGTTCTAGCTCATGAAAGCTTATGCCCAAATAAATTTGTTAGTCTCTAAGGTGCCACAAGTACTCCTCGTTCTTTTAGCTGAAAATAATGTAAGTACTTAGTTTGGAAGAGTTACTCTTCGGTATCTCAGATCGTTTGCATACTGATCTTTGGAACTTTTCTTCTTATTTACTGGAAGAGATTTTCAGAGACACATGCTTTTGATGCTGACTTCCTATTAAAAATAAAGGGAATTGAGCATCTAAATCTGTTAGGTAGGTTTATAATTCTCAGTCTCTGTAAATAGAACTTGGAAGTCCTACCATAGTGATGATATCTAGAGCTGTCAGAACCACAGCTGCCAAATTTCATATGGTAAATAAGCACCCCGACTTTCACAATAAGCCAAAAAATCAAGCTAATCCCATTTCAAAACAAGGCCAAAGCAAGCCAGTCCCTAAGAATCCCAACACTCAATGTGACTAGATTCCCCTGGTGTGCAGTCTGGGACTGTGGTGGGCCTGCTGTGCACCCCTGGCTCTGTCCCCATCTCTTGCCTCTGCTTATCCCCCCACTTACCCCTGCTTGCCAGGAGATGATCAAGAAAAAAAAAAAGAAGAAGAAGCAACAAGCTGCTACAAGCCAAACAACAAGGTACAAGCCAAAAACTAGCCAACAAGTAACTCACAAGCCAATTAAGCCAAAAACAATTCAGAGTGGTGGCAGAAGATAGAGCATTTGACTAGTAGTCAGGAGCTGTGGGTTCTAATCTCACCTCTGATAATGAACTACTCTGTGATTTTGAGCAAGTCACTTTAGGCCTCTGTTTCACCTCCTTCTCTTTGTCTCTCATCTATTAGAGTTTAAGTGCTTTGGAGCAGGAACTGTGTCTTGCTATGTGTTTTCACAGTGCCTAGCACAATGGTGCCCCATCTTTCTACTGTAATATATAGTAATAATACAAGAGTGATAGATATAATATAATTTGGTAGTAACCCAAGTTCCAGTTTAAATACAAGTACTATCCTCTTTCTCTCAACTTTCCTTTCCTCATTCTGTCTCCTTTGAGGCTCCCTCCTCCATTCCTTTCTTTCTTTACACCCCTCCCTTTGAGTTGACTCCTCAGTGATTCCTCTATCTCTCCCATTGCACCTTGTCCTTCTCCCCATCCAGCAATTCATCTACATGACCCTGAGAGACAAAATTCCAGTCCTCTGCATCTGCCTTTCTATCCGACACTGGACTCAAGGCATATACCCGTGGACTGACATTCCATGCTACTTTGGATATTCATGCAATAGGCTCACCAGCGGCTGATCACAATGGCCCAGAGAGTGCAGGAAGGAAGGCCAGACCACTGCCCTTTTCATGGCTAAGGAGTAGTGTTTGACTCTAAATGCATAGGGGAGGGGTGGGCAAACTACGGCCTGCAGGTCACATGTGGCCTGCTGGCCATTTTTATCCTGCCCACGAAAGGCCGGGGGAGCGGTGCCAGTGGCCCCGTGCTCCCCACCCAGGGACTGGGCTGAGCGCAGCGTGCTCGGGGGCCACACGGAGAGCCGCCAGCCGCAAGGCCCCGCGCTCCCGCTGGGGGTGCAGGACCAAGAGCGGCTAGCCACAGGGCCCCGTGTTCCCCGCCTGGGGTGCCAGGCCGAGCGCGGGGAGCCACGGGGCCCCACGCCTGGCTGAGCATGGAAAGCAAGAACGGGGGTGGGAGGGGGCTTAGGTGGTGAGGTCCCGGGGGTGGTGGTTAGGGTGGGTGGGAGGTCTGGAGGGGCAGTTAGGGAGCAAAGAGCAGGGGGGCTTAGATAGGGTGGGGTACCAGGGATGGTGGTTAGGGTAGGTGGGTCTTGGGAGGGGCCAGTCAGGGAACAAAGAGCAGGAGGGCTTAGATAGCGGGTGGCGCTCAGGGGGGCAGTTAGAGTGTGGGGTCTCCCGAGGGGCAATCGGGGACAAGGAAGGGAAGGGGATGGGCCAGGAGTTCTGAGGGGGGCAATCGGGGGCAGGAAGTGGGTGGTGGTCAGATAGGGGGCAGGGCCAGGCTGTTTGGGGAGGCACAGCCTTCCCTACCCGGCCCTCCACACAATTTCAAACCCCAATGTGGCCCTCGGGCCAAAATGTTTGCCCACCCCTGGCACAGGGGCAGATTGTGGCAGTTTGCTGCAAGGCTGAATAAATACAGTGCAGAGCTGTAGTGACCCTGAGGGATATAGTTTATACCCTCTCAACAGATTGTGCAGCATACTCCCCTCCCTTGTATCAGTCCAGTCCATTGGCTGCTGCAGAGAAGGGGCTGTTCCTCCTACCCTTTTGAGGTGAATTGCTCTCCTGAGCTCAAGAGTTGATCTTTTTCCTTGCCCTTTTGTGGGAAACACAGGTGAAGGAGGTTCTTTGGGACTTGTGACCCTAAACACATCCTCAAAGGATTCAAGAATGATCTTTTCTTTAATGTCCTGCTTAGGCCAGGTCCCCAGCAAATGCAAACTGGCATAGCTCCTTTGACGTGAGCTCAGTACTCCATCTATCAGACAAAGAACGTGAAATTCAAACTGCTGAAGCTGTGTGCAGCACCAGGCATAGCTCAAGTAGTCAGCTATATTTAGCTAGATCTAAATGATTTAATACTGAGATCTACCCAATCAGAACTTTTTACATGTTCAATCACTCAGATGATATTTAATGGAAATCATAGTTATACACCCTGCATATTTCATGTACTTTCATTGTTAAAAGTCCAATTAAATGCTAAGTGTTCAGAAGTGGAGATGGATGTGACCATTTCATCATCAAGTGAATCAGCTGCCAATGCTAATGTATTAGTGTCCATTAACTTGTGTTAACCTGCCATATTACATCAGTATTCTGAATGCCATAAAAATGCCCTGGCATGGTGATTCAAAATGTTTTAAAGTGTGTGGAAAGGGAAAATGTATAGACTGTTCATTGGTCATGTTGCCCAATCTTTAGATGATGTATTAATTATATTGATTGCTTAAGAATCCCCAGTTATTACCCTGAGACTTGGCAGGTTCTTGTCCCAAGATCAGGCCCAGTATTACTCAAATTATTATACAGTGGGAATCCTGATGTGCACATTGCAACACTCACACTGTAGGAACTCTTTTATATTTACAAATATAGTTTATTAATGTCTATAGTTAGCTCAGCCACAAACACTCCAACTTAGTAAAGAAGCTAGAGATACTACAGAATGTACATCTGCACATCCATATACTCAAACCATCCCTTGCAGAACAACCTGAAGTGTTAGCCATCATCTTCCTTATCACCATCACCTTCCCCGTCATCACCAATGGCCATCACCTTGGCACCTGCCCAGGACAATATCTCCTTCACCTACCACCCCTAGGCTGAAATGCAACTTTTATAATATGTTACACAGACATTACCATGTTTGATACATATTCAGTAGGGGATTTTTCCCCTTTTCCTTATTTGTATTTTCTCACCTTACTAATGTTGGAGTATCTTTTCCTACAGGTTAGTATATCAATGATCTCAACTTATCATCATATACGTCAATTTGTTACCCTGGCCCTTTTGTGGTTAGGTATCTATGGATGTATCTCATGTACCTGTTATGTACAGCAGTTCATTGCCAGGATACTTCTGTGGTTGAAACATGTACCTGTTGTCAGAATTTCCCCATAAACTCTATTTTCAGCTTCCACTGGCCCATTTATCTGTTCAAAGGTCATAGGCCTCAAGCCTTATGCTAACTTGCTGAAGCTAATGTCTTACACAATACAGGCCTGTAGGTTTCTTGCATTACTTCTGAATATAATGCAAAACAATGAATATAACAAAGGCAAGCTAGCCCATTGGGCTACAGTCATAAAAGGTGTTATACAGCAGGGATTCCCAAGCTATCTTTTCCATTTAATAATTTTATGGGGATATTAAGATGAGGACCATAGACCACAGGATAAGGACCCCAAGTCTGGGGACAAACAACAAGATAGGAGAACCGCTGGCAGTGGGGATGGAAACATCTAGGCAGCTTGAGGGGTTCCTGTGTTTGCCATTTAGGATAAGACACTCCAACATTCCCAGACTCATTGTCAGAGGGAATAGTAACTGGATACACTTTCAAAGCTGAACCAGGGAACAAGCAAACACCAGTGTATTCTTTAATCTGCATTAGGTGAAGAACATTCTCCAGTGCACACGTGGTCTACTGCATCATGAAAAACTCACTGCAGAAAGACATGAAAATCTCCTGGACACCTCAACATGCTCTGAACTAAAGTTGGAGCTTGAAACAGGCCATCTATGCCCACACAAGTTTTGAAAATTCTGATCAGGCTATCCAGTCCTGCTCCCTTTAACATCATGAGAAAAACAGGAGTAATTTCATTTGATGACTACATAATTTCTTCAAATATAGTCAGTACATGACTTTTCAAGATTTATCCACACAGGAAATTTGAAGAGGTTGTTTCAAGCTGCTTTTTTGGTAGAGGGAGACAAAACTACATCAGAAGGTCAAATTTCAAATCAGTATTTTTTCAAGGGCCTGTAAGTCAAAAGCAGATAGAAAAATTTTCTTCAAACTTTGCAGGAAAAAAAATTCCTTTTCCTTCAGAGTAAATATGACAATTTTCAGGACACACTAGTTTACCAAACCGAACTTTTAGGGGTGATTTTTTTTAATGGAAGAGGAATAAAACATTAAATATGGTAAGGTTACTGCCTTACTATAAAAGATTATCTGCAAAACCAACCTAAGTTGTTGATTCTGCAACAAAAGAACAAAAGAATTCAGAAATGTTGCTATGAGGGTGCTTCACAATGATCTGGGACCTGAAGGAACATTTTAATCAAAATTTATGTTTATTGTGCCAAAATCTCAAAGGTTATCAGCAAGAAATGCAGATTCAGGACATATGCATATTGTAGATAGAAAAAAACTTTTTTAAAAGTCAGCCCCTCTTGAAAACAGTGCAGTTATAAGTCAGTAATGTTGGTGTGTATCATTTGCTGTCTTGGCAGTGACTAATAAAAACATTAGAAACATTCTGGATGTGACTACTCATTTTAATTGCTATAGACAAGTGTTCAGGACATGCAGCTTATCTTATTTTGAAGAGCGCTCTCAGTAATAGTTCTCTGTCTGTTCATATTCACTCTGAGTACCATCACAACTTTGAAAGTCAGTTACTGAAAGGAGTGCTCAGTATGGCTGGAATTAATAAATCCTGAATGATACCTTGAAGGTAGCCTGTAACCAAATAGGTTTAAATCAAATTCTTAAATATGCAGATCTGCATCCTAAGCAGAAGTCCAAATGGAATAAGCATGTTTCTTGTCTTGTATACCCTACAATGCCACAAATAACAGTTAAAATCACTCCATATTTTTCTTATGTATAGTGGAGAATGCAGACTACCTATAAATTTATGCTCTTGGGTGCTCAGAAGATGGTAAGAAAGGCTAGGATACAACTCCATTCTGTGCTAGTCTCAGGAATCCCCTATGGAGTCATTGTCCATGTTAAATTCTTGACTTCTTTTGAGGCTCTCAATCTGGATCTCAACTGGAATATTACCACACTAAGAATGTCAGAATTGGAGACATAATCACTACAGATTTATGGACCCAGGAATCATCTGGTGAGTGCCACTCAAACTCTGCATTCATACTGTAGCAGTGCCACCAAAGATAATGGCTACTGCATCATATATATATGAAGCATAATCCACTATGTGAGATAGCTCATTAAGTTCCTTCACGCTATAGAAGATATGCCGGGGATGATAGATCAAAACCTGGCAACTTCATCCACTCTGTCAAAGGTGTAAAACTCCTGAGTGAGCAGCAGCAAGAAAAAATAACTTATAATATTGCCTCAAGGAGGAAGTTCCATCTCATTGGAGCATCTTCTTGAATAGCAAAAAATGCTGTGTGAGTATGGACACATGGACAAAATACAGATGCTGTAGTGATAACCACTCACTGTAAATGAATAGCCAGTCTGATTGCCATTCACTAAGCACATTTAATTTTGCTTTCCATGACTATTCTATCATGTGAACTTAACATTTATGTAATAAAACATAGCTGCACAAACCTTCATGGCAATTGTAAGTGGTGAACATAAAAATGGTCATGCAGAGTCAGACCAATGATCCATTTAGCCCAGTATCCTGTCTTCTGACAGTGCTAGTGCCAGGTGCTTCAGAAGGAATGAATAGAAAAGAGCAATTATTGAGTTCATCCATCTCCTTTACATTGGAGTGTTTACAGTACACATTCCACTGAACTATATTGTTTGTCTGTTATGACACAACCTTAATATGTTTAATGTAATTTTCCTGTGTTTATTTGACATTATGTAATAGGATTGGGGTGGGGGAAATCAAACCTTCAGTTTTATTATGTGAGTACAGTATACAGAGTGTATATGCAATGTGACAAATCTTTTGCTTTCTATTTTCTCACAGAATAGCAAAAATGTGATTCTTTGCTGGTTTCTCGAGCAGTAAGATTCTTCCCTCCTCCTAACTGTAAGCTTTCCTTTTAGCATGACAGCGCCCACATCTGAGAACATAAAAACCTAGGTTCTCACCTGACTACTTAATTCCCCCTGTGAACCATTCTTATTGTGTGGTTAATGGGTGTATAGTAAGATAGAACAGGAGCATGATTTTCTCTAGCTATGTGATTCTGTCTAAGTTCCCCTTGAAATTCATCTGGATATGGTATTCTTTACTTCCTGTCCTAAACTGTTATACAGTTTATTACATTTCACATGCCACATTTCAACTCAGAGGTGGCTGCATTTCAGCCTGGGTTAAGGTGAGGAGCCATTTTGTATAAAATTCAAACATTTCTATTTAGAAACGTACACCTGAAAGTGAAACATGCACCATGGTGTAATATGCTTTTCAGTATGTGGGATATATGATTCTGGATAGAAGGTTTGAAATATGTCCTCAATTAATCCTCATACTGATTTCGAGCTCCAAAAGTCTCGATAAATTCTGCATGCCACTTTTTACCACTACACACCCTATTCTGCCAACTTAACTCAGCTTGAGTAGTACAATAGCTTATTCCAAATGCATTTGGAAACAAAAATATATGACCGTGTTTAAGGAAATACATTTTTATGGAGCTCTAATAATGGCATAATACAGATCACTCTACCAAAACAAATTAGCTTAAAGCTCTGGGTTTTTTTCTTTTTTAAGAGAGAAATGTGTTTGGATTATTTTTCCCATATCCATTGAATTTATAGAGATCAAATTTTTAAAGTAATACTCTGAAAACGTAAATTTTTACAAGCAATTTTGCATGCAAAAACCTGTTAGTGAACCACTGGATGTCTTAGCATGTGCAAAAGGTGCAAGTGTCATTTTTGATTCAGAATTTATGAGAGATTCATAATACGAGACAGATCCTCAACTGGTGTAAATGGGTGTAATTCCTATAAAGTCAATGGAGCTATGCTGATTTACACCAGTGGAAGATCTGGCCCATATATATGTGCATCCGGATATATAGGGTTATGATAGACGTCTTTGGTAGGATCCTAATTTAGACTGTTAGCAAAATGTAGCTTGGGCTCATTTACGTTTACTTGAATATTTCATATTAGATCATCTCATGGAATTCAATCTTTGTCACTGGTATTGTCAGGGCTGGTGCAACCACTAGGCCACCTAGGCGGTTGCCTAGGGCAGCACAATTTGCAGGTGGCATTTTGCCGCCCTCCGTTGCATTTTGGTGGCAGCTCCTCCCCTCCACAGCGGCATTTTAGAGGAGACTCCTCGTCTCCTCTTTGGCAGCATTTCAGCAGCGAATCCTCTTCTGCTCTTCGATCCTCGGTGGCATTTCAGCAGAAGCTCCTCCCCTCCTCGGCGGCATTTTGGCGGCGACTCCTCCTGTACTCTTCCACTTCTGTTCTGTCCTTGGCGGCAGGGAATTTTTTTTGGCTTTGCCATCTAGGGCGGCAAAAAAGTTGATGCTGGCACTGGGTATTGTATTATTTAATGCAGTCATGTGAATATTTTGACAGATAATGACAATATTTATTACCAATGAAGTCACTTAATAGAAATACTTGTAGCTACAGAGAACTAAATCTCATTCATGGCAGTCAGGGCTTTGAAACTAATTGTGTCTGACTAATGTAGCTGAAATTTGTTACTCTTCTAAGCTATATTTGTGAATTGTATGAAGCCTATTGTTATGTTTAATGGCATGACTTTTAAGGATGTGTGGCTGTGTAAAAATACCTGCCATGGACAGCGTGTCTTCCCTAGTGCTTAATACTAAGCAATGGAGGGAAAATGTAAATAGGATGTGAAATCTGGACTAAATACCTTTTGGAGCAGAGCTGATCATACCGTTAGTTAGAAGCAACGAGTATGACACTTTTTTTTGCTCACAAGTTGTTAACTTGTTTTGGTTCAGTACTGTACAGGAATATTTCTGATTTTATAACATTTGTTTAGCTCACACAAGAAGTTATGGATTTGAAGCCAATGTTACGGAGTGAAATTCTATGGCCTGTGTTATGCAGGTGAAGCTATCTGATCACAATGGCCCTTTCTGGCTTTGAAATCTATGACTTAGCCATCAAGCAAATGTATTGGTAGGGTGACCAGATGGCAAGTGTAAAAAATCAGGATGGGGTGGTGGGTAATAGGTGCCTATATAAGAAAAAGACCCCAAAACTGGGACATCTGGCCACCCTATGTATTGGTCAGGGTGCCCAATGTACTCCCACCCTAACCTAGGGGGCAAGGAGGGGTGGGATCTGAGGCAGATTGCTGGCTGGAGATAAACTGGGAGGGTGAGGGAATACTGAACCCTTGAGTAGATTTTAGCAGATTACTCCTCTTATGTTCACAGCATATGCACAGAGATATTAGATTAAAAAGATAAATACTCTTGCTGGAAGGTTGTGATATAACACTACTTTATTTCTTACAACAGAAAATAATAAAAAAATCTGGGCATGATAAAAAAATCAAGTACAAAGAAAACACAAACTATATTTTAATCTGAAAAGTAAAGCAGTGAAACAAAACTACTGTGGAGGAGAACTGGAGAGTGCTCACGGGTAGGGGAATGAAGTTCCTGGTTCTGCTGCAGGCACATTGTTCTCTATGCCCCTCTCTGTCATCCCCGCCATCAATTCTTTCATCCACCTTACAGCCTATCCTTTGTTTGTCCTTTTAGCTAATCACTTCCTTTCTTTCCTTCCCTCCCACCTTAATATGTGTCATGTATGTAATGAAATAAATTGTAAAATAAACAAAACTCCACCCAAAAGTCATATAAACACTGCCAATCAACAACAAAAAGCACAGAACTTGTACTTTTGATGACCACCCCTTTGTTTGCTCTGTTTTTATATTGTGTCCCATTCCCCAGCCCTGTATCTGTGTCATCTAGTCGGACTGTAAGCTCTTTGGAAGAGGGGCTGTCTCTTATTTTGTGTGTGTACAGTGCCAATCTCTGTCTGGACTTCTGGACTGCCTGAACACAAATAAAGCTAACAACAACAATCTCCTTCAGGGTCCACTCCCCTCTTGCGGGGCTCTCCTCTCCTTGGCCCTGGAGGCTCTCAAGGAAGCTGGCTGCACTCCCTGCCAACTGCTGTCTCTCCTGCAGCTCCCCTCTGGCTGTATGCTGCAGCTGTGGTTTGTAGGGAGGAAAACAGCTTTCCCAATCACCACTTGGAGGTGGATCTGTAGTAGCCACAAGTGAGACTAAAATAATGAGGAGTACTTGTGGCACCTTTGACTAACCAATGTATTGGATATAAGCTTTTGTGGGATAAAACCCACTTCATCAGATGCATGGAGTAGAAAATACAATAGGCAGATATATATACACAGCACATTAAAAGATGGGAGTTGCCTTATCAAGTGTGTGTGTGGGGGGTCCAGTGCTAACGAGACAATTCAATTAAAGTGGAAGCGGGCTATTCTCAACAGGAGGAAAAATCACTTTTGTAGTGGGAATGAGGCCAATGTTATCAGCGTGGCCCATTTCAAATAGTTTGAAAACTCATTGTTTTTGCTGATACAGACTAACATGGCTACCACTCTGAAACCTGTCACCAAGTGAGCCTAAGTTACTCAGGTGCAGCCATGATTCAGTATACCTCAGCTAAACTGCCTTTCTTAGGTACTCCAGATGACAGTGGTATTGTCCCCTGCAATCTCCTGAGGGCCTAAATGGAGATTAGTTGCAATCCTGTGTCCCTTCCTCCTTCTCTATATTCCTCTTTCTGCCCCTTCCTCATCTCTCTTTTGCCTCCTCCCTAATCTCTCCTTAATTCCTTCCCCCTCATTATCTTCCACTCCACTCTCTCTTCTCTCCCTTTCTCCTGCCTTGCTTTTTCTTCCCTCATACGAATCGCATAAACAAACATTTTCAGATGGATACTGTGCTATGTGCATGGAACAAATTCTATTTCATCATATAATAAATATGGCTGTGACATCTACATTTATTTTTCCATTGACCATTTTTTTTTTCACATGAAACACATCCTGTGCACAGGATGGTCCAGTGATCAGAATTAAGGAGTCGGGAGACCCACATGCTATTCCCTGCTTCTCCAGAATTGCTGTCTGACCTTGCCAAATCTCAGTCTCTCTGTGCTTCAGTTCCCCATCTGTAAAATGGGCATAAGGTAATAGTACTTCCCTTTCTCACTGGGGTTGGGATTAATATATTGAAGATTGTGAGGTGTGAAGATACTCTGATAATGGTGACTATACAAGTGCCTTAGATTTACACATACAACAAATTCAAAGATATAAGAACATAGCATTTCCGAATCAGTGACATGCAAATAATTTATTTTCCCATCTCTTACCATAACTCTCATACAATTAAGCGGTAAGATTTTTGTTCTGAGATTGTACAGTGCCTAGCACAATCAGGCTCTAATCTCTGACTGAGCCCTCTCGGTGCTACCACAATGCAAATAGGAAATAAGAACTGTAATCAATAAAGTGTCAAGATTAAGGAATGCAAAATAAATGTCTACAATTATTGTAGTTTAAATTTAATCTTACTGATCTTTTGTAACCGTTAATATTTTTGCTGTGCTATCCCTCTGCTTGGAATTACCGTGGAAAGCTCTTCTCAGGGAAGACTGCAACATTTCATATAACAAAATATATTTTATTTGTATTTCATATTAAAAAAGGGAGCACAAAGCTATTGGAAGACATTAGCGAAACAGTGAAAGTAAATCAGACTATCGGTTGCCATATCATCTTTCTTTGTCTTCATTTTTACACTCCTCACTTTACTTATTTTCTTGATAAAGTTTACCTACATGGCACATAAATTTAGAAATGGGAGTGCTTCACATAATGAATACACTCCTCCTCCCTCCCCTTTTTCTATTTCAGATGATAAACCTAGCTATTTTGGAGATGTGCATAAATTTTGTATTATAGCATGAGAAGCAATTAATCCCATTAATAAGCAATAATTCATATAATTCAGACCATGGGTTGTCACTATGAATGACTTCATTAGCTAGCTTTTTACCCTAGGCTAAAAAGCCAGCTTCATTAATTCTGTAGAAGGCTTTTTTTTCCCCCAGCAGAAAAAAAACAACAGTCAAAGCCTTTTAAAGGAATATTCTCTCATGCAGTAATATCATCCCCCCAAAACTCCAAATATCGAGTTCCCACAAATGTTAAAATTATTTACAAGATCAAATATTTGATCACATTTGTGCATGTAATTAATATCCCCAGAATGCTGTTGGTTATGAATAATGAGTTTTCAACCTAAAAGATCCCAGCTAGGTCTGGGCTTCATAAAGAGCATATCATACTCACACTGATCTGAATATACTTATTACAAATCATTTTAATGATGAATTAACATTTAATTAGATCTGTACTGAACTCTTCAAATACAATACAAAGCAAGGTGGATTTTATAATAGGAACTGCAGGGGCCACTGGAGCCAAGAGGTTCCCTGCAATATTTTTATGTTTTCTGAGTTGTGACATTATCACATACTTTACCGAACACCATCATTAATATGTGACATCACAGGAATTAGAATAGAATAGGGGAGAATATGGCTCTCTCTTGTTTTAAGTACTAAGGTTCCTATTCTGCACCTTGAACTATTTGCTTTACTTCAGTGGGGTTCCATGTGGGCTCATCAGTTTGTCCATGTGTTGTAAAATGCAAGACTGGGGCCTCACTGATGTAACATCCAAAAGCCAGATTCTGCTCCCCTTATTCATGTAATTAGATCAAGATATTTATTCTTATTGGGTAGCAGTTTCTGCGGCAAACAGTCAATGAATTCATCAAGTAAGCTACTACTCTACATGTGTAACAGTGACTGGGATCTTGCCTTAAATGGTGTATAATTGAATATTGCCCAACAAATAACATACATTATTTTGCAACATAGCCAGAAAAGAAGCTTTCCATGAAAATTGTTGCCTTGGAAGACATAACTGAAGCCTTGTACCTTCCCTTGTAGGTACACTTTATGGTGTTTACAAAATTGTGAACAAATTATGAGCAAGACAAAATTATTATTAGAACAATATGGTTAAATAGCTATAGAAAGCCAAAAATATTTGAAAAAAGATTTATTTTTCTTTACTGTCTGTAAAGGTTTGAGGTTAGACCTGGCCCTGAAGCCTCTACTCTCGGTGATTTTTTAATACTTTGATCTTTCATTATTCAGTATGTCTGAATGTTCCAATCTGCTCTGGAAAAAGTGTATAAAAATATCACAAATTCTGACACATTTTAACTGAATCAACTGCAGGTTCTAAGTTTACCTTAATGACCACAAACATTTCAGCTCCCAAACAAAAACAAGATTACTTTTTTCATGATTTTTTTCCCAGATGAAAGGTTTGTGGCTTTTTATTTTCAGAGGAAATTATTATTTTCATGCTGCTGTGTACTAATGAAGTGGTGAGAAACGTTTCCTCTTATTGAGATGACTCTGGTGTAGCAGCTGTGATACAAACACCACGCTGGATGAGCAGCAAATCCGGCAGTGTAGAATTGTTCCAGTAAACGTTAAGTGATTTGAAAAGACCTGACAGGCGAGAACAGCAAGCCCTGGAGTCATGTAAAATGCAAGAGAAATACCACTTTATGAATGCTTTATGATGGCTTCAGAAACAGAAACAACAAACTGGCTATTAAAGTACAGTTTAAAAATAATACTCTCCCTCTTTTTGAAAAATATCTATAAGAAATAAACTAACATTCAAGAACAGTCCAGAGGCCTTACAAGATGCTCTTATTGGTTAGAGATTGCTACAAGTAGCCTGAAATATATGGAAATAACATTCAATTATATGGTACATTGGTACCAGTCAGTACTGTTTATAGCTAGAGATGCTCTCTCCCCTGACCCTCCTCCCCCCAGTAGAATATACTAGAGTAATATTTTAGTAAATCCCTTAGAAATGACAAGAAAAATCATTTGACAGTGTTCAGAGAGTGGAAAGAATGAAAAAAATTAGCTTACAATTAATTAACTAGTGCCTTGTGTTTGTATAGTGCCCTTTATTCAGAAGGATCCCAATATACTTTACAAACAGGGATCTCTTCATTAACCACCACTAAAACTGAGCCACTCCTGGTACAGAATACGGTAGCCGTTCTGAACTAGCAACATCAGATACAGTTCTTAGTAAAGAACAATGTAGCCAACACAAACACCATGGGGATTTAAGGTAGACTAGGTACAATTTATTTTCTTTCTTGGAATTTAGCCAGGGTACTGGAGTTGACACTCCTATGCCAGCAAAGAGTGCTAGGGGAATTTTAAGGACCAGAAATGGTCAGGACCTTTGTTTTGCAACTAATCCAAACACATAGCAGTGATCTCTAGCACCTGACCTGTAGTAAGATATAAGTACAAAAAAGCAAAAAGAGGTGTGGCGATTAGTTTAAAGTTTTATAGCTCCTGTTATCTATTCTCTTTCAAAAACGATGTCAGTTTGCTGTAGCAGGGAACTCTGTATCCTCTATTAATGTAGGACAACTATGTTAAATCTACATTATATTTGTAATTTAAACAGGAAGAGCAAGGACATAGTTAAAACATGGCAATGGATCGAGATCAGGGGCCAGATTATTCTCATTTATGTTACAATCCTTTTACATAGAGTACAGGAGCCTTCAAGCAAATGAAAGCACAGAGTATATACTTTATTCTTTTAGATCAATCATCTTCCTTCAATACTGTTGACCCTGAGGTGTTTGTAACACACCTGTGGATTGATCTTGAATGGCTCCAGTGCTTTTTTTCAGAGATCCCACTAGACTGTATTTAACAACTATTTATTACGGGCTTGATCATGACTCCATGGCTTCTATTTTACTAGTCATGTTTAAAGTTAAGCATGTGTTTAGGGGCTTTGTTGTATCAGAGCCAGAGTGTTCAGCAACTGGCAGGACTGAATTCTACTTTTCCTGTGTTCTCCCTAATGTGGGATTCCACTGGGTACCAGTTTGTCACCTATTGCGTTCTCAGAGGATTAGAAAAGAAATATGGCTGTGGCTTCTCTGTATGCTGATGGAACCCAGTTTTATATATACTCCAGCCAGTTCAATTCAGTAGAATGACTTATACAGTGCCTAACAGAGATTGAGTCCTGGATGGCTACCTAGCAAAGACCCAAGTCAGACAAGCTCTAGAAGGCTTGGGGAAGGAATCAAGAAAAATGGTGAGGGCAAATATTTCTCCTTTGACTGAGAGGCATATGACTTTCATTTGTTACGCACATTTGTGACATGGGGGCGGGGGGGGATGGTCTTAGAATAAACTCAGCTACTTCAAATATCGAAGGTGCTGAAGGGGCCAAAATTGCTTTTTCCCTATCAGTATGTGGCTAGAAGGCTACTGTCTTTTTCCTTGGATAACTAACTGCCTCACTACTGCTGTCCATGTCTCTATCACCTCGAGATTTGATTACTACATTGTACTCTATATGGGTCTATACTCAAAGACCATTTTGAAACTTCAACTAGTGGAGAAAGCAGCTCTCTATTTCCTTAGTGGTGCCTTTCACAGAGAGCTCTATGATCTGTTCTGTCTTCAATGATTTGAGAACTGACTACTTGAAAAATTCTCTCTTTGGAAGATGACAGGGTTGTGGGCATCAGCTGAGGAGTCTGAACTAATAGTTCCCTGGTTTAAAATGATAAGACTCGAGCATATTCAGTGAGGGTTTTGGACTGTGGACTTGCTTCACTCCTCAGTCCAGCATAGCCACATTTTGTTGCCCTTCAGGACGGGGTGGTCATTGAAACTCTTCCTGGGTTAACTGAGAAAAAGAGAGAATTGACAAACATTTAGTAATGCTTTTTACTTACCTGCACATACCACTTGTAATTGGTTAGGCACATTTAAAAAAATATAGATAAACACATACCATCATTATGGGAGAAATCCACCCCATCTGGGTAATGCCTAAGTTTTAAGGAACCACGTGGATAGAGTACAGAGGGGCTTGAAAGATTAAATCCAGTCCTCTCTACCCTTAACTTTTCTATACTTGCTATTCCAGCCATTTGGAGTCATAGAATCATAGAATATCAGGGTTGGAAGGGACCTCAGGAGGTCATCTAGTCCAACCCCCTGCTCAAAGCAGGACCAATCCCCAACTAAATCATGCCAGCCAGAGCTTTGTCAAGCCTGACCTTAAAAACCTCTAAGGAAGGAGATTCTACCACTGCCCTAGGTAACCCATTCCACTGCTAGCCAATTGATAAGAGTCAACAAGTTGATAAGAGTCAACTCTTATCTTCATCTAATTTTCTTAACTGCAAATAACATGCATCAGTTATGGCCAATTCACATATATTCCTTCATACCATTAACATTCTCACCACCCTGTTATCTCATTCAGTATCTTTTCTTCATCCTTTGAATATAACATGATGGTGGTCTTTTGTACATTAACTCAGACATCACTCTCCTTGGTCATCAGAAATTTTTCTATGGTCTTTGTTTTAGCAGGAGATAATAGCCTGACCTGCTGTTTAAAATAGTTAGATACTCTTAATTCTTCCCTTCACATTTTAAAACAATATAATCTACAAGAACAGCAGAAGATCAACAGTTCAGGTGAGCTGGAGTTTACTTATCTAACAATTCTACATCTTTGATTAATGTGTGGTTTTTCTCTGAAAACTGTCTTGCTTTTATTATCTTTCAGTGACTGTCATCTCATCAGGTCAGTTGTGGCTGAACAATCATATAATGGCCAAAGCAAAAGAAAACCTCACTGTGTCATTATGTTTATCCACTATATATCTGTCTTTCCTTGTTGTTTTTGTTTATTCCAAGAGAGTAATGGAATAAAAGACAAGCGTTCTGAACTCACTATGTATCTCTTCGTCTGTATTTCTTTTCAATCATCAGAGAAATTGCAAGTATTTAGTGACTGTCTTCACACAAGAAAATCTATTGATTTCATCTTGGTATGTGAAAATTCAGACAGCATCCTTTGGCCCAAAGAAATACCAGAGATAGAGCAAGGTACAAGAAATCAGCATTCTATTCCCATTTCTATTATTCACTCACTGTCTGATCTTGAGCAAGACAACTATCCTCTTCAATCCTCAGGTAAGCCATCTGTAAAATGGGATGAGTAATAACCTTCAGGAGCACATTGTGGAGCTCATTTAGACCCAGACTGTATTATGGGCAGGGCTGGTAGCATCACCTATTAATAAGGTTGCCGTTACAAGATGCTATTTTCATTCACTTATGATTTTGCCAATCTTTAACCATTTGGGCTGAATTTTTTCATGCCAGGTGTCTGCCTGGGATTGATTTTTGGGGGGAATTTCTACCAAAACAGTTCATCTATTTACAAGAATGAGGATAGGTGAAAATCTGTGGAGGTTTTTTCCCATGTTAAAATATTCTAGCAACTTTTTTATTTTTTTAAGAGCTCTACCACCATCATGTTTTGGAGCAGGAACTTGAAATTTGGCCGTGTGGTGACTTCTGTGTCAGGAATGTGCTTTTCTCCATCCTCTTGCAAATCCACACAAATGTGGCCAAATTATAAGTCTTTGGCAAAAAAAATCACAGTTCACACATGCTCCGTAGAGACTTGCTAGGATTTAGCAGCTTACTTACCCAGAGTCCATCAGTGCTGGGTATGCTACAGCCCAAGGCTGTGGGGAGCTGGGCAGGATTTTCCCTCCCATTGCAATTCCTGGCTGTGACAGATCCATGCAGCAGAACAGAGAGCAGGCAGGCAGTCTCTCCTGTGCTCCCATTGCCCCTCAACCCACTCCACTACCAGCCAGGCAGTGTAGAAGCGGAAGCCACCTGCACTGAATGCAGAAGACTGGGACTGGAGGCTGGCAGGGAGGAGGGAAAATGGGCCTGAGAGTTACGAAGGGGAGACTATGACTTGAAGCCAGTGGGCACAGGGGATCTGTGGACTGGCTGGGGAAAGAAACTGGAACTAGGAGCTAGGTGAGGGGAGACTGCCTAGGCAAGAAGACTGGGACCAGTGCTCCATTCCCTTCTAGGGGTAATTTTGAAAAGTTTTTGTTTTCATTTGAAAGATGGAAATGCCCTGTGATAGGGAATACCCAGCTCTAGTCCTATGTGATGCTGGGCAAATCATTTAAACCAGACTCTTCACAGATGGTCATTAATTGTGTGGCCTTGTTTTCTGCGTGCCTGACTTGAAAGCCTGGGTCTGATTTGAAGAAGCTCTGAGCTCTCAGAACTGCAAAGGATGTCAATGGGAGCTGTGGTCATGTACTTTGAAAAGTCAGGTCCTAGTCATCTCAAATTGGGCACCAAGAATCAGTGGATACTTTTGACTTCAATCCTTCTGTGCTCCCCATGTGTAAAATGAGGACAATAACCCCCTCCCACCCACATACCTCACAGAGTTGTTGTGGAGATAAATTAATTAATATGAGCAAAGCATTCAGCAACAGTAGGGGTGAGCATGATAGAAAAGCCCATGAGGAAATTAATAATTCTGCCCTCAAAGCAAGGCTTGAATAGCGTGCAGTAACAAAGGTGTGTGGCTACCCCTGGAATAATGAGGAAAAAATCAAAATATTGAATCGCTTTTCGCATTAACTGAACAGCATCCACTCTGTGCACTGAATGAGGCCAGGGGTCCTGTAGGAAAAATGGTATCTGTTTATGTAATTAAAGACAATATTGTAATGCATACACACAAAGGGGCTGAATTAAGGTTGTATGATGCCACTGGCACTCTGTAGAGTAGCCTTCTTCCCTAGGGCTGTTAGAAGAAAGCAATTCTTTCCCTGCTCTGAATGCCAGGCTGGTTTTGTGCTTGACTTGCATGAAGGGCATGGAGGATGTGCACAGGAAGGCTTCTTCCACATACTGTGCAAGAGGTAGGTACAATTGAGCCCTAATTATTTAGCAAGGCACTTTGTGATCTTCAGATCCAGGGCAGTATATGAGCGTGAACAATTACAGCTCAGAAAAATATTCCTGGGAGAACTCATTTTGCCACATTTAGAACCCACTTGAAAAGTGTAGGTTCTAGACTTTGAGACTCTGATGGTTCAATCTCCATTTGCCTCTTTTATTCCCTTGCTAGACATAGAAGCAGAACAAAACATGACCTCCAACAAGAATCATTATTGTTTGTATAGCACAGGCTATGCTGCAGCCAGAAATATATGTTTACATCATTTCCTTAGGGTGTACAGGAATGATTTAATTTCAAGTGAGGAAAGTTTCAATCAGACTCAAGAAAGCATCATGAAATTCCAGTTTTTGAAGCATTCTAGAGCTTTTGACAATCATCAGGATTTCTTGTCCCTGTTGCAAAAAAGCACGAAGACAGCATGTTTCCAGAAGTAGGAACTTCATATATGCACTGTGTAGTCTGATCCAATGCCCAGTGCGTCAGAAAAAAGATTCCCCTTGAATTGAGTGAGCTTCAGATCTGGCCCGGTATTGTTTTAGTTGGTACAATGAAAACAACCACTCTTTATGCACTATGCAATCACAGAGGCCATTTATTACTAAATTTTGTATAAAGTCAGTCTGAATTCTGGGATGTTCTGTGTGCAGCTCATATTTATGGGTATAAGCTAGGAAAATCCTGCTTGTATCTGAAATCAAAACTGAAGTGTATGATCTGCAAAACTCCATTCAGATGTCAATTAGCTGTCCTATGTTTCACAGCTCCTTTTTGCCGAGTTTCACTCAGTCAACATATTGTCCTACCATGCAGAAGAAGCTGATCTCTAGAAAAAAATATGTGCGTGTTAAGTTGAAAAATGAGAATAAAGGCTTATGGGTTCCCTCATTATACTTTCATTTTGTATTCTCTGTAATAGCCCATATCATAATAAATTCATGATGTAGTCCTGTGAATGTCACTGTAATTTAGCATTAGTTAAGCACTAGTTAATAGACACTTAAAGTGTTGTCGCTCTACATATAATTTATACAGGATTTAAATGGAGCCGGCTTTTAAAATGTACAAAAGAAATACATTGGGCCTGATTCTGACCTCCATTACAATGATTTTGCACTAGTTCAATTTCACTGATGTCTGTATGACTGATCCTGCTTTATACTTGCACAAATAAGGGCAGAATCAGACACAAACACATCCGTGCAATCCTATTACCTTCAGAAGATTTGCCCTGATGTGAGGACAGAACTTGTCTCTTCTTTTCCAAGCACTAATAACTGACCTCAGTGATTTAAACCAGAATTGCACAAAAAACTACCATGCAGTACTTCACCCAAACAATACAACCACTTAATACCAACAGCAGAATTGAGATTCTCCTAAAGGAAGGGAATTGCCAGACTGAATTTCTTGTCCATCCAGAAGAGCACCGATAAAACTTTCTTGCATAAAAACTGAATTTGAGTGCAAAAGAATCAACCTTTTATTCCCTCCTATAATATGGTCTCTCTCTCCTCTCTTGCTCCCCATATTACTACCTTTGTTAATAACTCTTTGTCCTTTGTTATGTTTCCCAGTCCCATAAAATCGGCCACTCTCCTCTAGGGATGGGCAAACTCAATAGCGCTTGAGGTTTTGACCAGGTACTCAATTGTTCAGTGAAATGCTTTCCCCCCATAAATTAAACCCATGTTTAACCCATTTTCAGAGAAAATGAATTAAAATATTTTTTCTCTACTGAAAAAGAATCCCATGATAGACAATAATTCAATAAACAATGAATGGTGGGTAATGTGTGTTACTTGCATTTAGCCAGGAAAATAACTAAGACCTAACCAATGACAACAACTTTTAACAAAAAGTTACTGCCAGACAATGCACACTACAATTGTAGTGAAAAATCACTAAGAAACACAGCCTGAGGCCCTTACTCAGTTTTCACTCTCCTTATTCAGGAAATAGTTCACTGAACTCTCTAATAACTTCAGTAGTTTTACCTAAATGATACAGTGATCAGGCCATAAGGTTGCCAACCGTCCAGGATTGTACTGGAGTCACCAGGAATTAAAGATTACATCATGGGATGAAACCTCCAGGAATAGATCCAACCCAAATTGGCAACCAGAAGAAGATACCAGCCCACAGAAAAGAAAAAGTCTAAGAACAGAAGTATGATATTCATGGCCCTGCTAGAATAATAATGCTATCTTAAATTAATGCACTTTTTGATCCAGACTATGCCTACTCTGATCCAGACTATTTCCTCACTGGAGGTCTTTCTAAGGAATATGCTTTGGTTCAACCCATCCACAAGTTAAAGGGCTTAATGCAAGAATTACTGGATGGAATTGTAGGCCTGTGTTGTTCAGAGGTGTCAAACATTGATCACAGTGGTCCTTTCTGGCCTTAAAATCTATGCATCTCTGAAAGATCCCATAGGCTCCAAGGCCAACATTTTCAACCCTGAGAAGCTAAAATTGATATCTATTTTGATATTTCAAAGTCGAATTTTAAAATTGTGACACACACATCCCAGGTAGTATTATCATTTACCTGGGAAACATTTTTCCCTTCCTGTTGGTCAGAAGGTATGATGGGCCGCCTCTCTTTGCCTGGGACTTCTCAATCCACCTACGCATAGACAAACCAGGACTTTGTCCTCCTCTTCAAAGCATCTTTATTTTGTAGAGTAGAGGAGCATGAGTCTTCCGCTCAATATGTCCCTTTTGTCCCTCTCTGCCTCAAAAAAACAGAAACTTCCGGATACCACTATACATCTGTACCATGATACCTTCAAAATTCTTCCCTGTTTACCTGAGATCCCGTAAGGTAAGAAAGAAATCACCATCATACTTGGTGTATTTCCCAACTTCAACCTTATACGCTCCACTGCTGTATCTGGTGATGCAGCTAGGGGAGCCTATGTCTCCACCCTGAAAGTCTAATCTGATATAATCTAGCTGTAGAAAGGATACTTCTTCCTTTGAACAAAAGGTGATCTCTCTGGTCTGTTGGAATCCTGGAAGTACTTAGAGTTTCTCTGTGCTGACAACTGCGGGGAAGAATCCTTCCTGAACCTAGATCCTAAAGAAGCATGTTACTCCTGTCTGCACTAAGAAGGGATTAATAAACAAATGTATAATTAAATCTTAATTAACAAAATCAGTAAGCAGCATATTTGATTTTAAATAAAGGAATACCAAACAACAGCATCCAAAGTTATTATAGTCATAATCAGTTATTATTATGAACAATTAATTATTTTAATTTAGGAGATTATGCTGATGACTCAAGGAAACAATTGAACCCGGCTTAGCACAGTGGAGGTCTGAGCTCCCTTCAGTTCTTCTGAGTCTGATGGTCTCAGAGTATGGACCAAATTCTCAGAGCCACATAGGTGTAAATCTGTTGAAGTCAATGGATTTATTCCATATTAACCTCACTTTCATTATTAGGCAGATGAAAATATCAACAATATTTCATTCATTCACAACTAGCAGATGATGCTGTGCATTTCTTTTGAAAATATACTACATGGCTTAGTTTTGAGGACCACATTCATACACTGTACATGAGGGTGATAGGTGCGGTAGCCTGCCAGTCACATCCCCAGTAATTACTTTAAAGGGAGACAAAGGCTAAAAGCCCAAAGCTATTTAAATGTCGATTCCTCGGGATTTACTTATAAAACTTTCCAGCTCACACTTTAATTCATCACAAATCATGAGGAATTAAACATATATATCATGAATTTGAGGTCTAGGAAATTGTAGGCTTGATTCACTTCTCGCTTATATTGGTGTAAATCAGATTAATTGATTTTAAGGCCAGAAGGGACCATTGTGATCATCCAGTCTGACCTTTGGCATAACACAGGCCATAGAATCTCCTCCATTAATTAATGCATCAAGCCCAATAACTTGTGGTTGAACTAGAGAGTCTCTTTTGAAAAAACATTCACTCTTGAGCTAAAGATTTCCATTGATGGAGAATCACCACATCCCTTCGTATATTATTCCAATTGTCAATAATCCTAATTTTAAAATTGTGTTTTATTTCCATCTTAAAATTGACCCGGAGTAACATCACTGAAATTCCAGCATAAGAAACAGGAGAACCAAGTACTGGTTTCCCCCTTCTCAGCAAGTGTCCCTTTCCCATTCCCTTTCATATTCTCTCCTTTACATCACTCCTGACAAGTCCACCATCCTGCCCATCACGCATTCTCACCATTTCTTCTGTTCTGTGTTTGATTCCTTGGCCTTTTTCTTTCCCCTCCTCACCTCTTGCAATTCCTGCATCTCCCTCTGCAAGAACTTCAATCTAAACTTCTCTGTTCATGCCTACCTTTAAACACTTGACCATGCGCTGGTCATTTCTCACCTCATCTACTGCAATATTCATTTATAAAACACTTAGTGTGCTAGTAACTTGGCATCCCAGTCATACTCCTGTCCCTAAGATATCAAACTCTAGCTTTCTTTCTTAGCCCTGGTCTACACTGGGGGGCGGGGAGGGGGGAGGATTGACCTAAGATACGCAACTTCAGCTACAGGAATAGCGTAGCTGAAGTCGACATATTTAGGTCGACTTATCATGGCATCTTGATGGCGCTGAGTCGACTGCTGCCACTCCCCTGTCAACTCCGCCTGTGCCTCTTGTGGCGGTGGAGTACCGGCATCAATGAGAAAGCACTCGGGGATCAATTTATTGCATCTAGGTTAGACCCAATAAATCAACCTCCTGCAAAAGATCAATCGCTACCCACTGACCCGGCGGGCAGTGTAGATTTGCCCTTAGCGTAAGCTGCTTCAAAAAATTAATAAGACTCATTAGATGTCCTCTAAGACAAATGATACGTCTTCTCATTTCTGTCTTATATGCATGTCAACTTGCCTCAATCTACTTGTCATAATATACAGCCGCTCCTTTCCGGCTTTTCTAACAGTATTGCTCCCCTCTCTAAATCTGTTTTATCTTATCTATGTTAATTATATAGTACCATCTTCCAGGCTGTAGGAACACAGTTGATTTATACCTGCATCTAACATTAACCTGCATTTAACAATTGTCAAGGGCTTTTGGAAACAAATAACCAAATTCTCTCTACAAATATGCAGGTAAGGCTCCAACTGAACTCAGTAGCTAAGTAAACAAATGAAGGCAAATCACTCACTGAAAAGTACTTGGAAACCAGCGGTATGAATGTGGTGTAAGTATATTTAGATCAGTCAATTTTGACTCTGTGAATTTCACATAATCAATGTTTTCTAGAATTTCTATGCTTATCACAGTTGGAGTCACTACGATATGAAACAATATGCCCTGTGAGATTTTGTTGCAAATCTTCTCTTGAGCACGTTCCATTTATATTTCTCATGAAGTTAACCTTTCAAACATTACAGATTCTGATTTTATAATTACTAAAATAATATTCCCTTATTGCTTTCATCTGTCTACTGTGGACATAAGCATGGTATAATCATAGCCACATTTCTTATTCTTTCTCCAACACTTCATTTATATTTGTGATCTCTTCCTTCTCTCATCCCCACCCTCCCACATACAAGTTTACTCTTGGTGCAAATGCACATGGCTCTGGAAAAGAAAGGAAACAGAACAATGTAGATTCCGTTCAGTTCGCAAAAAGAAGCCCAACATTTCAACATCTTAAACAACTACACTCCAGTGTTGTATTACCTTTCAAATGAATTCCAATTTAAAATCTGTATTAATAGCACTGTAAGACCTTTCAAAAACACAACAGTTTCCTCAAACCTCAAATCCTGGATAATTAGGGTTTTCAATCATGGCAGTGTTCTTCTAATGGCAATTTTGGCAAATAGCAGGTAATTATAGCTCTATGAGGAACTACAGTCTCATTTGAGAGCTGACATCCCCAGCCTAATTGCTTCCCAGTGAAACAATAGTATTTTTGTTTCCACTCTCATCTTCTGTTATTCTGAAATTGGGACTAAATACTTCAGAATGCAACTGCACTTTTCTGCTCTACTCTGTGCAGATGCTTTTAATATATTATTACAAAATGCAGGAGTGAACAGGGATTTCCCCTCTTCTATATTTATCTATGAAATAGATTATTTTAATGCTTATTAATTGCAAATATAGTCCAATGACTTTGTTGAAGTAAAAAAGGTATGTGTTAAGAAATCTAAGCCCAAATAATCGCTATAAGCCTCATAAAATATATAAAAGGGCTAAATATAGGAGTCATAGGCTTGATCCTGCAAATACTTGACAGACATGAGTAATTTTACACACAGCTAGTCCCACTGAATAATCCCCATGCACAAGTGTTTGCAGGATCAAGGCCTTATTTAATTATTAATATTTATATTATATTAGTGTTTAAAGGCCCCAATTCAAGATTGGGACCCTTTTGCACTTAGGCATTGTAGAAATACAAAGTGTGAGAGAATCCCCTTTTCATAGATCCTATACTCTGGGTACATATACAAAGCAAAGGCTCTGGGACTCTGAGCCCGAATCAACTGTCGTTGACTTGCAGAGCTCATGCTACAGGACTAAAAATAGCAGGGTAGATATTCCCACTTGGGCTAGAGCCCGGGCTCTGAATCCTGGTGACGAGAAGGGTCTCAGATTCTGAGACCAGGCACTGGCCCAAGTGGGAATGTCTAAGTGATGCTGGCAGATGAGGTGCCAGCTCATGCCAATGTCCTGGGCCTCACTGAACACTAACAAATGCGTAGCTGGAAATCAGTCTGGGTAACCTCTTAGTTAGTATAGTCTAAATAGATTTTAGTGGTATAAAAACATGTTTAGGCTTTATGGAATGCTCGGAGGATGCTGCATGTATTAATCCTACTTATAAGATCTGTATTCCATCCCATCTTTCTGTACTTAAGAAACTTGTTTTACTGTTTTATCTAACCCAATGTGTATTTGGATTGAAGTGTTTGGGAAACTCCATTTGAGATAATGGGATCTGTGCCTATCATTTTCTATTAACAAAATGATGGCCCTTATAGGAGCTTGTATTGTAAAGGAGAGGGCTGGGCAATACAAGACATACCTTTCTGGGAGCAAGTCTAGGACTGGGATTTTGCTGGTGCAGTTCTGCAGTGTAACTCCAGAGTGGCTGGCTAGACACTGTATGACTGGGAGTAACTTGCATGCTGTAGGCTGTGTGAGAACAGAGCAGGAGTGGTGGCTCTCACAGTGAAGCAATGTAAAAGGCACTCCAGGCTGAAGAATTGAGGGGACCCAGCAGTCCATCTGTCCAGATTAAACCCTGGGTAATGTCACAAATTGTACAATGGTCTGTTCTGAAACTCTAACTCACCAAACAGGAAGAAAATGTCACCTAATGCAAAATGCTGGATCCTTACAGGTGGTCTTATTTCCTGCCTATCAGGAAGGACTATTGAATTCAAATGGGCTGTTGTGGAACAAATACTTTGTCAATTGCTTCCCCACCATCCATGAAGACATTACGTGCAGACACGCTTGTCCCATCAGCTTGGCTTCAGGTGGGTGCGGAATAAAAATCCCTGACCAGAAGGAACTGGGGTCGCTTTACACTGGACTCAAAGGAGCAAAGATTCCTAAACACAAGCAAGAGATAGATCCTCATGGTGCTGGGCATGGATCAGCCCTGAAGGACGTATAAAGCTGCTCATTATAGAAGCTTAGATTACATTTTTAAATCTAAGACTGTAACTCGTGTTTGTGTATGTTTCCTGTTTTAACCCTGTAAATAACTCATTTTTTCTCTAAGGCTGGTCTACACTAGTGGGATGGGCAAGCTAAGTCGGTCTAAGTTACACAACTTCAGCTACGAAAATAGCATAGCTGAAGTCAACGTACTTAGAGCTACTTACCGTGGTGTCTTCACTGCAGTAGGTTGACTGCTGATGCTCCCCTGTCAACTCCACCTATGCTTCTCACTCCTGTGGAGTACCAGAGTTGACGGGAGAGCACTCAATGTGACCCCCACTGGATCGTCTGCTCTAGAGGTAAGTGTAGACATGCTCTTAGTTAATAAGTCTTTAGTTACAGGATTGGATACAGGCATTGCCTTTGGTTTGAGATCTGAGTACAACTGACCTGAGGTAAGGGACTGGTGCTTTGGGACTGCAAGTAACCTGAACAGAATTATGATTTTTGGTGTAAAGTGACCATCTATTACACAGTCCAGTTTGCCCAGGTAGCAAGATGCCCAAGGAGACTGTCTGTGACTCCATGGTAAGACTGTTAGAGCCCTTTAGGAGTTCACACTTGTTCTCGTGTTGGTGAAACCTAATTATAGAACATTCAGCGAGTTTGGGGTCTCTGCCCTGCTTTCTGATAGTCTGCCCTGAGATTGGCACTTACAGTCGTGAGCTGCTCTAGATAGCATGACAATCAACAGTGCTAGTTTTAGCCCCTTAGTGCTAGCCCTGCAAGCCCAAATCAGTTGGCCTCAGGCTCTGAAATTCGCTTTCACGTGGTTTTTGGTTTTTAGGTGTAGACATATCCTCTAAGGCTACATCTACACTGCATACTTCTTCAGTGATGTGTAGAATAAGTTCTCAGGTAGCTCCTTTAGCATAGGTTTAAATAGCAATATCAGTGAGACAATTTAGGTGAGTAGAGTACAGACACTCCTGGCATGGCCCTCTGCAGCTCCCATTGGCTGGGAATGGTGAACTGCGGCCACTGGGAGCTGTAGAAGACCAGTCCTGTGGACGGTCAAGTCATCAAAATGTCTTGCAAAATGTCCTGCAATCATATTACCCTGATGGGCTGCATGTGACGTTCCACTGGGCTAAGGACACCATCCTTGGCCATCTTGGCTAATGGGCATTGATGGACCTATCCTCCATGAATTTATCTAGCTTTTTTTTAATCCTGTCATAGTCAATACAATATCCTGTCATCACAATATCCTCTGGGAAAGCATTTCACAGGTTGCGTGTGCATTGTGTGAAGAAATACTTCCTTTTGTTTGTTTTAAACCTGCTACCTATTAATTTCATTTGGTGACACCTAGTTCTTGTGTTATGAAAAGGAGTAAATAACACTTCCTTATTTACTTTCTCCACACCAGTCATGATTTTACAGATCTTTATCATATCATATCATAGGTAAGGCTTATGAGTCCAGTAAGTTAACTGACTTCTATAATAATCTTACATTTATATAGCACTTTTTGCCTTAAAGATCCTTTTCTGTTGCTGCGTATCTGCACACACACGTTGATGATGGTGAAGGACTTCAGTCTTCAAGATGTTGTGGATCCTCCAGTGTTTTGGGAGTTCTCAGCTGTTAACACAAAACTTTTTCCTATAATGTATACCTGTTCCCTCACCTTTCCAGGTTGATTCGAGTTAAACAAAGACAAAGTCTGTGCCCCTCATAAACATCAATACAATTTGGTATTGCTTGCTTTATGGTTTGCTTAGAATTAAATAGCACTCCCATGTAGCTAGCAGGTACAAGCAGCACTATGATATCATACTGGGCATGTTCACATACAGCAGGATTTGGCCAGAAAAACCTAGTTGCTCTTCCCATCTCCACTATTACAGCCAAATTTTTAAACCACTTGTCAACAATGTACAAACAAACTACTCACCCTCAGACACACACAATTCTTAACATTCCTGCTGCTGGTGTGATGCCAGAGCTGCTGTGCTTACATCCTCACTAAGAACTTGGTCCAGCTCCTCCTGAAGTCAATGAGAGTCTTTTTATTGTGACTTCAGTGGGAGATGCGTCAATCCTTAATATTCCACTGATAGTAACAGAATGTTGGGATGCATTTGGTACATTCTACAGCAGAGCAGATGTGTTCTACTTGGATGTAGGTACCTAAGAGCATTCAATAACACTCAAGAGATTTGTGTAAGATGAGGATATATGACTTTGCCAGCAATGTTCCTTGCAATTGTAACAAACTGGCTAATGTGCTGTGTTCCACTTTAATGGCTGATCCATATAGAGGATAAAAGCCTACCTCTACTACCAACTAACAGAGTTCTACGCCAATGAGGGTGGGTTGTTACACAGTATTGGAGAGTGTGCTGAAGTGCATACTCAAAATGGAGAGATGATAGAAATGGATCAAGATGAATGAATCCTCTCTTCCCATGGCACATGCTTCCCTGCTGCCTGGTCCTCTTCTTCCCCAGGTATGCTTCCCTTGCACATAGTTCCCTTCTCATTTGCTCCCCTAGAAATACTGCCCAGCCTAGCCACATGGATTTCTTTATGCTATCCATTTTCGATGAAAGCTTCCAAATGAATGAAAAAAATTCTTTGGTTTGAAATGGTTTATGGAAATGTTTATGGTTTGTTTTTCAACAAACCCACCACTTGCAAAATGTTCAGTTTTCATTTTCTTTCCCCTTCTTTCCTTTTTTCTCCTGAACCAGGGCAAAGCATATGAAAAACAACAAACTTCAAAATGATAACACAGAAGAAACATTCTTTTTAAAAAGTGGAAAATTTTGAGCAGAATGAAAATTTTTTGTAAAAACATTTTGGTAGAAAAGTCATTTTTTGTCAAAATATTCATTGATGAAAACATTTTGACCTGCTCTAGTTCTCTTTTTAACTTCTCCCCTGGATATGCCTGGCTGAACTCTCCCCCCTGGATATTCCTCTTACATTGGTGGTTGTGAGTTCCAGCCCACGATGGTTCTGATTCCTGATGGCAACTCCTTTTTCCTCTGTTCTTCCTTTTATGAACCAGTAATTCTTAGTAGAGGCAGCTACAGTATTTTTCTTCATTTCCAGCTATTTTCACAAGAACTCATCCTCTCCTTTGCAACAAAGTGCTTACACCTCTTTAGAAACAATTGATAGTCAGCCTCACGTGACCTACAAGCTATCAATGGACCACCAGCCAGTGCTCTATTGGCCTCAACGGTCCATGGGCTACAGTCTTGGCACTGCTGCTGTATATGTTCCAATTTTTAACTTCCATAAAGCAATACAAAAAACAAACAAGTTTCACCAAGCCAACAAGATTCAACTCATTCCTTGTCATTGATTAGACTCATGATGAACAGTGAGTCTAAATACCCTGATATTTGTTTACATTTATTTTTTTTTTGCTGTAGAAAGGAAACATAAAAAATAATCTGCAACAACTGTTTCATCAGGTCACTGCGAAATTTATAGTGCCCCTGGTGCAGCAGTCAACACTGCAATGGAAACCACAAGGCAATGTTTGGTTCAAGATCCCCGTCATGATATCATACTCACGGTAATTTGTTTTGTGAGGATGAGGAGACTTCAAAATCCATTCAGATGAAGTAAGAAGAGGAGACGTAGACAGAAAAAGCATGAGCTGTGCATCAAAATGTCCCTTCTAAGCACCTTTACTTCCTTGAGTATAAAGAGAGGAAGAGAAGAGAAAAGGGGAGCATGAATTGAGTCCCAAAAGAGCCCGTTTAAGTGCTTTTTGTCTTGAGCATTAGAGGGCTGAGAGAGGAGTGGGACATGGGTTCAGTGCCAACAGTTTATTTTAAGTGCTTTTTCCCCCTCGAGAGTCAGTCTGAAAAAGGAAGATGAGAGGGAAGGGAAAGCGTCCATTGAGCCCCAACAGAGCACTTTTCCTGTCTCTCTCCTCTTTCCTTGTATGATACTAATTAGGGGGAAAGAGGGCACTGAAAATCACATTAAACAGCACATTGAAGGGCATGAGGACTTTGGGGTTTTTTTGTTTTTGTTTTTTTTACTTGTCACCGGTCTAGAGAAGGGAAGCGTTTGTGAGCGCATGAAATTGCACAGCCCCAGAAAATCAGCATCAAATGCAGTTCCACCACCTCAGTGCTGACATGAGGAGTTACAGGACCAATTCTGATAGCCTTGCTCACGCTGAGCTGTATCTTACCTCACAAGGAGTCCTCATTAATTTCAATGATGACTGCTCGTGGAGTAAAGTACAACTCAACATGAGTAAAGTAGCATAATTAGACTCATAGGCAGGATCCTAACATTCTTAGGAGCCAAGCCCCAACCTCGGAGAGGCTCTAGATCAGGGGTGGGTAAACTACGGCCAGGAGGTCGCATCTGGCCCTTCAGATATTTTAATCCGGCTCTTGAGCTCCCACCAGAGAGTGGAGTCTGGGTTTGATTTCCAAACTTTCATATAGTTTGTTAATATAACTGACAGCCATAGAACATGTCACCAAATGAGACACTCCTACCCATCAGTATCTTTTTGATTTTGTGACTAATATTTGGGTAAGGATTCTTTGTTTCCTTGAGAAATGATTAGCTGAGGAAAAATCTGGTTTGGACAGTCCCTTTTGGCTAACTTGAATAAAAAATATATGGAGATATGCCTATCTCATAGAACTGGAAGAACCCTGAAAGGTCATTGAGTCCAGCCCTCTGCCTACACTAGAGGACCAAATACCATCCCCTGACAGATTTTTTGCCCCAGATCCCTAAATGGCCCCCTCAAGGATTGAACTCACAACACTGGGGTTATCAGGCCAATGGTCAAACCACTGAGCTATCCCTCCCCCAAAAGGGTTGGTATTTTCAAGCATTCCCCTTAGTGCTACTCATTGGAATGCTGAGAACTTTTTTTTTTCTTTTCCCAATGAACCCAAACCATAGTTTTGGTTGTTGCAGGGTGGTGGTGGTGGTTTTTTGTTTTTCTATCTTCTGAAATTAAGATTAAACCTAAAAGAGGACATATGTCGGTTTGCCTAGTAAATCACTTCAGTTCTGTTTCCAAATCTTGTACCCATCTTTGCTTGGATTATTCTTGCAGGAGGCCATTCCATACTTACACAAAATGCCCCCTGCCAGATGGAGCATCAAACTTGCCTAAAGGATTGTATGACTGCTTCCTATTAAAACTCATGTGAATTTAGTCTGTGTAATTTTATTGTTCACTAAAGTGTCAGCCTGATATAACTGGAAACAGAAATCACCTCTTAATCCACAGAACTTGGGATAGCATAAGTAGTGACATTACATACTTGCCTACACAACTCTGCTAACTCAGTTCAAACCTGACTTGGAGACAGAGCTGGTTAGAAAAAAACATTTTCTGTCAGAGAATGCAGCTTGACCAAAGTCAAACTATTTCACAAATTCAGAACGAATCAGGTCTAAGATTTTCAAAGAATCCTCAGGGATTTAGCAACCCAAATCTCATTTAAATTCTGTGGGTCTGAGGTACCTAATTCCCTTACATTCATGTGAAAATCCTTGCCTATCTGAACTGGTAGTTCTGGAGAGGATGAACAGAAGATAACAAACGCAAATAAATTAAACAAAATATGAAGCCCCATACTCCACGGGTGAAAACTGTCATTGCTCCAATAAAGTAAAAGGAACTATGCCAATCTACACCAGCTGAGGATGTAGCCCATCATTTCTATTCATAGACATATAAAAGAAATTCTACACTGCTGCATGATGAAAGTTTTCGCCTTCTCCTACGCTGATAAAAATTCCTTCCATTTCTTCTAGTCATGCATACATCTCTCCTTTCTTTCTTCCTCTGTGGGGTCCCTTATGGAAATGTCCAGTAGAATTTAATAGACAATCTCCATTCTGTGGATTTTTTTGAGTTATTGTATAGAACTAACAGAGAATGACATCCCTGCTATAGAATGTTTTAGGAGGGATATGTATGAAATTCTATAGGGTATTTTGTTGGCGGTGTTGTAATTTCTATATAAAACTATTGGTTTCATCCCTATAAAATTCTGTTGGACTTTTCTAGAAGGGGCAATTTATTTTCTCCACCTCTTTTGATAGTATACCTAGCTGAAAGTTAATAGGAACACATAATCAAGAAATACTCACTGTTACACACCCTGCAGGGCAGTCGTGAGACTTGGTGTTTGTAAACTGACTTGCAGGTAAGTGTTAAATCTGCTCTGTGAATCCAACTCAGAAAGTATGGGCTGGTCTGAAATACCTCAACCAAAGATCAGATCTTCTATGAGTTCTGTTGCGATATCTAGTGGAGCTGGGTGACAGTTCTGATGAAAGAACACCCCTGAGGTAGGCAGTGTTTTCAGTGCTGAGTATTATTCTGAAGAGGAAAATGGAGAATTATGTAAAGATAAGGTCCTAATTCTGATTTCACATACAGTAGTTTTACATTAATGTATCTCCAATGACTTCAGTGGAGTTGATCCGGATTTACACTGGTGTAAGTATGAGGAGACTCAGACTCTAAAGTTCCATTTTATTCTAATTCCACTGAGTGTACTGTAAAATGGGCCAGAATCTGTTGCACTTCAGTGAAATCAAGGACAGAAGAGTAGCCAAAATAAAGCCTTTGCTACACTAGTGTGATCCCTAACCAAGAGCCCCTATCCAATGGTGAAGGAGGTGGGGATTTAGTGGTGACTCGGGTTGAGGCCTGTGACAAGGAGCAAGGTGAATTGCCTCCTGAAGAGAACAAGAAACTGTTCCAGTACTTGGGGATTACTGAAGTACAGAGGGATTCTGGCCACACTTTGTTTCCCACACTTGCACATTGACAAACACCTTTCCATGGGGGCCTGTGAAGTGGGAAGCACAGAGCCATTATGCTTGTGGTACACCACCAGGGGATCCCCCTATGTAGCTGAAGGAAATGGAAAGATGAGTAGCTAGTCCCCAGGGTCCTGTTGTCATCCACTGAAATCAATGGCAATTTGACTTGAGTGGGAACAGAATCAGTATCTTCAAGCAGGACTTTGTCGTGTGCTTCTATCTCTGGCATTAGTGAGCTCAAGCCATCACCCAGCCCATCAGAAAAGAGTCCCTTTTTATTTCCTTTTAGACAAACCAAACAGAAAATCATGCATAGGCTGTAAGATGGAGCGAGAATACTTATGCCTAAATCAATGAGTTGCTCTTGTTTGATGTGTGTCATTAAAGCATCCTGCCCTGTGCTAATTTCTCCACTTGTGAATAGACATATTTGGATTGACGTTTGAAAGTGGGCTGCAGGATTCCACTTAAAACATGTTTTTCATGCTGAGTAATGAGGGCAAAACACAAACCAATTCTGGCAGTTAAACTACTCACTTAAACCTTTCATGGTGTTGTCAAACACTATAATCCTCCAAAAATCTGAGTTTAAATAGCCTCGATATTTTATTTAATGAAATTTAAATCCTATAATTACCATAATTAAGACACTCCTTTTAGATCACATTAGTGCATTACTCCAAGTAAAAGCTGCAGGCAACCGTCACTGAGGCTGATTTTCCTGAACATGAATGATGCATACATCTCATTTTAAATTCCTTATACATCACTGTTTGGGAGTTTTAAATTAACACCAAGAAACGTCAGTGTGAAAAGTACAGCAAAGATTCTGAGAACAGATTTCAATTGCAAAAGAGTCTCTTAAAGATACTTTATATTTCCATGCATAATCTTTTCTAATGATGGTGCAGTTTCAAAACAGAAGTTTTTACACTTTTTGAGAAAACAGGAAACATGGAAAGAAACTTAGGTAAATAGCTCAGTGGGTTTTAAAATGTGGTTACAAGATGAAAAAACATTTCACTCGGACATTTTTGGCTTCTGAGAAAAAATATTGGATTTGTTAATTATTTACAGGAAAAAAATTACAAAATAGTTTTAAAGTAACTATTTTTATATGAAAGAATACTTCTACTGAAGTAAAACTTTCCTCCAATACAAGATGTGGTAAGGGTTAGTAAGTAAATGTTTTGAAGGACTTTGAGATCCTTTCATGAAAAATGCAATACAAGTACAAAACGTTACCATTAAAGAAACATTATCAACTTGAAATCTAATTATTTTCCTGAGGTAGAAGTAACTTTGAATACTACACCTTACTCTGAGTACTCCTGCCCAAACTACTGAAAACATCCATACATAATGATGGGAGTAGCAGCATGGGGAAGGTGTTCAGAAGGGAAGAAAAGGTATAGTCTATTGCATGTCCTGTCTTGAGTGCAGGGGGCTGGACTACATGACCTCTTGAGGTCCCTTCCAGTTCTATGATTCTATAATTTGGAGGGGTCAGTCAGGTAAAAGGGATGCTGGAAGGCTGATGTCCTTAAAGGCTGATGTTTGTGGTATACGGCAGTTGTAGAAATGGTACCCTGGATGCCTATGGATGAAGAAATGCTGGGCTGCATACATGGCTGAACTTTTCCTTCTTTTGCTCTGTCCTTGAGCGTGTTATGTATTTAGACATTTTAACTGTTTCACAACAAACCTTTTGTGTATTAATATTCAAGAGGTTAAGTTTTGCCTTCACACTCACTTGCATATCTCCCATTGCAGCCAACTCCCCGCCCCCATGTGTCTATACCTGAGGGACTGTACTTTGGGCCTGCTCCTGATCTCACTTACATTTTAGGCAGACCTTCTCATGCTGGTATCTCTCTTGTTGTGAGGGAATAGATTAGATAGATAAGGTAGGTAAGATGGATAGTCTTCTTCCCAGAGTTTTCCCTGATTGACTGGGAGACAGGGCAGCTCTGCCTTATTCACTCTACAGAGCTCCTGGTACTGAGCCCTTATAGAAACAATAACTTGGGTTTTCCTTGGGGCTATCTTCCTCTCTCCCTACGCCTAGCTCTGCCTTCCCCAGGTCTTCATCCACTCCAAAAAATCCCAGAACTTAACAGGTGTCATTCACGCTTACTAATCTTAACGGGGCACAGTCACGTGTAGGCTCTGAAGTCGCCTAGGTACCTTTGAAAATTCCACCCAATATTTACTATCGGCAGCTATTTGGAAGAATGAAGTATTGTATATGCAATGACTTAGGGAGAAGGGCCTAGTCTGTTTCCTAGCTGATGAGTGTCTGAAAAAATGAACTTAATGGATACCAATTCCATCAATCTCAACAGACATTTCTAGGAATCAGGGCCCAATTTCAAGCTTGGGTGCTCAATGCTATGTGCCTAAATGTGCATTTATGCCCTTCGGCGAAGATTTTCAAAAGAGCCTCAGGGAGTTAGGTACCTCAATCCAACTGAAATTCAGTGAGATGTGGGCATCTAACTCGTTATGCTCCTTCAAAAATCTCAGTCTTTAAGTACGCATTTCTAGCAACTAACTGTTGAGTTAGGCATTTGAGACCAGATTTTCAAAGGTATTTAGGGCACCTAAACATGCAGATAGGCACTTAGTGACATTTGCAAATCCTAAGCGGGTTAGGTGCCTAATTCCCATCAAAATCCGTTTGCTTAGACACTTTTAAAAATCCCACTAGGCGTCTGCCTGTATTTTGAGGCACCTAGATACCTGAGAAAACCTGGCCCTCAGGCCATGATTTAGTAAACCACTTAAGTGCATGCTTAATTTTAAGCTTCTGCCTAAGTGCATTGCTGAATGGTGCAGAAATAGAGATTTAGGCACCTAAACAAAGATTTAGATGCTTAACTTTAGGGTAACTAAATTGCAAAACCAGGACGTCAGTTCAACTCTCATTTAATCTGGACTATTCTCATAAGTAGAGGTGATCACTTCAGAACATGGCTGAAGCTCATTGGTGGAGTGGCACAAAGAAACTTGTATTGCTGCTCACCGTTCCATTCCTGTTTTGCAGAGAGAGATACAGGAGCTGAGTTTCAAGCATTAACAGTCCTGTACATTTCACCTATACTAACAAATGTAATGGAACAAAGGAAAGCGAGATCCTCAGCTAGTGTAAATCAACATAGCAGTATTGATCACACTGGTGCTGATTGGTACATATGCTGATTTACACAAGCGAGAGTTCATTATTGTTCTTTGAGAAAAGAAACAAAAAAAACCCTAATTTTTTAAACAGAATAGTATCCTCCAGGGTATGTTTCTGTGCTATATCCTCACTTCTCAGGTGCTGGAGGCATGCCCAGGAGAGTATTATTGCTTACTTAGTGTACATCAGAGCATATTTGACACAGTCCATCACATTGAGGCAAGATTTATCCTTCTAACAGGAAAGCAAGATTTTCACTTCTGCAATCAGGGCCTGTATGAGAGTCAGATTTCAATGGAACAAACCATTCCTGATGGACAATATCATCTTGCTGAGTTATGCTGAGTTATGACTTCATTATTTTTCACACACAGAGCAATTGTGTTCCTGGTGGCTATGCTGACATCAGCAGATAAAAATATTATTTAAGAGACAGAGGAGAAACAAATGAATTGTGGTCCTGATTTTCAGAGGTGCTGGTGTCCCACAAAACCCACCAAAGTGAACAGGAACTGTGTAAACATAGCACCTCTGAAAATCAGTCTCTCAGCTTTGATGATGATGAATAAAATCCACCATCAAAAGGCAGCTGTACCTTTGACAAGAGCAGTTAGAAAAGAATTCATATGAGAAAAAAAGAGTCTGAAAGAACTTTTCTGCAAATAGCTCAAAGTTCCAAAGCTTTTAATTAGATACCGATGTAAAATAACATAAGAGAATAAACAAATAAATACTACTAATAAATAATATTGAAATAGCTTCCTTTGCAAAGATTCCCAAAGTGCTGGAAAGTTCAAGGCAATTAAAATCAGTTTAATCTAAATAGCTTTTCATTTTTTAATTTAAATTTAGCACAGATTTAAAACCATATTTAAGAGGAGGAACAAGGATACTCCTGTGGTTAAAAAACTAAACTGCTTGTCAAAAGATTTGTGTTCAATTCTTGTCTTTGGCATAAAACTTTCTATGTGGCAAATTACTTAATTTCTCTGTATTTCAGATGTCTGTTTATATGTTTCATCCCTTTCTCCTACCCTTGTGTATTTTAGAGTATAACATCTCCAGGGTCTCCCTTACAATGTGTTTGTACAGTGCCTAACACAATGGGCCCTAATGTTCATTGGAGTCTATATGTGCTACTGTAATACAAACAGTTATTGTTACATAAGCAGGGAACGTGACTTTACAAGTGAAATTGTTTATTATTATGCTCCAGTAGACTTCAGAGTCAGAGGTTACAGGCTTCACATAAGCTTAACATTACAATAGATCAGGGCTCGGCAAGCTTTCAGAAGTGGTGTGCCGAGTCTTCATTTATTCACTCTAATTTAAGGTTTTGCGTGCCAGTAATACATTTTAATGTTTTAGAAGGTCTCCTTCTATAAGTCTATAATATATAACTAAACTATTGTTTTATGTAAAATAAATAAGGTTTTTAAAATGTTCAAGAAGCTTAATTTAAAATTAAATTAAAATGCAGAACCCCCAAATCGGTGGCCAGGACCCGGGCAGTATGAGTGCCACTGAAAATCAGCTCACGTGCCGCCTTCGGCACCCGTGCCATAGGTTGCCTATCCCTGCAATAGATGCTTATTGTGAAGATAACTAGTGATCATCAGAGAACTAGTAGATAATAGTGGGGAGGAAATCTCATGTAAGGTTTTCTGATCAGAAGTGACCCTTTTTGTCATTGCACTCTGATTAGAATGGTCTAAACATCCTCGTGCTCACCTATTAAGAGTTATACACATCTCCCAAGGGCTGCATTTAGCTCATCTCAAGAGTTAAATGTTGAAGCTAGGGATCCAGGTCTATATAGATTTCAATCAGTATAGCCAGCCCTCAGTACATTCAGTTCTATAAGGGACTATACAAATTTGGCTGCAGTAGTAATGAATATTTTATAACATTTTTGGAAGAGCTGAGCATAGCTCCTTGGCCTGGTTAATAATCTTTTGGGATAGACATTATTAAGATAGCACTGCTGAGCAGCAGCAGAAGCACCTAAAAGGTATGTAGACTATGAATAGAGACAACATTCCTGAACTACACTCTACCTGCTTTCATTTTTCTAGGAAAATGTATGTTTGATACGACTAAATAGCTTCAGAGGCATCACACATTCTTTTAGGCTTAATTCTCATATACACTAAGCTCCTTTTACATATTTCTGCCACCATAAAGGGCTCTAAATTAGGTGTAAATTATTCAGTTATACCTGTTTAAGATCCCTGTACCTTGCCGGAACAAGTATGAAGAGGCCCCTGAGCAAATGAGAACCAGGCCCTTTTCTGCCTAGGTTTGGTGTTTCTCACACAGAGCCTCCTGGAGACATGCATGATTTCAAATACAAGACATTTTACAGAGACCAAGGTGTAGTCCATTCATGCCATGAAATAGACAGCACCCCAGGTGAACCTGAGGATAAACCATTCTAAAAAGACGCGGAAGCCTTTGCACTAACCTTGCACACTGGGAAATCTCAAGAAAGACAATGTACTACCTTGAGGTACAATCCCACACCAACATCACTCTGGGGTTCTGCAGCTGTACACACCCCCTGTTCCCAGCTCCATCTAAATGTCACAGGATTCGGTTCTCCCATACAGTGCTCAGGCACAGTGGAGATGGGGCTGACAGGGAGCTGACTGGTTCTCAGTCACCCAATCCCAGTGAGAACGAAAGCTGAGGGGAGACAGCGTTAGCAAACGCTGCTGGTAGCAGAGAATCAGCCATGGTAGAGCCTTAGTCCATTCTCGCTCCCCTCTCCTTCTTGGGCACTTTCTCCTTACCTGACCCACTTCCTGCTTCCCCTCCCTACTCCACCAAGGGGCATGGCTTTGTACTGGTCAAAGATTCCTCCTGAACAGCAAGAATTCTCCAGGGGGTTCTTCTGGCCAGCGTAAGTTCACTTTGCACTGCTTATTTTGCCCACTGTGTAAATGCCTGCACAAGAGTAGAAGCTGGCCTTGCCAGTGAAAAATGCAATGAAGGCACTGATCCAACCAAGCACTTAAGCATTTCCATAACTGTGAGCAAATCAATGGGACTATTCACAATCTTAAAATTCAGCACATGCTGAAGTGTTTAGCTGGATCAGTGCCAAAAACACAGTTATCAGCTGTGAAAATATCCTAGTCCAGGACTGTGGTACTTCCAGAAATAACATCCCATAAGCAATATAGCCATGTTTTCCTTGAAGTAACTTTATCACAGATCTGTACTTCTATTAATAACAGAGAGTAAAGTATAGTCCCTGGGTTAAAGAAAGGCATGCATATTAAACTCCTTTTTAGCCACAGTTGATCAATTTCCAGTTTTGGAAGTATGACATCTTCTCCTGAGATTCAGAAAAAAAAATAAATCTCATGTTGAACTGACTGCCTGGCCCAGCATCTAAACTGCCAAAAACATGCCTGTCATTCAAAATGGTGGATGTCGTCTCAGGCTAAGTTGTATCATGTAAAGACAATTTAAAGTAAGATGTGGGCACGAGATAAGCTCTCCGATATTAAAATCAAATGTAGCAAAACAGGTAAGTGCTTAAGAAAACACCAGGAAGCCAATTGAGCACTGAAAGCTAGAAAGAGCAGTACATAATCAAACGCCTGAGGTGCCATTTCCACAGGTATTGCCTTGGAAAACAGTGGGCCAGGTCTTCAGCTTGTGTAAATCAGCACAGCTCCAGGGAAGTTAACGAGCATCTGGCTCAACATTTCAGAGAGACATAAACATATCAAGCAAGATCAGCCTCGGAAATAAAACACTGTTTTTCAAACCTGCAGGAGTCTAAAACATATTTCATAAAGAATGTTCTCTGAATCTCCACAATAGTTTATGAGCTTTGAGGAGTGAGTTGAAAGGTAAAGAACACACTGGGTTTTCGAATGAGAGCCATTGCAGATGGAAGCACCATGTGGCTTTTTCTTTTTTCTTTTTTTCAGACAATTAAAAACACTAATGCTTTTGGAGAAGAGGTGCATCCAGCAACCAAAAATAAAACAAAGCTTCAAAGATTTAATGTGAACAAAGACTGAATGTGAATCGTACTGTTATAAGAGAGAACATAAAATTACTGGATTCCTGAATTACTGGATTCCTGATTTTGAGCTTTATTTAATCCTGAATAAAAAGAGCAATGGTGGCCATCGATTCCTCTGACAAATAGACATAACTTGGGGCTACGTTCTCATTGTCCTATCAGGTGGCAAAGACCCATCCCCTCAGTAAGAGACAGTTGCTGCCTGAAGAGTTTGTAATCTTAATATACAAGATAGAGAAAGGAGGTAAGAACTTTACAAGATCCTTAGGACTTCTTTGTTCCAACCAGAGCCTAGTTTCCTTTCTCAGAAACTACTTCCATCTTCCTTATACTGAGAGTAGAGTTTAACAGGCTGCTTAGGGAGACAGCAGTAATTAACATGCAGCTCTCTGAAAGGTCCCACTACCTGCTAAGAGTGTGGGTCAAAAGGAGAATCCTCCTTCCTGGATACAGATTCAATTCAAGTACATCTGAGTTCATCAAAATGAAAATAGTGGAGTTCAGGGAATTCCCGCGAAGGCAAAATTTAGCCCAGAATATTATTTCCTTGGGAATTCAGGCCCGGAAAGAGGACACTGTTTCTCTACTCTTACCATGTTTTGCTAAATAAACTTCCATTTAATTGTTATAGGTTACAATTCGTTTATGTTACAAACATAAAAAAATATTAAAATGTGCTTAAATGAATGCATAGCTCACTCTGTGCCCACAATATCCCTTCCATTATTTGGGGACAAAGAATGAAACCTTCTCCAATGCCTCCTACTGATTAGTTATTTCTGTCTGCCTTTCAAGAGAACAAAGTTCACTTCTCTTGCCGTATGCCACTCAGTGACTGCCCCTGCTGGCAGCTCTGAGATCCATTGCAGGTAGTTTTCAATGCAGAGACAGTTCAAGACAATCTGTCACCCTAGGCAAAACTTCAGTGTGCTGCTGCCCTTCCTGTCTCCTAGTCCAGAAGTTCTCAATGAGGCCAGTGCACCACTGTGGGGGTCATATTAGACTTTCTGGAAGGGCATGGCAAATCTTCAGTAATTATGGTAGATGTAAGGGATCCGAGCACCAGGTTGCAGCACCACTCACTCAGGTTTGGCCTGGCCACTCCTCTGTCATGAGGAGGGGTGGGGGAGGAGTGGCTGAGCCAAATTTTAGTGGGCAGTGTTGCAACCAGGCTTATGGTGTCATGGCACCATTCTGTTTTGTCACAGCCACCCCTGCCACCTAGGCAGAATCTGCTGCCCTAGACAGCTGTCTAGTATGCCTATACCTAGAGCGGCCCCTGCTCAAATATTGCATTGGCAGTTTTACAAAGAAGAAGAAATATCCAAGAGTATTAGGATGCAGGAGTCAACATGTCTAATCCAAGCCACAGACTGCATCCCTGCAGCCCGCCGTTTCCCGCTGCTCTCATTGGCTGGGAACGGCAAACTGTGGCCACTGGGAGCCATGGGGGGGCTACGCTTCTGGACAGTCAAAGTCAGCAAAATGTCTCGAGGCCTGCCAGCAGATTACCCTGATGGGCCACATGCGGCCTGGGGGCCACAGGGTTGCCCACCACTCGTATATTGTCTCCATGCAGCTGACTCCATTAAGGAGCTTAATTGTCCTAGACCTCCTGAGTTCTAGTCCAGTGCTCTATCTCCTGGGCCACACTGCCCGACTACTCTGATGCTTAAAGATAAGGATCTGCTTACATGCTTTGCTGTACCTTAATGATGTATAATTGTCAACCTCAGTCATATCTCACAGTTAAAGTAGTTTCTGTTCATGGTACACGGGTTTCTGTCTCATGCCGCCTTTTCAAGGTAAATACTGAAAGTATCTAAATGGCATTGATTTCCATACTTGCAACCAAATTCGCCATTCAGCTAATTCACAGAAACATCTTAGTATTTTTTGTTTGACAGAAAATATTTAAATATCCTTATCAAGTTAGCCCCTTGCCATCTAATACAAATCTCCTTTATTACTAGCCAAGTCTACAAGTAAAATCTTAGTTTAAGTGGTTGATCCATTAACGTAATCTGTCATTCTATATTCATTAACCTCTGTTTCTGCTTTTGCACAAACAAGATTTGCCACAGATCACTGATTCAAACAAGAGGTTTAAATGAAGTACCTCAAATTAAGTTTGAATTGATTTACATCCTGAACCAATGAACCAGCAAATTTTCTTGTGTGCGTTTGCGTGCAGAACTAAAATACTTACAGGAGATAATGTCATCCTGGCAATTAAGGACATCAGAGGAGGGAGACCAGTTTTCCAGTCTGTTTTCCATTTCATTTTGCAGGGGAGGTGGGTTGTTGACATTTCCTCCACAAATCCTTCCTCAATAAAAAGCCTAGCAACCTAAAACTTGAATGTAAATCATTTGTATGAAATCAAAATGTAGGCAGAGAAATTAGAAAATCTAAGTTCAAGAAAGAAAACACAATTTTAGTACTTTGATGGGAGCCAGATTTCAGTGTAATCTTCTCTTTCCCTTTAATAACTAGGAAGAATGTGATACAGTTTCGGTGCTGATACAAAGATGGAAGCGGTGTATTGCATTCAAGAGGGAATAAGCAGAGGGGAAATATACTAGAATACGATTATATTTGGATAAAACTATATAACCTGAAAACATTGATCCAATTGTGTTGAATGTATTATTCATATCATTTTGGAAGAATCTGTTCATTTGGTGCAATGATAGAAAAATTCTGCTCTACAAACTGGTACAAAACATTGTAGCATTTTCCTCCATAATAAGCAAAATGAGGGTGTGGGGGGTCGGGTAGGGGTTTTAATGATGTTGTGGGAGTATGGCTGTGTGAGTGCATCTTCTGTAGAGATTATGAGCTGTGTAGGAATACAGTGCTTAATAGAAACGATAACAAATGATGAAGCAGCTGTGAAGTACGGCACAAAAATTGCTCCAAGCAGTTAAGGCTGATCATCGTGATGGAAATAGCTTTTTGACAAGCTTTGCATTCCTGTGACAATAATTAAGAATCAGGTTTCCACCGAAAGGCTTTATAGCCAGAAGGGGTTGTAAATCAATGGGCAACATTTTTATCACAGAATGAAAATTAATTATTCAGTGTCAACATGCTTTCTCACACTTAACTGCTTGCAATATCCCTTTATTCTTGATTTTAATTCAATTAACGTACCATTGGAGATGGGGCGGCTTGTCTGGAATGTTTTACTTTTGTTAGCATTTACCATAAGGAAATATGACAAAATTATAGGGTGCTTAAACTAAACTGTACTGCAGATTGTTTTGGCAGAGAGGTTGCTAGCTGCTATGTACCTACTGACAAGGGGTGGATGTGAGCATTTAGTGCAAGTATAAATGTAGAAAGAATTGAACTCAATAATACATGAAAAGGAAGAGTAGGGGAAGTTAATGGAAAATCTCCCATTGAATTCAGTTGGTACAGATTTAAGCCAATACTGAGCATTTTTGAAAAATCTCACCCTGACTTGCAAGCAAATGAAAAATGTTCTTGGATATTTGTATATTTTCTAAGAGGAAGGGTGACTCTTGCATACCTGTCCTATCCTTTACTATAAAATGGTGTGTGTACATCCTGAAAAGGGTGCTCATTAGATTAAAGGGATCCAACGCCTGAAAACAGGGCTGGAAATGCCCTGTATGGTGGAAATATTAGGGAGCATTAACTTTTACATTGAGCCTGGGACAATTTTCTATCTTCATTTCCACTCAGAGCTTCTGCATCACCAATAGTAGAGATGGTCAAAAAATCTTCAATGAAATGGTCTTTCGTTGGAAAATGCTATTGTGTTGAAATGAAGATGTTTTGCAGGAAGTGTCAATTTTGGTGACATTCTTTATGGAAAAGGTGTATTTTGTTCTGATGTTCACATTTCCTTCACACTTTCCTGTTTAATTCCAACTTTCTCGTTTGGCTTTGATGGTTATATTAAAATGTTAATTTTAATGTTATATTCAATGTATGTTATAGTTAATATTCTATATTGAAATGTTTGAGATTATGAAAACAAAATATTTCAATAAGGTCATTTTGATGTTTCTGAATTAAAAACATTGGAATATTTATTCCATAAAATATTTTGAATTGACTTTTTGTCTTGATTGGGGGCAAAATCAAACTTCAAAATGTCAACCTTTCCTAAGGGATGGAAACTCCATTTTCCAACCAACTCTAGTTAATAGTTTTCCTGTACATTATTGCATGTAGATATATATACTCAATCCATAGCATGGCCCCGATTCAGGAAAGCACTTGATCATACGCTTAAGTCCATCCCTGTTCAGGACAGAACTTCAGGAAGTGCTTAAAGCATGTGCCTAAGTGCTGTTCTGAATACAGTAGCTTTCTTGATATTCCTGGTAATATTTTCTTATTTCATCCAGACTCAACACACTCTCCCCGAGAGCTCATCATTGCCATGCTGAAAGGAAAGATCCAGCTGCCTTCATGGCACCATCCCATTACCTTTGTCCTGCAAGAGGCTTATCACAGGTCCAAGAACTTGTTTAGTGAAGCTGGTAGAGATGGACTCCAATACTGTAGATAGTCCAGAAGGCATTCGTTTTCCTCAGGGCCCTCTGTCTTTTGGGTGGCAGCTGCTGCTGGTGTTTCACAGAATTCCACGGAGAAAAATTTTGCGTAGTTCCATATAATTTTGCCCCCATAAAACTGTTATGTGATTTTTTTGTCTAAATCATTGTCATTTTGTGCATTTTTAATAAGTTCCTGTGTCTTGAAGACAGGCGCAGTTTAGCTTGAAAACAGGCCCACTTACACCAGCACATGTGACAATGCCATGTATCCAGCTGAATTTTTTCATGGATATGAACTTATTTTCAAGCCATACTCTCACTCAGGCGGTAGCAATATTTTACTTTTCAAACAGTCCCAGTCATTTCAGAGAGACCAGAGTAAGACAGTATTCAACAGGAGCAAGGATCCAAGAACATGGCCCAACATATAACCACCCAGCACAGTAAATAGTGTAAATAGAAAGAAAAAAATACTGCCGACCGGGTAATCTGGCTCATTCTTAGTTAGGTGATAGGTGGGGAGTCCTTTAGATAAACTGATCTAAATGCAGATCTTTTGTCTTAGAGACAGGGGTTCATAGGCTTTTCCCTCTGAAGACACAGTGACCTTGCAACTGAATAACAAGTCAACTATTAGAGATTAGAGGAGGCCCACATCTCTCAGAAAGGGAAATGGTATTTACATTGGTATATGGCTCTTGGGAGTGCTTGGTATGTCAAGGTGCTGTCTAGAGGAAGGGATAGTGATAAAGGGATGAATTCTCCCCAACTCCCTCACATTGGTTAGTATTGAGGGGAGTCATCTCAGAAGAAGCTGCTGGATGCACAGTCTTAAGAGTCACATTGCCTCCAGAAACATAACATGCCTTTTGATAGGGGCCAGTGCATTCTCCTCCCATGAGAGGCCCAGTCTATGGGCAGGGCAGAGGAGGGGAAGGCCAGGGCCCTTTTCATTTCCCAAAGAACTTTGGGAAGCCTAGCACAAACATCAACACTAGAGTCATTTCATGCTTGTAGTCAGGAGACTGTGGGAGTATGATGGAGCCTAACCTTCATATAGGATCCCAAACAAGGGAGTTGGGAACCCTCAGCTTGTGCCCTTTCCTGCTCCCCTTTTGGGGAACTCATGTAGAACTAGGTCTCCCTGTTCTACCTGTCCCTTAGTGTTAATTTGTATGTGTTCGCATAAAACTATGCCTGATTTCAACATTTGTCCTTACACTGGTCTTCGTCCTCTTTCCTTTGTGCCTGGAGCAGTGTAAGATCATAACTAGACAGGCATGGAGGAATTGGCATTACCTGTGAAAATATCAATAAGAGAAAGGACAGAAACAGAGAACTAGTGACCTACCAATTGACCTCTGCAGAACTCTTCTGAAATTATATTATAATATTTCTAATTATGCTTTTAACAACTCAATTTTAAAATGCTCATAAGTTTCAGAACATTTAAGCCCATGTTTTTCAGCCATATTGACTTCCTACTAAGGTAATTTAGAAACGTAGCTGGAGGCAGTAGGTCAGTTTTAATGCCAGCACATTTATTATACTGTGGTAATAGATCTTTGCTGCAGATAAAAAAAATCCAGGGAGCCCACTTGTGCTTCTAGTAATGTCAGCATAAATTAGGAGTAGCTCCTTTAGTGGAGCTACACCAATGAGATCAGAATAACACCCAGTTTCTTCCTGTGAAATGCACTGAGGATGCTATTGCTTAGTACAATAAAAATAAATTTTAAAACTGATGCTTCTTCTGAATTTCAACCAGTGAACTGTTATGGGATTTTTAAGCTGGTTGACATTATTTGCAGGTGAAAAAATACGTTCTTCCATGCAGAACTATCACCTTCAAGGCAAGAGGTCACAGGTTCAGGTAATCAGAGCTGAATATGCCCACGCTTCATCCATGAACACCTTATATGGTATGGGTCATGGTGCTACTAGAATGTGTCTCAATAGTACATTTCATTTCTTACTTGAAAGATCTAATCATAGTTCTAAAATAATCATTCAAACCATTTATCCTAGAATGTACTTCTCAACATTACCTACATTTTAAGTTTAAAAAAACCAAAAAACGGTGTGTCCTTTCCTATCACATTTTCTCTGTCATGGGTTAATGGCTTTCTTCTAAATCACAAATTGGTCAAGAAACATTCTTTTTTTAAAAAAAAACACCCTGTATTTTCAGCTTCCGTGGGGCTAATGCTTTTAGGGGGTCAGCAACATATTCTGTAAGCTGCCCAACTGATGTTAGTGGCACTACTGAAAGACTAAAGATACCATGCTGAGTATGGGTGTCAGAATTGGGCCCGAAGTAATTATCCTTTTTTTTGACATTCAGTCCCAGTCTTGAGCTGAGAGAGCTTGGAAAGAACCAATAAGAACATTCATGCAGATTAAAAAAATCTTTTAAAACATTCTCAGAAATGCCAAGTGTTGTCTTTATTCTGAGATTGTACAAAAATCTTTAACTCCCATTGCCAGTCCATGTGATTCTCTGCGTTACAGATTAATTATGGCTATTGTGCTCAGATTCACTGCTCTTGTTCTCAGTGAGAGGCCAATTCCCCGCACCTCTAAGAAAAATCACCAGAAATCCCTTTATCTAATGAAATGCAGAAAATAAGCCTGATAAAAGCCAACCAGCAAGCTAGAACCTGAGTGAAAAGTGCGCCTGTCATTGTTACACCAGAATACTAGTATCACAGATGGCATTCTGCACTGTTGGTGGAAGCAGAAGACTCTGTATATACATATATTTTAGGTCAGTGTCCTCTATACAAAGCTGGAGCAGAATATTTCTGGTAAATTTTATTAGGTACGATATATTGTATCAAAGATCTGTCCTGGAGTTTTCCTTCCAAAGCAACTGCCCTGGAATTAGTTTCAATAAACAAGTGGTCTGGAAATGATGTAATTCAAATAGGTTTTCCTCAGTGTGTGCCAGCGTTCCCAGCTGTCAAAAGGAGCATACTCTGGCCCCCTGAACTAAGGGGTTATACTCCATGGAGCCACACACACATTTGCCTTCAGCTACACTCTTACAGAGAGTAAAACATGGGAACTGGTTACATTTTGGAAATGCGTAATCCTTGCAAGTTGACCTGGCCAAAAATTTTTCAACAGAACAGATTTCTATCGAAAAATGCAATTTTGTTAGAACTGATGCTTTCTGCAGGAACACCATGATATTTAGAACATTTTCAATGGGAAAAAGTGCAAATATTTCATTTTGGCAATGCCAAAACATTTCAGTGTAGTTTCTACATGTATGTTATATTAACATATTGTAATGTAGTGTATATATATATTATATGCATATATCCTATTTAATATAATATAAACATCAAAATGAAATGAATCAAAATGTTAAAGTGAAAACAAAATTTCAAATTAAAATTTGTTGGCATTTGTGTTTGGGAAATTGTGAAATTTCAGCTTTTCGTTCTGATTTGGAATTGAAAAAAAATTGATTCCAGTTCCTCAGCAGCTCCACTTGCAAGATACATGCAGATCATCAGAGTTAAGAAGCTAGTTACTAGTGCAGTTCAAAGGCAGTACAGTAAAAATATAGAAGCTATACATAACTAGATCGAGGTCATACCTAAAATCATTTGGGTTATTGCCATGTTCTGGATTGTAAGCATTTACACAGAGGGATTTTCTTTACTATTTGTTTGCACAGCACCTACAACCAAGGGTTCTCAATTCTGATTAAATATTTAAAAATAATAGTACTTTTTCCTCACTTGCATTTTTTTGGTCTGTCTTTTACATTGCAAGTTCATCAAGGAAAGCACAGTGTCTTTGGCCCAGAATCTCAAAGGTATATAGGCGCTTAACTAACATCAGAGGAAGTCTGACACAAACACGCCTTTTAAGAGCTGGGCCTTTCTGTCTTGTGTAATTCTGAGCACAATAATGACAATCCATAAATAATGATAACCGAGATCAGTGTATGAAAGTAATGAATATGGCTAGGCAAGGATACTGGTGAGAGTGAAATTGTTGCAAGAGTAGGTTTTCTATTGTAATGTTTTGAGATGCATTTTATGGTGCCTAACCTCCAGCTTCTTGAAGGTGCTCAGACCTGTGCGGTACATATGCAGGCTCTGACATCTGGCTACAGGTAATCAGAGTTAAGATCCAAGCATCTTTATAAAAGAAAATCCCAACACCATGAAGCCTTGAGAATATGCTGAGATGTTTGTAGTAATATTCTGCTACAAAGAATAGCGCTGAATAGGTGATTGATTAAAAAAAAAAAGAAGGGAAGAGGGCCTCAAAAAAGATATTTTAGCTCAAACAGAAATCTATAAACCTCAAGTTTCCACACTACAAAGAGATAAGCAATATTCACTGTGGTTTCACACAAGTTAGTCAATAAACTTCCATTAACTATGGACAAACTGTCAAAGTGACCTGCTGCCCTCATCTTTGCAGAGTGGCTTGGCCTTAGTGGTCCATATTAATATGAATTTTAACCCCTTGGTCTGGCATTTTAATTCTCTCTCCATTAGTCTCACGTTTCTATTTTATCAGCGTGTACTATTGATTTTAAAGAACATGTATAGCCAATTTGCACATATGTCTTTTGCAAAGGTCATCGGAGGACACCAACATGTGACTTCTGCAAGATGTCCAGAGGGTTACACTGTTCAATGACCTGTATAACTTTCTGCCCAAGACATGTTTTAATATAACGTATAGAAATAAAAAGAAAGATGCATGAACTAGCACTTTGGAATTTGATAGAAGTAATCGTTTATTCTTTATTGTGGGACAAACCTAAACACAGTACATGGGGCGGGGGAGACCTCAGCTGTACTGCTTTTTTCATAGGCATGGTGTCCAAATTTGTCATTACTCTGCTCCTTATAAAAAAAATGTGTTTTGATTGTGAATTTCCACCCAGAAATCATGGGTAATGAGAACAGTTTGATTTAGAACTCAGTCCTGCAAAGGCTTTTGCACATTGGTTAGCTTTCAACAGGTGACCAGTTCAGAGCCAGATTAAGACCTTTAGAGGTCCTAAGCACTGAAAAGGTTATGGTGCCCCCCATATGTAATTCAAAATAAAAACAATACTATACCGTAAAATAAAATTTTATTTTTCGAAATGACACAACATTTACATGCACGCTGAAATTAAAATAGCTTCTTTCTAGATTTTCTGATTGAAAAATTCTGGATAAGTTCATCAAAGCTGACTTGACGAAGCATGTCCGCTTTCATACACAATAGGGAAAGTGAATCAAGTCTGTCCTGACACATTATTGTTCTCTGAGGGTTTTTTATTCTTTTCAGCTAAGAAAAAGAGCGTTTTGCAGAGCAGTTAGTAATCATCAATGTTAGAAAAATACGTAGTGAGATCTCTACGTTTGGAAATACACATTGTATTCTGTCTTTCAGTATTGTGTCATGAAGATCAATGTGACTGAATTTCATTTTTCCTGTTTCATTAAACTTTGTGCACATATAACAGTGGAATTGCCGTACTTGTCCACAGAGATTCATGTTCAAGTCAACAGGGTATGAGTCAACTAGCTTTTGGAGCCCTTGTGAATATTGTTCATCAGATAAGTCAACATCATTTAGAAAAGAAAATCTACTTGATACTTCTTTGTACACTTCACCTCTCCTCTTCATATGAGCTTCAAGTGTATCAACTATAGCATAGTAAATAGATATACAAAATTTGTCTCTAGGATTCAATGCTGTTTCTGTTGCACTGCTATCATTTACTTGTTTTTTCCTGATTCACTTGCGGGACTGGGCTTCTTTGTAGTTAGTATCAGGCAAAATATCTTTTGATACGTCTTCAAATCTTTCAAAATCATTCCTCCAAGTGTGTAAGTGGTCTGCTAATGATTGACAGAGGTCTGCACATGTTTTCAAATCCAATTCTTTTTCTTGGAGAGCTTTACTTGTGTGGTAAAAGTGCTGTAAAATTTCATTCTACATGGTCAACATGAATACAAACTCTAGTTCTTGCATCTTGTTTGCAATGTTTTCTGCCTCTTATATAGTTTCTCCCTTTTGTGATCGGTCTTCAGCTATACTTTCTAATGCAGCCACAATCTTTAGTAGGATTCCGGAATTGCACTTGTTGCCACCGCAAGTGCCTCCCAGTGAGTATTAGAAAGAGATTTCAACACACGATCATTGCCCAAATATCTTTTAAGAACTGCCCAATGGTGTGTTGAGGCAGAGAAAAATGTGTAAAGTAACTGGACTGTTGAGAAAAAACTTACTGCCACCAGAGTGTAAGGAAGTCTAACAAAGTTTGATTTTTACCATGATGACTACTTCGATGCTTTTTTTAAAATATCAGATTTTTTCAAAAAAATCTTTTTTTGGTGCTCCCTACTTTGCTGGTGCCCTAAGCACGTGCTTAGTCTGCCTATTGGGTAATCCTGCCCTGGACCAGTTCCAGTGAACTCTTTGGCATAAGTCTTTACAGGACTGAGGCCTTAGTCAGTAGATTTTATTTAAATGATCAAGACAAAACTGGGATATAAAGATGGGATTTACATTTTGGCTATGAAAGCACTGAAATTTGTGATCACACTGATCTCCTCAGGAGGGAAGTTTTACAACAATGATCTGGCTGTTGAAAAAAAATCTCTGTCCACGGCCTTCACCAGTTTGTGTCTTGTTATGGAAAATTCCACTGTTTCTAGGGGGCAGCGTTGTTGCAGAAAATCTTGGACACAGAGGAAGAGGACATTTCTCAGCCAACAGAGAGTGCTGAAGATCTGATACGTGATCTTGAATCTGCTCCAGTGTCAATTGGGGAGCCAGGGTGACGATAGGAGCACTGTGGTGATGTCTTATTGAGTTGTTTGAAAACTTGACTGAGATTTTCCCAAAGGTTCGTTCAGCTGATATTCTTTTATCCCCAACATGACTTCTTATTGAAATACAGCTAGATCCTCAATTAAGAGAGAAAAATGTGATCTTTTATGGGACAGCCTTGCTTAAGAAAGTTTATTATTCAAGCAACAGCAGCTGGCACATATTATTTGCAGATGCTGTGGACTCCTCTGGGGTGGTCAGTCACCTGAAGATATTAGAATGTTCATAGCACCTTGTCCTCACAGAACAACATTCTTCTTATTAAATTACCCATAACTGTAAAGACTTTTCTTAGGTTACACTGCCGCAACAGTCTTTAATTACACAAATCTCCCAAAGTTCACCATGGACCCAATCCCATCCCCCTTGAAGCCAATGGAAAAGCTCACATTGACTTCACTGGGTGCAAAATCAGAGTCCACTTGTCTAGAGTTTCAGTACCTTGAATTTGAGCTGTAGTTCTGCTCTGAAAAAATGTTTTGTAAAAATAGCCTATGCTTGGATTGGCACTTTGCAACCCAAACCAAGTAAGGGACCATAAATAGCTGTGGTGCCCCAAAAGCAGGGCGCAATACAAATTGTAACCCTCAAAGTCACAATTTGGGTCTGCTTCCCTCTTCAAATTGGTCCTTATTCCCTGGGTGAATAAACTGCACTGACCCATTCCTGGCACAGCTAACACCCCTCTTTGTGTCATATCAATTGTCCTAGTTGCTACATAGGCTGGGAGAGAAGTTAAGGTTTCACCTGCCCCTGCTTGTCCATTCTTTTCCCACTGGTGCAGAAAGGGGGTCTCATCTCTTCACTTAGGGTTTGGCAATGTGTGTAGCCTGTGCAGAAAAGTAAGGGGGCTCCTTATTCCTGTTATTCTTTTGTACAGATGTTCAGTCAGGCTCATAGAATGTCAGAGTTGGAAGGGACCTCAGCAAGTCATCTAGTCCAACCTCCTGCTCAGAGCAGGACTAATTCCCAACTAAATCATCCCAGCCAGGGCTTTGTCAAGCTGGACCTTAAAAACCTCTAAGGAAGGAGATTCCACCACATCCCTAGGTAACCCATTCCAGTGCTTCACCACCCTCCTAATGAAACAGTTTTTCCTAACATCCAACCTAAACTTCCCCCACTGCAATTTGAGACCATTACTCCTTGTTCTGTCATCTGCTACCACTGAGAACAGTCTAGACCCATCCTGTTTGGAACCCTCTTTCAGGTAGTTGAAAGCAGCTATCAAATCCCCCCTCATTCTTCTCTTCTGTAGACTAAACAATCCCAGTTCCCTCAGCCTCTCCTCATAAGTCATGTGCTCCAGCCCCCTAATCATTTTTATTGCCCTCCTCTGGACTCTTTCCAATTTTTCCACATCTTTCTTGTAGTGTGGGCCCCTAAGGAGTTCCATGCTATTTGTCTCAATGATTTCCAGGTGCAAACTGTTCAATATGCAGATTTTCTGTCAGGTCTGCAAACTCAACTGGGAGTCTGCAAGTCAAGTGGATTCTTTCTGGCTCACACATCACTGCTTAGATATCAAAGTAAAAGGTACCTTTAAAACAGGGGTGCGCAAACTACGGCCCACAGGCCAGGTCCTCCTAACCGGCCCCTGAGCTCCAGCTGGGGAGGTTGCTCTGGCCCCTCCCCTGCTGTCCCTCTCTCCCACAACCTCAGTGTGCTGTGTGAGCAGCAGTCTTGGGGGTGGGGCTGCATGCGCCAGCAGATAATCACAGCAGTGTGTCTGGCTCCAGGCCAGACATGCTGTTCTGAGCGGCGGCGTTGTAAGGGGTCGGGGGTTGGATAAGGGGCAAAGCGTCTCTTGGGACGGGGAACGGAAGTGTTGGATAGGCTGTGGGAGTCCCAGGGGGCATGTCAGGGGGTGGGTTGTGGCTAGGGGTCAGGGCAGTCAGGGGATAAGGAGTGGGGGGTCTTAGATAGGGAGTGGTGTGCTGGGGAGGTGATTAGGGGACAGCGGGTCTCTGGAGGGGGTGGTCAGGGGACAAGGAGCGGGGGGATGGATGGGTCGGGAGTTCTGAGGGGGGCAGGAAGTGGGTGAGAGTTGGATAGGGGGCGGGGCCAGGCTGTTTGGAGAGGCACAACCTTTGCTACCCGGCTCTCCACACAATTTTGAACCCCAATGTGGCCATTGGGCCAAAATGTTTGCCCACTCCTGCTTTAAAATATGATAGGCAGTCAGACCAACCAACTGATCACACACATGGATTCTACAATCAGAACAGAGGCCCTGATTCTGCAAAGACTTGAACATGTGCATAACTTATGCACACATGTGAAACTGCATTATTCTAACAACATAGATAAAGTTATACACGTGCTTAAATATTTGCAGGCCTGTGGCCTTAGTTAACAATGCTGATGGTGACCAGTGAACCAGAAAAGAACCCAGCTCCCTCCCATAGTTATGTTTGCACCCCAAGGTTAACAAGTGTAAAAAAAAAAAGTAGCAAACATTTGTTTTTGACTAACTTCAGCCACAAAGGGAGTAGATCTAGTAAGTAAGAAAGTGCCATTTCAAAGTACTACCACAATTTAGTTTCAGATCAGGAGTACATAGCATCTTTTATTTCTCTGTTGATTCTGCCACAAACATTTCAACCTCAATAATATATAGACTTGGAAGGATTAGATTTTTATTGGGAAAGGTTGGGAAAGATCAATTTCACCATTCGCGCAGAGACCAATAGAAAAATATTTATATTGATAATCATCTAAATTTACAGATAGACAAAGTAAGAAAAATGCTGCTTGAAAACTTATTATAGTCAAAATTCAGTGATTTAGACATTTGAATTAGCTTGTTACAAATGAACTAGTGAATGAATAGTAAAAACAGGTATCATTTGTTGATTTAAGGATACTTACTTTGTATATTTGGATAAGTGATGTTGACAGTTTGGGTTTTAATGATTGAAAATGTAAAGGTTTATAAATCTCACTGTTGACTGTCATCAAATGTCTGACCACTCATCTCCCCCATCCCTCTGTTTTTTCCACAACTCAAGAAAATTTAAATGGATTAAAAAAATCTTTAAAAATGCTTAAAAATTAACACTGATCTTAGCTGTCAAAATGATAAACACATAAAAATTGAATTCTGTCAAACACAATACTCTAGTGCAATTCATACAGCGTGCAGAGGCACAGCTGCAGCTCGTTATGGATTAGGTAAATGGAAACAAAATCACGTTTGGGGAAAAACAAACTTTTGTGAGTTTTAATTTAGTTTTAAAAATCAGTGATGTATTAGTATTTCAGGAACCAGAAGGCCAGTTCTTCAGATTTGGTAAACTGGCATAGCGTCAATAAAGCCAATGGATCTATATCATTTTATACCCCCTGATGATCTAGCCTTAAAATTAAAACTAGGAAGAGATCCAGTTCTTGCTCAGCTGAGCAGCCCCATTAGTTTACTTGCATGAACAATCCAAACAAGATCTGGCCAGGAAGAAAGGGTATAAAACTGAAGTCCACATTTTGGGGCCTCACCTTGCAAACACTTGTGCAGGTTCTCAATTTTGCACACAAAAGTAGCCTAGTTGAAGTCAATGGGACTATTCATGTGTATAAAATTAGGCACGTACAGACATGTTTGGAGGATCAGGGCCAAAGTTCCTCAAGAAATAAGTTTGAAAGATTATATCTTTTCTGCAACAGTGGAAAACAGGTTGATAGCCCTCCAGCGTGCTTCAGATTTCATATTCGGCTTGTAACAAGAGCTCAGTAACACTCCCCATTACAACACAAACAACAACCTATTCGTTTAGACCTGCAATCTGAGAGGGGCAACAGCTATTTCAAAATTCCCAGGGGAGGGTCAAATGACATATTGATCAATTGATTAGAAATGTCAGTGGTCAGAGGAGAGAGCTGCACTGCTGCAAAAATATCTGTCAGAAGACTCTATAAACATATGTGCTATTAGGAGACAAAAAATTAATCTGACAGAAAAATAGAGCAGCGGTTGTTTTACATTAAATGTGAGAGACTGCATGATCTGTTTCCAAAATGTGTCAGATATAATAATAAGGAATAAAAACATTTATACATGTAATTTGATAGGCCACATATGAATGTCTGGAATTGATTAACTTCTCACAAAATATGTGCTTTGAGTTATTTCTATCAATGGTCAAAGAAACTGATGCTATTTCTAAACATCACTTTACTTCTCAACTTCTTTCCCCATAAATGGGTTGAGGGTGCCTACAATTCTTTGCCACTCCTTCCAACTCATGGCATTGGTTGATAGGTCTTGGAGTTTCAGTGCTTTTCTCTTCAAACTTCTCTTGACAGAGTCTTTCTGTCAGATCCTTGGAATTCCATGTCCTTTTTTGCTGTTTCTTCCTCCCATGATTTCTTTGCTAGTTCTTCTCCCATTCTTATCCTATGTCCAGCCCACCTCAAACATGTGTTCTCCAGCCTATTACTATCAGTGCCAAGTTCATCTTCCCAATAATTTCTTTCATGCAAAGTCTGTCTACCCTCCACTTGCCCACTATTCTCCTCAATATATTATTTTCTACACCTGTATCTTTTTTCTTCTATCTCCATAATACTCATCATTGCCAAACTATAGAGCAGGCAGGACAAACACAAGCAGCATACACTTTTCCTTTCAGTTTGTTACTAAATTCCTGGTCTCACAGTACTCCTGCCACTTTTTTCACTACTGCCAATGTGCATGGGGGTCTTCTTTTCAATTGTCCAGATCTGTCTCCAATGGAACTACATGAACTTCCCAAGTACACAAATAGTATCTTCTGATTCAGCTTCTCTCCTGAAACTTCAATCACCAGCTTTTCTCCCACCTTCCCTACTTGTATAACTTTTTCGTTGTGCTTTCCCTTTAAAACCATTGTCTTCAAAACGCAGGTGCCCACGCTGAAACAATACACACCAGTTAAGTTTTACTGTCAGCCAAAAGGGCCAAGTTGCCAGCATATATTAATTTTCTCTGTCTCCACAGGCTTGGTTCTCCTACCAATTAACGCCATAATTAGGATGAAGAGAAGTGGGCTTAGCACACTGCATTATCTCAAACTCATCGCCTATAACTAATCAGGAAAAAGATCTTGGAGTCATCGTGGATAGTCAAAAAAGCAAAGAGGATGTTAGGAATCATTAAAAGAGATGGAGAATACCTTATTGCCCTTATATAAATCCATGGTGCACCCACATCTTGAATACTGCATACAGATGTGGTCTCCTATTCCCAAAAAGTATATACTGGCATTAGAAAAGGTTCAGAGAAGGGCAACTAAAATGATTAGGGGATTGGAACGGGTCCCACATGAGGAGAGATTACAGAGGCTAGGACTTTTCGGCTTGGAAAAGAGGAGACTAAGGAGGGATATGATAGAGATATATAAAATCATGAGTGGTGTGGAGAAAGTGAATAAGGAAAAGTTATTTACTTGTTCCCATAATATAAGAACTAGGGGCCACCAAATGAAATTAATGGGCAGCAGATTTAAAATACACAGCGCACAGTCAATCTGTGGAACTCCTTGCCTGAGGAGGCTGTGAAGGCTAGGACTATAAGAGGGTTTAAAACAGAACTGGATAAATTCATGGAGGTTAAGTCCATTAATGGCCATTAGCCATGATGGGTAAGGAATGGTGTCCCTAGCCTCTGTTTGTCAAAGGGTGGTGGATGAGAGATCACTTGATCGTTCACTCACTCTGGGGCACCTGGCATTGGCCACTGTTGGTAGGCAGGATACTGGGATGGATGGACCTTTGGTCTGACCCAGTACAGCCGTTCTTATGTTCTTATTGCCCCCTCAAAACTCTGTACAATTCCATGTATTGTTACCACCTTAGCTCTAGACTCTCAATGCAGCTCCTCCATCATCTCCCACTCCCATCCATCAATACTCCAAACTCTAATTCCCAAGGAACAGTCATATGCTTTCTCAAGGTCAGTATATGCTACATAGCACTTATGCCCTCCATTTATCATTCCTTTAAACTTGTCTCATTTGCAACTCCTGTATTGTGTTCATAGTACTACTTCCCTTCCTAAACCATGTTGCTCCTCTCCTATATTTTCCTCCAACTTGACCTCAGATTTGCCTCCAAAACTCTCTCAAGAATTTTGTAACACTGACTTAGCAGGATGATGCCCCAAATTGGTATTTGGATTACTTGTATTATTCTTACCCCTCCAAAGAAGCACAATCAATCCCACTCTCCAGTCATCAGGTATCCTGTCTTGATCCCAGAAAACATATAGCAATCTCTGAAGCCACGTTACTCCAGCATCTCCAAGTGCTTTGGCCATATAAACAGTTAACTCATTGCCACCCACTTCTTTACCATTCTTTATCTTATTCAGTGCTTCTGCTACTTTGTCTAGAGAGGTCAATACCTTCCCCATAATTGTGAGTGGTGATGCTTGTACTCACAACTCTCTTTTCTCATTTAACAATCTTTGATAATATTTTCTATATCTCTGCCACCTCTTCAGGGTTTATCATCACACAGTTGCATCCTTCACACACAAAGATTTCTTCGTCTCTTTTATTCCTCTTTCTTGTCAACTCAAAAACCAATTTCCTGCCATCTTCCACCAGATTTCGTCTTCAGCCTCCATTCTTGCCTTTGCTACTGCCTTTTTAGCCTCTCTCTCTTTTGGGGAGGGGGCTGTTTGTATGCATTTTTTACTTTTCAATAACAGAACAAAGGTGGGTAGTGGGCTACAGATCTTTGTAATAAGCCATAAATCCAGTCTCTTTTTTAAATCCAAGATTTTTAGTGCCTACCAAAGTTATGAATTTAAGCTATCAGGTTCATCTTTTGAGTTCCTGCACATCACCTTCAAAAGGTGAGCCTGGGATGTTAAATTCACAACTTTGCTAGATACTAAAAATCATGGACCTAATAACAACAATGGGTTTTTGGTTTATTACAACCCACTTCATTAAACCCCACCATTTTCCTCCCCGTTTGACTGCACAGGTGTTAACTGGCTACTTCACTGTGAATGCTCTCTTACAATATGTCTTAGCATAAGTAGTTAAACAATCTGTTCCACCTTGTATTTAGCTGTGATACTCAGAGTACCTTACACAGAGTTCTTCTTCTGCTCTGGGCAAGCTCAAAAACTTGTCTTTTTCATCAATAGAAAGTGGTCCAATAAAAGATATTACCTCATCCACTTCGTCGTGGCATGCATCCGACAATGTGGGTATTCACCCACAAAAGCTTATGCTCTAATACATCTGTTAGTCTATAAGGTGCCACAGGACTCTTTATTACCCACTTTGCCCCTCTAATATCCTTGAACCGACATGGCTACAACAACGATGCAAACAGCAATGTTACAGTAGCACCTAGAGCAGGGGTGGCCAAACTTACTGACCCTCCAAGCCCCATACAACAAGCTTCAGAAGTTGGAGAACCGATGCACACCTACTGGTGCTCAGAGCTTCAGCCCTGTAGGAGGCACCTGCCTGGGCTTGGTTTCAGCTCCGCTCCTGCTGAAGCCCCAAGTCCTGACAGGCATGCCCTGAAGGACTGAAGTCCCAACGTCCCCCTTCCCTGGTAGGCAGAAGCCAGTACCCCACCACCTTCCTGAAAGGCAGAGGTCCCACGCTCCCTCCACCTCCGGGTCTGGTAGGTGGAGAATGGGGACAGCGTCGGGGGCTCCATGAGCCTCACTAACAGTAAGAGAGCCACATGCAGCTTGTGAGCCATAATTTGGTCACTCCTGATCTAGAGGGTGAAATCAAAACTCTCAGACATCAATGGGTCAGGAGTTCACACCACGCTCCAAGCCTCACTGCATTGTACACACACACATACACACGAACAATGCCTGCCTGCATACGTTTACATTTTAAATAGGCACAACAAAAGGGAAGTGTTATTTACCCCACTTTATGATGGAGAAGTGCTGCACAGATTAAGTGACTGACCCAAGATTACACAGAAAAAGCTATTGTTGAGTTAGGATTGGAACCCCTGTCTCCTAATGCCCAATTTACTTGCTTTAACCACATGACTATCCCTTTATCTTTACACTATGGTGTACTGGTGAAATATTCTTTTTTGGATGTGGCTATTGTCCGGCTTTCTCCTCTGAGAAGAGAAGTTGTAGCCTTAGCCACATTTTTAACTAACCTCTATTAGGAATAAATCTCTTAAGGCTTCCATTACAATTCACTTGAATTAGAGAGGAAAAAGTATGTTATGTTATCAAAATCACCACTGACATCTTACAGGTACATACAAGGGATCTTAATTACAGTAGTAATGATTTTTCTTTTACGTTGTGAATTGATCGTAAGAGGCAGGATAGAATTCCTTATTTAAATCATCAACAAATAAGATGAACAAGCACAAGATAGAATCCCTTTTGGCTTCAAGGTATAAACTAGCTACATAAAAGAAGGAGAATAAGAAAATTTGATGCCAATTTCTTTTAAATAGCTTGATTTCTGTCTTGAATCTAAGCAGCAGCAGTTTTCCTAGGTGATCCCAGCTAAAAGGACATGATGCTTTTTATAAAATATAATTATGTAATGTACTCAATCATCCTGCGTGCTTTACAGTAGATCACATTTTAATGACAGTTCATTCTGCAGTCTCAAGGCTTGCTTTGGAAATTGTCCTTAGCTCCAAAATAGATTAAAATAAAGTTTGGAACGAAAGTGAGAATAATCTTGGCTGCAAATTAATTTGCCTTTGTCCATGTTGAAAATAGGCTTTAATTGCTCAGCTTTTTAAAGCCATTCAAAAAGACCAGTCCTTTTAATTAGCCTGAAAGCATGGTATAAGGTGACCAGATGTCCTGGTTTGATCAAAGTAGCTTTTATAACAGATTGTTTTATAGACACTATCCCAAACAGAGCATCCAATAGGCTGAAATCACAATTTTCTGAAGTTAGGTCTGTGCTCATTTGTCTTCACTACTGTATGCATTCATTGCATGTGCACTTATGACTCTACATACAAAGCAGAAATGTGTGTGCACATATAGCTAAGTAGGGTATATAGCTTGTGCAAAATTGTCTATACACTGTATATAAGCTATAGCCTTTTGTGATACAGAGTAACTAGTGCTACACTTTGTAACACTGGCTTTAGTTGGATGTTTTTCTGATTATACAAAGATATCAAAGAAACTCCTTTGAGACCTTCCCTTCTTTATTTCAAAAGCAGATTTTTCTAACTCGTTGGAATTTCTTTGATTATATGGTGGACTTGCCTTAACTCATACATCCCTATGGGAAGTGGAGCTGCTCTATATAGGGTGACCAGATGTCCGGATTTTATAGAGACAGTCCTGATTTTTGGGTCTTTTTCTTATATAGGCTCCTATTACCCCCCTACTCCCGTCCTAATTTTTCACATTTGCTGTCTGGTCACCCTAGCTCTACAGTGCTGCCTTCAGGTCCACACAGGGTACTTCAAACACTCCCTGCCTTAGTCTGCAAGGTTTGGCTGCTTGCTAAGGGAAAGGGAGCCTGTGCTGTAACCTTGGCGTCAGTCTCTGAACAAAAATACCAACTCAGCATTAGCCTGTCTGCACCTTTAAACAAAGGAAAAAACCAACAGCCTTTCAATGCAAGTGCTTAGTTGCAGCACTTAGGGCAAGGCTCTAGCCTGGGCCTGCTCCTCCTTTGTCCCTGTCTCACTCAGTCTCTGAGCAAACACAGGCAAGACTCCTTAACTGGCCTACTGGTTCTGGATTGGTCAGTATTTCCTTCTGGCCCTGCTAGGCTTCCGGAGGACTGTCTTGTTGGTCACTGGGTTTGAGTGGATTTTCCTTGGGTGGAGAGCGTCAGGGCGCTGATGCCTCCAGCAGGGGGCAGAGAAAACCTGATATACTCTGTCACAGTCAGGCCATGTAGCTTCCCAACCCCTCCTAGATACACTATAGATATAATCTTCTCCATTTATGGCTAACTGCAACTGAAGAAAGCCAAACTTATGTTGAGGAGTCAACATTTTGTACGTTACCTGAGGATCCAGCTTTTCCTTAGATGCACAGGGTAGGTCTATACAGCAGCTGGGAGGTATAATTTCCCATTCGGGTAGATATACATGCATTAACTCTGCTCAATGCCAGCACCTAAAAATAGCGATATAGCAATGGGAGCACAGGTGGCAGGTTGGCCTAGTCACCCAAATAGATACCAAGGTTCAAGTGAGATTGTACTTGGAAGGCTAGGGTGAGCTGCAGCCTGTAGCACCCCAGCCACACGGCTATTTGCAGGTAATTTCAAGCAGAACTAGCACATCTGCCTTTCTATGCCTGGAGTTACACCACCCAACTGCTGTGTAGATGTACCCACAGTCATGTATCTGTGTGCTAATCCCAAATCGGGTGATATTCTATGTAAATCCCAAAGGGTAGGGGATATCTCCACACTGTTACTGAAGCCAGAACAAAGTATCATAGGTCTAGGACGCACTTTTAAATATTGTCCCAGACACAGAGCTGGGTGGGAAATTGTTTTTCCATCCTGTAAGAATTTTCCCCTCCTAAATCAGGATGAAAAAAATCAACATCTCACAAACTGATAATCTGCGGGGGGGAGGGGGGAAGATTGGTTTGACCAACATCTCATTTCAGCTTTGATCTTTTCTAACTTTTTAAACCTTTGTAGTGTAGATTAATTACATTTTTGAAACAAACAAACGAACACACTCAACCTTCCCCATCTCCCACCATATCAGGAAAGTCATCAAAATTGACCTTTTCCCTTAAGGTATTTCAATGAATCCACATTTTACAAAGAATAAACATTTGTTGGAAATTTCTTGACCAGCTTCATTAAGCAATATCTGGCAAGCTTCTGTGACTGTTCTTATACAATACCCCGATCCCCATGCCGCCTTTCTTGTGTGCAGAGATCTGCAGGCAAATGGGAGATTTAGCCCTCTCCCCCTGTCTAACAGGATGATTTTGCCTTTAATCATTAAAGAATTAAAACCAACTTTGCAGACATCAGCTCTTGCCACCTCGTATTTGGTGACAGAGTATTGTGCACCAGTTTGGAGTTGATCATCAGACACCAAACTGGTAGATATAGCAGTTACATGCCACCATGCGTATCATCTCTGGCATCACACATCAGACTCCACTCCCATGACTCCCAGTTCTGAGCAATATTGTGCCTCCTCATATTAGACGAGAGGTTGCAACTGACAAGTCCCTGGAGAAAGTCCGCGGCAACTCAAGCCTGCCACTACACAATGACCTTTTTAAGCCACCAGCTGTCATCACGTTCCCCGTTATGGTCTCATCTGCCATGCTAGGATGTTCTGGCAAGAACGGATAGCTGTTGTAATCCCCAACCAGTCCCTCATCGCCAACCCCAGAATTTGCTCGCCTGGTTTTGACCTGCCCCATTCCCAATGATACCGGTTGAACACGTTCCGGACTGAGCAAGTTCTGTGCAGCCAATCAGTATCGCTGGGGTCTTCGTGACAGCCCTTTGTGCACCTGTGGCACAAAACATTCATGAGGAATGCCTGTTGACTAGGGTCAGCGGTGGCCTAAAACATCTGCATCATGCCACTGAAGATGCCATTGCGTGGCTAGACGACTGCACACGTTAAATAAATTTGGATTAAGCACAACAAATTACTGAAAAATAAACAACACTATTCTGATTTAACATCATTTTCTAGTCTGAAAACAAACCAGCCCATGAGCTCTGACCAGATAAAAAGGGTGCATCAAACTCTTAAGGAAAATGGCTAAGGCTACAACTCAGATGGTCTGTGTTCAAATTTGAATCTGCCACAGACTTTTGGCAATCTACTTAATTTCTCTGTGCCTCCATTTCCCATCTTCCTCCTATGTGTTGTATCACTCTTGCTCGCTCTTTGCCTGTCTTGTCTATTTAGCTTGTAAGCTCTTTGGGTAGGGTCTATGTGTATGTATAGCACCTAGGACAATGAGAACCCACTCTGAGCTGGAGCCTTTCAGGGCTACAAAATAATAAATTATTTTGTTTTATTAATAGTGCCCTATCTAATCCATGGCCATGAAAAAGCATCATGGACCATGAAATCTGGTCTCACCCATGAAATCTGTATAGTATAGGATAAAAGCACACAAAAGACCAGATTTCATGGTGGAGTCCAGCATTTCTCAAACTGGGGATCCCAACTAAAAATGGAGTTGCAAAGTTACTGTGGGGGAAGGGGTCATGATATTGCCACCCTTACATCTGCGCTGCCTTCAGAGCTGGTCGGCTGGAGAGCTGCAGCTGCTGCTAAAGTTCCGCTCTCCGGCTACCTGGCTCTAAAGGCAGTGCCATCAGCAGTGCAGAAAAAAAAAGTAGCAATGTCAGAACCCCCCTACAATAACTTTCAACTCCCACCCCCTCAATCCCCTTTTGGATCACGACTCCTACAGTTACACCACCATGAAATTTCAGATGTAAATATCTGAAATCATGAAATTTACAAAATCCTATGACTGTGAAATTGACCAAAATGGGCTGTGAATTTGGTAGGGCCCTATTTATTACACACAGAACAAAACTGACAGTAAAAAAAATATTCTGAAGATGCTGAATGGTCAAAATATGTTTATTCACTTTACTTGCTATAGGATAAACCACTTCATATATTTTATAATTTCAAAAAGGGCTGTACAAAACCCTTTGAGAGGCAGAATTTTTTCTCTCTTGTGTAGATGACTTAATGATCTCAAAATGTGTTTGTGAGAAAACCTGTTCCCAATCCACCACCACAAGTGAAATATGCAAATATTGTGACCATTACAAAAATACCATGTTGCAACTCTGATTCAAAAATATGTACATAATTTAAAGTGTGGTTACAATAAGGATCTTGAATTTCTTGTTTGCTGTGCCACATTAGAAACAGAGGCATTTTTTCACATAACAAAAAGTCCAGGGCTAGATCCTCTGTGGTGATAAGGGGCATAGCACCAAAGTAGTTATTGGTTTACACTAGTTGAGGAGCTCATAATTCCAAATTCAGAAGGGTCTAGTCTGTCCATATTTATACCTAAACAAAGTTTATACTGGATATTTACAAACCCAGCTGATCCAACAATTTGTTATAGATAATGTTTATTACAAACACAGCTGGTGTTCCTGCATCACTTTCTGTGAAGACAGACTTCCGTACTAGTGTGGTACATTGTGCATGGTTGGGCCATTTTTTTGTTAGAAACTTGGGTTTGAGCTCATTTTCTCGCCACCCCCTTCAGATATGTTCTTTTATTCATATTTGGGATTTGTCAACTGTATTGTTTCTGCTTGGATGGATGAAACTTTGTTGTTGTTTTAAAAAGGAAGAAAATGAATATGAATCTGCATATTCTTGAATCAAAATTCCAACATTTATTTATGTAAAAGATGGGGGTATTTTATACTTGAGTTCTTCGGAAAGCACTTCAGTAGTAGATTGGTAACAGGCTCTCTCACACAGAGTCAACACTGTTTGAGTTGAAAACTGAAATTAATGAAATCCTAGGCTTTGCCAACACTTTCATAAATTCATGGCAGTGGTCCAAACAAATGATGAATGATATGGTGCCAGAAATCAAAGCCAGCCAAGCAACATTTCTTTATTTGTGATACTATCAGTTATATCACTAATTGGCTACCTCTATTTGTAAATAAAAAACAATTTTAATTATCACTCACCTGCTGATGCTAAAATCCTTGTTTAAAGTAACCCCAAAAATCTTAATTTACAAAATGATATGGAATCATAGACTATCAGGGTTGGAAGGGACCCGAGGAGGTCATCTAGTCCAACCCCCTGCTCAAATCCCCAACTAAATAATCCAACAGATTTTTGCCCCAGATCCTTAAACGGCCCTCTCAAGGACTGAACTCACAACCCTGGGTTTAGCAGGCCAATGCTCAAATCACTGAGCCCAAACATTTCCTCTGAACTGCTCCAGCAACCCCTATGCTTTGGAATAGGGGCTTGAAATTTCGTGGTGGGGGAGTTGGGGAAGTGAAGGAAGAAGAAGTTGGCCTTTGTGTTGGGGATGTGCCTTTTGTCCTCCTCATGAAAATTTGCCCAAATTTGCCCAAGCCATATGTTTTTGATTAATCACATTTCACAAATCCTCAATACAGACTTGCTAGAGCTTTGCAGTGAAATTTCCCAAAGATTCTGTAGACACTGGACATGCTCCAACCTGTGGATGAGCAGGACTTTCCCTGCAATTGCAGGCCTGGCTGGGCCACTGCAGGCTGTGCCAAGTGCGGGTCTTGGCACCTGAACTGAGAGCCTGCTGCTCTGTTGTTCTCAAAGATCTCCCTGGTGGGTACAGAGATAGTAGAAGGGAATGTAAGAACAGCCATACTGGGCCAGACCAATGGTCCATCTAACCCAGTATCCTGTCTTCCAACAGTGGCCAGCACCAAAGGCTTCAGAACAAGGCAATCAACAAGTAATCCATCCCCTGTTCTCCAGTCCAGCCTCTAACAGTCAGAAGCTTAGGGACCTTCAGAGCATTGAGTTGCATCCCTGGCCATCTCGGCTAATAGTTATTGAGGGACCTATCCTATCATGAGCTTATCTAATTTTTCTTTGACTCCAGTTATACTTTTGGCCTTCATAGCATGCCCTAGTAATGAGTTCCACTGGTTGACTGTGTGTTGTGTGAAGAAGTTAGTTCCTTAGTTTGTTTTAAACCTGATGCCTATTAAGTTATGGGGTGACCCCTGGCTCTTGTGTTGTGTGAATTAAAAAAAGTGTTATTTTTCTCCACTCCATTAATGAGTTTATAGACCTCTATCAACTCCCCTTCCCCCGTCGACTCTTTTCCCAGCTGAACAGTCCTAGTTTTTTAAGTTTCTCCTCATGTGGAAGTTGTTCCATACACCTAATCATTTTTCTTGTTCTTCTTTGTATTTTTTCCAATTCTAATATATCTTTTTGGGATGGGGCAATCAGAACTGTATACAGTATTCAAGGTGTGGGCATACCATGGGTTTGTATAGTGGCATTATATTTTCTGTCTTCTTATCTCCCTTTCCTAATGGTTCCTAATGTTTTGTTAGCTTTTTTGACTGTTGCTACAAAATGAGTAGATGTTTTCAGAAAACTATCAAAATGACTCCAAGATCTCTTTCTTGAGTCATAAATAGACCCCATCATTTGTACGTATAGTTGGGATTATGGTTTCCAGTGTGCATTACTTTCCATTTTTCAAAACTGAATTTCATCTGCCATTTATTGACCTAATCACCCAGTTTTGTGAGATTGCTTTGCAGTCATCTTTGGACTTAAATATCCTCAGTAATTTCGTACCATCTGCAAACTTTGCCACCTCACTGGTTACTTCTTTTGCCAAATCATTTATGAACATGTTGTACAGCACTGATCCCAGTACAGATCCCATTATTTACCTATCTTACCTATGAAAATTGAACATTTATTCTTACCCATTGTTTCCTATTTTTTAACCAGTTACTAATCCATGAAAGGACCTTCCCTTTTGTCCCTTGCTTATATCCCCTGGATCACCCTGTCCATTTTTTGACACCTTCAAAAAATTCTAATAGATTGGCAAGGTATGATTTCTCTTTACAACAGCAATGTTGTCTCTTTCCCAACATATCATGTTCAGGTGTGTGTCTGATAATTCTGTCCTTTACTATAGTTTCAACCAGTTTGCCTGGTACTGATATTAGGCTTGTTGGCCTATAATTGCTAGAAACTCCTCTGGAGTCTTTTTTTTTTTTTTAAATTGGCATCACATTATCTATCCACCAGTCATCTGGTACAAAAGCCACTTTAAATTGTAGCTTACATACCACAGTTAGTAGTTCTGCAATTTCATATCTGAGTTCCTTCAGAATTCTTGGGTGAATACCATCTGGTCTTGGTGACTTCTTACTGTTAAATTTATCAGTTTGTTCCAAAACCTCCTCTACTGACAAGGTGCCTTCTTTGAATCCAGAGCATAAAAGAGCCACGTCTGGAGGCAATGAAGGGGAGCAGATTGGGACAAGGAGCCTGGGAGGAATGGAGGCTGGGGAGGGACAGGGAAATTAGGATGGAGAATTTTTAGGGTGGTGTGGGGAAAATAGGACTGGGTGGCCAAAGAGAATGAGGGAAGAGCAAAGGAGTACAAAACTGGTTCGGCAAAGGGGTCTGTCACAGGGTCCGCGCCAGTCCTGTGGGCTGACTGGTCTCAGTGAAGGTCTTGACACCCTTTCTTAATGCTTCACCCAAGTTTACCTTTATTTACAGTGCTTATATTTGTGGCTTCAGTGCTATAAACAGTGCTCTCCCGATCCCCCGACAGTTACCCCACGGTCTTGGGCTCCAGGCCCCTGAGGCACCTTATTAGCAGCAAAAAGACAGTACTGCAGCCTCCTGCTCCCTGCCTGGCCTGCCCCTGACTGACTATGAGTCAGGGTTTTTGTAACCCTCGCAGCTCCTAGCCTCCGCTGTAGTCCTTTAGCCCAGCCTAGCTCTGTGAGCTAGCCCTCCTTAGGGCTTGCAGCTGGGCCGCCTGCCGGCTACCGCCAGCCCCTGCCCCTGGGCCTCCTGCCAGCAAGCAGGGTTTAACTTGCAGAGGCAGGGCATTCCAGGGGTTTTACCCCTGCCCTGCCACAGGGTCCCATTAAGGCAGTTTAGGAAACCTTTGTTCTGGCATTTCCTAACTTCTGAGTGCTTGACTTTGCAATCTTAATATTCTTTTAGTGTAGTGAGTGTGTGTAAAATATGTTGCAAACACTGTGTGCCTGTAAGTAAAATATGTTGCAAACAAACATAAAAGAATAAGTACATGGAGCATAATTTGGAGTCTAAATAGAATTTCTAAAGAGAAATTTACATTTACTAATTGACTGCCTTGCTCAGATTTTGATCTGAGTGTAAAGTCTGTTTGTGTATGTGATTATTCTATTATGCTAATTGTCTGTTTTTGATCACAATAGTCTCATTAGATTCAGACCCTACAGGCAAAGCCAGCTGCTGGCATGATGCAAATTTTTTAAAGGTCAAAAGGAGTTTGACACTTTTTGTCCAATTGACTGTGTGCTTCTGGACAATTTGTTTACACCAGTAGTTGCATTTGTTGAACCATCTATAGACCTGATCCTGTAAAATACTCCGCACCTCCTGAGAAGTACTGAATGTACCAACCCCTATTGATGTCAGTGTGGATTAAGGGAGCTCAGCCCCCCACAGCATTGATCTTTACGAAAACCGTTGCAAATCAGGAGGCTTTTAATAGGGGTAATTTCTGTTCACAGACTTATTGACTTTAGATCGATGGCATTTTATTTAGTGCTGTGCAGAATTCAGTTTAGATTTCAATACATGCTTTAGGTTAACTCGAGTTCATGGAGCTTTTTTGGGAACAGAAAAAGGATACAGTTTATTCTTATCCCTTACAAGTGCAGAAAGAGATCGTTCTGCCACTGAAGAGCTGGAAATGCCAGCAATTACTCAAAGATAAAACTTCTTGATTAGTTGTAACCCATCTTCTTTTCACCTAATCTTTAAGGCACAGGCCTATATGGTACACCACCCAAGATTTGCTCTAGGAAGCATTATGCCTCAAGAAGAACACAATGCAAATTATTCACTCAGCTCTCTCTATGTGCAGACTAGTAAATAACTGCCAATACCATGACATGGTAATTGTTGCAAAATGCCAATCCCTGAAGGATTACAACAAGTCATAAAAATAAAAGTTCATGGTTGAATAAGATCTCTTAGTTTTTTCCCTTGGTGTAACCTAGATCAGACTAGGCTGAGTACGAGTCAAGATCACGTAGCATGTCAATTACTGTGATTTTTAGAAAGATAAGTGAGAGTGTCTTCAGAACACCTATATTTCATTTGTACATAACATCTTGAATTTGTAGAATTTGTATAGCACTCCTAGAGGCTTATCTGCCTCAATAAAAGTCAGAATACTAAGGAAAATGTATTCTAAATATGGTCACCAGATGTCCCGATTTTATAGGGACAGTCCCAATATTTGGGCCTTTTTTAATACGGGTTCCTATTACCACTCAACCCCATCCCAATTTTTCACACTTGCTGCCTGGTCACACTAATTCTAAAAGTCCATTCTAAAATATTCCAGGCAAGGTTTGTCTGAGGCAAGCAGATCTCGAGTGCTCATGAACAGATCAGTGTGCTACATTTTCCTCAAAACATGCAAAACTCACCTGTTTGGGGGTTTTCCTTCTTATGCATCTGAAACTCAGCAGCTTTGGCAAAAATGTCATTAAGGTTCACGAGTTATAAACTTAGGCCTAGTTATGAGTGAAGCTGATTTAATATATTGCCTCATATTGTAGATGTGTAAGATGTTTGGATTTCTACCAAATCTCCACAAAACCAAACTCAGGAGTTTCAACTGAGTAACAATTTGAGTTTTGGGGTCCATCTGAGTCCCACCACACAAAACAGAAACTGGGGAGTGAAAGACTCAACTAACATGTACGAAACCCAGTGAGAATTAGACTGGTTGGTCTGGATGCTGTCAAGTGTTAGAATCATAGAATATCGGGGTTGGAAGGGACCTCAGGAGATGCTAGAATTTGTGGTTCAGATTACTATCCAAATCCTAAAAGCATCAAAATTTAAGATCCAGTATTCAACCCAAAATGATGCAATAGCTGTTCTCAGTACATTTCTGCCATTTCCATCTTTCCCCCATAAAAATCCTCCAGGGCTCAAAATAAAAGGTTGGATACCTGCATGGCTGTATGATTATTTCAGATATCCAGCTATCACAAGAAAAAAAAGAAACAACAGAGCTCATCTAGAGCAGTCACTATTAGAAACATGCCTGGGCTATCCTGAGGAACAGAGAGATGCTTTCTTCCTTTCTCAGAACCATATTTTAGAGTTCACTTTGTAAATCATTATAACCTTTTACATATTTGTTTCTAATTAAAATCTCAAGCAAATTTTGCATAAAGACATGGAAAAGGGCATTCTATATTTAAGAAGCATAACAAAAGAAAAAGAAATAATCAAGTTCTTACCTGAGGATATGAAGCTTGTAGAAAAGATGCAGTGATAATTGTAGGTACTATCATCATCATATTATCATTTTCAACTAATCTGGTATTCAATTCAATCCAATCTGCAAAATCAATTGACAAGAAATGTCATCAGTGTCAAATTAACGTTTTAAACCTATTAGAAAACACTACTAGCCTCATATTACAACAAAATCAATGGCTCAGTTTAGGGAAGTCATTCACTATCATGCCATAGACAATGACCCCTGTTTTAAGATTTACCAAAGTTCACAGGTCAATGAAGTGGGAGGATCTCTGCTTGTCCTAACCCTTAGTAATAACCTAATGGAGCAAAAAACTAAGTTTTAAGTGCTGATAATTTAGTCTATGAAATTCATGCCTTTTGACCCTGAACTAAGAGACAAGAGAATCTCATTTTGTCTTAAATTAAATGTAAAGCTGTTTTAAACACCTTATCTGATCCAGGATTCAAAAGGTCCTCATATTTTTAATGCACTCTTTTTAATTGCAGTATAAATAACTGTACAGATACTGGATGCAGCAGATGAATTTTTTACAAGTGCAGGGTAAAATCTTGATCCCTTCTCAAGTCAATGAGACAAGTCCTCATTGACTTCAATGGGGCCTGGATTTCATCTACGTTGTTTTACACTCATGAGACTCTACCTTGTCCTCACTAAACACATGCAATTCCCAATGACACCATCAACAGCAGAATACACTATACAAGGGCTGAAGGCAGTGTGGTAAGAAGAGAGAAAGATGAGAAGGTCTGAAAGGGAGAGTGGACTTGAGTTATACCATTTTAAAACTGCAGAACACATTTTTGTCTAAAATTGGCTATAGTTCTCAATAAATCTTCATTATTTGGTAAATCCGACAGCAAGAGTATTAAAAACCATTATCAGCATGAGTTAATGGGCTGTATAATCCCATGGCAGTATCTCATTTATACTGATAGTGCCTTTCCACTAAGACTCACCAAAAACTGAATATTGTTTTAGAGGCAGGTCCAAAATATTGCCGGGGGGGGGGGGGGGAATTGTTTGGGGCTGACCCAAAATGAAAGTGTTTAGAAATTTTCGGTGAACTGAAATGTTTAAAAAAAGTTTCATTTCAATGCTGAAGGGCTTTTTAAATTGTTTTTAATTAAAACTGTGGGAAACTCCAACATTTCTAAACATTTTTCTTCCTTGACAGAAATAATTCACTAAAATTGACCTGATTTCACAAATTGTTTCGATTGACCTGAACCTGTATTTTTTGGTGAAAAAAGGTTTCACAAGAAAAATTCCACCTAGCTCTAATCTGCACTATGAAGTACCCAGTGCTTAATTCGTGCCCGAGTTTGCCAGTGCTGGGCCCTGGCACCTCTAAGCTTGGCAGTCCATAACCCTGGCACCCTGAGCTTGCCCCACTGGTTATGTAAGTAAAAAAAATTGCTTGCGCCCCGGCACCTCTTTCATTGCAAGATTAGGCATGGGTGCATACATGTAATTGAGATTAGAATTTGAAGCCTTAATTCATTTGAAAGATACAGAAGAACAGAAAATGCCAGTTAATACTGTCAAGAAATCAGTGTTAGCAGAGTTGTTTTAGCTATGTTGGTCCAAGAATATTAGAGATACAGAGTGAGTGAAGTATTTGAATCAACTTCTGTTGGTGAGAAAGACAAGTTTCTGAGCTACGCAGAACTGATGAAGTTGATCCAATAAAAGATATTACTTCATCCACTTTGTCTCAGGAAATCAATGGTGATTTCTTTTTATTTTGTTTGTGAGCCTAGAATTTGGATGGGGCTTGTATCATGACTCTGTATCACACTGCTCAGACTTCCAAAATCTTTCAGCATTGGCCTAGCAGTGCTCAGTCAATGCTTAGCACTTCTGAAAATTCTGCCCTGCCTCAATAAGCAGCAATGTTCCATAGCTACATTTAGGCCCTGATCCTGCAAAACCTTATGCACATGTTTACCTTTAAACATTCCCTTGAAGTCAATAAGAGTATGCACGTGCTTAAAATTAAACCCCCTTGTAAATGTTTGCAGGATCGGGGTCTAAACAGAGACAGAACTAAAGATAGACACAAAATGCAGTAAGTGACCAAAGTATAATGGAAACTGTATAATATAAAATGATTCATAAACTTGTCTTTCCTTGGCAATAGCACATCTGTCACAATTATTGTCATCATCATCATCTAGTAGTTGGATCACCGTAAGCTTAGGAGCCCCAGTCCTAGACCAGGGCCTCATTGTGCTAGGCATTGTACAAGTACAGGACAGAAAGCTGGTCACTACAGGCATGGCTTTCTTTCACTAAAGATAATATTCATGAATGGAGCTTATCAGTGCGGGGTGGAAAGGATCACAAAATAAAATGTTAACATTTTCAAGAGCATTTCCCCTTCACTCGTTTTCAAGATTTTTCATTCTTCTACATTTTCTGCTGAATTTTTATAAAAAATAATTGTTTCAAAATCATTAATCTTCAAAAATGATGTTTTTTAAAATTTAGAAATGTTAACATTACATTGAAAATACAAACATCTAAATTATTTTCTAAATCGACTCTAATTTCAATTTTGAAAAATATTCCACCCTGTGATTAAGATGACCAGTCAAAATCAGCAAAGGGGGGGAAAAAGGTAAAAATGTCTAATGGATACTGAATAACAAGCATGTGAAATATAAATTACATTGATCCTCTTGGGTCTGACAGGGCACATGACAAGCAAATAGCCACCGCTAAGGACAACAAATAAATTTTGCCAACTACAGTACTTTGATTTTATCTCAAGTCTTGCTGTTTAACTTTAAGCTTCTGCTCCTGGAGTCATGTGATTACATGAGACACTGAACTTCCATTTTTAAAAAATAATTAGTTTCTAACCCTCATGGCTGCAGGGAAAAGTTTGAAAGGATGAAGCCATGTCTTTTAGTGGCTTGAGGGATAATTTTTGCTTGGGGCAGATAATACTGTAACAGGCTGGATTTCTCATCAAAACTGTCTATTGGAAGCAAGAAATTTGTTGTGGAAAAATTTCCCTTTCAGACTCTGTTCCAAAGACTTCTAATGCTATCTAGAGTAGAGCTGGCAGCATGAAATAACAGATGAAAAAAGCGTGATTGTGGCTAAGTTGTGTCTGTTATACACCAATCCCAATACTTAATGGGAGCACCAGTACAGCACTGAACCACCCTGAGAGCACCAGCAACTACTTCCTGGTTCACATCAGTGTTTGCAAACCCTTACTTTGAAGGAGTGCTATATTGTATCTCCTGCTATATGGCCAACCAGTTCTGCTGGCCAGTGTATAAAAGGCAGACCACAGTCCCTCTTTCTCTCCACCATGCTCAGCCAATGTGTGCCTCCCAGAGGGGTACTATTCAGAAAGCAGGCACTATGCTTCCCTGACTTGGGAGCTGCAGTTTTCCAGCCATAAAGGAAGGGGGAGAACAGAGATTTCTTACTCCCTTTCCCTTACCACACACTCACATAAAAGCTAGACAAAATCACAGCTTTCCTAAACAACATTCAAAAGATGATGACAATATCCCGGAAGCTCTGTAAACCTGGTGCTAATTCCCCTGTGGTCCTACCTCCTATGTCCCATTCAAAGGGGGAGTAACCTAGGTGCAAATGTCTAGCAAAAAAAATTCCTGTTTGAAGCAGCCTGGGCCATAGGTCTCTGAACTCGCCCTTTCTTGGGGCATCCTGCTGCTTATCAAGGCAGAGAGTGCTTGGATGGAACAGCTATGTTATTTGCATGTAAACAATACAGGACTAACATACCAGTAAACAGAGCCTGGGGTTGCTGACTGCAATTCCCTGCTGTCCAGAACCATGCTTTCTATTATAACTTTGTTTTGAGCATGGCTACAGATGCCAATCACAGCTGTTTCACACAGGTATAGGGAGTGTTGTAGATTGGGAATAGTTGTCCACTGGTGTAAATGTCTGGCCTAAGGTTTTAGTGTATTGGGGCCTGCTCTAGTCCCAAGACCCAGGAAGATGAAACCAGCCATCTGCCTCCTCCTGTGCTCAGGCCCTAGCCCATAATCTCATTTACAGGATAATCTACATTACAGTAGACAAACTGCAATTCACCTAATATAAAACACAAATGTATAAGCTGTTTAAAAGCTACACAACTGGACTAATAACTCATCAAATGTAACTTGAGATATAAAACTATTAAACATCAGAGTGCTAGGATTCAACTCAAGTAGGAAGCAAAAAAAGAAGGCACCAACAGGCCTGACTTCTGCCCTCACGTACATTTATGCAGTTCCTTCAACTGGGACCTGCAAACATATCTGCAGGCAAAATGCCACCACATGTTAACAATTAGCATATACTGCTGAACAATAATATGTTAATAGTGGTAAAATTATTCAAGTCTTAGGAATCTTCTTTCAGGTCTGATGAGTGCATGTTTTTTCCCCTCTAGAACATGTTGGAACCTAGCAACTGCTCCCAACTTAAATCAAACACAGAATGCAAGACCATGATTAAAAGGCCCACTCCCACACTCCCTATTCACACAACACTGCCCTTCAAGTCTCTGAAGTTTAAGGTCCCAACTGAGAAAACTTTTAAAATGCCTAACATCAGAATATGCTGCTTCTTACCACTCTTCTTCTTGTATCCTGTATTCTCCCTCCTTCTCCAGCTGAGAAATCTTTACTTGAGTTGACTGATTCCTTACAGGTGGCATTAAACGGAAATGTTTTTAACTTGCAAAGCACACAGCAAGAGCAAAGCTGTGTATGATTTGATTTTTTCCTCTTTCCTGCCCTCACCCAAGTATGTACAGTACTGCTGCAACTAGGTGTGCTGGGGGTCCTGCCACACACCCTGGCTTGAAGTAGTAATAACGAACACCAAATGCCTGGTTTCCATCATCAGCACCCCCACTATAAAATATGTTCTAGCACCCCTGCATATGTGTACAATAAGTGAATTCTGCAGGTTAAAAATAATAAAGGCTGAAAGGGCCACATTTTTAAGGGTATTTAGGTGCCAAAATACCTTTGAAAATCTGGCTCAAAGTCTCTAGGGCACAGCCCCATGCCAGGGACACACAAACGCATTCAATCCTGCCTCAGGGAAATTTTAGTAAGATTCAGCCTTAGAAAGGCACAGTCTCTCCTCCAGATACTTGATGCGTACCAGGTGCTGGAGTATCCTGTTTTGCCCTTCCATGACTGGCCCATGGGCATATGTAGAAGAAGACTATGACTATTTTCTCCTCTCTGGGGTATATAGAGAGAGCAATCCCTATGCTCCCTTTGGAGAAAGGACTGCTATTGTGGCTGCCTCTACACAAGCCATGAAAGAGAGAGGATTCCCATGGCCTCCTTTCCCACACACCTGATCCTAAATTAACTTAATTGGGCCAGACCCTCAGCTGGTCTAAACTGGCATAACTTCATTGAAGCCCACAGAATTATTCCAGTTTTGACCAGAGTAAGGCAGTGGTGAACCAGGCCACTACTGCTAAAAAATATGAGCTAGTTTCTCCTTTCAGTTACACTGGTTTACATTTGGAACAAATCTGCTGACTACAATGGAGGCTCTCCTGAGTCACTGAGCTTTTCTTGTGCAAGGACTGTGAGGTAGGACTTTGGTTGATTTTTTTTCAATTACATAGTGTTTTAAAAGAAATTGGCTATAGCTGTGGAAACTTAATAGATGCCTGCTATATAAGTCATAGATGAGATCAGGATCTGGCCCTGCATGGTTCATGTGCTACATCTTCATGAAAAATATTTGCTTTTAATCTCCTGCACTGTGTTGAATAAAACAGATTTCTGGCTAATAGTTCTGTGACAGAAGTTAAGAAATGTGTCATAGCCTTTGGGCTTTACCTGAGGCCTCTGTCATTAGCCACTGACAAGCAACTAATTAAGAAGTACCCTGTATTCTCTCCTTAGATTCTTGTCTTGGCACTTCTAAGATTACAGCATGTGACAGGATGGAAGGGCATTAGCCTTTTCAGTCTGACAGTTAAATGTATAGATTGCTGTTTGAGCCACGGGGCATTTTCTAAAAGAAATCATCCTTAGTGAGCTTGCTAGAATGGACAGAAACTTGAAACATCTGTGATGGCTACAAAATCCCACATTAGGAACCTGTTTTCTTACAATGAAGCATACTGTGCATATGATATTAGTGTGGTATACAGATTTTCATGCAGAGAGAGATTAAAACTACTGCTATGTGGTGGAAAGGCTGCTTTCAACTGCACTTCTTACCTGACTACCTGCTCCTTATGTAGTATTTCAGGCAAATAAGTATGAATGAGGCATACTGGGCCATTACAGTAAGATGGTTGCTCTACAAATGGACTTGAGGCCCAATCCTGCAGCCCTTGCCAATTGAAAACTCCTGTTGGTTTCAATGGGAGCCTTTCTTGGGTGAGAACTGAAAGATAGGATTGCTGGGGGTGGGGGGAGAGGTTATTTTCATTTAATATTATATTAGTTAGTTAGTTCTCTTCGCTCCTAGTGGAGTATAAGGCGCCAACCATTCTTCTCCATTCGACTCGATCTTGGGCTAACCAGTTTTCATCCCAGGTCTTTCCCATACTATCTTTACTTGTTGTTTAGGTTTAGCCAGAGACTCCATCGAAACAGGAACTTCCTTTCAGCTTTGATCCCTGTTTGTCATATTCGGCGTTACCGTTGAATTTCTGGCTGATTACCCAGGATTTTGTGAACTTCTGAAGATTTGGTTGACGTTTCTGTAGCATCCGTTTTTTTACATGGTGGGTTGCTAACCCAACGCAAAACCCTCCTCCTTTCACATCTTGGGCTTGGGACCAAGCAATGGCGGATTTTAATATTATATAGTGGTTTTAAAAATAATAATAATAGCTGGCCACAGCTGTGGGAACTTCGTAGATGAGAACATTAAAGCGATTTAATAGCAGACAAGTATTTCTATCACTTTAGAGTGTGTTTGCTATCTGTTCCTGCCACAGCTTTGAAAATAGTCATAGTTAGTCTTTATTCAGTGGCCTTATGGTGGGCACTAGAGTAGAACCCACTGGATTACAAGTGATGGGATGCCAAGTAAAATGACATGTAAGCAATGCATAGCCAGATTTTTAAATGTAGTTTTGTACATCTCTGAATGACGCATCAATACTGAAGAGATAAGGTAAGTGATGTAATATCTTTCATTGGATCAAGTTTTGTTGGTGAGACCTGAGGAGCTCTGTGTAGCTCCAAAGCTTGTCTCTTTCACCAACAGAAGTTGGCCCAATAAAAGATATTACCTCACCCATCTTATCTCTTCTGTATCCTTGGACCAACATAGCTGCAACAACATTGCAAACATCAGTACCAAGGCTCATATATGTGCCACTACAAAACTGTGCCTTTAAAAATTGGGCTCTGAATGCCTATATAGTGAGATAATTAAAGTAACTAGTGAAAAGGTCTGGGTTCAGATAATTTTTTTTTATCCTTAGCTCTCACTGTTCTATTCAGTCAATGTGTGACTAAAGGCAAGATCCTCAAGTGGCAAAAATTAGCACAGTACCCTTGACTTCTGTGGAGCTATGCCAAGTCACACCAGCTGAGGATTTAGCCCTAACTTTAATTTTCTCCACTGGCATAGAATCATGTGCAGTCACAAAAGGTGCCCCATTACAGATTATTCTTGCAAATAATTATTTACTGTCTGCTCTCTCAACAGACTTGTATGTCCTTTGAAAGTACTACAAAATCAGCTGTCCTCACCTGATCCAAAGCATCTTGAAATCAATGCAAAGTCCACCATCGACTTCAATGTGTTTTGGATGAAACTATTTTCACAACTCTTCCATTTCTTTTAATACCTGTTGCAGTGGAATAGGAAGGGACTGGCTTTTGTAATTTTGGAAGGATCAGAGCCTTCTAGGCAAGGAGTTGTTCCTCAACCCCCCAAAAAGAAATTTTGATTCCTGCCACCTATTTAATACAAGGTATGAGGGATTTTAAAATACTGGACAAAACTGTGGCTCTAAGCCACCTTCCTCACAAGGCTTCCAGGATCTCCCACTGCAGTGGTGGGATGCTGAATCATTCCCTAGAGGAGGCTTTAGTTTAAGCCCCAGTTGAGTCCTAACCATCCAGTGTTAAATGTAATTCAATCCACAAATCATTTTCTCCTTGTAGTCTGTCTATAGACAGAAAAACTACTCCTGAGCCTGCTCTGAGTATGTATTGTTGTTATATGTTCTATGTCAAAAAATCACATAGTTGGAGCAAACTAACTAACATCAAGGTTAGGTTTTGCCAGAAGGCACAAAGTTTTGTAAGTTGGTGGGTAAAAATGCACACACAACCTACCAGCTTCCACCTCAGAGTAGCTCCTAATCTTCCCAGTTCAACAGGAGCATTGTACTCCTCACTCTTTCCTGATATTAATGTCTAGACCCTGCTCGTCTCTGGGTGAGCAGAGATTAGTGATCAAACTGCAGGACCAATCAGACTGTTGAATCAGGGCCTAAGGCTGTAAGCTCTTCAGGGTAGGGACCCTGTCTATTTATATGTTCTTATACCGCACCTCACTAATGCAGCATGGACCTTGATTGGAAAATTTGGTAGTAATCATTTATTTATTATTTTTATTATTCTCTAACTGGCTATATAGATCCCAATTTAAGAAAACCTCCATATTCAAGAGACCACTTAAGCACATGCTTAAGTCTTATTTAAATCAATGGCAAACAAACAGCTAAGCAGACAAATACCATTGAAAATATTCCTGAAAATGTATTGTATGAAAAAAAAATTGTGAAATTCATCAAATAACATATTTGGCAAATACTATGATCCTGATTCAGGAAAGCATAGATGCGCCTGCTTAAACTTCAGAGTCTGCTAAACCCCATAGATTCTGCAGTTTTTCACATCTCTTCCAGCATTAGTTGCTATTGGCCAGTAGTCTCTCCGAGTCAGGCTATCTGGATGATATTTTCAAGATGCTCTAAAGATCAATCTTTGTTTCACACCTATTTCCGCCTTAATCAGCTTTGTCATCATATCATCTATTTGAACATTAGTAATGCAGGTGAGAGACCACATCCCTGGCGTACTCCTGATTCTACTGAAAACCAACCTCTAATAAAAACTGTTGACCCTTACACAGCTAACTATACATTGCTACATTTCCTCCACTAGGCACGCTTAAATCATTAGACACTCCATACTAGTGTACCAGTATACACCAGGCTGATCAATGACTGAGTCAAAAGCAGCTGCAAAGTCTACAAATGTGATGTGAACTTCCTTTTGTCACATAGTCATTTTTCTGTAACATTCCACACTGCATAAATTGCAAAGCAAAGCTATGCATACCTCCTTCAAAACCGAAACAGATGTCCTGCTGGTGCTACATGTGGATGGCATCGACACGGAAGGAGTGAATAATTTTATCTTGATGGGTAGTGGGTTGACATCAGGAGGTTCCTAAGCACTGTCTAAACTGTGCGCTTGCACATGCATACACTGATCCTAAACCCCACGCACACGGCAAAACACCGCATGCACAAAAATTTGCACAGAAGCACAAAAAATTGCACAGAAGACATTTTTTGTGCACATGGCCTGTCGAAAATTAGGGGGAACATTGTTCCTAAGTCTGAAGAACATTGGACCAAGCTTGCATCAGTGGCATTTCAGCATTTTCAGCGTCTTCTGTTTGGGTGGCTGGATACTTGTGTGAAAATTACGATATGTGTTCAACGCAGTAGTGATGATAAACTCTGTTATATGGAACAGAAACATGGCAGATAAAAACAGCTGGGGAGAGGACACTAATGTCAAAAGCTACTACATATTCTTAACATCCATTGGATTGAACTTGCCACAAGTGAGGAGATTCTGAGACCACCCAGAGAAGATGCAGCCTTGCACCAGTTGAGAATGTGCAGAAGATTTTTACAGGTTTACAGAGTTGAGGTCAAAGGAAGTAGAGCATGAGTTCAGTCATGAGTGAGGCTGAGACTCTGAAGTACTTAAGAAACCTAACCTTCCCCATATTGACTCTAGTTGAAGGAAGACGATTTGCAAGGGACTATTCAAGACGAAAGTCCATTCTACATGCCTCCACAACTACATCATCGCTATCAGCTATCAGAACAAATATATAATTAATTACTATATGATAGTGAGGGTTACAACTAAGGTTATATTGCTCCTTTTACATGTCCATTCTCTGCTTTCATGCTGCACTTTTGCATCCTGATACCTAGAGAATAAGAACAGGTACATATGAAGCTTGAGACTTACTTGAATTCAGTGTGGACTGCTAGGCCCAGTGCTTAGTCTGCCTTGCTTTCCCTGTATATAGGCCTTACTACATTTGTTGCTTGCTGAATGATTTGTTAAGCGTTGAACTCAATGGGACTTAAGCACATGCTTAAAATCAAGTACATGCTTAAGTGCCTGGCTGAACAGAGATGGATTTTATCGTGTGCTTAAAACTGAGCACACTTTAATATTTTGCTGAATCAGGGCCTAAATGCTGTGATTTAACCATTACAGACATGTCCCATAAAATGTAATACAGAATAACTATTCTACCGATTTTTTTTTTTAAAAAAATCTATCTAGATTTTATATTGGGGGACAAATTTCTGCTTAATTCTACAGCTTTTTAAAGTAATTTCTATAAAATTCTTTTCATCCCTACCACATTTGGACAAGGAAACTGTGTAACTTAAATAATGATCCCTTGCTGCTGTGCCTAAAATGCAAATCTATGGCAATTTCAACCATTTCACATCTAAAATCTTACTTACCGGGCACCTTACAATAAACAGAGTGCACTATATATCAGTCCCTTTTCATCCCAAAATACCTTCCTACTGGCCAGAACTCCTCTCTTAGGTGCAGTTAAGATGCGTCTTGGTGACACTCATATACACAGACACATGCACAAATATATAATAATAATATAAATATACACACCAGACTTAGACTGTAAGCTTTTTGGAGCAGAGACTGTCATTTTGTTATATGTTTGTATTGCACCTAGCACAATAGGAGTCCTGGTCTGTGACTCCAAGGAACTGTGATAGTATAGATGATGATGATAATAATAGACAAATGCAGGAAGTCTAGTCTCTGAGGACTGAAGGACATTTGCATTTATCTAACACCTTTCAGCTATACAGGGTCTCAGAGCACTTTACAAGAGTTCCAGTTATTCAGGAGACTGCCAAAAGAAAATGCAATGTGCTGCATGTTAAATTATTTTCTAAAGACGCTTGATTGAATGATGTCTTTTAAAGCTACTGTATAGCTCATGGAGCTGAAGAGGGGGGAGTGGGGCAGAGAAGCAAAAGAAAATAAAGTGCCTAGAGATTGCAAATGGGAAATCTGATGCTTAGGTTTAAAAGTAAACAGTGTCCGGTGTCTATAATAGCTACAAATGAAGCCAATCAATAGTATGTACAAAATACCACTATAATGCTCTATAGTCTTAGATATCGCTAAATGAATACAGATGGCATGTCTTCTTCATCTGAAGTACTTTGATCAGATGGAATATTACATAGATTTTTGTCCCTAACAAAGCTTGACTCCAAACAAGACACAAAATGGAATGGGCCAGAAGGTCGTGTTAACCTTGTGGTTTTATAGCAAAGTGCAGTGGGAGACAAAAAAGGTCCAATGTTTAGAAGTTTTGCACGTTGGTAGAGCCAGAAAGTCTGGCTGCTATCTGTTATCCTAGCATTAGCAGGCAAAAGAAAAAGCATTAATGGTGGTTTAAGGAAAAGATTGGTAACCTAATATTAGTGAACCAGTATGTCTCTCACTTCGGGGTTCATTAGTTTGATCAATCTGTCAAAACTTTAGGAGACTGAATAATGGTAATAACCCAAGCAGTTCCCATTCAATAGCAATCACAATTCTGTTTGTATATGGTCCATTTCAGAATTTACTGTCTATGATTCACTGTACAGTGTTTTGTCAGACGCTGCACTATTGCATATATCAGGTTAGACTGACAAATGGGTACTGAAGGTGACAGAAAGAAAATTGTCTAATAAACTGAATATTATTGAGGGAAAATGATGAGAAATCAGATGTCTTCTTCTGAAGTTCTTTTGGTATATACAATGCAACAATAATACCAAAAGAAATACCTGTCTCTGTTAAAATAGCTATAATGCTATGCACTTCTGTAGCATCTTCAATCCAAGGATATCAAGTAATTATACAAACATTAACACATTAATTCTTCCAACATCCAATGGCAGATAGTATTTTTATCCCATTTCACTGATAAGGACACTAAGGCAAAGGGACATGCTTTCAAAAGGGAAGCCTACCTTTTGTCTTATGCAATTTGCACCCACATTTTCATTCCAACTAATTGGTGGCATAAATCTTAGTATTTGCACTTTGACTACCTATCTGTGGGCACTAATTAAGAAATTAAAGGCTCCACCTCTCTATTTACCTGCAATTCATTCTATAACTGAACATTTTTCAAATGCAAATTGCACTTGTAAGATAAGTGGTCAGGCTTCAGTCCTGGAAATCTGTAGAATAATATAGGTCTCCTGAATCCCAGTCTTCTCCCTTTATCCCAAAACCACCTTTCCTACCCAAAGCAGGAACAATACATTAAAGCTGTTTCTCTAAAACTTTCATCGGTACCCACCTTCAAAACAAAATCATCTCAGTCACACTCTCCTGATCCCTTCAATATGTTTCCCTGCATAAAGAACTTTATAACCCATTTTAATGGCAAAAACAGGCTAGAGCTACCTTTAGAAAACAAATGCAGGCAGCACATGAATATTGCTGTCTGGGTCAGTGTCTGTCCAATACTTGGGATCATAGAGAATATTTACAAAAACAGTTTTTCCCCCTGAGCTCTTCCAAAATCACAGAGGCTGTGATTCTATTGTTCAAACATCTCATTCTAGAGAGAGGGTGTTAGTTCAGTCTGGGATTTCCAGAGTTAAAGTAAATGGGTGAGCACTAGAGAGTTCATTTTCAGGGGGTCTGCTGCTGCAAGAGTAAGGGAAGCAGTTTGTTTACCCCCCACAACAGGCAGGCATTAGCAGGCACTGGGTGATGGGACTGGCAAAGCAGACTCCCAGTCTGAAGAAGCAGGACGAAGTGACCACACCTCCCAGCCATGCAATACAGTAATAGGAGGTGGATGGTCCCCATGCTTCCCAGAAGCCACCTAAAGTTAAACAGTAAAAGAAGCAAAAAACATGCTGGAGAGATGATGAAAATGTAGCCCATTACTAAGATTTGCTGAGTGAATTTGGGGATTTCCTCTCTGCTCCAACCATCCTGTAATCTGACTTCCCTAGTTCTGCTCCCATATTACTTAGCTCTCCCACATTGCTTTTGTCTTCCCTCAGCACTTCCATGGTGCTTAAATCTTCCTTAGACTTTACAGAGCTACCTTCCTGATCTTGTAACATCTTCCTCTACCACTGCAACTCTTTCTTGTTTCGTCTGAGCCTCAGGCTGATTCAGCAACCTAGGTCGCTTTCTAAGGCCTAGACTCAGAGAATAGAGTATGGGCCCAAGGGAAGTATGCTCATGGCTGTGGTATCTAATCTTTAGTGCCTGAAGGATAAATATTATAGTTCAAAATGGCTAAGGGGCCACAATCCATACTAGTTATTTGTACTGTAAATTGTTCATTATCTTAGAGTATAAACTCTTTGGGGGCAGACTGTCCTTGTACAGCACTTGACACCATGGGGATCTGCTCCACAACTCGGTCTCCTAAGCGCTACCACAGTACAAAGAATTGCCAAGACTTAGGAAGACCCAGTCAAACTCCTATACTACTTTCCCTGGGGCTTCCTGGGTACATACAGCAATTAAATGCCCACAGCTGGCCTGGGTTGGCTGACTCAGGCTCAGGGGACTACGGCTGCAGGGCCGTTAAATTGCACGGTAGACATTCGGGCTTGGCTGGAGCCAAGCTTTGAGACCAACCCAAACTCAAACCTGTATACCGCAATTTTTAGCCCTGCAGCCTGAGCCCTGCAAGCCCAAGTCAGCTGGCCCAGGCCAGCGGTGGCAATGCCTTTTATGGTCTTTTGTTCCCATGGAAACATACCCACGCAGGCCAGGAAGCAAGTAATGGAGCAGCTAGAGCTACTCCCCCATCACCTAGAGCTTCAAGGTGATAGTGGAGGTAGCTAAGTAAGCAACAACCCTGATTCAAACCCTTCCATTTTAGAAATCACAGCATACAGCCAAGAAGTACTTTTTAAATTCGTATTCAAATACAAATGTCTTGACCAGAGTTGCCTGAGGCTGGACTCCACTGAGATATATTCCAAAGTTAAAGGGTATTTAATTTTGCCGCCTTTACTCTGCTCCAGGAAAAGCCCCACTGATTCCAGCAGAAAAGCAGAATGTTACTCTGCATGAGGAAAGATAACAGAATCCAGCCCTCAAGAACCATTCACACACATGGATTCAAACAAGGAGCGAGGAATTAAAAGGCCCTGACTTGGCTCTTTTCCATGAAGATCTCAATTAACTCAAAATACTTTTTAAAATACCATAAGTGCTTAGTCTACGTTACCAGCTAAATGCCAGGAGGGAGGAGGGGAAATCCTCACTACAGTTTCATCCCACAAACTTTAATGCTTTATAAAGAAAAGAGCGACAAACTCCAAACATAATGGTGCTAGCTGGTGCTCCCATACTAAGAAGGTATGTTTAGCTTCCTTAATTTTTGCTTACACAACACCTATAGTACATTAGTCTCTAAGTCAAACCCCATCGTAACTCCAGGGCATTCAGGAAAAAGGAGGCAAGTAATATCACATGACCCATACAACTGCTTATTTTGTATGGCCTTCATCTGTGCTTGACCTCAGCTTGGCCTGAACATTTACCAACTAACTAGAAAATGTTCTGATAGCTGAAGCTGGCAGGCAGCGCCTACATAACACAGGAATTAACAGAAAAACTGGCTTAAGGAAGGTTTTGACCACTGTTCAAAATACAGTGATGGCCCATGTGAGCAAGTCTGTGCTGCACAGAATAATTAGCCTATGAAACTCCCATTTGCTGTATGAAAAAGTTTCCTAATTCTATTTCTCCTTTAAAAAAAAATCAGATTACAATGTGTGTATATCCTTTTAACCAGTCGCTCTAAAAGAATAGTTTTGAAGAAAAATTATTTAGCAGGACTACATAGGCTGCTGATATATAGATATAATTAAAATCATATGCATGCCATGCAGCAGGGAAGACCTCTGTAGCTCCAAACAATACGTATTTAGGGTAGTTATGGTATCTATAGCACAGCAATAGATGTTAATTTCAGATTACTGCTAGATGACTGAATGGTGTGAAGTAGTGTCTAGGAGCTACACTTGTATAAGACAGAAAAACCGAAAAGGGTCCCTTTCCAGTGTTGTCATTGCCTTAAAGAACATGTGGTGCTCTAGGTTCCAAGAGGCCAAAAATTTTCAAGTCCAGAATATGTAAAAGGCCAGATCCTCAGTTTATGTAAATCTGTGTCATTCCATTGATGTCAAGCTACACAGATTTACACCAGGTAATCAAGGTCCAGCCCAAATAAACCAAATGCTGAACAATATTTGGAACTCAGACCATATCACAATCCTGTCTTTCTATGTCCCATTCCTTTGCTACCAGTTATTGCTCCGTCCACACTGACAGTTCATAAGCAACGTTTTCATTTCTACGCTATACTACAAAACTGTCCAAGCAGAACAGCAGTTACACCCCCAGCTCTCAAAGTCCTTATGCAGATCCCACACAGACAAAACCTCCACTGATCTCATAGTCCCTATGGAATCTCTCTTTGGTTCGCATATAAAAATAAAACCATGAGTTGGATTCCTGTTCCATTGTTTGAAACTAGAAATATGCACAGACAAATGGCTTGATTTTACTAGTCTGCTGATGTTTTATTCTGAGATTGCTTCTCCTACAGCTATCTCTAGTCTTCCAAGTTTCTCAGTGGATCTTTTTGCTGCTTTCCTGTTGTTCTCCTGTTCCTTAGAAAATCCTTGGATGGTAGCTTGGCTCACTGTAGTTGCTTGAATCTCTCTCTATGAACATTTCCCCACACAAACACTATTTCTTTATTTATTTGTATTATAATCATAACTAAGAGCTCCAGGGCCCCAGTGTGCCATACAAACACAGCACAAAAAGACAGATCCTGCCCCAACACACGCTGCAGCAATCTTTTAACTCAAAAACACATAACAGGCAAATGGAGAGCTGGAGTCAGTGAAGACGCCTTTGTCAAATCACTGAATGCCTTTGTCAAATGGCTTTTATAGGATTTTAACATCTCGGTGCACTAGTTTGGCACACATTAATGAAATACTAGCTCTCAATCACAGCTTCCTTGACTGAGGCAAATGATTGTTGGGGGAAAAATGTGTTTTAGTTTCAACGCTTTCCTTCTGCAGAAATCCCAGCTGAAACACAGATAATTTCCTCTAAACACTCATCCACCTCAAACTTCCCCATTTTATCTTGGACAACATTTTAGAGAAAGAAAAGATTTCTTTCCAAACCTTCCTCTCTGCTGGAAGGAAAATGCATTCCTCTCTACAATGCTAAAAACCCATTCTTCTCCCTACAGTAAGCAGAATTCAACATTCAGTGTCAAGTTGGTTGAATTAGCATTGCATCCTGAAATTCACACCAGAGTGTACTTAGGCGCCCATTTTTGAAAATCTTGGCCTGAGGTCTTCATTTTGAACATCTCAAATTGCAAGTCTAATTTCTTGCCTAAGTTGTGCACATATTTACCACAACTGTAAGCAGAAATCTGAGTGATTGTGTGCACAAATGATCAGTTAGACAAGTAACGCTATTCACGTAGCTGAAGTTGCGTATCTTAGGTTAACACCCTCTTCCCCCATCTTCCCCTCACACACACATAAGTGTAGCCCAGGCCTAAGAGATTGAGGAAAGTCTGCTAAGCCAGTTATCATGCTCCAAACTGAGAAGCTCCAGAGTGGTAGGAAGAAGAAGTGACCCTGGGGAAAACACAATTTGGGGTAGCTCAATAACTGAGCTAGATGCCTTGAATAAACCTACAGGGCCCTGAGTTGGGACCCAGAGGAAGGGGGACTTAGGCTCACCCACATCTTGCTCCCTCCCCCACCCTACTCCTCTGTAATGCCAGAAATTCTAGGGGAGCAACTGGAGAATGCGTGGGTGATTGAGGTTGCAGCTGGGGCCCACACTGGAATGACTGGGCTGGTAGAAACTATTAGGCCATGACCTCACTGCTAGACCAGCTGGTGCTTGGACTTGTCTGCTATTCTCTTTCCACATCCTCTCCAGTTCGGGACTGAAATTGCTCAAATTCATGATGGAGGATCTCTTCAAGTGATTAAAGACTAGATTCTAATCTCACCAGCAGCAGCAATTTTAGTGTCAGATTTCACCCAGAGTCAAATCTCACTCACACCAGTGTAAATCGGAAGTGATCCTATTGACTTTTCTCATATTTTAACAAATTCACTTGTGTACCATTTGGTTCAACTGTGTGTGAATATCTGCACCTTTTGAGTTTTATTAGCATAAATGTTCATGGGAAAGGAATGTTAAAGCTGCGATATGCATGAAGGCCGAATTCTCTATCTGCCTACACAAGTATTCACAGATGAAGTCTGCAAGATGGACAGTCTTCCAGTCATGGACAGAAACAATATAATATGACTCATTTTACCAATCCCAGCTAATCAGTGCAGCTCCTACAATTACTCATAAAGAACTATTTGTGATCAGTCCACAGAGTTACAATACCATGTGCAAAAATATGCTGAATATTTTCAAATAATGAATTTATTCCAAGAAACTATGATCTCCTTCCAGGTATTCCATGAAAAGAAAAATCCTTTTGGACAAATAATTAGCTCGAATTATTCTCTTGGTTATAATTGCATCAATGTCAAGAACAACAACAAAAACTTTGCTGTAAAACCACATATAGTCTCTTTAGTCCATAATACAAAGCTGCAGAAGGAGAGAGAGATGGGGATGGAGGCACTGGGGAAAGATGCTGTCTGTCACAAATTCCTAGGCTGTATAAAATCAGTCTTACTTGCAATAAAAAAGGAGCATTACAAAAGGGAAAAACAGTAATGGCAGCCACAGGGCTGTATCACACTCACATATTTTGCAGATCCTAAAATTTCATCAGCAGAATCTGAATAAAAAGTGTATGTGACATTCTCTTCTACTATTACAGTTACAGTCAATGTTCTGGATGGGAGACTATGCATCAAAAGAGAACTTGATGAAGATTGGTTAAGTGTCAGTTTTGGCTGGCAAACCTGAGAGAAAATAGTTGTTCTATTGAATATACTTAGAATTAGCCTAACTCTTCCTCCTCCAGTAAACAAACTATTGCCAAGAAGAGCTGCTGGGGAGGTAATGAGAACTAAAAAAGTTGAGGCCTACTTTTTCTGCTGTGCAGAAATTATCAGTATTATTGGTGATTCCCTCACACCCCTAGTATCTCCACACACAAGCTTGATTCTCTGGATTGTACATTCTTTAGGGCAAGGAATGTATTTTTCAGTATGTCTGTACATTGACTGCGGTAAGGACCTCTGCAATGCATATAATAAATCACCCATCTGATAATGTGAAAGGTACGTGAAGAAGGATGGAAAGTGCAAAAGGAATGTACTTCTGAGTCTTCCAAGAAGACAGAAAACCTACACAAACTGAAGGTGTGCGTGAGAGAAAAGGTGGGCCTGTGGGTAAAGCATTGACCCACTATTCAGAAGAGCTGCATTCAATTCCTGGCTCTGTCGGAGATTTCACTTGTGATCCAAGACAAAAAATTTAATGTCCCTGTGTTTCCTCAGCTGTAGACTAGGAGAATAATATATTCTTCATCTGTCTCATCCGGAGGTTCCTAAACTGTGAGCCATGACTTCTGATGAGGTCGTGCCATCAGCAGATGGGGTTGTGGCAATACCTATTGTGCAGAGGATGTCATTTTGCTCCTCACAGCATGACTTTGCATGTGCAGTGTATGTGAGGCCACAGTAAATGGAAGATGCCATTTTCCTCTACAATGTGACCTTATATGCACCATATGCATGAAGTCACACTGGGCAGAGGATGCATTTTTGCTCTTCAAAATGGTGTCCTCCATGCTGGGGTCCTCCATGTCTGGGGTCCTGACAGGAAATAATTTAAAAAAAAAAATTTGTTATGCCTGCTAAAAGTTTGGGAACCCCTGATCTAGTCTCATTAGGTTGTTTGCTTTTGGGAGCAGGTTCTGTCTCTTACCATGTGTAGATACAGTGAATAACACAATGAGGCCCTCCTCATCTTTTGTTGGTGCCTTTATGTATACAAGGAAATAGCAGTTCAAATAAAAATAGTACAGTAATGCATTTGGATTGTGACAAAATTCAGCAAGCTGCTGTGCGAAACTTTTATCAGTGAGCCACGGCAGACCTGCATGTTATGTTGGCATATGAGTGGCTTTTATAACCTACAACAAAATACCACCAGTTGCCGTCCTGGGAAAGATGCCGAGAAGAGGAGAAGTTATAACTCTGCCATTGGGTCACCTACTTAATCAGACAGGTACTAAAAATGGATTAAACAAATGTACCGTATGATGACTGCATGCAACTTTGATAGATTTTTTTCCAAATGAAGAATTTAGGTAGCAGCAACTGCTTAGCTTCCCCTGCCCCAGACAGCATAGGGTAATATCCACATACCAGTAGGGGGATTTCAAGGTAAAAGTAACAGGCTTTATTGTAACAGATGGATAGCTACCATTACATTGAACTGTGACCTTCATTATGTGGTGCTAAAGAAGACTGCTTGTCCTAAATTTTTGTCTGACAAGTTGTACACAAGGGATCTGAAGGGCCTGAGAGAAACGAGAAGCTGCATATCACCAAAATGAAGAGCAAGACAGAGGGAATATGAAAAGATCTGGTTGGGTTCTTATAAGAATAGATGAAGAAGGATGGGTGAAGGTAGGTCATGGGATTCTTCAAGGGTTCAGATACTCTCTGGGGTATCAGACAAAGGTAAGTGAGCAAAAGAGCCCTAACGCCATCTTCCAGCCTGTGTTAAGACTGCAGAATGAGGGCCAGATCCTCTGTGGGGGCAGATCAGTGGAGCTCCATTTCTTTTAATAGAACTATGCTGATTTACAGCCTTGAGAACATATCTGATTTTCCTCTGATTTTTACCATCAATTTTTTTCAGTCCCTTCAGAGGTGGCTCAAGACAAGTTAAACTGTGTATCCTATTTGTTGAGCTCAATTTCCTTCAACTGCAGAGAGCTTGTGAGTACTTTGTTTTGTTTTTTTTTCAGGAAGAGGAGTTCTTTTTATGTGAAGTTTTAATTCTTTGCAAGCTGCTGTGTGTAGCTCTGATCTTTACGCAGTTCCATAATGTCTTAGATTAGTAAAAGTAAGGATTCAATTAAGCCTATGATTAAGGAAATATTAAACAGAGACTGCTATTAAGGAAATGTGATCATTAGACTAGTGTATGCATGTTCCTTGACCCTGGGTAGCATAACAAAAGACATTCTTACTTGTGTTGCAGATTAGTCTCCTTTGTCTGACATGAAGATAAATTGTTCTTCAGGTTGTTTTAATCTATATGGATATTTATTGTAAAGCTTTTTTAAACCCATAAAATATGCCATTATTTCTCATCTTAGTCCCCAAACTGGAAACACTTACTCACGTGCTTAACATGACTCACATGAGCGGTCCCATTGATTTCACTTTCATATTGATTTCAGTGGGACTATTCAGATGGTCAAGCTAAGCATGTGAATAAAGGATTGGAGACTTAATCATGGGGGATTGGACACTTAATCATGTTTTGTTTTTTTACAGACAGAGAATTCGGAACTTGGGGAACTCAACTTTTTAATAAGCTTGATTAATCATTGGAACAAACTACCAATGAGAGTGGTGGATTGTCCTTCCCTTGAAGTCTTCAGACCAAGCCAAAATGCCTTTCTGAAAGTTCTGCTTTAGCCAAACACAACTTATTGGGCTCTGGAGTAAGTGGGTGAAATATAATGGCCTGTGACATACAGAAGGGCAGGCTTAATCTAATGGTCCCTTCTGGCCTTAAATTCTATGAGTCTATGAAAAATGTGTATGTTCATTTCTAAACAACATTCAATCCCCCGCACCTCTCTCTCTCTGTGTTTATAATTTATTTGCATTTCACACATACATGTATATTTATACAGATTATATTACAAAATATACAATTAAGAGACATGTTTTGTAAGAAATTCTTGATGTCATGTGAGATTCTTTTCCATAGCAATTATATTTTTGCGATATTTGAATATGAAAGGCCTATTCAGCAGATTGTTCAATTAACAAAAGTATTAACTGCTACCTTTTCCCTTATTCATTTTTACATTTAGGGCTCTTGCTTCCCTCTGCCCCTCCTCAAAGTTCAAACATTAAAAGAAAGTCCATTTCTCCATGTACATTATTCTATCCTCATGTGCTGCCCGTGCTCAAGAAGCTGCATGAGGAAGTGTTTTTTTGCTGAGAAGGAGAATATGAAGGAGGAAAGAATGACCAATTATAAGCTCTGTTGTCTTTAGATGAAAGAACCTTTTTGTGGTATTCTTCAATCTCTTGTCTGGGCTGTCAACAGCAATTTGATAAAGAATGTTCCTGTGTCTGACCTGTTTTTTCAAGATGGTAACATATATTGTGTATCATCTAAACCCAGGGGATAATCATCTATTATACTCCGCATTGCAGTTCCTGCATGTTGAACGTAGCCTTTAAAACTCTGATAACTTGACTGATAGTTGTGCTGAGAAAGCTGCTAACAACATTTTACTTGAGGGAAGAAAAATTAAAGTTTCTTTAATCTGATTCTTCCCTACCCCCATTGCACACTTCAGAGGCCAAAGCTCATGATAACAGTTTTGCAGTGAATGGTCAATTGTTACAAAATTCTAATTGGTTCTGGGTCAGTCCCTTTGAAATAACTGCTGTGCTCTAGTAATTTTTTCAATTAATTCTTAACAACTGACAAAACTTTGGATCTTGTCAAAAATTGTTCAGATTTTTATAGTAGGTATGAACAAGGAACAAGATTAGCTTGGAGTGAGAAAGCTTCCCACATATATTATCACATAAATTTCAATTGTAATTTAATTATTTTTTTTATTTGTTCTCAGGACAATAACCATATTGTTTTTCCTCTATGTTTTACTGAGGATTTTTTTATCCACATGGGATATATATATATATATATATATATATATAGGCATCTTTATGAATAAATTAAGCAAATGCAACTAATGTGATGGAGTTTAGTTTTATAAATTGATCAGATCTGAGATTAATTTGAACTATAGCATACAGTTCCACAGGGCTAGAACTTTGGATCCAGACAAACTCTGCTCAGTGCAGGACTTAAGTAAAGTACAAAGAGGTCAGTGTGCCACTTTTACATCTTCGCTCCCACAATTCAGAGCCTGGCTGGAGGCCAGTTCAGTCCCTGGTGCAATTCAGGGCGGCCCCATGGCTAATTTATGCTGTGACCCGGTGCCACAGTTTCAAAGGGGCTGTTCTAACAGGTAAGAATAGTGGAGTACAGAAGCATTCATGCCACACCCCTTTGCTATACTAAAGGACTCCTCTGGCAACTAATTATATCAACTTTAAGGCTTCTTTGTGCTACAGGAGCAGCAAAAGTAGCTCATGATCTGACCACACTATTTCTTTTGCTTGTAATATAGTCAGATATGAATGAATGTTTCTCTGAAAGTTTTTCTGTATTACTCTTTTCGTCTGCAGCAGCTTTGGGGAAAAAAAATACGTCTTGGCATGTTTTCTTTGTTGAGATGTTAAGGTCAAGATAACTGCAGTCCTTCAGTAAATCTGTTTAGATGTAGATTGCCTCTCAATCTCAAATTATTAGTGAATATTTTCACTGACAATTCTAAATTATCAATAAAAGACTGATAAGTTGAGACAAATCTAATCAATGCTTATGCGGCAAACATTTGCTACTTCTTTATGCAAATGCAAAAAAAAATTTATATCTGGGGACATTCATCCAAATGGTACATGGTTATGGCTTATAGGGCTAGCCCAGAGTGGCTGAATGGATAGGGCATTGGACAGTAACTTAGAAGAGCTGGGTGTTCATGCTGGCTGTGCCAATGGTCTGCTGCCTGACCTTGGGCATATCACTTCACTTCACCATGACTCAATTTCCTCATCTGTAAAATGGGGATAATGATACTGGCCTTTGTTTTGAGATCTACACATCGAAAGCATTGTATAAAAGCTAGGTATAATAACAACTTTTGTTAGCTCCAAACAGTTTTTAAGATAAAAATGAATCTAACAGGGTAAGATGCAAATACAGTAAGATTTATTAGATCAACATGATTTAAAAACAGAACCCTTGTTATAAGTAATAACAGAGCAAGGTACATACAAATGGTGCTAGTAATAACAAATGGCTCAGTTGTTAACAGTAGAAGGAAATGGACTTGAAGTCCAGATCCCACAAACCTGATACACTGGGATATCCAAAAAACAATGAAAGGAAACTACGGTACCATCTCTCTCCCTGTCCTATCCATGAACCCCGATTATCCCAAGAATGGACCCCGACTGTCCCACAGAACAAACCACAACCACAATGAGGATGGTTCTGGAATCCCAGACAGAGCCAATGAAGACTGGAGATGCCAAATCACAGGAACAATGGAACACACTGGAATGTTGGAACAGGACGCAATGATCACCAGGTAAGTGGCTTCTCTCTTCTTCTTTCTGTCTTCCGTTCCCTATACATTGTCCTGAGTGGTAGTATGTGGACTCGCAGGTGAAAATTGAAATGGGTGTGTGCAATGTATAACGCCTGATGGAACCTGATACCCATACATTACAATCCTGGCCTACCTGGACTCCTTCCACAGGCTGGTAATGTGGGAGACACTGGATGTCTCTAGGATGGACAGCCCCGATCAGCAGTGAGACTGTCACCTATATAGTCTGCTGTTGCTAGGCAGACTATGCAGTCATCACATATGCTAACTGCTCCCTGCCTTTCCCACTCTCATTTGAAAAAGGCAAAGAGGGGTGGGGGGAAGCTCTCCATGAAGGAGGTCATCCAAAATGGAGTCCTACTTGTTCTTTTTACAGAACAAGATGAAGACTAGAGGAGAAACATACCAAAGCAAGATTTTAGTCTGACACCTTTGACCAAATTATACCAAGTGTGTAAATGCAGAGTCACTCCACTGAAATTATTACACTGACTCCACATTTACACCATTGCAATTGAGATCAGAATTTGGAGTCCAAACTCTCAACCCTTACTATAAATCATAGTCCTTACTCCTGTGAGGAACAATGAAAACAATAATGTAACTCAGAGGAGTAAGGGCACCTGGTTCTTTCCATTGTGTCACTTAATTTGCTCTAGTGAAATTTAACTGGATTGATTAATGCAGATGAGCTGCTTTGAATCCATTGACCCAGATCCTGATAGGACATAAAAACTGGTGTAACTCTGGCTTCATTGGACTTATTCCTGTCTTACAGTGATGTAATTGAGTGCAGAGTCTAGTCTACTGCCTTTAGAAGAAGCCCAAGGCTTCCATTTAAGATCCATTTCCCAGACTTTCAGCCATGATACATTCCACACTTTTTGTACCAAAGTCCACTCTTATGGTGGTTGTGTGTGCTCATTTTGATCACTGTAATTTACAATTACTGGGATTGTCTCCATAACCATATGAGATGTCTACTTACTCTGAAGTATGTTTTGATTTAGCAACAAAAAATGTCTCCATATTGGCTACATTTAGAAAATCAAGCTGCCATTCCTTAGTCTCTAGACCTTGTAATTACAATGTTGCTTTCCCATGCCTTAAATTCTCATTTTATTATTCATGTTTTTGTAAGGCCTTCCAAAAATTGTGGATATTTTACTTTGTTTCTCGGAGTTCCAATTCTTTACCTTCTTCCTGGTACAATCTATACTTTACTATTGATAAGAACTTTTTTAATGTCTTCATTTGCTTTACAGGCAGATAAGGGCCTGATCCTGAAAACTCCTTTTTTTGTATGGATTCCAATGGGAATTGTGGGTCTAGGTAGCTTGCAGGATCAAGTCCTTAATTACTTAAGGGATCTGATTTCAGATGGCAATATGCTGTCTTTTCAAAATCTACAAATTACGTTAAATTCAGCCAGTAATGAATCTGATATTTACAAATCAAATTACTAATTGTTTCAAAAGCAGTTTTGTCTAATCTCTCCTATAGTCATAATTTCTTCTTAAGAACTTAACACAGCTTATATTACATCAACTATTTATAAAAGTATGTGTGTGACTGCTAATTCTTTAGTAGGATTGCATGAGGCATGAGTAAAAACAACATGAATTCTCACTCTGTCTTCAGATGACTAGAAAAAAGTATGGAGAACTTTACATAATGTTAATAGACCTACACCACACTTCAGACTTCTTATTTCATGCTCCATAGAGCAGTGTGCAACTCTGTCAAAGTGCACAAAACTGGGTTATTCAGTGCGAATTCTGGCTGGTTATATCCTGCTCTATTTGTTACGTTTGCACATAGAATGTTGCACTGCTCCTCAACCTTCTTGTTTTGGAGCAAATCCATGGAATGGATCCAAAAAAATAATGAAAATTAATACTGATTTGAGCATGTCTTCATTAGAGCTAGTTGTGAACCAATACCTTGGATCCAATCACCCCTTCAATTTTGGGAATGTGCAGGTGTGTGTGAGAGAGAGAAAGTAATCTGTGTGAAAACTCAGTTTTACATCTGGCCTTTAGCTCTACAATAAACCAAACTAAAACCCCAGATTTGAATATCACCAAACTTGAGGTCTGAGGAAAGGCAAGTTTCTTAAAGATCTGAATTTTGCAACTTGGCCTGTCACTAGTCTTTATTGATCTTTAATTCTGCTAACTTCATCTCTGTCATTGGTCACCAGGATAAAATATTACAGCTGTGAAATCAATATATCTCTTATTACGGCAGTTCTCAAACTTGCTGGGTTGGCGGCCCCTTTTCTCCTCCCCGCGGGCCGCCACGACTCATGTATGTCCGCTGAAATGCCGTTGAGTAGAATGCTTCCACTTTCGGCAGCATTTCGGCGGACATGCTGTGCGCTTCGAGAGTGTCCGCCAAAACGCCGCCAAAAACGGAAACATTCAGTTCGGCAGCATTTCGGGGCACAATCTGAAGAGCACAGCATGTCCGCTGCAATGCCGCCGAAAGCGGACACAACCCATTCAGCAGCACTTCAGCGGCACGGGGAGCTCGCGACCCCCCGGGAGTTGCCCCATCACCCTCTGGGGGGGTCATGACCCCCAGTTTGAGAACTGCTGTCTTATTATTATAATTGTAATATAATTAATTAAACACATATACTGTTGGCAAAAATGAGTTTTCAGACCTGTGAACGTTTAATTTTTGAATTTTCTCCAACCCAACATCTCTTTGTAGTAAGTGAGCGTGTGATGTACAGTAACATCGGGATGCACGGTTGGATCTAGTGATGAAATGAATAGGACAATGTGCAGATAATTAAAGTTAAGCATGTACTTAAGAGTAGTACCATGTCAAGGCTAGAGTGCCCAACTCCTTCCAGGAGTGAGCCTTTATTCAGTGGTGTTATGTGAGAGGAGGCCTGATAATTAGTTTGGTGAAATCTGAGAGCTTGTCTACACACAAACTGCTACAGCAGCACAACGGTGCCTCTGCAGCTCTGCCGCTGTAGTGCTTCAGTGAAGATGCTACCTACACAGACGGGAGGGCTGCTCCTGTTGCCACTGGTGATCTACCTCCTTGTCTACACTGGGAGGCAGGTCGATTTAACTACGTCGCTCAGGGTGGAGGGAGCGGGAGGGGCGTGGATTATTCACACCACAAAGCGGCATAGTTATACCAACCTACTTTCTTAGTGTAGACCAGGTCTTAGTATAGAACTCACAGTCGATTTAGGCTTTGTGCCCTGTTTCCCAGCAGTCTGCCCTAAGGCTGTTTGTTATTCACACTCTTGAGTCACTGCAGGCTAGTGTACACCCATGCATCAGCAATCACTAAGCTGCCAGCCATATGAATGAGTACAAACTACACCTTTTCTAGAGCTGTAGCAAGGACTGGAAGTGTGAGTCCTCTTACCTTCCATTCCTCCTCTCCCCCCATCCCCCCGCCCCGACTCCCATGTTTCCAAAGGCACTAAGATGGATGAAAGAATTCTTTCCATCTCAGTCTATGCTGCGGGTTATGTCAACTTTATTATTCTGGTCAGGGGTGTTTGTTTTCCACACCCCTGAGCTACACAGCTAAGCCAACTTAATTTTCTACTGTAGACCAGATCTGACTGACACAGACACTTCTAGCTCTAGAACTCTTAAATGACTTCCTAACATTTGTGAAGTGGATTGAGGTCCTCAGAGAGAAACTACAGTCTTACTGCAAAACACTTACCTTTTTGCTCATTTTTATTTGGCCACATCCTGACCTTGCTCTTTCCTGGACACAGAGCTCTGCAGGTGGGCCCCATAACCCCAAAGCACTATTCAGATCCAGGGTGTTATGTTGCTCTGTGGTTCTACCGCAATAGGCATGTTTAAATTGTCTGGAGAGCCCTAAAGACCACAACCAATACTGGGCCCCCTTGTGCTGGGCACTGTACAAACACATCACAAATGATAATCCTGCCCTACCTTCCACACTCACCCATAATATACAGCGTGCTGGGCAAGGCTATTGAGGAAGATGCTAACAGCTATAGGGGTAAGGCCTTCTCAGGGTGTTGAGCAGCTCCCTAAGGACTAATATTGATGATTTTTAGCAAATCAAGCTGCCATTCTGCATACACAGAGCCATAGCTTTGCAAGGTCTCAAAACTATGCTCATTTGCAAGTAAAAAATGTGAGGTTATTGATCTATTAAAGGAGGCTCAGATACTATGGTGCTATGTGTGATAACTTTCTATCTAATGTAAATAAAATATGGGGGAGGAATAAAAATGAAATGCTTTAAACTAAGCAAAATAATAGATTACAATAGGTATTGTCTTGCAATGCAAAGTCATTGTAATAAAAAGCAATGGGCATAGAGCAGTTGCTTGTAATATTGCCATTTTACACAGACTGGTTATAACATCATGAATATTACTTGTAGTTTTGGTCCCTACATTCTGAAAAACAACCAAATGCATACAGAGTTTGAGGGGGAGCTCAGCTGATGAAGCCTGAGGATTAAAGAGCTGAAAAATGGGTCGGAACATTGTAAGCATCACCGGAGGAGGAAGAAGCACGTTCATGCTGTCTGAAAGTGATCAAACCAGGGGCAATGGCCTAACACCAAACATTAAATGATCCAAGCCACTCATTAGGAAAATTTCCTTATCAGACAGAGTGATTAGGCAGTGGGAGAGATGTAATGGAGGTAATTGAGGCACCATCACTACAGCTATTCAATAATAGATTAGATAAGTAGTAGGAAAAACATAGGGAAATATCCTGCATGATGCAGGGGGTTGGGCTTCATCACCCAGGAGAAGAATAATTGAAATTATAGATTTGTTCCCTGGTAACCTAGTAAATTATGGTGTCAAGTGCAAATATCACTTATGTCAAAAATTGTACATACACTACAACTTATCTTAGAGCAACTCCTGTAGTACTAACATTTTATTTAAGGAGGTAACACCATCTCCATGTCACTGATCTTTAAATTGTTATGTTACTTTGGTTTTGTGAAGTCAACAGATCTACATTGATTGATATCAGTTGAGGAGCTGAGCCATCAAATTTGTCGAAGAAACATTCTCGCTGTGTCATTCCAATCATACTGGGAGAAAAGTAGGGATTCTGTTACTGCTACTTGTATTGTGAATATTTATGTTTATATAATTAAATTATATTTAATTATATACACTACCACTTCTGCACTTTAGTTAAAAAAAACAAAACTAAAATAATCTGCCAAAATTATCAGTTTATTTCTATGGGCCTTGTAGCAAGAAGCAAAAACAATATACTGGAAAATCAGTTACATACCATGCAAAGTATCTTCAGCATATTCCAGTAAGATGTATGGGTTTCAAGTTTTCTGCCAAATGTCATCTCAGTTTTGCAGTGTCTTTGGTCATAACACACCTCAAGTGTACAACATGGGACAATCCTCTTCCCATTGAATTCAGCCAGTGTTGTGCCACTGCTTTTACTAGGAGCAGCATCAAGCCCTCTCTCAGAAGTGGTCTAATCCAAAACTCATTGAAGTCCAGGGCTTCAGTTAGCTTTGAAATGGGCCGTATTGGATTTGTTAGATGTGTGCTTCATTTTCCAGGCTTGTTTGTTAAAGATGTAGTGATGTAATCAAATCTGACAATTATACATCAGAGAAGGAAGGGAAAAAAGATTAATATTGCAAAGCCATGATTTTAAAATTTCAGCATTTCCAAAACTGCATCAAATTGGGGAAAGAATTATACATTTCCCTACAAGTGATACGGTTTTGCTTTTGTAATATTTCAGATTGGTCACATATTGTGAAGTTAATGAGTCAAAGAGAAAACATGAGAATCCATTGATCCTGACATCTGACCCAGGTCAAAAGCTTGCACAATAAAGGCACAACAAGACATATTAGGGACTTTTCTCTATTGATTTAGATCAGAATTGAGTGACATGATAAAGGAGACTGATGTCCTAACTATATCAACCATCTGTTAGTTTTGACAGTGATAGTTGTAGTTACTGTGTTTTGTTTTAAGCAGACAATCATTTAAACATTGAGTAAGCACAAGATTTGGCTTCCATTTTTGAAAGAATTAATAAAGGATAATAAAGCATTTTAAATAATGGAGTTATTTTTAATTTTATTTTTAAAACTATTCTGTACTCTCAATCTATATTTCTTATTTTCAGGAGAATACATTCATTTGAACTGAAATTTTATCTAAGAAAGTATCAGCATGGAAACATTATTAAAATATATTGAACCCATTTGACTTTTTTGCTACCCTTATGGACTCCTGAATATTAAGGGATGGGTTCATTTTAAAAGTGGAATTTTGTAGGTTGCACGCTGTAGGCTGTAAGCTCATGACTTTAAACCAATTTATTTTTAAAATTATACGGTCATGTTCTCATTCATTATATCTTGGCACTGATCCTGCAATTTGCAACTCACTGACACTTGCACTGAGTCTCATTGAAGTCAATGGAAGAGCAGTAAATTTCAGGATCAGTAACTTAGAAAAGTAGATGTATAGCACATGCAATGACTAACTGATATCAAAGACTGAATTCAGATATTTAGTTACAAATCCACAAATTAAACGCTCTTTAAATACACATGACATCCTACCACATAACATCTATAGTGCAGTTAAAGTATATTGCAGCTATAATTTGCACATTAATGACTCCCTAAGCAAACATTGAAGTTGCATAATGATGTATCATAACAGCTCCAAATTGTCTCACACACATTATGTGTGAAGATGGACAGATAGATGATGGTACACAAGACAGAAACCATTATGTTCAATGTTGGGGGATCATTTCAGAGACTGTTGTATAGACTTTATTCCTATTATTATTTGTCAGTGCCCCAAAATGTGCTTGGTACCTCCAAAAAAATTATTTAAAAAATATACATAAATAGATCACCTGAAAAAGTCCTGCATAGTAAATTATTTATTCATGCAGTTAATCTAAATTAAACACAGTACTACAGATGAGGCCTCACCAGGGCCAAGTAGAGTGGGATGGTTACTTCATATGCCTTATGTATAAAACTCCTGTTAATACAACCCAAAATGATATTTGCCTTTTGAGCAACTGCATCACACTGTTGACTCATATTCAATTTATGATCCACTATAACATTCAGTTTCTTTTCAGCAGTACAACCCCTTACCCAGTTATTCTCTTTTTGTAGTGATGACTTTGATTTTTTTTCCTTCCTAAGTAAGTGTAGTACTTTGCACTTATCTTTATTGAATTTCATTTTGTAGAATTCAAAGCAGTCCTCCAATTTGTCAAGGTCATTTTGAATTCTAATCCTGCCCTCCAAAGTGTTGGCAACCCCTCCGAGCTTGGTGTCATCTACAAACTTTATAAGCGTACTTTCCACTCCATTATCTGAAGTCAATAATTAAAATATTGAATAGTACTGGAGCCAGTCCTGAGCCCTTTGGGACCCCACTACTTATATCCTCCCAGTATGACAGCAAACCACTGATGACTACTCTTTGAGTATGGTCTTTCAACCAGTTGTTCACCTTTTAGTAATTTCATCTAGTGATTATGCAATCAAGGACACTTTTGGAACCCATTCTCTTCAATGAGTTTACCTGAGTGCAGCTGGCTGGTATTTAGTAAATAATTTCTCTTCATAATGCACAATAATCAAACCTAGCTTTTAAACAGCACTTTTATCTTTAGATCTCAAAGTGCTGTACAAAGGAGATCAGTATCATTATCCTTGTCTCACAGATGGAGAAACTGAGACACGTGACTAGAAATGATCTGGCCAATGTCACCCAGAAGACAGAGCTAGGAACTGAATCTAGGTCTCCCCAAATCCTAATCCAGTGTCTGACCCACTAGATTATAAAATCCAGCTCACTCTCTCTTAGCTGAGTTGACTCTGCAAACAGGTGTATAAAGCAGTAAAAACTCTCTTTTTCTCACAGATGTCAGCAGACACAACTCTGAGCACCCACACCAGGCAGATCTGCTGGGTAAGAAGAGGTTTCCATAATCACTTCATGTGCTGTTCATGGTGAGAGGTGTGGCTGGACATGGCTGAGTGCAGTAGAAGTGCTGCTCCTGTTTGGGTAGCTACTGCCTGTCTGAGATGGAGTGAGTATGGGTCTTATTCCTAATCAAGGACTGATCCTGCCCCTAATCTGACTCCAGAGCTATGCTGTGGCTTTGCTGCAAGCCCCAAGTAAGAGAAGCTGACACTCCCTCTCTAGGCTGGCTCAGCTGCACTGGCCAGCTCCATCTGCTTTCCACCCCTGCCCAATCCCCAGCAGGAGACAGGGCTCCCCACCCCACAGAGGCTGCTCTCCCCTTCTCTTTGTAACACATGATATAGGTGGCCCACATAGGAGAGCTACAGGGTTCCTTTTGCCTTCTTAATCCCCTATATGGGCATGAACTACAGGTCACAGCTGTGCCCCCAAATAAGTTCCAGTTAAGGAAGTCCTAAGAGAAAATATGTGATAACAAAGGCGCAATTTCTCCCTAGACCCAGTCCTGTCAGTTATCCTTAACTTTCAAGTCAGTGGGAGCCATGTTTTAGGTCTTTCTCGTATGGGTGGTCTCTCTGCCTTGTTCCATGGCTTTGTGCTTCCCAGGATTCTGCAGTTACTCCAGATCAATATTTACTGGAATTCTACATTTGCAAGATCTCTCCATTTGTTTATTCTCCATCGCACAAATATAACAATAAGTTCAAACTCACTTGATTTTGTGCTACAGCTGGGGGTTTGTGCTGAAGCCTTCATATGTTTTTTATTAGTGCATCTGACTTCGCTTCATGTTCCATTTTTGTCAATGTTGCTGATAACACTTAGTAAGCTCCATTTAATTTTGTGTTAAGAACCATATCAGTGGTATTGATTTGTTGGGAATATAGTGGTGACACACATTATCCTCCATGTTATCAGAAAATTATGTGATCACATTGCTGCATGCCTGAGTGCATTGTCATCTCCAGTTGCCACATTTTCCTATGGCCTGTTATTATGGCCAATGTGATATGGCATGGAAAATTGCATGGGAAGATAACATATGTCATCTATATTCCTGTAGACCACAGCTTATTGTTATGAGACATTTTTTGAAGAACAGTCCTCTGTAGGCATAACAATGAGTGGCCCCCAAGATAAACCCCTTTGAAGTATAATGGATTATTTTTATATAGTATAAGATTATCATGTTTCTATGTTAAGTAGTTTCTGTTTAAAGTGATTCTTTTCAAATAGTAGATAAGATCAATACTGTGTTACACAAGATAGTGGTTATTTCATATCAAAACCACTATGACTTATTATTAGATTATGTATATTAAGCATAAGAAAAACAGTAAGGATTCAGTCCTGCAAACTGATCCATGCAGTGAGACCCCCTGCATCCAAGCAGACCTGCACTGAACTCTTCAGGAAAAATCATTCCCGCCACCCCTGGGTTAAAAAACATGGGGAGGGAGAGAATACATCACTGTGGCTGAAAGTCTGGGAAATGAATCTTAAAACTACCATCCTACAAAGGCATTGGGCAAATTATGCTCTCAGTTACATTGACACCAGTGGATTTACTCTGGAATGACAGTAGGATAAATGAAATCAGAAAAGACTCCTAATCTTTGTAATCTCTCTGCCTGAGAAAGTCTTTTGAGGCTATGATGCTTTTGGCTGTCCTTTCCTGCACCTTTTCTGAGTCTGTTATATCCTTTTTGAGATGAAATGAGCAAAACTGTGCAATAGGTGGTACACAGTTCTGTTGATTTGCACTCCGAAGGCCCTGGCCCCATATTAAAAGTGACTGCCTATCCATGATTTATATAAATAAAGGTGTAAGTAAACAATGGCCTTGTCTCAACAACTCCTGTATTAACCCTGCACTGAATTCATTTTATTTACCTTAAGATTGATTAAACCTGGCTGGATGTGAACTGGTGTTTACCTTGAAAGTAGGGAATTGATTCTCTTCTCACTTATGCTGATGTGACTGTGAGCCAGATTATAATCTTATTTATACTGATATAAATCAGGAGTAACCTTTTGAAGAACATGAAGTTACTATAGGTGTGTTGTAGTGCACAGTCTCCTCCCGCAGATCAGGGCCCCATTGTACCGGTCATTGTACAAATGCATAGGAACCGTCCTTGCCCAAAAGATCTTGCAACCTAAAGCCATGACACAACTGATGGATGAAACAAAGAAAGCCAGGGAGGTGAAGAGGAGAGGAAGCCAGAATTAACAGGTTTTTGGCATAGACTAGCTCTCTCCACAGGTCATAACCAACCGACACCAGGAATCACAACAATCACAATTTGTCAGTCTCTTCTTAGTCATGCTCAAGGGTCACCTAACTAGATTGAATGAGAATTGAATGAGATCCAGGTGATCTTATGCATTCGATGCCTCTTGTCTCCTCCCTAAGAAGAAGCCCCATTGCTCTCCCTTTAGATTCTGCCTAGCTCTTACAAGGATCCATAACAGTGAGAAATTGCATAAGCATCTTTCCTTCCTAACATCACTCATGTAAGGGTCAGGTAGAATTGCATCATCTGCACCAGGGGAATGCAGGGACTGCTCCCTCCCTACTCGCCCAGGGGCACATTGGTCCAAATGGGGCAAGGAGGGGTGAAGAGGAGGTAGGGCCATGACTCTGTGCTGATCCGTGGAGCTGGCCAGTAAACTGCATCCGATACAAGTAGTGGGGACATAGCTTCTGCATGCCCAGGAGTTCTGGGAAGCAGCCAGCCTCTCCTGAGTATAGCGGCTGCAGTTTGCAGATTATGGAAGGGGGTGGAGAAGTCTTTATTCACTCCCCCTAGTGGCCAGATAAGGCTACTGTCCATCCGTCCAATCCCAAATAAATACTTTGCTCATTCTGTTTGCCCTAAAACTATGTGCCCATCCAGAAATTCCCTGACCAGTAAAAATTGCTACTAAAATCAATACATCTTGCGCTGATCTCATTTACACCCATTTTAAACCAATGTATCACAGTGGATTTACTCTCAGTTTACACCAATGTGAGGCCTGCTCTGTGTAAATTCAAAAGCTTGTCTCTCTCATCGATAGAAGTTAGTCCAGTAAAATATATTACCTTACCCACCATGTTTCACTAATATCCTATCACTGATATGGCTACAGCAACACAACATATAACTTGCCTATAGATTGTACAATTTTCTGGGCAGGGACTTTTGCTTATTATGTGTATGTAAGGTGCCTAATACAATGGAGTCCAGTTCATTTAGGGTCTCCAGGTACCATCCTAATACATACAATAAGCAGTAGTACAAAATGTACATGTTGGTTTTGCTATGGAGAAGTGTATTATAAAGAATTCCCCTGGGCCTGGTCTGCACCTAAAAGTAGGTTGGCCTAGCTACATGGCTCAGTGCTGTGAAAAGCTTCACACCCCGTGCAATAAAGTCAATGTAACCTCCACTGTAGACTCCGCTACGCTGGTGGGAAAATTCTTCCATTGTCCTAACTATGTCTCTGGAGCAGGTGGATTTGCTACAAGGATGGAAAAACCTTTCTGTGCTGTAGCAAGGATCCACACTACCACAGTAGAGCTGCAGTGCTGTGGCTGGGCTACTGTAGCCCCCCCTCCCCGGTCCCCTCCTTTAAAGGGTTTGTCTACATGGGGACATCCAGGAAAATTAATCTGAATTAACTAAAGGTATGAAGTGGATTAATTGAATCACCTTAAATCCCTGTATGGATGCTGTTATTCAGAGGGCATTTATTTGGTTTAATTTAATTCACTTTGGAAGTGATTTAAGATAAACTGAATTAAAGCCACTTTAATTCTGAATAAAGGTATTCATGCAGGGGTTTAATGCAGTTTAACTAATCCACTTCCAACTCACACCTTTAGTTAATTTGGATTAACTTTGGATGTCCCACAATAGATAAGCCTCATTTATTTAATATTGTGCAGGAGGTGGGTTTCCTCTCTCATCTAGGATTGTAGCTAATTATCCAAAATAGTGAAACTGAAATTTTTCTGGATTTTCAAATTACCACCAACAATAACGGAGACTCCTTCCTTAAGACCCAGTCCTGCTGCGGGATCAGGCATTGGAATTCTTGAGATTCGTTTCTTTAACATTGATAGTATTCTTCTCTTTGATGGCTATGAATCGGATTATTGATTAAGGTAACTTCTGTCAGTGATGAGGGCAATTTTTAATTCCTTTACTTACAGATTGTCCTTATATTTTAAAATAGCCACTTCCTTAACACAGGGTAACTAACTATTTTCACTTACAAATATAATTAGTTTAAAATCAGAAGGAAGCTCAGTTGCATTCAGCATAAATTTTTAAAAGTTAGATGTTTATTTGTGAACCACACCTTTTGTTCTATCCTGTACTTGGTTATCTTTAATTAAAATAATTTAATGTAGAAAAACACCTTGCAAGTGGAGAACTGGGTATATTATATTCAATAGCATACTACATGTAACAGTATTTTTCCATTGAACCAAATAACTGCAGTTATAGCTTGAATAATACCTATGAAAAATAGTATCTGTTTCAGCTGCTTAGGTGTGTTAGGCAACTATTGATCCTAGTACTAGCTCTTTATGGATATTGAGTAACTGGAATAAACTCACAAGAAAACTGCACAATTTTGGACATAGTATACATTATATTACTACTACATTACACTGAAGGTCTGTGTTAAATCTTTTTTTATATAAAATATATTCCTTTAATAAAATTGGGCTAGATTTTTTTTCAGGTCCTGATGTTAATCCAGAGCAACTCCACTGAAAACAGTAGTTATTCCAGTTTCACACCGGTATAATAACTGTGCATAATAACTGGTTTAATAATAACCTTGGAATAAGTGGGTCTTAATTATCTGAAAGGATGGTTTAATTTATTACTTTTATCTGTTTCAAAGCCATGTGCTGTATCAATAGAACCAGTGGGTGAAGTTATTACACTCAGTTTTGCTTCCACTTATATCCTTTATGTCTGATGAAAATACCGTTGCTGTGACCTTAGGAAAGGATGGTGGAGTCCTATTAAGCTGCCGCTTCTTACCATAGTAATTCCATAGTAATAAATGCTGTATTTTGCGTGATTAACATTTGAAAAGCTTTGATATTCCCACGCGGACTTCTCACCCTGAATAGATCATCTGTCACGGTAAATATATATATAGTTGCACAGTGTAAAATTATCCTTATAAATAAAGGCATCGTCACTTCTTTAAACGCCCATCGCCAAATGTCTTAAGATATGGGGGGATTTGAGGGTTCAGAAAATCTTAAATTTATTCAACCAAATATATAGACAGAGAATGAAAAAAGAGGGTTGTCCTTTGAAGCCCCAGACACATTTTTTGTACCCCAGCGCTGAACTGTGAGCGTAGAGAGAGGAAACTTTTGGTGCAGTGTAAAGAAACAAGGAAGATACAATCAACGGGCTCGCATGCGTTATGTTTAATATAGAAATGACTATGTACAGTGTCGCCTTTGTATAGTTCGCGGATCGTGGTTTATTCCCATTATAATGCTCTGACATAGAGGCCTTCCAGGACTTGGCGTCTGGGAGAGAATTCAAGATTGGCAATACAGTTTGAACAAGGGTCAACCAATGTTCGCCTTTTATTCAGCCAGAAACATGGCTTAGTTGCATAGCCAGTAAGCAAAGCCGGGATCCTGCGGTCAAGCATTTATTTGATCCAGTGTTTACTTAGCCACTTCTTTGGCCCGGCATTAACCCAACGACATTTCTTTTAGTAGAATTTCTTGGTTTGAAGAACAAATGTTCCACGCGGGACTTTCTTCCAATTACAATCGTAACCCTCCCTTCTTGCGTCAGGTTCTTTCATCACAAACCACTGCTTATATTTCACACTCGGGCTGGGGCACCTGGTTGCGCAGTCACTTATCTCGTGCATCTAACTGATCCGAGAGGAATCAAGAGGAAAAGAAGAAAAAACGGCGCTTTGCGTAATACATGTATATTTCTCCTGCACCTCATTTGTCAACGGCCGCAGCATCACGATGCACTTGTCAATTTCACTTAGCTGTTTCCCTCTTACCTTTGAATGTTCATTTCAACAGGTTTGGAAAACTGCCTTTTAAACATTTTCCTTTCGGTGCTGTTTGCCACAGTTGAGCACATATTAAAGGGCTTTGCCTGGTTGAGGTTCGTCACTAAAATATCGCTCTAATAATAGTTGTCTTCTAATTTCCCCCATACTTTTCTAAAAAGTTCAATAATCAAATCATACAGTCTTTATAAAGGACAAAGTCCCGAATCACTGATGGCATTTAATGCAGAGGAAGAAGTGAATTTTAATAATATCACAAACGTATTTCCTCTAACCTTTATTTAAAAAATCCACCAAACATGCGCTAAGAAATATTATTTTTACACCGCTTAACATTATCTGTATTGAAAAGGCATGCATTTTATGTTTCTGATCGAACAGATTTATTTTCCACCCTTTATATAGCAGAAGCTTGAAACCAATATATATGACAATTCTGTTTAGAAATCTATAAAAAATATTGTTTCATTATTTTAGTATAGCAGATAAAACTGTCCCACATTTCTGAGGGCACAATACAAAAATGTGACAGGGAATTTGATTTTTTTTCTTGGAGGCACTGGAAGAGCCATTTAAAAACCCCAAGAACCAGATTTTCGTCAAAATGTCAACAACTTAATAGTGTCAGGAAATCGCTAGTTTTCGAGACTTTACAGTAGTGGAATTCTCAGGTATAGACGAATGTAATAGGCCTAATACTTTAGTACAGGCGAAGAGGTTATTGTACTTACAGCCTCAAACACATGAGAGGGAGATTCAGTGTGATACAGGACACAACATTTGCTACTGCCACATATATATATACGTATAGCAAATGAATGGTCTCCAGAATTCCTGTCCCATGTCTTTGGTTCTCAACAACTGTATCTCTACTAACAAGAAAAATGGGATTTGTAAAAAAAGACCTGTGTAAGAATATTCTTTGAGGTTTTAACTATAGTTTAGAGACAAATTATACTTTCAACTGACAGAGAAAGCCAGCTTGTGATCAAACACAGCTAATTGTTCCTTGGATTTATATTTTTATTTCTATAGTATTAGGAGTGTTTGTAGATCTTTGGGTCACATTTGAACTCATCAAACGACAGCGTTTCCCTTTTATTAAGTGTTGATAGAGCTGACAGAGCTTATCCATCCCCTTCGCAGATGCCGAGTGTGGGAAAGTGCAGGGCGTCAAGTGAAATGGATCCTGGTTAAAAGCAGGAGCTTTGCCTAGGACCTTGTTTTTGTCGCGTCTTTTTAATAAGTTACGGGCTGAAACAAATGCAGGAAGACATGCCAGAGAGCGGCGTGCAGGGATCCTATGGACATGCTGTGCATATAGAGGACACGGGCAGAAGATGTAGACAGACTTCATCGGCCGATACCTGGCGCACGGCCGTTGGGCGGCAGGTGCGGGGAGGACGGCGCAGGATGGGAAGTTACATATCCCCAGCCACAAGGCTGAAATATTTGGCCGGATTTGGGAAACACAGGTAAGGGCCGGTGCTGCCCGGCCAGAGCAGGGGGAAGGCCAGCGGCAGTAAGCGACGCCGGGGGAAAGCGCTGTCCTTGGACAGGGTCGGGAAGGCGAGCGGAGCCGCAGCTGACGCCCCCTGGGGTAACAGTTCCCCAGGCGGCTCCGCCTGGCCCGCAGCGGGGGCCCCCGGGTCCGCAGACATTTGTCTCTTGAGCTTATTCCGGCGGTTCTGGAACCAGATCTTCACCTGGGGCTCGGAGAGCTGCAGGGCGCCGGCCAGGCCGGCCCGCTCGGCGCTGCTCAGGTAGCGCTTCCGGCCGAAGGCGGCCTCCAGCTGCAAGACCTGGCTCTTGGAGAAGATGGTGCGGGTCTTCTTCTGGCTGGGCCCCGCCCGTCGCTTGCTGCAGCCCCCGGTGGGCTGCGAGGAATCGGGGCTGCGGGGCAGGGGGGAGCCCGCCCCCGCTCCGGTTTCGCCGCCGGGCCCGGGGCCCCGGCCCGTAGCCCCGGCCGCGGCCATCCGGCAGGTCTCCTGCCCTGCAGCGGCAAAACACAACATCAGCCCGCGCCGCGTCCCCGTGCGCCCGGCTGGGGGGGCCCGGGCGCCGCCCGGAGCGGCGGAGGGCGAGTCTAGACTGCGGCGTCCGGCAGCAACCCCCGGGGGGACCCCCAGGGCAGGAGCGCGGGCGGAGCGCGTCCAAGGCCGGCTCCAGGGACCGAGAGCCGCGGGAGAGCAGTGAGGTGCCGCGGATTTAGGAGAGGGCCGGCAGGCGGCTGGAGTGGGGTGGGGGACCCGGTATAACGACGGGGGGAGCGGGGACACTCATCACCCTGGCAAAGGAGACCAGGGGAGCCGGGTGCGTGCAGCGTGCGCGAGGGATCTGTGCGGCCCCCCCAGCCCACACCCATCCCCGGGGGACCCAAGCCCCGGCTGGACACACTGCACCGGGCACTAGGGGTGCTGAGGGGAGGGGGAGTGCACCGTGTGTGTGCGGTGTGGATAACGCAGTGGGTGTGGGTCTACAGCAAGGGTGTGTGGGGGTGATGTGGGCGCAGATTGTGGTGTGCAGATGCAGGGCGCGTATGTGTATTGTGTGGCAGTGTTAAGGGGGGTGTACAGCAGGTGGGAGGTGTGCAGTGTGTTCAGGGATGTGGCTGCCACAGGTGAGGGGTGTGTGCAGTGTGTGTGTGGAGGTGCAGTGTATGCAGTAAGAGCGTGCAGTGTATGTGGGGATGTGTGCAGTAGCGGGGCATGCAGTGTGGGGGTGCAGGATGGGTGTGTGCAGTAGGTGGGGTGGGAGTGCAGTGTATGGGGGATGAGGTAGGTGGGGGCATGAAGTGTGTGTTTGGTTGTGGTGCTGTGTGCAGTCAATGGGCCAGAGGTGTAGTGTGTGTTTGTGTGTGGTCATGGTGCTGTGTGCAGTCAGTGGGCCGGAGGTGCAGAGAGTGTGTGTGTGTGTGCGTGTGCAGTTGTGGTGCTGTGTGCAGTCGGTGGGCCGCAGATGCAGTGTGTGTTTGTGTATATTTTTGTGGTGCTGCATGCAGTCGGTGGGCCCGGTGCAATGTGTGTTTATGTGTATTTTTGTGGTGCTGCGTGCAGTCGGTGGCACGGTGCAGTGTGTGTTTGTGTGTGCGGTTGTGGTGCCGCGTGCAGTCGATGGGCCGCAGGTGCAGTGTGTGTTTGTGTGTGCGGTTGTGGTGCTGTG